>CM072513.1:24182740-24388689 GCA_036898135.1 Oncomelania hupensis
TAACTTAATCTGGTTTGTTTTATTTCTTTCAACATTTTCCTTATATATTTTTTAATTTTATATTTACTCTCTAAATAATAATTACTGCATCATGTCAGTTCTGTATCCTTTAATCCTGCAGGCGCGAATAAAGGTTCAAAACTTCGATAAACACAATTAACAGACTGAGTTTATTTTAAATTCTTCTTTTGGTTTTTTTCCCATCGATAATGGGGTGTGACTTTTGGATGATTTTCAAACATCCGTGGCGTATCTTATTTGTTTTGTGTTCTTTTTTTTTTCTTTTTTTTCTTTTCCTGCGGGAGAGGTAAAAATACCCTCCTTAATTTGTAAAATAATCCTATCGCAAACCCATTCTCTCTCTCTCTCTCTCTCTCTCTCTCTCTCTCTCTCTCTCTGTCACTCTCTCTCTCTGTGTCTCTCTCTGTCTCTGTCTCTCTGTCTGTATCTCTGTCTCTCTCTCTCTGTCTCTCTCTCTGTCTCTCGTGCTCAATTTTGTCACACAGAATGAACTTTGAAATTTAACGTTCACACCTACCTACCACTCGGAAATAACAATCCCAGGCAAAGAGGGGGTAAGGACCTAAATCAACACTGAACCACCAGAGTAATCCTATTGCTATGGCGGACAGCAAAAAATGGCACACTTTGATTTGGCCCACCACAGGGGAATCGAACCTAGGTCATCAGTATGCCAGGTGGACGTTCTACCACCGAGCTACGCCGGTGATCTTCTGTCACGCATACAAGCGTGGCAAAAAGAGTACAACTGGCTTTTAAATGCTACCCAAATGATGTCCAACATGATGTGAATACATCGTACTTACATACCATCACCATCACCATCTTGAACTACCATCATTATGGTTGGTATTGCACTCATGCTGTTGAGTCTTAACTATCAAGACCTGTGATAATTATCGTTAGATTGGATGCAATATCATTTTATATGTCATAATCAGACTGCGATTATTATTATTAACAGTAGTGGTGGTGTGTATATATGTGTGTGCATGAGTGTATGTATGCCTTTGTAGGAGGTCACTTTTAACTTCTGGTGTGTGTGTGTGTTTGTGTGTGTGTGTGTTTGTGTGTGTGTGGGTGTGTTTGTGGGTGTGTGTTTGTGTGTGGGTGTTCATTGCTATGGATTAGAATGTAGGATGCATGATTTTTATAATTTGATAAACTACATTTATGTTGTGTACAACTTCTTCTCTGTTGCTAGTGGTGTGTTTGTTTAAATCCCTGAAGTTTTTTTTGTGTCTTATTGCTTTTAGGCCGTTGTGTTGAGGAAGTGTACGCCGCACACACATTTCCTTGTGGTTGTCATGGCCGGGGACAATAAAGATTCTGATTCTGATTCTGATTCGTTTATATAATAAGATTTGGAGTTTGGGGGCTGAGCAACTGTAGTGCGCAGATGAACATTTTCTGCAGCTGCACACCACAATTCTTTTCTTCTTTTTTTTTCTATCACTACACTTGTTTATCTTGTTGTCCTCCTCCTTCCATGCTCACCCCACCGCCCCCCCCCACCACCACCCTACCCCCTTTGTTTTTCTTCCCTGGGACGGTTGCCCCCGTCTGCCATATTGCCAATGGTGAGTTTCGACGCCAAACTACCCTATTCATTCAATCATCGCTTTCCGCTACTGTTTCTGCTTCGTTCAATTATTTTTTTTAAAAAATCTATTATTTTGTTTTTTCCACACTCTTTGTTAAGACAAACATATTTTTTGTTTCTTTTCTTTTCTCGGAAAAAATATTTTTAATTTGGAGATTTGTAAAGGAAGACCACTGTTCGTTGCAGGCTTTAACACTGTTATTTCTTGCCAAAGTATTCATGTCGCCATGATCAACTGTTTGGTGGGACCCTACCCAAATGCCCCGCCCTCTCGCGGCTGCTGTTTGCCTCCCCTTTAACCCCGAATTATCTCCCTTTTGCGAGCGTCACGCACTAGGGCAAGCGGGGAGAACTCTCTCTACCTGAAGAATGGAATAGTAAGCCCAAACTGCTTCTCCTCAGGGACAAAAGCACTAAAAGGGCCCATCGGAAGAAGAAGAAGAAGAATGAGAAAATTCTCACGAAGATGATGATGGTGGTGATGATGATGATGATGATGATGAGGATGATGATGATGATGATGATGATGATGATGATGATGATGATGATGATGATGATGATGATGATGATGATGTCTATTGCTGCGCAGTAACTATACGCGTATACTGTAGAAGAAGAAGAAGAAGAAGAAGAAGAAGAAGAAGAAGAAGAAGAAGAAGAAGAAGAAGAAGAAGAAGAAGAAGAAGAAGATGATGATGATGATGATGATGATGATGATGATGATGATGATGATGATGATGATGATGATGATGATGATGATGATGATGATGATGATGATGATGATGATGATGATGATGATGATGATGATGATGATATGTAGTCTAATACATTACTACGCCGTAACATAACCGGACACGTATATTGCAGTCGGAAACAAACAGGAAGTGCATGGACATTAAACATAACCTTATATTTTTACAACAGCATCCTTGTCAATAGCTACTGGTAGGGTTCAACCTACCAACCCGTAGCTATTTTCGACAACACCATTCTTTTTCATTCTTGTTGGGTTGACTTCGTAGCGCAGTGGATCAGTCGCCGGTTTCCTATGACGAAGATCGCGGGTTCGAACTTATTTGACTTAGGTACGAGACTATTCAAGTTACCGAGGGTTTTCTCGGGGTACTCTGGTTTCCTCCCTTCAATAATCATATTGGATGCAGTCTGTCCAAATTTCAAAAATGTGAAGGGCACAGCTCATATGACTCATATGCTCCTTATGAAACTCGCAATATTTTACATGAAAATGAGTGGCCAGAAAAAAAATGGACCGGTGGCATTAAAATGCAAAGTAATATTGACTTTGATCTTTCTAATCTCTTGACCTTGAGATGACATTGACCTCCGGCTCCAAATACACTCATGAATTATCAAAACGGTGACCTTGGTATGACCTTGACCTACAGTGACCTTGACCTTGGGATCTTGACCCTAACGTGATCTCTCATGCATGTCTGATCAAATAACTCAATGTTGTTGCATACTATGAGTTACATAAACAGCCATTCCACAGTACGATGACCTATTTTTTGTATGTTTTTGCAAAGCCTAAAATGACCTTGACCTTTAAAGTCAACGCAGAAACGGAACATTTAGGAAAGATCGATCTATCATCTCTAAATACAACAGGTTTTGACTTTATATCTTATAGTTTAGGGTCAAGGTCACTTCAAAGTACTTATACAACCCTACTTTAAACAGCTCCAGTGACCTTGACCTTGGAGTGAGGTTGACTAAATTTGCAAAGTATGTGTATCTCATTAATATCTATAATGCTTCAAATTATCATAGTTCAATATTAATAACCTAGGGAAAAAATGTGAAATTTTGTTTACAATGTTTTCATTTTGTTACTAATATTTGATGACCGTTAGAGGACGGTAGCCTTCTGAACATTGAGGTTTAACGTCTACACCCACCATTGGCGATATGGCAGACGGGGATAACCATCCCAGGGAAAGAGGGGTAGGGACCTGAATGAACACTGAACCACCAAAGCAATCATACTGCTAAAATGGACAGTAAAAATGGCCACATTTTATATCGCCCACCACGGGATTCGAACCTGGGTCATCGGTGTGCCAGGCGAACGCTCTACCAATTGAGCTACGGCGGTTAGCCTTCTGAACATTGAGGTTTAACGTAAGGACCTGAATCAACACTGAACCACCAGCCTTCTGTTCTCCAAACAGTCTTTATATAGCCGAGTCTCATCACCAAAATATTAATGAACTAGGAAATATAGTACCAACTCTAAGCGAGTAGGCTTACATACGCCACGTACCAATGTCAACAACCGCCGCTTGTATCATAACCCTACAAACACGTGATGTATACACAAATGTAAATATTTGACAAGTCACTTCGTGACATCGTTCTCATTGAAAGATTGCTATTGTGACAGAATTCTCCAGGTATTTGTGGTATCTGTACCCAGTTCCTCGGCACCAGTAACGCTCAGCTTTACCTGGGAACTATCCCTCTTTAATATATACCGCTTCCAAATTTATGGAATAAAACACTCAACACTTGAATTCGTCAAAATGAATAATTACTGTTACACATAACAATAGCGTTATGTCATAACAAGAGTAATAGGGATATTTATAACACGCATGTTCAAGAAACGACCCATTCTTGTCAGTAAGTAGCAACAAGGAAAGTCTTGTGATATATATGCGCCGTTCACTGAACCAGAAAAAGCTTTGCAAAACAAAGAAGAAGAGAATGCATTCAAGTTTAAGATTAAGCCAGAAACTTTGAAAACATTATGCCGGAAGATACATTAGAATATATTCACACTATTAGCAGGCTCGGATTAGGTAAGAACTGTATATTGTTTCGAGGTTTTTTGGTTATGACAACATCCTAAATGAGTTTTTGAAGGCATCTTCTAGTACATTCATTGACAACTTTCTTGTTTAATTTTATTTTTCAATCCGGTGTTATTCCTGACTGGTCTGTGGGTTTTATCCGTCTCTTGTATAAAATGTTTATTACTATAGAGGAATTACTATTTTTAAGCTGTTTTGGAAAGTTGTTAACCTATCCTATCCACAGATGATCGTTTAACCAGCATATTCCATTTTTCTCTGTCCTCAGCAACCCCGACATGGCTTCGCTCAGTGACAAGCCGGACCATTCTCGAATGTTGTCCTTCCACCTCTTTTTCGGTCTATCTCTTCTTCTGCCTCCTTGCACCGTGCCTTGCAGGATGGTCTTTGCAAAGCCTGATGCTCTGGTGAGGAGGCCATACCATCGGAGTTTCCGTTTCTTCACCACTGTGAGCAGGTCATCGTGTTGTCCAATTGCTTATATGATAGTCCGTCGGACTTCGTTGTTGGTGATGTGCTGGGTATAGGAAATTCCCAGAAGTTTTCTGTAGCACCTCATCTCAATGCTTTGTATTCTTCGTTGTAGGTCTGCTGTCAGAGTCCATGTTTTGCAAGCGTATAGAAAGATGGAGATGACAATGGAGCGCATCAGCCTTAACTTGGAGTGTAGACTGATGGTCCTGTCTTTCCTTGTTAGAGCAGCAGTTGTTTGTGCGATCCTGGAGAGAACTTCCTGTCGGGACCAATGGTCTAATATAATGGCTCCTAAATATTTGAAGCAATGCACCATGCTGGATTGGACTTTGATGTCCGTGTTGATGCAATTGGTGTTGTTGGTCACCATTTTGGCCTTCTCTTCTCTGCATTTATTTCCATTCCAAAGATCTGGAGGTGGTGTAATGCCTCTGTACCAGCTGTTGGAGTTCTTGTTCCTCTCCAGCCAATCCATCAATGTCATCCGCAAAACGGAGGTTGGAAGTTGCTCAATCCCACATGCTGACGCTGCCTTTTTGATCTGCAAGGGCATCTGACATGATGCGCTCCAAGATAATGTTGAAGATATAGATATTCAATGTTTATAGGGTCCAGCGGACTGCCAAATGCCAAATCAGGACCACACACAACTAAGCAAAATCAGACTAAACTACTCACATTTAGAAATGAGAAAAGATGTCAATAAAACCAGCCTTACTAATAAAATTTAACCAAAAATTTAAACAAGACGACATGATCTATATGCGGTAAAACAAACCAACATCACGTAAAAATTGAAACAGGTGTTTACTATTGCAAACTTTAAAAATCTCATTAAAAGGTATCGAACCACAATATCTTTCTCTTTAGAGAGAGAGAGACAGAGACAGAGACAGACAGAGACACACAGAGAGAGAGACAGACTTCAGACTTCAGAACTTTAATGCAGAACACAAGAGTGATCATTGCAAAAGGTACAACGAGATAAATATTAGTACTAACAAATACTAGCCAATAGAAAATAGAGAATACTGTACATTTCCATCAAAATTGCATATTAAATGCATTCGCTTGCTAGATTACCAACATTAATTTCAAACACTTAAGTCAAACTCACAACCTTTACAACATGTTTGGAGCTTTGACTTTCTTTCAAGGGGAATGTCACATTTATTAATTCTGGTTTTGTTCATAAAGTCACGTGTGTTCCAATCCGTTATAATCTGAAATAATAATAGCTTTCAAGACGTCAGTATTAACATATGGTCTTTAAGTTATTATGCGTGATTGCCGAGCCTGCCACGCCAAGAACAAGAATTTCGCTAATCTAACCATTTCTGACTCTTCTTGACTTTTTAGCAAATTGCATATCACAGCATGACTCCCTACATTATCAACCTGTTGAATGTAACGCTGTCTGATATCAGTATAGACTGGGCAATGGAAGACAACATGCACTTCATCTTCAATGACGCCAAGACAAAATGGACACGTTCTACTGTCCTCATTCTGAGAGTACCGATGGCTATGTGCATTGAAAGGAGACACACCTAGTCTGAATCTGGCAAATGCAGTTCTGTACAGGGACACTTTAATTGTATCTACATATATTTCTCACCCAATGCAGTCCTTAAAGCTATAGTAGACATCAAAACGTGCACTGTCCTGCAAATGGGTAAACCACTGTTGGCAATAATTTCCTCTTAAGCGCTCTTTAAAGTCACATAGCAGCCGCTTTTCGTCTCCACACCACCAAATAGCCACACAAGACCAAAGCCACATCCACATAGCAGCGACTTTATCTTCGTCACCCAATTTTGGTGCTCGAGAGAGAGACAGAGAGAGAGAGAGATTCTAAAAAGAACAAAATGTATAAAAGGGAAAAAAATAGGACTCCAATCTTCCCACGAAGTCTTTTTTTAAAATAAAAATAATAATAAAGAGCTTCATCAAAACAATTATTTTATGTACGAGGCAGAATTTGTAAACGCTGCATATTTATATATTCATATATGCAGCGTTTACAGAGAGAGAGAGAGAGAGAGAGAGAGAGAGAGAGAGAGAGAGAGAGAGAGAGAGAAGAGAGAGAGAGAGGCAGAGGTTATATAGAGATATACATATATATATAGATATGTATATACAGTGGATCGTCAATAGCAAAGCGGTTGATACACTGCCCTGTGTACATACTGATTAAGGGGTACTACAAAGGTATTATAAACCATGTAGAATGGATCCGCGATAGCAAAACAGTGGATCCTCGTTTGCGCCGCTGTAGGTAACACTGCCATTTGTATTATAAATAGGAAGAGTGTGATCAGCCCACATCTTTGGAGAAAAGAATCGGCCGCTCAAATGGTTTATTCCCAAACCGCGCAAGAACGAACATGTAATCTTCCATTACATCGAAACGATATTGGACTATAGTAGGTTAAAGTTCCGCCTATCATAAAATAGGCCTATCTCAATGTATTCCCAGTTATAGGACTGCCTATACTACCCTATCTCGTAACTCAACAGATGATTGTTTAACCAGCGTACTCCATCTTTCTCTGTCCTCCGCAACCCTCATGGCTTCGCTCAGTGTCAAGCCAGTCCATTCTCGGATGTTGTCCTCCCACTTCTTTTTCTGCCTCCCTCTTCTTCTGCCTCCTAGCACCGTGCCTTGCAGGATGGTCTTTGCAAGACCTGGTGCTCTGGTGAGGCGGCCATACCATCTGAGATTCCGTTTCTTCACCACTGTGACTATAGGACTGAATCTTTCGATGTAAATGAGGATATTATAGGTTCTTTGGTACGCCGTTTGGGAATTAACCGTCTGAGCGGTCGATTCGTTTTGCCTAAGACGCAGGCTGATCCCACCCATCTATCTATGATACGTGGGCTGTGCGTTACCTACAGCGGCGCGTTCGAGGATCCACTTTCTTTTTGCTATCGCGGATCCATTCTTCGTGGTTAATACCCCCGAGATGTGTAGGCCAGCATTGCACCGTATTGTTCGTGATGTAATCTAGCATTGCATTTTATTGTTCGTGATGGACTTATTTGATGTCTTTGTTCCAGTTATTTTTGTTTTCGTTTGCTCGTTGCACCGGGGACTCGTAGTTCGACGTTGGAGTTTCTAGCTCCCTCCCTCTCTCTCTCTCTCTCTCTCTCTCTCTCTCTCTCTCTCTCTCTCTCTCTCTCTCTCTCTCTCTCTCTCTCTTTCTCTCTCTTTCTCCTAATATTTTAGATAGCGGTGCTATCTATATACACATTACCCCCGTTGGGGTGCCGGGGGTTTCAGTATAAATAGTATCCCCACTTTCTGGAAATTTAGTGCTTTAAATTCCCACTGTCGCTGTCTTTCTCATTTGCTCTTTCTCATTCCTGCTCTGTTCTATCAATCTGCTATACTATCGTCTTCTTCGCTAGACCAGTCTCCTACCTTTTTTCTTGAAAACTCTTCCGGGACAAGACTCCTTGTTTGTGTATGAGGTCTGTTGGATCAGCTTGGGAATATTGGACGCTTTCTGCCAGGTGGTCACTAGGGCTTCCTATGATGTTATTATTTAGCAATGTAAGCATTTTATATGTATGTGTTTTGTTGATAATTTATAATGATGTTTGTATTCTATTTTGTTTTTGTAAACGGGGGTTCGATAAGTAAAGTGACTGGCTGGTGGAGGGCATTCAGTTTTCCCACTAGGGTTGTTTCAGCAGATCTTTTGTGCGGATTGGGGGTTGTCCGGTCCTGATTTGGCTCGGAAGAGTCCGCTGGACCTAAAACAACAATTATCTTATGTAATTATGTAATCTATATACACTTCAACATCTTGTACATTCGGGCGCTTGTGGTTTATTAACTCCCACCCAGGACCCTCTTTTTGCAAAGGCCGAAAGAGTTCGAATATATAATGTTGCACATTGTGCAAGTGTTGTGAGGTCTTTCGCTACTCTGTGCGGAGCAGGACAGGACAGGGCACAGCCACTGTCAGCAAGTCAGTGCGGAAATTTGGCTGACTGGCGCGTGGCTGCACGGGAGCGGCTTTTCCTAGCGCCGGAAGCTACGTCGGATATGGGCTGGAAGGCGAACACACAATGCGTGGCGGCTCTGGCGCTAAGAAATTGCCATTTAACTCCCGGCCACACAAAAAGTCCTGCCACCTTGCCTCCCTCTGTCCCTCCCTGCCTCTCATTTTTCCATATGGAGGAAGAAGAGAAAAAAAAAAAAAAAAACACACACACACACACACACACACACACACACACAAAGTCAATTTTTGACAACACTCGCCTCGGATATTGCGTGCCGCTTTCGTTCAACTCTCCATCAATGAAAGTATGGCAGGCGTTTGTGTTCAGAAGAATAGAAAAGCACTTGCACGCGGGACGAAAACTTTTTGGGAGGAGTGCTGGGGAGACAAACACAAAAAAGGGGGTTGGGGGTTGTAGAGAGGAATGAATTTGTTGCAGAATGCCATTGTGGCGTTGCGCGTGTCGACACAAATCAGCGTCAATATATGATCTCATAAATCATGCGCTGGCGGCAGCATGCGTTTAAAAGGCCGTCATGTTTACAATTATTAATAATGTTCCAAACTAATTCCCATTCACTCTTTTCCCCATTGCCTTCCAATTCAAAGTCATATATTCACTTACCACACACCAGATGCACACACACACTCGCGCGCACACACACACACACAAACACGCGCGGCAACCCCCCCCCCACACACACACACACACACAAATTTGAGGACGGGGTGTGGTGGTAGGGTGTAGGAGGATTTCTTGTTATTGTCTCCCTAGTTTTACATGGTTAGACCGATATGAGGTGCTACAGAAGACTTCTGGGCATTTCCTATACCCAACACATCACCAACGACGAAGTCCGACAGACCATCACACAAGCCATTGGACAACACGATGACCTGCTCACAGTGGTGAAGAAACGGAAACTCCGATGGTATGGCAACGTCACCAGATCATCAGGCGTTGCAAAGACCATCCTGCAAGGCACAGTGCAAGGGGGTAGAAGAAGGGGGAGACCGAAAAAGAGGTGGGATGACAACATTCGAGAATGGACTGATTTGACACTGAGCGAAGCCATCAGGGCTGCTGAGGACAGAGAAAGATGGAGTATGCTGGTTAAAAGATCATCTGTGGTGCCCCTACGACCACCGGGTTACGGGACAGGATAGGGATAGGATAGGATAGACCGATTGACCGACAGACAGATGCTTGGTTAGATACCTAGATAGCTATAGATAGATAGATAGATTGTTAGATAGATTGCTAGATAGATAGATTGCTAGATAGATTGATTATTCAGTTTAATTAATTTAATTAAGTCAACAAATCTTCATTATTCCAAAGGAGAATTTGCACAGCACATTGTAGGCCAGATAAAGAAAAAAACCAATGCGTACATCATCGCCGCTAAATAAATAAACTTAATGGGAAATAATGTATCACATCCAAGTTAGTTAGTTCGTTAGTTATTCATTGCTTACAGGGTCCAGCGGACTGCAAGGAGCCGAATCAGGACCACAAAATCAAGACTACAACTTCCCTGAAAGAGGACTCACCCCTAATCCTCATAAAAGATGTGCTGAAACAACCCTAGTGGTAACACTGAAGGCACTCCACCAGCCGGTCGCTTTACAATAAAGACATCCCACGCAGGGGAAGCTGAGGCTATACTCTAATTTATCGAACCCGTTTTACAAAAACAAAAGAGAATACAAACATCATTATAAAATATCAACAAAACATATACATATGAAATGCCTACATTGCCAAATAATAACATCATAAGAAGCCCCAGTGACCATTTGGTAGAAAGCGTCCAATATTCTTAAGCCGGTCCAACAGACCTCGCACACAGATGGGGAGTTTTGTCCCGGAAGAGTTTTCAAGAAGAAAGGTATGTGACTGGTCTAGCAAATAAGAAGATATATTTTAGATTAATAGAACATAGTAAGAATGAGAAAGAACAAAGGAGAAAGACAGCGACAGTGGGAATTTAAAGCACTAAATTTCCAGAAAGTGGGGATACTATTTGTACTGAAATCCTCGGTACCCCCACTGGGGTTTCACATTCAAGGGAGTCTATTTTGCCACAATCAGAACAGTACCGTCAGTAGATGCAATTTGCCAATGTGTCAAACTCAGTGAAAGCAATTTTTTTTTTAATTACAATAAACATCAAGTTAAAATGTTACAATCATTAAACATTAAGCAAGAGAGAAAGAGAAAACACGCCACAATCAACTTTAACCAAGAATAATAAACACTCACATTGGCAACATCAATCGCGAAACGTGCACACAGATATACATACACTATATCATCCACACCACCTCAAAACCACCACCAGCATCGTCATCGTCACCATCATCATCATCATTAGGCCAAATCATCATCATCATCATCATCATCATCATCATCATCATCATCATCATCATCATTAGGCCAAATCTGATGAACTGTGAAGCAAGACGGTTGGAGATAACCAAACCCCATGGCAGTTTTCTGCTTGAGTTTTTATTAAGCATGGAGGTGGCAGAAGGAACAAAGGTGTTTTTGTATCTCTGTGTTCTAGTACGAATTCAGCGGAATCTTCTATTGGAAGGAAACAGTTCAAACAGACAGGAAAGAGCGTGAGTGTGGTCACTTTAAATCCAGTCACGAAGGAAGTCCGCGGCGCCACAATAGAGCGAGGGAGTGAGGGGGTGGGGGTGGGGGGATTCAAAGCATTCATTTTTTCCACAAGAAGATGGGTTTGTGCAGTGTTGAAAGCTGAAGAAAAATCTAAATAATTATAATTTTATCCTTATTAATCTTACGATATTTAATTAGTCTTAACTTATCTAATCTGAATGAAGTAATTAATTTCATAAAATAATCATAATTAATTAATTAGTTAACATTCATTGTCATTAATTAACTGCCATTCCTCAGATTCCTTCATTAAGCCATTCAAGGTGAGGGTCGGGTGGGCTGTGCTAAAGTGTGAATGCTGAAGACAGTACAGGCAGCAAGCAGTATGTCAACGACAGCCTTAAGCTAGTGCGGCAAGATGATCCGTTTATCTGGATCGTGCGTCACCATCGCTAAAGCAATGCACGATAATAAGTGGTCAATGAAGTTCCGGCTCCCCTCGTTGGGGTGCCGGGGGTTTCAGTATAAATAGTATCCCCACTTTCTGGGAAATTTGTTTTGTCCCCTATACGCACTGTGTCCGGGGGACGTTAATCTATGCATTGTTATTGTAATTGTAATTGTAATTGGAAATTTAGTGCTTTAAATTCCCACTGTCGCTGTCTTTCTTATTTGTTCTTTCTCATTCCTGCTCTGTTCTATCAATCTGCTATCTATATCTTCTTCTTCCCTAGACCAGTCACCTACCTTTATTCTTGAAAACTCATCCGGGACAAGACTCCTAATTTGTGTGTGAGGTCTGTTGGATCAGCTTGGGAATATTGGACGCTTTCTGCCAGGTGGTCACTATAGGGCTTCCAATGATGTTATTATTTAGCAATGTAGGCATTTTATATGTATGTGTTTTGTTGGTAATTTATAATGATGTTTGTATTCTATTTTGTTTTTGTAAACGGGGTTTCGATAAATTAGAGTATAGCCTCAGCGTCCCCTGATGTCTTTATTGTAAAGGGACTAGCTGGTGGAGAGCCTTCAGTTTTGCCACTAGGGTTGTTTCAGCGGATCTTTTATGCGGGTCAGGGGTTGTCCGGTCCTGATTTGGTTCGGAAGAGTCCGCTGGACCTAAAGCAATAATCATGTAATGTAATGAAGTTCCGGCTTTGCACGAAGTCATAAATTATGCACATTGCGTCACATTTTCTGACCTTAATGTTTGATTGTGACGTTTTACCTTTTGTATATAGTACTTTTTCCCCCAGAATTTTGACATTTCAACTTGTATACGAAGTGTTTGCATTATTTTGACGTTTCAACTCTTATACCTAGTTTTTGAGTATTCTTAACGTTGTTTAAAGTTGTGGCACGTTCACAAATTGTTTTGCTCTTTCTTTCTTAGATACTTTCCAGGTTTGGTTTTTGTTTCAATGTTGGTCCTCCGTTCTGTAAGCGCCTAAAGCTCAATTTGGACAAAAGACGCAATATAAACGTTCATTCATGTAATTAGAATTATAATTCTTCTTCTTCTTCATCATCATCATCATCATCATCATCATCATCATCATCATCATCATCATCATCATCATCATCATCATCATCATCTTCTTCTTCTTCTTCTTCTTCTTCTTCTTCTTCTTCTTCTTCTTCATCTTCATCATCATCATCATCATCATCATCATCATCATCATCATCATCATCATCATCATCATCATCATCATCATCATCATCATCATCATCATCATCTTCTTCTTCTTCTTCTTCTTCTTTTTCTTTTTTTTCTTCTTCTTCTTCTTTTTCTTCTTCTTCTTCTTCTTCTTCTTCTTCTTCTTCTTCTTCTTCTTCTTCTTCTTCTTCTTCTTCTTCTTCTTCTGCTTCTTCTGCTTTTTCTATAATATGATCACGAAGTTCTTTTTGAATAAACACTAAATCCTACAGCCGTGATAAACGGATTATCAAATGCAGAGTTTAATCTCTAACAAAGAAAGCGCAACAACTCCATTTGTATTGATTAAAATATTTAAATTTAAAAAGGGGGGGGGGGTGGAGACGGATGTAGACGTGGTGTGTAGAAGAACTCATTGAAATCATGTTGCAGAAATGAACGTTTCTCGAATGAACTAAAGTATGTAACCTATGTCTACAGTAGGTTAGGCTAGGCCACTGTAAGTAAGCATATAATTACAACATTTACAATATCTGTAATCAACGTTTACCACCTACATAACCATATTACATAAACGATCGAATGAATATTTTATTTTTATGAGGCTTAGAACTCACTCACATCGATAGGATTACATGTATTCCGTTGATTTGTTTGATTAAGAAAAATGAGTTGTTGTTTTTTAAAATGACGGGTTCTATTATATGTTCAAGATTTGGGGGCCATTATCTGACCGCTGAGTAGCCAATGATGATGCACATTACGCATACATTCCATCGCACAGATTTTAAAAATCTCGGGCTGCTTGGGTTAGATCCTGTATTGGCCAGAATTTTGAGCAGCTCTTGAGCTATATAAGAACTATATAATAAATAAATAAATTGGTATTGTCAGATTAACTGCCATATTTACTGCAATGTTTCGTGTATATTAAGGAGAAACAGAAAATATTTAAATATTAATAAAAGAAGTTAGAAAAAAAAATCCTGACGCTTAATGCCAGTTTACCAAAACTATCCAGCAAAAAATAATGGGTCACTTTCACCACAACCCGGCGGCCCAGGATTGTGCTCAGTTGTCTGGGGCCAAAGGCAGCAAGTGGGCGCCTCGGGCCGCTTGAGTTAGGTCCTGTATCGGCCAGCGCCTTGAGCAGCTCTTGAGCTGGAAAAGCTGTATATAATAATGTTACAATAATTATTGTTAGATCACTAATACATCATTTCTCTTGGCTTGCGTTGTCGGTTTAGCCTAGCTATGAACAATGCCATCAAAATAGTACACATTTAAAAGATTTCACAAATTTCACAACATCATTATTTATAGACGATAGGACGATATAGATGCATAGTTCAAGATGCGACAGGGGCGGCAGTGTCTGAGGGTCGTGTGTTTTTATGTTTGCTTGTTGCTGTTGCTTGCTTTGTTGTTGTTGTTGTTGTTGTTGTTGTTGTTGTTGTTTTAATTTGAGGCCGACATGCCATCGACAACGGGCTTTGAACCATTGGCTGTCCGGGCTGCAATGTTATCGCTTTACATTTAATGCTTCAATTGTTTTGCCATTGCGTACATCACTGAGCCAACTGCGCTCCCCAACCTACTTAGTTTTCATGCAAAACCTCCCTCCCTCCATTTCTCTCTCCTTCCCTCCCTCCTTCCCTCCATCTCTCTCTCTCTCTCTCTCTCTCTCTCTCTCTCTCTCTCTCTCTCTCTCTCTCTCTTCATTCTTTTACAATGCTGGTCGTGCAGCTCGTCTGGTTGCTTTCTGCCTGATCACGTTCATTGGATCAGGGCCGACGCTTCATTAGGTCTGATGAAAGATACCGCCACATGCCAGCACTGCTACTGGCCACTCAGATGAACACAGAACCCATCCACCTTTCCACTTTCCACTCCACCAACCTCTCTGTCTGTCTCTCTCTCTGTCTGTCTGCCTGTCTCTCTCTCTCCGTCTCTCTCGTTCCTCTTTCTCGCGAACTCTATATCTTTTCATTGTGTATCTCTCTGTGCCTCTCCCTCTCCTTCTCTAATAATAATAATAATAATAATAATAATAATAATAATAATAATAATAATAATAATAATAATAATAATAATAATAACTAGCATTTATAAAGCGCCTACCCTAAGGATCTAAGCGCTATACACGCACACTTTCTTACGCAAACACATATACACACTATACATATACTATAATTATAAGACAAGTTACTCTTCACGCGTACATACCACTGCTGTGTAAATCAATATGGCAGGGCCGGACGTAAGTTTTTCAGGGGTAGGGGCCCAAATTTATTTTAGGGTAGTAGTGAAGGCGCGAAGCGCCTAGTTTGCTAGGGGGGTCCGGGGGCATGCTCCCCCGGAAAATTGTTTAAAAAGGGAGAAAAAATGGTGCAATCTGTGCAATCTGAGCATGTAAATTGCAAAATTTTGGTGCTATAGTTTGCCACTGATTTTGGGGAGAAATTACCTTTAAAAAAGTGTGTGTGTGTGTGTGTGTGTGTGTGTGTGTTAGGAATAAAGTCATAACAAAAATATGACTTAGGTCTTTGGGGAACAAAATATAGTGATATGTGTGTGTGTATGTGTGTGTGTGTGGTTTTCTTTTTTTTTTTTATATTTTTCCACCACTTTTTTTTTCAAAAAAGGGTAGGGGCCCGGGCCTTTCGGGCCTCTAGGGCAGGTCCGGCCCTGTAATATGACAAAAACATACTAAATTACTACTTAACCCCCCACCCCTCCAAACCCCTTTTACAACTACAGATACTGCTGAAAGACTTTTGAGAAAAGATACGTTTTAAGGTTGGATTTGAACGATTCACAGGAGGTAGAATGTCTAACATGAAAGGGGAGAGAATTCCATAGGTGAGGGCCGTGGCCAATACTCTCAATACTTTCCCTCTGTCTACTCTGTACTCTTCACTCCTCCCTCTCTCTCTCTCTCTCTCCCTCTCTCTCTCTCTCTCTCTCTCTCTCTCTATCTATCTATCTATCTATCTATCTATCTCTTGTTTGGTTAATTTACAACAACACCTTGGAGCATGCTCGTCACGCACCGCAACGTTAAGACGTCCACGCCTCTATTCTAAGGGGAAATGAGCCATTTACAGCTATAGGCGATGATGACCCTTTGGTCGTTCGGACACAAAGTTTACATTCAACTGTGGCAAATATTTAGACATACTAAGAATGTCTGAATATTTAAGCAGTCGTCTCTCATCGTGAAAAATACATTTTATAAGTTGTGTGTGTGTGGGTGTGTGTGGGTGGGTGGGTGAATGGGTGTGTGTGGGTGTGTGTGTGTGTGTATAGACTCTTTTACACGGCGTTATTTGGTCAAACTAGTGAACATTTGCATACCTTGTTTTGACAGCCCTCGTTGTTTTGACGTCAAACCATTGATCCATTAGGGTTAGGGCTGTGTTAGGATAAGGGTTGGGGTAAGGGTCATTAGGGTTAGGGTCAGCGTTAGAATACTTAACACTACTTTAAAAAGAGGACGAAATATGACCCATTGTCAACACAATGTATGTGGCGTTTCAGGAAAGTCATAATTACGCCGTGTTTGTGTGTGTGTGTGTGTGTGTGTGTGTGTGTGTGTGTGTGTGTGTGTGTGTGTGTGTGCGTGTGACTAGGTAGAAACGCCTTTATTCTGACATACACTTGAACCTCTACGTACTTTCTTTTGGCGGAACACCTTATTTTGACGTCAAAACAGTGTTCCGTTAGGATTAGGGCTGTGTTAGGCTTAGGGTTATGTTAAGGGTTAGGAATAGGATTAGGGTTTGGTTAGGGTTAGAGTTAGGGTTAGGGTTAGCTTAAAAAAATTGACAAATTTGTAAAAATTTCAAAGTAACGTATGTAGAGTTTCATGAAAATCATCACAAGGGCGTTTCTACACGGTTGGGTGAGTGTGTATGTGTGTGTGTTATAAAGAGATCAGCCCATTTGCAAGGCAGCAACTGAACGAGATTATTTAGCTCATACAGTTATCTAAAAAGGAAATAATTGCTGCATCAAATTGTGACCAAGCAGAAGACGAATGGTCAGCCGGGGAGAAAAAAAAAGTCGTGTCGCCTTGTCTTGCATAACCCAATGGCGACTCCAAAGGATTCTGCAAAGCAGGAGCCACCCAAGGCTAGACTAACCAACCAATGGAAGGTAGACAACCTCTCTCCCAAGGTTGAACCAGTCGCCTTCTGAGGTTGTTGAGGGGGTACGCCTACACACCACCTATGCTGGGTAGATCTCTGACACTCGGCGAGCGTCAAGGTCGCCTGTTTAGTGGAAACTGACCTGCACAAACAATACACCTACATCACAGACCCTTGTATCTTGACACGCGAGCGCCTATGACGCCCCTCCCGTTCTTTGTCTATCTATTTCTGTATACATATAAGGGAGACGCGTCATCAGAGAAAGAAGCTGCTGATTTCAGCCTGCGATTAAATATCCCGTTACTGTTGTTACTACCTAGCTTTATAGTGATCTTGTTAATATTTAACAATGCGACAACGATTAACATCAAACAGAATATTCAAGCTTTCCTCTGAGGATTCGCGCCCTCGACCTTCGGCTTAAGGAACCAATGCCTAACCAATGGTTTTACATTACATTACATGGTTATTGCTTTAGGTCCAGCGGACTCTTCCGAGCCAAATCAGGACCAGAGAAGTGAAAGAGGATTCGCCCCTGATCCGCATAAAAGATTTGCCGAAACAACCCTAGTGATAACACTGAAGGCAATCTACCAGCCGGTCACTTTACAATAAAGACATCCCACGCAGGGGACGCTGAGGCCATACTCTAATTAATCGAAAATTAATTACAAAAACAAAATAGAATACAAACATCATTCTACAATATCAACAAAACACATACATATAAAATGCTTACATTGCTAAATAATAACATCATAGGAAGCCCCAGTGACCATTTGGCAGAAAGCGTCCAATATTCCAAAGCTGGTCCAACAGACCTCATACACAAATAAGGAGTATTGTTCCGGAAGAGTTTTCAAGAACAAAGATAGGTGACTGGTCTAGCGAAGAAGATAGTATAGTAGATTGATAGAACAGAGTAGGAATGAGAAAGAACAAAGGAGAAAGACAGCAACAGTGGGAATTTAAAGCACTAAATTTCCAGAAAGTGGGGATAATATTTATACTGAAACCGCCGGCACCCCCACGGGGGATTAACCAATGGTTGCGCCACGAGAGAGCGCTGGATGAAGCTGCTTGTTACTTCGAGCTTCGGGTGTACACGAGTATCTAGATCTATATACATTTAAGGGCTGTTGATATTACTTAGAACTATATAGAGTTTAATAAGAGCATTTCCTTTGAAACAAAAAATCAGTTGAAAGCGCAGTGTTTTATAACAAATAATGTGACTCGCCCTATGAATAATATACCTGGCAAATCTACCAATTCGTGCAGCTAGTCGCCCAGTTGGACATACGAGTTTCTGCAACATCGCTCCCTCCCATAACGTGGCATTCCCCCGACCTAGCGCCAGCCATCCCCACCCTCAGTCCTGAGCAGACAAGATGGGGTAGATCCTCTCTCGCTGGAAATGAAAATTCTGAAAGCTACTCTTTTCCGATCCTCTGGATGCTAACCGGAGTCTCCAATCTACCCATTCGCTTTCACTGGAGGCTATCTCTGTTTGATATCTTCTCCTATAGGGCCTTGGACGTCAAATTAGGCAGCGGGACCTTGGCCAGTTCTTTTTCTAACCTATAATAAAGAGACTTATTAAGAGGGCCATGGGAAGATATGAAGTATGTTTTCGCTTACCTCAAAATAAAATATCCTCTCTCTCTCTCTCTCTCTCTCTCTCTCTCTCTCTCTCTCTCTCTCTCTCTCTCTCTCTCTTTCTCTCTCTCTCTCTCCACGATTCTCTCTTAATCTTCCTCTTTTGCTTTTGTCTGCCAAACTGTCTATCCCTCATCTCTCACATTATTTAGTCGGATAAACCTATTAGTAAGATATTTACGTTAATCGCACGGTTTCGATATGGTTCATCGAATACGAAAATCTGGTTATAAACAGATCCGTGTCTTTCCACCAAACACACACACACACACACACACACACACACACTCACACACACACACACACACACACACACACACATTGTCGCTCCTTCTCTCAGCCCACCTCCCCCTCCTCCTCGCTTCATACATCTCTCAGCTCAAAAACACCATCCTTATTATTTTATCACAGATTCTCTTTAACAAATAATCATCTTATTTCCAGATCCTTCGACAAAGAGTTTCGAGAACAAGGTTCGTTGAATATGGAGTAACCTCAGACGTGGGATGGATCTGTGATTAAGTAATCATCTTAATTTGCCATTCCTGTAGACATATAACTATTTCACGAGGCAGTACTCATGATTTTTTTTTTAATCTCGATGACTTATTTAAAATAATAATAATAATGGATGCTACTTGTTAATTTGATGCGTGGAGAAAAACATTTCCAAAGTAGAAATAGTAACAGTTTAATAAATGTAAACATGGAATGCTGTCTTTAAACGATGATTTTATGATCTAAACACAGGAGCATTACGCGTTGAAAGTGGATCCTCCATAGAAAAGCGGTAGATAGCGTACCTATGCTTCATAGAAAGAGTAGGACCAGACTGTCCTTTACGAAACGAATCCCCGCTGAACGGTGTATTCCCAAACCGCATAAGAACTAACATATAATATCTTCATTTAGTTCGAAACATTCAGTCCTATAGGAAAAGAGGGAGGGTTGGGGCGGAGGGGGGGGGGTGATAGAGGAGACATTGATATAGGTCTATTTTATTCTGTGCGGAACTTGAACTTTCACCTATCAGAAAGAAGCCTATATCGTTTCGGTCGAAGGGAGGATTACATGTTCTTCCTAACGCAGTATGAGAATAAATCGTTTGAGCGGCAGATTCCCACCCTTTCTATCTGTAATAGCCTACATAGGTACGCTATCTGCCGCTTTGCTATCCACTCTCAGAGTGTTATCTAACTTCAATCACGATTCTCAGAACTCGGCCTAAAGTACTTAATGAATGTACGAGTCCCGCTGGGGCCAATTTGTAACCAACTTTTCCCCATTAACTCTAATAATGAGTGGACCGTCACAGTTGATGGAAAACCATAAGTAAATATTTCAAAAAGTAATCTCAGAGACATGACAAAATCTATATATTTTTAAAATTTTTTTTTTACAAAATTCATTTTCTTCTTCTTCTCTTCCTCCCCTCACCTCCCCTGTTCTCCTCTCTTTCCTCACCTTCTCTCATCGCACTTTTGTGGACCTGTGATGCTGACGATAGACCCTTTAGCTCACGTTGAACCAGTTATTTTTTTTATAACAATGTCTATTAATACTTACACTTTAAACTAGATCCCCATATCCGACTCAATGAACGATACACTGTTATCTAAGAAAGCACGTACCCGTTACACGCACTAACAAAAACGGATGCACATAATCTGATCTCGGATTCAGAGCACAGTTAATAATGCTCGGCTGGTAACTTGTTATTGCGATACTAATATTCGGATGAGAGTATAAACCAAGGTCTAGTCTGTGTCGCATACATTCCATCATAACGGACTTTAAAGATCCTGACGCTCATGTCCTAGACGGGTGAGTGCCGGTGACAAGAACACACCCAGCATGCACTTAGGTCCTTCTCCCCCATCCCTGGCTGCCCAGGATTGTGCTCAGTTGTACGGGCGTCAGACCATGCGCCCAAAGGCTGCGAGTGGGCTACTCGGGCGGCTTGAGTTAGATCCTGTATCGGCCAGCGCCTTGAGCAGCTCTTGAGCTGGAAAAGCGCTATATAAGAACGATGAAATAATAAATAAATAAATAAATAAATAAATAAATAAATAAATAAATAATAATATTAGTGTCCCATTTCATTGTACATACGCAAATTCACCACATGCACAAACTTTCGTGAAAAGGTGTGTAGTAGTAATTATGATGATAATAAGGTAGACTTGTTGTAACGCGCACAATTCCACAAGGCGGCATGCTCAGGCGCACGAAGAGGTCAAATAAACAGTAGTGGAAAGTCAAAAATAACAGTCTTGGACAAAGGGCTAGAACAGCAACATCGTTTTAACCACGGGACTTTTAGTCGTTTTTTTTTTAATTGTTAAACTGCCCTTGTCGGCGCCCACATTTTGCTGTTTTTATGGGAGGGAAGTCATGTAATTGCACTTGTACTATGTGAAGCTTTCCGAAGTACTGGTGATGGTTCCTGTTGTCCCAAAATAAAGTAGTTGCTCTGATATAAACTGCTTAATGTGCACTTGCGAGCTCAGAGAACTGTATTTATGTATAGCAGGTGCTTGTATTTGGACACGCGACGCGCGTAGTACGTGTAGAACAGTATGTTCTCAAAGAAATCGACGATTACAATACAAGCAACGCTTTGAATGTCCCGTCTGATTTTATAGCGGGACATGGTGTTAACACACACACGGTTCATAGCATTGCACAGGATCTCAGATGAAGGACTAAACGTACCCCACGCGGTCGATCCAAATTTCCCAATTCAGGGTTTGATAATGGTCGCTACAAGACGTGGACAGGTCGTTTGAAGAAAAGAACACAGCAGACAGAGTGTTCATTAAAGGATATGCAGGTACAGTTTAGCCATGCCTGGCTGGACATCAGGCTTCACGGCCACCCCTGTAAGTTCCGTTAGACTGGCAGGCAGGCAGATTACAGTCCCGCGTCACATAAGCGAATGCCGTTAGACTGTTGTTGTTTGTAGATTATAGTCACACGACACTTTCGCATATAGGTGACTCATTGACCGATTTATACTGACACCAGCGGGCCAGTTGTTGGTAAAGGGGAAAATAATATGATCACACGTTGACCAATCCGGGATTCGAACCAGCGACCTTTCGGTTACTAGCAAGACGCTCTTACCAACTGAGCTACCCGGCCCCTCTGTTAGACTGTAGTAACCTCACTCATTTTATACCGCTGCCCTCCTACACTGCGCGCTTGGCTGGACCTAACAGGGAATGTGAGGGGTTGGGGTGGGTGGAGGTGTTAGAACAAAAACTACTACTTACCCCAGCCCTTGGAGATACATACTAAATCTGTATGACCCAGCCCATGGAGGTACATACTAAATCTGTATGACCCAGCCCTTGGAGGTACATACTAACTCTCTATGACCCAGCCCTTGGAGGTACATACTAAATCTCTATGACCCAGCCCTTGGAGGTACATACTAAATCTGTATGACCCAGCCCTTGGAGGTACATACTAACTCTCTATGACACAGCCCATGGAGGTACATACTAAATCTCTATGACCCAGCCCTTGGAGGTACATACTAACTCTCTATGACCCAGCCCTTGGAGGTACATACTAACTCTCTATGACCCAGCCCTTGGAGGTACATACTAAATCTCTATGACCCAGCCCTTGGAGGTACATACTAAATCTCTATGACCCAGCCCATGGAGGTACATACTAACTCTCTATGACCCAGCCCATGGAGGTACATACTAAATCTCTATGACCCAGCCCTTGGAGGTACATACTAACTCTCTATGACACAGCCCATGGAGGTACATACTAAATCTCTATGACCCAGCCCATGGAGGTACATACTAAATCTCTATGACCCAGCCCATGGAGGTACATACTAAATCTCTATGACCCAGCCCTTGGAGGTACATACTAAATCTCTATGACCCAGCCCATGGAGCTACATACTAAATCTCTATGACCCAGCCCATGGAGGTACATACTAACTCTCTATGACCCAGCCCTTGGAGGTACATACTAACTCTCTATGGCCCAGCCCATGGAGGTACATACTACATCTCTATGGCCCAGCCCATGGAGGTACATACTAACTCTCTATGGCCCAGCCCATGGAGGTACATACTAACTCTCTATGACCCAGCCCATGGAGGTACATACTAACTCTCTATGGCCCAGCCCATGGAGGTACATACTAACTCTCTATGACCCAGCCCATGGAGGTACATACTAAATCTCTATGACCCAGCCCTTGGAGGTACATACTAAATCTGTATGACCCAGCCCTTGGAGGTACATACTAAATCTCTATGACCCAGCCCATGGAGGTACATACTAACTCTCTATGACCCAGCCCATGGAGGTACATACTAACTCTCTATGACCCAGCCCATGGAGGTACATACTAACTCTCTATGACCCAGCCCATGGAGGTACATACTAACTCTCTATGACCCAGCCCATGGAGGTACATACTAAATCTCTATGACCCAGCCCATGGAGGTACATACTAAATCTCTATGACCCAGCCCATTGAGCTACATACTACATCTCTATGACCCAGCCCATGGAGGTACATACTAAATCTCTATGACCCAGCCCATGGAGGTACATACTAAATCTCTATGACCCAGCCCATGGAGCTACATACTACATCTCTATGACCCAGCCCATGGAGGTACATACTAAATCTCTATGACCCAGCCCATGGAGGTACATACTAAATCTCTATGACCCAGCCCATGGAGCTACATACTACATCTCTATGACACAGCCCATGGAGGTACATACTAAATCTCTATGACCCAGCCCATGGAGGTACATACTAACTCTCTATGGCCCAGCCCATGGAGGTACATACTAACTCTCTATGACCCAGCCCATGGAGGTACATACTAAATCTCTATGACCCAGCCCATGGAGGTACATACTAACTAACTCTCTATGATCCAGACCATGGAGGTACATACTAAATCTCTATGACCCAGCCCACGGAGGTACATACTAACTCTCTATGACCCAGCCCATGGAGGAACATACTAAATCTCTATGACCCAGCCCACGGAGGTACATACTAACTCTCTATGACCCAGCCCATGGAGGTACATACTAACTCTCTATGGCCCAGCCCATGGAGGTACATACTAACTCTCTATGGCCCAGCCCATGGAGGTACATACTAACTCTCTATGGCCCAGCCCATGGAGGTACATACTAACTCTCTATGACCCAGCCCATGGAGGTACATACTAAATCTCTATGACCCAGCCCTTGGAGGTACATACTAACTCTCTATGACCCAGCCCTTGGAGGTACATACTAACTCTCTATGACCCAGCCCATGGAGGTACATACTAACTCTCTATGACCCAGCCCATGGAGGTACATACTAACTCTCTATGGCCCAGCCCATGGAGGTACATACTAACTCTCTATGACCCAGCCCATGGAGGTACATACTACATCTCTATGACACAGCCCATGGAGGTACATACTAAATCTCTATGACCCAGCCCATGGAGGTACATACTAAATCTCTATGACCCAGCCCATGGAGGTACATACTAAATCTCTATGGCCCAGCCCATGGAGGTACATACTAAATCTCTATGACCCAGCCCATTGAGCTACATACTAAATCTCTATGCAACTGAATGTAGAGCGTTTTCCAGTTTCTTGATTGACTCACCAGCACTGTTGTTGTTGTTATTGTTGGTGTTGTTGTTGATAATGACGATGATGATGATGTTGTTGTTGTTGTTGTTTATCATGATGTTGTTGATGTTCATGATGATAATGATGATAGTGGTGATGATGATGATGATGATGATGATGATGATGATGATGATGATGATGATGATGATGATGATGATGATGATGATGATGAAAATAAAAATTTCAACCACAAAAACTCCTAACTATACCACACGATAAGAAGAAACAATTAGCAGGACGATGGTGATGATGACGACGACGACGACGATGATGATGATGATGATGACGATGATGATGATGATGATGATGATGATGATGATGATGATGATGATGATGATGATGATGATAATGATGATGGTCATACAAATAAAAATGTCAACTACAAGACTCCCAACTATACGACATAATAAAAAGAAACAATCAGCAGGACGGCCAAGACTGTGCTCAGTTGTCTGATGTGTTAGACGATGCTCTTAAGGCAGTAAGTCGGAGCCTGGAGCGGCTTCACTTAGATCCTGTTTCGGCCAGGCTCTTGAGCAGGGAAATAGGGCTATATAAAAATAATGATAATAATAATAATAATAATAATAATAATAATAATAATAATAATAATAATAATAATAATAATAATAATAATAATAATAATAATAATAATAATAATAATGAAAAAGAATGAGAGATGGAGTGGTGGGGATGTTCCTTTTCATCATCACTTCATGATACCCCCGTATCTTTTACGTTTCGGCGGACAGGAGCAAAAGCAGCAGAGCGAGGAGACATGCATCCACGCACACTCAATAGAAGCTCTGTAGTTACCGCGACACTCAACTGCTCACGGCTACCTGACCTGTGTAGTCGGTACCTTATTGTATTGTGTGTCCCGGCTCCTCTGCAGTTATGATATGGAGAGGCCCTCTCATCACAAGCCTATTGTGAAGAGAAGTCAGATTTGAAGGATTATCATTTGCTGCTTCAAGAAATCGAGGGCAGCCGCCAAGGAAAGCCTTTTATCAGAAACCTCCAGGTAGAAATCAACAGTATTATTACGATGTGCGGCTTATGTTCCTTGCGTTGTGGATAGTACGCGAGCTATGACCTCACTAACTTTTGATCTTCAGTGGCGTTGGTTGTTAACTTAGGAAAGGCTGAAATATTGGCTGCTTTTAGACACTTTCATAAATTGCTAGTTCAGACAGAATTAGTCCAAGACTTGATTGTACTTATGACTTGTTATGTTTTGAGGCGCCAGTGTTATGGCCAAGGAGGTCCGGTTTAATGCAATGCGCTCAAATAACATCGACACTTACTAACATCACAAACCCATTCAACCCACGAACTGCCACACATCCACACCACCCACGAACAACCAGACATCCACACCCACAACTACGACCCACCGCCCTTCAGTCCTTTAAAATGTCCACAAGAAACTTGGTCACGCTCACAGACGCCTGAACACATCAATGTTCTAATTGCCACTTTCAGACCCAGAAATACTGAGACCATACGTGTCGCGCAGACTGGAAATATCTTTTATAATTTAAAAAAAAAACTAAATATAAATACATTTGGGGGATGGGGAGGTTTTTGATATACCTGATACTCAGAATGCGTCCAATATGTTTTACCACAGGTCCATCGCTGGCCTTGACAGAGTGGTCAGTCGTGGTGGTGTTTACAAACAGCAAGTTGTTACATCATGGGTTAGCGAACCGAAAAATACAATATTGAAACAGGTCTATTCACTCTGTGACAGGCACTACTATGAGCACCACCAGTGTTGTGGAACTAGGTCACCACAGTTTTTTTAGCGAGGGGGGAAGGGTCTTATGCAGTTCTAAAAAAAAAATTGGAAATTGAAAGTGCATTGTTTTTCTTTCCATAAACGATTCAGACATGGTATAGAATTGTGAAATGTGTCGGTCAAAGTCTTGATTCGTCTTTTCCTTTTCCTTCCCTTTATCTTGTGATCAACCTGTTTTAGGTTTTTCATAGTTTTGAAATAGGTGTATTATATATTATCATATGAACGTCATCATCATCGTCGTTGACGTCTGTCCCTTCCTCCATCTCTCTTTTCAATCTGTCTCTGAGCCTGAGGTTGCTGAGATCCTTAGCTCCATGTCGTTCAAGAAGTGCGAGCTTGATCCCATCCCTACCTCACTTTTCAAAGACTATATCATCGACCTCCTTCCTGCCATCACTAACATAGTCAATTCCTCTTTGCAATCCGCTTCTGTTCCCTACTGTTTCAAGTCCGCCATCGTGCGGCCACTACTTACGAAATCAAACCTCGACCCAAAAGACCTGAAAAACTACCGCCCTGTCTCTAATCTTCCTTTCCTATCCAAACGTTTTGAGAAGGTTGTCCTGAAACAGCCCAACCGTCATGTCTTCCAACAACTTGTTCTGCTCGTTCCAGTCTGCCTATCGTCCTGACCACTTCACAGAATCAGCTCTTCTTCACATCGTGAACGACCTCCTCTCTGCCACTGACTCTGGTAAAATCTCTTTGTTGACCCTTCTCGATCTCTCAGCCGCTTTTGACACTATCGATCACTCTATCCTCCTTCAGCGTCTCCAGAATAAAAGACAGTGCCCTTAGCTAGATCCGCTCATACCTAACTGATCGCTTCCAATCTGCATTAACAACCACCTCTCTGAACCATCCACACTTGTCTTCGGTGTTCCTCAGGGGTCAGTTCTAGGCCCTGTTCTTTTCACCCTTTACACATCTCCTCTGCCTCGCATCATCCAAAATCATGACACTTTCCACCATTTCTACGCTGACGATACACAGCTAAAAAAACAGTGACACTCCTCAAAACCTTCCATCCATTCTGACCAAAACTTCTGACTGCTTTGAAGACATTTCTAACTGGATGAAAGTCAACAAACTCCAACTCAATGCAAACAAAACTGAAGTTATGCTCACAGGTACCAAACACAACCTGTCTTCTTCATCTGTAGACACTGTCCGTCTTGGCCAGACCATTCTTCCTATGTCATCTTCTGTCAAAAACCTTGGTGTCATTCTTGACAACACCCTCTCCATGTCACAATTCATCCGCAAAACCTGTCAAACATGCAACTTTCATCTCCGTAGAATAGGCATTGTTTGCAAACATCTGACCACTGACGCTACTGTCAAACTCATTTCCTCTCTTGTTTTGTCACGCTTAGACTACTGTAACTCTCTCCTGGCTGGACTTTCTTCTCCTTCTATTTATCTGTTCCAACGTGTTCAGAACTCTGTTGCACGTCTCGTTCTCCATAAGAAAAAAATCTGATCATATCACACCCCTCCTACATTCACTCCACTGGCTTTCAGTGTCGCATAGAATTATCTACAAAATCTCTGTTTTCTGTTACAAGTGCGTCCATGGGGTGGCCTCGTGGCGCAGTGGATAAGTCGCTGGTTTCCAATGCCGAAGGTCGCGGGTACGTATGTGACTTAGGTACGAGACTATTGAGGTCACCGAGGGTTTTCCCCGGGCACTCCGGTTTCCTCCCTCCCTTTAATAATGGTACTGGACGCAGACAATATAAAATTTCAAAAATACAAATTCGATTTTCTTTCCGTCTTCTAATAGCGATCTCCCTACCTTTACACACCTGTTTGAGTGATGGATGTGTATTTGTGTTGTGTGTGTGTGTGTGTGTGTGAGGGTGGATGAGACAGGTGAGCGTGTATGTTGGTACAGATCGCCGCGCTTTGAGCCTGATTGATTTGGGGAAAGGCGCGTATATAGCATCCAGTATTTATATTATTATTATTAGCCCCTTCCTACCTCACCCAGAACATTCAATTCTATAAGCTCTCTAGAAATCTTCTTTCTTCCTCTGAAACCCTCATGCTTCGCATACCCCGCTACAAACTCTCCTCTGCTGGCTGTCGATCTTTTTCAGTGCTTGGCCCTTCAACTTGGAACTCTTTTCCTCTCTCTTCGTAGCTCTCCAAATATAGTTACTTTCAAATCAAACTTGAAAACTCATCTCTTCCTTAAATGTTTCCGATCTTGCCTCCTATCATCATCCCTATTTTTTTGTGTGTTGATTCAGACCACCGCCACCACCCACTGCATTCCCCCTTCTTAGCTCTCCCCTCCTCGCTCCCTCCCTCGTCTCTTATTCGTTAGCAAGTGTCTTGCCTGATTTTATTTTGTATGAAGCCGGATGTTTAGAATGAATGCGTGAGTACTGCGCTTTGAACTGATATGGTTCTTGAGGAAAAAGCGCTATATAAATATTCTTCTTCTTCTTCTTCTTCTTCTTCTTCTTCTTCTTCTTCTTCTTCTTCTTCTTCTTCTTAATATTATTATTATTATTATTATTATTATTATTATTATTATTATTATTATTATTATTATTATTATTATTATTATTATTATTATTATTATTATTATTATTATTATCCCACTGTCTCTCAGTCTATCACACTGTCTGTCTGTCTGTCTCGCTCTCTGTCTCTCTCTCTTTCCCCTTCCCCTCACGTTCCTAAAGAATGTTAAGAATGAAAAACGACAATTACAACCCCTCTCTCTACCTGTATTGAACGTGTGTACATCTATGGCAAGCACGTGGAGTGCCTTGGGGAGGGCAGTACTAACATATTCCGGGCAGAGGGGGGAGACACACACACTGCGTAGCTGAGGCAATGGTGAGAAGGGCGATGTAAACCTCGGTCAGTCTCTGCTACGCAGTGTGGAGACCTAGTCACAAGGGAAAAGAGAGGTAGCGGCAGGGTGAGGGAAGAAGGAGGGCGGGGCAGAGGAGTGAGCAGGAGGGAAGTGAGGGGGGGGGGGGGGGTAAGGGATTCTACAATTACAGATAACCACCAAGAAGGGACTTATAAAGTAAAGTAAAATAATAACAGGAAACAAACAAAATATTCAAGAAAGAAAGAAAGAAGACAGAAAGAAGAAGAAGAAGAAGAAGAAGGAGAAGAAGAAGAAGAAGAAGAAGAAGAAGAAGAAGAAGAAGAAGAAGAAGAAGAAGAAGAAGAAGAAGAAGAAGAAGAAGAAGAAGAAGAAGAAGAAGAAGAAGAGACAAAATATAGAAGAAAAAGAAGGCGAAGAATAACAAAAACAAGACAGAGAGACAAGAAGAGAGAGACTGACAGACAGAAACAGCAGACAGAAACGGAGAGAGAAAGAGAGAGAGAGAGACAGAGAAAGACAGAGACAGAGAGACAGAGACAACCAAACACAGAAAGAAAGAGAGAGAGAGAGAGAGAGAGAGAGAGAGAGAGAGAGAGAGAGAGAGAGAGAGAGAGAGAGAGAGAAGAGAGAGAGAGAGAGAGAGAGAGAGAGAGAGAGAGAGAGAGAGAGAGAGAGAGAGAGAGAGAGAGAGAGAGAGAGAGAGAGAGAGAGAGAGAGAGGTTAACTATCATGGTTCTATATTTCTAACTTCAAGATTCAGGAGCAGAGTCGCGGACACTCCGTGTAATAGAAGAAAAGAACGCGGAAAAAAACACTCCTTGGGAGCTTGAAGCAGATGCTGAGACCCTCCCTGACCGTCTCGCGTTTGGTCACTTACTTTACCTGCTCGCAGGTGTTTAAAAAAAGAAAAGGCGAAAGAAAGAGAGAAGAGGGGACAAAGAATAGACCAGGAGGAAGGGACAAAGGTCACCAGCAAGTGGACACACATCATCACAGAGGAATGGTTCAAAGTTATGAAACTCAAATAACTCCGAAAAGCAGTGGGGTTGGAATTCGGAGTTTTCCAAATGTTGTGGGAACGGAAAATAAAACAACAGAAAAAGAATAGAAACATGCATGTTGACCGACTCATTCAGTTAGGCAAGGAAATCAACTACACACCAACATTCAAATTAAATCAACATACGTTTTCGGACAACAAAGAAAGAAACACACAACAACAAAACAGAACGTACACTCATTGCCAGCCTCTCTCTCTTTCTCTGTCTGTCTCTCTGCCTCTGTCTGTCTGTCTGTCTGTCTCTCTCTCTCTCTCTCTGTCTGTCTCTCTCTCTCTCTCTCTGTGCAGTGTATGGTAGTTCTTGAGCAACTATAATACTTTATTACAGTATGTGGAGCTCGCACAGAACCACTTTGAAACCAAGGAGATAATTAATTACATTTTTAAAAAAAAGGATGTATTAGTTGTCTCGCTTGCAGGGATGGAAGCGGAGTTCTCGATACTCTTGGGCCAAGTTTGCGACTAAGATTTTCCGAAACCCAGGGTCGGGGTTATGAGCACGACTTTCAGGCCAGCGACGAGCAACTTTCGGTGTCGCGACAAGGTTCGCGGGTTATGAGCCCCGATTACTGCAATTGCCGGAACCGAAAGTCGCTCAAACACAGTCGTGGTATCCCCTCGACTAGCGGGCGTCAAGGGACACAAACTCTGCATTCGACCTACCTGGGTTTTTTTAACTCCTCGTGTGTGTGTTTGCTTTTGTTTGTAGTATGGTTTGTGGAATGTGAGTAAATACAATATAAATTGTTTTTAATGTTTTTATCATTGAATTATTCCCCGACACGCAAAGCAAATTCATATAATATTTGAAGCTATGCACTGTGTTGAAAGATTGGCCTTGGACTTTGATGTCCGTGTTGATGCCATTGGTGTTGTTGGTCATCACTTTGGCCTTCTCTGCACTTATTTCCATTCCATAGGGTCTGGAGGTGGTGTCAAGCCTCTGTACCAGCTGTTCAAGTTCTTGTTCCTCTCCAGCCAATCCATCAATGTCATCCGCAAAACGAAGGTTGGAGATTGCTCTTTCACCTATGCTGACTGTGCTTTTGTGATCTGCAAGGGCATCTGACATGATGCGATCTAGGAAAATGTTGAAGAGTGTTGGAGAGAGTAAGCATCCCTGACGCACACCGATTGTTGTTCTGAACCAGTTTCCGATGGCGCTGTTGTGGAGGACTGCACGGGTAGCCTTGTCATACAGGCTTTTGATGACTTCAATAATTTTAGGGCTGATGTTGTACACTCTCATGGTTGTACACTCTCATGGTTGCCCACAGCTGAGCTGCATGCCAGGCTCGGTCAAACGCTTTCTTGAAGTCTACAAACACATGATATAGATGATGTGGGTGCTGTAGATATTTCTAGCAGATTATTCTGAGGTTGAAAATCTCTTCAGTGGTACTTCACCCTGCCCTGAATCCTGCTTGCTCTTCGGCTATGATTTGTTCAGCTTAGGGTTTGAACCTGTTGAGTATTATTTTCAGGAGGACTTTGCAGGGATGGCTGATGAGGCTGATGGTGCGGTAATTTTCACATTCCTAAAGGTTACCTTTTTTTGGGAAGAGTGATGACAAGCGACTGGGTCCATGGTGTAGGTCACTTTCCACTCTGCCAGATCTTGTTACAGATAATGGTGAGTGCGTCGATCACCGCTTCTCGTCCTGCTTGAAGCAGTTCCGCGGGCATGTTGTCCACTCCCGCTGACTTTCCCTTCTTCAGCGATTGCACTGCTGCCTCAAGTTATTCTCGGAGAATTGGGAGGATTATTTCTTCTTCTCTGTTTCTCAGGACATGCTAGAACTGATGGGTCTCCGTTTGCCTCTGTCCATCTGTTCAAGACTTCTTGTTCTTTTGTAAGGTATATGCCAGACTTTCTTTGGATCGTGGAGACCTTGGGCTGTTTAACACTTGTCAGTCGCTTCACAGTCTGGTAGGCCTTTTTGCTGTTGTTCTTGTTCAGACTGTTCTCTATTTCCTGGCATTGATCTTCTATCCAGTTCTCCTTTGCTGTGCGCATGCCTTTTTGGATGTCATTGTTGATTTTCCGGTAGGTATCAGCTCCCTGTGACGTGTTCTTTTTCTTTTTCATCTCTTTTCGTTTATTACACAGGTCCAAAAGTTCAGGTGTGATTCACAGCTTCTTCTTTGGCCGGTGCTTTTTAAGGATCTCAGAGGCGGCATCTGTCACAGCTATTTTGAAGGTAGTGGTCATGGTGTTGACATCTACTTCACCAGCTCCCAAAATGAGCAGTGGTGCAAATTTCCCTCCAATTGTGGCCTGAAATATTTCTGCCACCTCCGGGTCTCGCAGTTTGTCCAGGTCGAACTTCAGTCTATTGCAGTTTGCAGTGTTTACTCTCTTCAAGTGGAGCCGGAAAGACATCATCACGAGATAATGGTCATTTCCGATTTCTGCTCCTGGAAAAGTGCGTGTCCTGCCAATGTTGATGCTTGATCTGAAGCTTTTCTTGACCATGATGTAGTCGATCTGGTTGTGCTGCTCCCCGCCGGGACTGTGCCATGTCCATCGTCTGGATTTTTTGTGGCGACCAAGCGTGTTTGCCAGTATCTGGCAAACTCCAAGAGTTTCAGACCCCTGTCATTTGTCTCGTTGTTGCAATGGGGTCCACCTATGTCTCCCCAGTTGTGGTGCGGATCTTGGCCAACCTTGGCATTCCAGCGGACCTCACGTGTTAATTAACATTGGAATTAACATTGAAGTTTAACGTCTACTCCCACCATTGGCGATATGGCAGACGGGGATAACCATTTCAGGGAACAAGACCTAAATCAGAGCAATCATACTGCTAAAATGGACAGTGAAAATGGCCACTTTTATTTCGCCGATCATGGGATTCGAACGTGGGTCATCGGTGTGCCAGACAAACGCTCTACCATTTGAGCTACGGCGATGGGCTTAATTAACTTTCATGCGAATTAATAATATTAATCAATGAATTAATTATTGTTTTACATCTTGACTGGTTAACAATAATTTTAAAAAAGTCTTTGTTCGTTTCCATAGTGACAGTGATGACGATGGCAGTGGTGATAATTATGGGTCACTGGTGTGCCAGGCGAACGCTCTACCACTTGAGCTACGGCAGTGGGCCTCCTCTTTAACTTAGTGTTCGTGTAAACAGTCAGCTAATTCCAAATCCAACAACTAACTAGCGCTACTTCGCCCATGTAATGGGAAGGCTGTCTGATCTGCATTGTAACTAATCATCCTTAAATCGATCAAATTGGATTCCATCTTTAAAAGCCAATACTCGGTATTGCCACTCTTCGCTTATTGATCAGTTAGGTCAATCAAACGGGTAGGCGACTCAAACAGGGTGGATTGATATAAAACTAGGCGTATGACTCTTCAGTGCTTATTAGACCAATGTCAACGTTATCAGCTTAGAATGAAGACAGTGACGTCTGCAAAAAAAAAACTAATTATGCATTTGTTGTCCAAATACTTTGATAGGATTGTTCAAGACACGAAGAGTGCACTATGGTACGGGAACTGCCCTTCTTGCGTGCAGGGATGCGCCGCTGATCATACTTAATTAATGAATCCAATTAGATGCGTGAGTATAAACGAGTGAGGAAGCTAATCCCCAGCAAATTGCTAATTAGAAGCTAACTCACGTCATTTCGCTACTAGTCTGACTTTTACCATCTCTATAGTTCTACATAAACAAATCCGTTGTTATGTCTGCTAATGTTCACTACTCTTGCTAATGCTAGTCTTACTACTGCAACGTAAACATGTGCAAACTATATAGCAAGGTCATAACGTTGACAATTTAATGCCATTTGATTGCATTTTGTGACGATGGCGAGACGTGCAATGAAACAATTGAAATATAATGGACGAGGAGGAGGAGGATAACGACGACGACGACGACGACGATGATGATGATGATGATGATGATGATGATGATGATGATGATGATGATGATGATGATGATGATGATGATGATGATGATGGCGACTTCAACGTCGATGCTGCTGCATGCTGCTGCTACTGAAGTAAATTAGCCACTTCTAAAAGAATGAAATAGTGTTTGATTATCCTTATCCTATTCTTCTGTTCACCTTTCTTCTCCGCAATGTCTCGCCGATCATCTCCTTACTTGATTTATTGATTGATTGTTGCTTTAGGTCCAGCGGACTCTTCCGAGCCAAATCAGGACCGGACAACCCCCAATCCGCATAAAAGATCTGCCGAAACAACCCTAGTGGGAAAATTGAATGCCCTCCACCGGCCAGTCACTTTACAATAAAGACATCCCACGCAGGGGACGGCTGAGGCTTTACCCCAACTACTCGAACCCTCGGTTACAAAAACAAAATAGAATACAAACATCATTATAAATCATCAACAAAACACATACATATAAAATGCCTATAGTGCTAAATAATAACAACATAGGAAGCCCTAGTGACCACCCGGCAGAAAGCGTCCAACACTCCCAAGCTGATCCAACAGACCTCATACACAAACAAGGAGTCTTGTCCAGGAAGAGTTTTTAAGAAAAAAGGTAGGTCATTGATCTAGCGAAGAAGAAGATAGTATAGCAGAGTGATAGGACAGATCAGGAATGGGAAAGAGCAAATGAGGAAGACAGCGACAGTGGGAATTTAAAGCACTAAATTTCCATAAAGTGGGGATACTATTTATACTGAAAACCCCCGGCACTCCAACGGGGGTACTGTTGCCGCAGTGAATCAGTCATGCCTACAAAGGCAAGACAGGTTTTCAACTGGGGCTTTCACTTTTCCTTTTATAGGTTAGAACAATCTACAGTGGCAAGATTGCTCATGACCCCAAGGGGTATCTCCTTACTTACTTACATTGTACATTCCAGCTCTTCATTTTCGCTTTTCTGCAAATACTCTTGCCTCGCAGATTCCTACTTTCAAGGAAAGATCATTTTGCTTTAGGTCCTTCACTCATCAAGCACCCACCGTCAGAAACTCTCTACCGTACTTTCTGAGACAGCCTTCTTCATTGGAAATCTTGAAGTCCAGTCTTAAAACTATTTTTTTTTCTCCGTAATTCAGACATTGAAAGACATTTTTGAACGTGTGTTGTGTTTTGTGTGTGCGTGTGTGTGTGTGTGTGTGTGTGTGTGTGTGTGTGTGTGTGTGTGTGTATGACTGCTCTGTAAAGCGCCATGAGCAATTATTTGTAAATAAGCGTTGTATAAATTGTCATTATTATTAATATTATTATTATTATTATTATTATTATTATTATTATTATTATTATTATTATTATTATAAATTGTCATTATTATTATTATTATTATTATTATTATTATTATTATTATCATTATTATTATTATCATTATTATTATTATTATTATTATTACTATTATTATTGCACTTGTTGATCGAACTCGAACATGTTATTCCCGTGAGGTATTATTAGACACTCTGTGCGCTAGGGAACAATAATAAGCTCAGAATGCACCCCTGGACCTAGACAGCCAACGTCAAGTCTTTGTGGTCCTTTAATTTATTCCCTTACGAATACTTTATTATCTTAACAGAGAAATTCTATTGGCTGTGGTTTCGCTAAAGAGTAGGTAGGTGCAATGGGAATCTCGTAAATTCATTCATGCGCGTCACTAATTAGATGACGAGGCATTTGGCTATTTGATGGAATCTTCCTATTACGGAAACACCAGATTACTGGCTGATTCTAGCGTACCTTGTTTATTTCATGTCACGGCACTTGTTAATTTTGTGCGACATTTCTTGTAATGTGAAGCTTATTGCTCATGCGAGATTGCAGGAAGGCGCCCTTAGTTACGCACATTCCCACAGCAACCCCCAGTTCTCATCGGCATTCGACAGCCTCTGCCCGCTCAACAATTGTACCAATCCAGCGGGTAAACACTTCTACTATCATGGGGAGGACGGAGCAGGGTCCATCCATTATGAGAAACTGGGATGCCTGCAAGTATGCGAACCTTCGGGCTCTTCCCGCCTCTGATGCTTCTCGTCCAGTCTTTGCAGAGCTATCCAAGTGGCCGTCGCCATTCCAACCAACGACAGTTCACTAGAGACGTTCCCGTCTTTGATCGCACGCAGGTTGAGAGAAGGCAAGACCTGCCATTGGTACAGTGGAGCGCGAGCACATCGCATCACCGCGCGTCCGCCGCTGTTACATGCCCATTAATTATTTGTTTGATCTTAACACCGATAGCCGGATCGTTTAGGCGTGTGTCATATGAGTTGGCGGATGGCGCAGGACACAGATGCCTCGCAGTACAAGGGCCGAAAGACCATTCCAATTGGGCTTCCATTGCAACAGCACTGAAATGCAGGGTCGCTCATGATCTGAAGAACCTCTGTCACCCGCACATCGTCGTCACGTCCAGTATCATCATAGACCGGCTGGTGCACCTTTGCAGCCTGCGCCCTCGATTGCATCCTTCCTGGCCCCTCCAGGGTCCCCCCACTTGGTCAACCCCGCCAGGCAGACATGTGCAGCCGAGCACCAATTGGCTACTCCACAGGATGACCAGGTTCACTGAGATATGGCTGAATGTGTAACTCTCGGCCAGTACAGGTGCCAAGTGATCACTACACCTGGGTTAAGCAACTCACTGATTTTTACTAGGGCCCAATCATAACAGTGTACCCTAGCCCTAACACCCCTGGATATTCCCACACCAAACACTAGGAAATTTTCTCTTCCATCTTTTCGTTCTTATTTTCTTACTACCAGGCTCTGTGTTTCTAACTGTGTCTCTTCATGCATTGTAGTGGTCTTGTGGTGGTGGTCCAGGTGGAATGACTGCAATAATCGGAGGATTATACGATTGTAACGACCGCAGTTCGTACACATTTGTGTATGAAGACGTGATGACGTCACTGCGTTAATTTTCGAATAGTTTGTGAACTGTTGTTAGATCAGAGACTATACATCAGCCTAAGCGAGAGGACGTTTTCGTGGGTGCTCTGGAAAGACCTGATTCTCTTAGGACTTTAGCTGTATAAGAATACAGGTATTTGTTATTATTATTATTATTATTATTAGTGGTATTTATAATGAACTGCTAAGCTATCCTTACGAAGAAGGAAGAATATTGCTTTTTGTAAAGTAGTACGTTTAGGGTACAGAAGAACCCATGTTTGAAAACAAAGTTCGATAACTCATGTCAATATTTATTTGATCATGTGTATACATGTATGTGTGACTCAGTTTGTAATTATGATGCCATTTTTATATTCATTCATATGTGGATATGGGGCTGAAATAGGAACGTATTTCAGTTGTGTAATTTGTGTATCTATTGATGAATGAATGGGTATAAATATGTTATAAAATGAAGGTGAGCTGTGTTGTAATATTTGGCTCATAGTCCATTGTGTGTAGCCTATGCAATGTGTGTAAAGTGGCTATGCTAGGTATTGTCACAGGAATGGTGACAGTAGTGATTGTAGTGATTGTGGTGGCGTGTAGAGACATTCTACAAAGGGAAATGATCCCTGCTCAATGTGAGCTATAAAGACATACAGTCTCTTTAAGGATAAGAGCAAAAATTTACGATTGTGTACATGTTGTATACAGCGGGGCGGTTACGGAGCAAAGTACCCCTGATGTGCGGCGGATGGGTCTGATCCACATGACAACATCTACCTAACGGGATGTGGATGCCATCAACGCCGTAGCTCTCCTTCTGCATCATCACTGGGGCAGACGTGCAACAACGGTGCAGTAGTAAATCTCCGGATCTACGCCACGAAGACAACTGCAGCGTCTTCAGTGTGTGGCTGTGACCCCAGCGTCGGCTGTGAATACCGCGCCGGGAGTGTTTGATCCGCGAAATACGGTCAGTAGGCCTAAATAAGAACTGTGAAATTTAGAATATCTAAATCATCGAAATGAAGTCTGTGCTTCGATGCTAATGAAAAAGAGAAGAGTCGAGTGACGTCCTTAGAAAGGGACAACGACTTCTACTAGTGATTGAATTCTGAGAGAAACTGTGTGCACCCATCAACGTGACTGGGTGAAAGTATTACATTAACTGTGTGCACTCATTTATCATCTGTGTGATTCATTTATATGCTGGAACTGGAAGTAATTGTATGATTTGATGTATCTGTGAATTTAGTGTATGTGAAGATGGTTTAATGTATATGTGAATAATTGAATGAGAATAGTATAACAGAGGGCAAAGAGAAACAGTTGTGTAGACTTTGTCCTTGTCTGAAAGCATGTGTGTGGTGAAGGATGAGAAGTTAAAGTAAACAGAGATAGAACACACTCCTTTATACTGAGCGTCAGACAGCCACACCCACACACTCATTCAATACACCATAAGTAGTTATACATATATTTATTTAGATTATAACACATAAAACCGTCCGTTACAACGATCTATATCGCCATTTCTGCCACCGGATTAGACTTAAGCTGATTAAGGGAGAGATTGAGACAGGGGTATAAGGTTAGAATAGCGTGCTGGCAGCAAGAGAAAGTATGGCGCAGAAGAAGAAGAACAACAACAACAACAAGAATGAACAACAACAACAACAAGATTGAACAACAACAACAACAAGAATGTTGAACGGCGTTGTAAAAAAATCAAATCGATAAGAGTGAAGGAATGTAGAGAACTGATAAAAGAAGAAGAAGAAGAAGAAGAAGGAGAAGAAGAAGGAGGAGGAGGAGGAAGAAGGATGAATAGAAGAAGAAGAAGAAGAAGAAGAAGAAGAAGAAGAAGAAGAAGAAGAAGAAGAAGAAGAAGAAGAAGAAGAAGAAGAAGAAGAAGAAGAAGAAGAAGAAGAAGAAGGAGGAGGAGGAAGAAGAAGAAGGATGAAGAGAAGAAGAAGAAGAAGAAGAAGAAGAAGAAGAACAACAACAACAACAACAACAACAACAACAACAACAAAAACAACAACAACAAAAAGAATGTTGAACGGCGTTGTAACAAAAACAAATCAATAAGATTGAAGGAGTGTAGATGAACTGATAAAGAAGAACAAAAAAATTAGCAGATAGAAGAAGGAAGAAAATTACGGAGGAAGCCAAAGAGAACAAGAAGAAGGTAATACAGAAGAAGACGGCGACGATGATAGAGAAGGAGAAGGCAAAAGAGAAGGATATGGTGGTCAGATTTTCCATACTGACCTCATGTGGCAGATGGAGCCAGTGCTGACCAGGGCTTTCAGACAAATCCTCGCTGGACATGGTGGCTCCTTGACCAGACGACTTGACACGTCACAAGAGCCGGACAAGGCTGACCACACGCAAGACTATAATATACCCAATGGTCACTACACAAAACTTGTCAAGAGATTTTGCCAAACGTAAAATCACAGCACCTGCAATCGTTTCAGTGGTCAATACACAACACTGCATAGCAGTCTTCCGCTGTGATAAAAACACAGTATAGTATTTTTGAATGGTCAAGTCACCACACCACTTTTCCTTCCTGTAGGTCTGGTCAACCTACACTACTACTACTACTACTACTACTACTACTACTACTACTACTACTACTACTACTACTACTACTACTACTACTATTCTTTATGAAAAACATTTACAGCAACTAGAACTTTAGAACATTTTGTCAGTTATTTTGAACTGTCGGACTTCAACACGTCTTTTTAAATTTCTTTTTTTTAAATCTATTTATTTATTTATTTATTTATTTATTTATTTATTTATTTATTTATTTTATGTGTTTTAATACTTTTATTTATTTACTATTTTATTTATTTATATCTAATGGATCTTTGTTGCACTTCGGTTTATGATCTAATTAAACAATCTTAAACCGAACGGTTATAGAATCTGAAATTTAGAAAAATGTATAGCATTTACCTAGGTATCAGTCATTCTAGCAACTCTGTGTTCGGAGTAATAGCACGTTAATTATATATATTGTGGCAGTCTTTTACGGCACCGCAGTACGGGTGGGTGGATCTGTTTCTCCCTTTAATTTGGATGGTGCTGCGTGACGGTTGCAGTCCTTTCTCTGAGAAAACGGATCGAGTTTAACCCGCGTCGGCGACGAAATCGCACCTTATAAAGCAAGCTGGAAATACAAAATTCATTCTTCTCAGGGCAATGATGATCTACAGATTATTATACACTTTGAACATTGGTCCTATTTATTACAAAACTACCCCTCGTCGTCCCCTAGTGTAAAAGAAAACGGCTTTTATAGTAGTTGTTGTTTTGTCTTTGTTTGTTTGTTTGTTTAGATCAGCCCTGGCTGTCTTTTAGTGAGAAATGAAATTAAAAGTGGGATCAACCAGTAATAATAATGAGAACGAAGAGTTACATGTTCACTGTTAGGCTACTTCCAAGGTCAAGTCGGCATGGTCGTGGTGCTCTCGTAAGCTTGGAAATAGAGGCGTTAAGTTAGGGACCTAACTTTATCAGGGCCATCCTCGTATGGATACCTGTCCTTCTTGCATAACCTGTACAAATATTAAGTTCTAGACTACATGATTACCATTAAGGAGTTCCTACGGTCCCTGGACTACGATGTGTTATATTCACAGCGATTGCACAGTCTGATGGGTTAACGAACTTACTAAGTTTATCTCTACTAGAATAGGGATAGCTCAGTGGTCAGAGCGCACGACTTGTGTGAGTGCGTCTTGGGCGACGTGGGTTCGAATCCTGACTTCAGAAAACTATTTTGTGATTGCTGGATATTAGTGGCCAGCGCCTTAAGAAGCTCTCTGAGCTTGTAAGTGCGCTATATAAGAGAAATCTCTTTCGTTCTTTCTTTTCTACTAGAATAGCGACCTTTGACATGAATCAAGATAAAGGAAGTTTTAAGTTTTTCTACAAATGTTGCAGTTGACTGACTTTGCTAAGTTACAAAAAAGTATATTTTCTGTAAAGAACTGTAGGATTTCAAACAAAGAACAGAAGTTAACATTAAACGTGAATTATAAAATATTATGCAAAGATGACAAAAAAGAGAGGGAGTGAGGTGTTTGCGATTTGGGTGCTTGCAAAAAATCAAAAGGGAAAAGAAGAAGAAGAAGAAGAAGAAGTAGAAGAAGAAGAAAAAGAAGAAGAAGAGGAAGAGGAAGAAGAAGTAGAAGAAGAAGAAGAAGAAGAAGAAGAAGAAGAAGAAGAAGAAGAAGAAGAAGAAGAAGAAGAAGAAGAAGAAGAAGAAGAAGAAGAAGAAGAAGAAGAAGAAGATTGTTAAAAATAAACGGTCGATCATCAATTGTTTGCAAGCTAGACTATCCAGAAGATTCTACTAACAGGACCTTAGTGAAGATAATTATACGACTGTCTATAAAACAAAACAAAGTATATGCTGTCCGTGGTTTCAATACGGCAAGTACCAACACACACAAAAACAGAACATGTTATCGCATGGACGATGCTACGCTATAGATTAAACTCTATAAATCATTTTTTTCGTTAGATGTTTTTATTCACTGTAGAGATGTTTTTTCTACAATTTAAAACGATACAATGACTCCACTATAAAGACTGAATCACTCGATTGTTGTTGGAACTGAACAATTTCATGAAAAAAATACAGTTTCATGCACTGCGTGCACGAAACAAAAAGAACTACAGTCTAAGCGCAATAGAATTAAACAATTTAATTTAAAAGATCCTTCACTACTTCAAACGAATAAAATAATAGCCTTACCGACGTAAAACAGAAGAGGAAAAAACCAACACTAGTCTGAATGACACTGTGAATGAAAGAAAAATAACTATTCTTACTAACACTGTATGCGAATAAAATTACTATAGTCTGAATTTGTAAAACAATACAATTACCCGTGCTACTGGAATTGTACACGAATAACATAACCAGTGTTTCTGGCACTATAAACAAGTGGCACTATAAACGAATAAAAACAACTAGCCTTACTCAGTTACTGACACTGCGAACACACAAATAACTAGATCTACTGACATTGTAAACGAATGTTTAAAAAAAATAAATACAATGCCTTTTCTACGCGTAAGACACACCACACGGCACTGTTTACACTACCACACATACATCACAAGTCGCTCATGGTTCCAACCACACCTACAGAGAGTTTATTACAGATCCAAGGGTCGGTCCCAATTGCCCATAGGAACACTCTCCCCCGTGGACCGTCCGTCACTGAGGTGGACTGGTCACAGTGTCTGGAACATTGCCACTTCAGCGTTATGATAGCAGCCAATATTAATTATGCGCCGCTTTGTATAGAACCTACACATTTGGTTGGGTCACTGGTTCCATGCTTCATTTGCCATAGTACTCATGGCACTAACACACTGTCAAGAAGGGAAAAAAGGGTTCTAAATCATTTTTAAACAGTTGACAACCTACCACACAAAACAATGGCAAAATAATCAGTTACACTGGACGTACGTTATAGGAAACAAGCGAACTACAAACAACCAAAGAAGCAAATAAACAAATCATAATACTAAAACAAAACAAAACCACCCAGAACTATTGGATTTAATGTTCTCAAATTGAAACAAAAAAATTACAAATTTAGAGTCCGAATAATCTTCTCTCTTTTATAATCTACTGGTACAATGCTTCGGACGTTTAAGATTTTCGTTTTTACTTGCATAAAAAAAGAGTAAATTTTGAAGTGTCTTTCTCAGGAATAGAAAAGATGAGGAAGTGTGGAACTCGCCTACAAGGACAATAAATCCATAGGAACAGAAGAAGGCGAAGAAGACGACGACGACAACGACGAAGAAGAAGAAGAACAACAACAACAACAAAGAATACAAAAAAATCCTTATAAAATCTACAAGAACGTACAAGAACAAAGAGCAAAAAGAACAAGAGCAAGAAGAACAAAAAAAGAATAGCAAGCTTGGATTACTATGGACATCTTTGCAATTGCTCCACTAAAACGACTGTTGGCACATAAACTCAAAATAGATCTTCAGAGTTTATTTCCTAACGACGCTAGCTGTTGTTATTTGTTTTTTTTTAAAAACCTGCATTTACCTACGCTTAACCATCACAGTATACCTGATCATATGGAGTTTCACGAGTAAAACTATTATACGTAAAGACCTATACTGAGTCACTATCACCACTACGGTAGGCATCTTTCAATAACCATTTCCTGCAGCCTCATGCAGTGTCCGCACACCAAAGGTATAATACACGCAAGTTGAAGACACTTTGGGAGAGACTAAAAATTGTTCACAGTTCCATGTCAGAGACGATTAACAACACATCTAAGGCGAATCCACATCTGCTTTCTGTCGAAGATTCTCAAAGCGAACAGAAATTCCCTTTCAAAATGTTGAGACAACACGACGGTAACTGCAGCACGAAAAACCAACTTTTCTTACCTACTACACCTTGGTCCCCCCAAAGAGCTTCTCCCCGCCCCATCACCACCCACACCCACAATCTCCTCCCTTCCCTTCTCCTCGCGTACTACCATCACTGCTTACACCTTTCAAACCCTTGCCCCACCATCCCCCTAATCCTCCTCCCCATCTCTCTCATCGACTATTTTGCTTTTTTAACAAAACACTCTCCCCTTAACTTAACTGCCCAATCTTCACGCCCTTTCTCCATTATCCCTCCCTCCTTCCTCCTCATTCATTCTCTTCCCCTTATCTATCTTTTGCAAGAAGGCTCATCGCCACTGTCCAGCCTTCAAAGTCTAGTGTTGACACACACAGCGAAGCTATACGTGGGACTGGCTGAGTGCACCTCACATGTTGGGGAGAGTCGGTCCTAAGCTTCGACCAGTCTCAGCTACGCAGCGTGATGTTGACGAAGCATGTCGTCCTGGACATCCACCTCTCCAAACTTCATCCGCTCTGCTTTGTGCCCAGTGTTTTCATTCTTTCTAAGTTTTCTGCATTTTTGATACTTCTTCTTTTCTTCCTTATGTGTGTGTGATTAAACAAATGAGGACACAATAAAAGTCCTTTATAATTATTACCTTTCTACACTATAATAATAATAATAATAATAATAATAATAATAATAATAATAATAATAATAATAATAATAATAATAATAATAATAATAATAATAATAATAATAAAAATAATAATAATAATAATAAATGACCTTACAAAACGTATCACGACCTCCAGACGTTTCTTTTTTTTCTTGTTCATAATAATAATAATAATAATAATAATAATAATAATAATAATAATTATTATTATTATTATTATAATAATAATAATAATAATAATAATAATAATAATAATAATAATAATAATAATAATAATAATAATAATAATAATAATTTTGTTACACTGCTGTTGTTTTTATCAATTGCTGATTCAGCCCCGATGCTTGAATCTTGATAAGTGTAACTCAGATTCGTTTATCCATGCAACCTGTTCACTCAGCAACAAGGCAGGTGTGGTCGTATGAAGTTTTCCAACTTTATTCAGCATACATGAACAACTGCATACAAGATTGCTCAATCGCTTTTTTCACTCTCTCCATTTTAAACAGTGCGCCATTTATATAGTCTCTCTATACTCTAGAGAAAATTCGAACATTCCAGCGTGACGCAATTACAGCCAAACCAAATAAATTTCGTCACCGGAACTATGCACTGTCTTACGTCATATAACTTTATTTAGGTTAGAAGAATTTCTTAGCTACCACTAGATTTATCTACATGCTTCGATCGATAGTAAACATGTAGTACTAATTCTAGAGAGAACAGAGAACACAGAATACGAAGAAATCCTCACAATTCTCCTAGAAGAAGTGGAAGCAGCAGTGCATTTGCTGAAGAAAGGGAAGTCAGCGGGAGTGGACAACATACCCGTGGAACTTCTTCAAGCAGGAGGAGAAGCGATGAATGACGCCCTCGCCATTATCTGTAACAAGATCTGGCAGAGTGGGGAGTGGCCTACACCATGGACCCAGTCGCTTGTCATCACTCTTCCCAAAAAAAGGTAACCTTCAGGAGTGTGAAAATTACCTCACCATCAGTCTTATCAGCCATCCCAGCAAGGTCCTCCTAAAAATAATACTAAACAGGTTCAAACCCCAAGCTGAACAAATCATAGCTGAAGAACAAGCAGGATTCAGGGCAGGGCGAAGTACCACTGAACCGATTTTCAACCTCAGAATAATCTGCGAGACATACCTACAGCACCAACAACATCTATTTCATGTGTTCATAGACTTCAAGAAGGGCGTTTGATCGAGTCTGGCATGCAGCTTTGTGGGCAACCATTAGAGTGTACAACATCAGTCCTAAAATTATTGAAGTCATCAAAAGCCTGTATGACAAGGCTACCAGTGCAATCCTCCATCGCCATCGTGAACTGGTTCAGAACAACAATCGGTGTGCGTCATGGATGCCTACTCTTTCCAACCCTCTTCAACATCTTCCTAGAGCGCATCATGGCAGATGCCCTTGCACATCATGAAGGCACGGTCAGCATGGGGGGTAGAGCAATCTCCAATTTTCGTTTTGCGGATGACATTGATGGATTGGCTGGAGAGGAACAAGAACTAAAACAGCTGGTACAGAGGCTTGACACCACCTCCAGAGTCTATGGAATGGAAATAAGTGCAGAGAAGACCAAAATGATTACCAACAACACCAATGGCATCAACATGGACATCAAAGTCCAAGGCCAATCCTTCAACACAGTGCATAGCTTCAAATATTTAGGAAGCATTGTATCAAACAATGGGTCCCGACAGGAAGTCCTCTCCAGGATCGCACAAACAACTGCTGCCCTTGCAAGGTTGAACCCCATTTCGAAAGACAAGACCGTCAGTCTACATTCTGTGACAGACGGACCAGTTTACCCTGCTTACTTTACGTTGTAGCCTTGTTTAGTCATTGTAATCTTAGAATGTTAATGTTAGGCTGTAGCAGACGATTACAGTATAACGGAGGTACACACACAGCGAGTTTGACGCAGGCAGTGTAGTGACGTCAGCACTGTGTGCGTGGAAGTGGAAAGCTTATCCAATGGGACTCAGGCAGAGCGGTTAGAGCCGGTTCTGAATGGGTCAAAACCTAGCATAGATTGAGTCAGTTCTATGAAATACGCCGAAGTCTACACAGCTAGACCGGAGCAGAGAAAAATCTCCACTTATAGACCAGGAAGCAGGACTTTGTGAATCTTAGAATTCAATCAAGTAGCCACGGGGCCTGACTTTGTCAAACAGGTAAATGAACATACTTCTGTTTCATCGTGATATATTTATATTATTGTTGAAATTATGTTTGTTGAATTTGCTATGCATAGATTTGAATGTTAATCCGAATTTGCCGTGCCACGTGGAAAAGCCGAATACGTGTTAAGCACGACCGGTTTGGACGCCATGTTGTATACCTGACGGAACCACTGTTGGTTAACCTATATGTATGTTTGCAGATCAGTGGCTGTACCAGTGAATGTTTATAATATTATTAATTCTGTATGTGTATAGTTAACCATGATTTATATATATGTATGTATAGGAAATTAGAGTTGAGATTCCAGTGGACCACGGACGTAGCAGAATGTTCGTCGCTTATGTATAGAGATGTGGAGCTATCACTGAGGGCTACTTTGGCTTTCAGTGAGACGCTCTGCACAAACCTATTATTCAAGGTTGTGCAGAATTTCGTCTCTTGTGTTACAGACGAGCAGGCGAGATATAACGTGCGCCCAACTCCACAGAAAACACGAGTTGGCTGTTTAGCCTCTACAGCACAGGACTGAGAGAGCAACCCTGGAAAACACTCTCCAAGACACCACAGCGTGTCAAGGAACCAAACTACACGACGACCCAGCGTGTACCAGAAGCCACCTCATCAAAGGGCTTCAAACCCGCTACTCACAAGCTAAGTGCCCAGGAATCAGTGCACTTAAACTGGTAGCAAAAGGACCACAGTAGTCCACTCTTCAGAAAATAGTAAAACGGACCACAGTAGTCCAATCTACATGAACTCTAGTAGCCAGTGCCCTATGAAGACATATCAGCTGCCTAGACTATCAGTGATCGAATTATTTGCATTGACTCTTGACTTTTTAAGGTAGATTAGTACATCGAAGATCTTGTATAGAGTAGAAGAAATAAATGTGTGATTTTAACTGTTATCAAGTGGCTGGACTACATATGATTCATAGCCGTGTGAAAGCTAGTGTGACAGTGATCTTTTACCATTTTTCTATCTATCTCTGTACCCCAGCCTTAACACAGACCGAGATAAACAAATAAATGTATTAAAGTAATTCACCGGGTGACTAACTAGCAGTTCCCATAGAATAAAGTGTGAGGGTTACATCATTCCATTGTGCAGAGCCCAGCAACCCCATAAACCCCACGTTACACATTCCAAGGTAAGGCTGCTGCGCTCCCTTGTCATCTCCATCTTACTATACGCTTGCGAAACTTGGACCCTCACAGCAGATTTAAACGAAGAATACAAAGCATGGAGATGAGATGCTACAGAAGACTTCTGGGCATTTCCTATACCCAGCACATCACCAACGACGAAGTCCGACAGACCATCACACAAGCCATTGGACAACACGATGACCTGCTCACAGTGGTGAAAAAACGTAAACTCCGATGGTATGGTCACGTCACCAGATCATCAGGCCTTGCAAAGACCATCCTGCAAGGCACAGTGCAAGGAGGTAGAAGAAGAGGAAGACCGAAAAAGAGGTGGGAAGACAACATTCGAGAATGGACTGGTTTGACATTGAGCGAAACCATCAGGGTTGCTGATGACAGAGAAAGATGGAGTATGCTGGTTAAACGATCATCTGTGGTGCTCCAACGACCTCAGAGTTACAGGGTATGATAGGGTACGATATGAATTCTAGAAAATTGTACACTTTCATGATTGCCCACACAGCTGCATGCCAGACTCGGTCAAACGCTTTCTTGAAGTCTACAAACACATGATATAGATGTTGTTGGTGCTGTAGGTATGTCTCACAGATCGTTCTGAGGTTGAAAATCTGTTCAGTGGTACTTAGCCCTGCCTTGAATCCTGCTTGTTCTTTAGCTATGATTTGTTCAGCTTGGAGTTTCAACCTGTTGAGTATTATTTTCAGGAGGATCTTGCTGGGAATGATGAAGTTGATGATGCGGTAATTTTCATACTCCTGTAGGTTACCCTTTTTGGGAAGAGTGATGACAACCGACTGGGTCCATGGTGTAGGCCACTCCCCACTCTGTATAGAAGACTCGCGTAGCATCCATTAATATTATTATTATTATTATTATTATTATTATTATTATTATTATTATTATTATTATTATTATTATTATTATTATTATTATTATTATTATTATATTGGTTCTAAGACTAATGTAATGTTGACGATGCGAAGAAGGCGACATTGATGATGAAGATGTTGATAATAATGATATTAACAACGATGAAGATGTTAATTGCTGGTTGCTGATTATAAAGACGAAGAAGAAATTGCTGTTTGCTGATGATAAGGACGAAGAAGAAATTCCTGGTGCTGATGATAAGGACGAAGAAGAAATTCCTGGTGCTGATGATAACGATGAAGAACAACTTCATGGTGTTGATGAAGATAAGACAGGAGAGGTGGTACGCGCGGGGAAAGAACAAAAGAACCAAAACAGGCTGGTACAAGCGAAAGGGAACACAGTGGACAGTAGTACAGCTAGGTCCATTGACGGTGACTGGACGAGCAAAACTCACGTTCAGTCCGAGAAACAAGTTGGTACGACACAGGTCGCCCAACTCTTAACTTTTCTGGTATGTGGACACAGCGCTAAAAATAGACCATGACTGCATCATTAAGCTAATAAGGTTATATTACACAGCTCTTTCTTTCTTTCTTAATTTATTTATTTATTTATTTTGGTGGTCCTGATTCGGCTTTTTGCAGTCCGCTGGACCCTTTCAGCAATGAATAACTAACTAGTTCTTTCTTTTTTTTTTCTTTGTTCTTGGTTGCTTTCATTATTTCTTTTTTATCTTCTTTTTATTTTATTTTGTTTATTTTTTTAAATGTATTTATTTATTTATTTATAAAATTTATCTTTCTTTCAGATGACCAATCAAGCCAACGGGTAATAAATATGAAAGAATGAATGAATAATTGAACTTCGGGTAGATCATTATGTCCTGGGTTCGTTGTCTGATTCCGTTGCTCTACCCGTGAAATAGTTTCAGTTCGACTTGTGTCCGCGCGTCTCGGGCGACGTGGGTTCGAATCCTGACTTCAGCAAACTATTTTGTGATTGCTGGATAGTAGTGGCCAGCGCTTTGAGAAGCTCTCTGAGCTCATAAGTGCGCTATATAAGAGTAATCTCTTTCTTTCTTTCTATTATTACTTCAAAACAAAGACCTCTAAGGTCACTTTAAAAAAAAAGCATATTTAAGAATAATCTCTTTGAGGGCGCTTATCTGGAACAATAGATATGACTTAAGCTTGTATAAAAGGATCCATTTTGACCACGCCACTTCGACAGATCCTTTTAACATTCACAGTGAATGTTGCCCCACAAAAAAAGCTGACAACAAAAAAATAACCCTTTCGAAAGCATTGTTATTTTTTCAAATCAATAAATTCCGTAGTTCTTGTGTTTATTAATAGCAACAGCCGCTGGCTAGCCATCCAAAATTCTGGAGCTAAAAATAGCAATTACTAAAGCCGGTAAGAGACAGAACCCGTTACAAAAAATGGTTGATAGGGTTTTTGGTGTTAGGTTGATCTCCCTACCCTACTCCATCCCCCCGTGGGGGTGCCGTGGGTTTCTGTATAAATAGTTTCCACACTTTCTGGAAATTTAGTGCTTTAAATTCCCACTGTCGCTGTCTTTCTCCTTTGTTCTTTCTCAAACCTACCCTGTGCTATCAATCTGCTATACTACCTTCTTCTCTAGACCAGTCACCTACCTTTTTTCTTGAAAACTCTTCCAAAACTCCTCATTTGTGTATGAGGTCTGTTGGGTCAGCTTGGGAATATTGGACGCTTTCTGCCAAATGGCGGCTAGGGCTTCCTATGATATTATTATTTAGCAACGTAGGCATTTTATATGTATGTGTTTTGTTCATATTATTTAATGATGTTTCTATTGTATTTTGTTTTTGTAAACGGGGGTTCGATAAATTAATATAGCCTCAGCGTCCCCTGCGTGGGATGCCTTTATTGTAAAGTGACCGGATGGTGCAGTGCCTTCAGTGTTTCTACTAGGGTTGTTTCGGCAGATCTTGTATGTGGATCATGGGTGAGTCCTCTTTCAACCAAATTGTGGTCTGATTTTGTGGTCCTGATTCGGCTCTTTGCAGTCCGCAGGACCCTGTAAGCAATGAAGAACTAAACTAAATGAAAACTACTCTACCTCAGACACCAAGGACACACTCATCAGCTTTGTTGTTCACTCAGAATAAGAGTCAAAGACAACACGGCTATGGTATTCGATGTACCATCACTCCCTGTCAGAACCCAAATTTAAAATTCAAACTTTAGCGGTTGGCTTGAGCCCTCTTTATCATTGTGTAATGTAATAACAATGCGAATTTTATGGTAAACCCGTTTTGGCCAGAAGTAAACAAAACCTTCGAATTGGAGCCTTTTAAGCAATGTTTTAATTCATGTAAATTATTGGAAAGCGTATTAAAGAATTGTGGAATTGAGGTGAATTACATTGAATATTGTTAGTGGTAATAATAGGTCGTTTTCAGCAAGTGTGTATTACGTCGGTTTGCTCTTTTGGTTTCAACGCATTGGGTTGTGTTTGCTAGACTCCCGACCTATAGCATAACTCTTGGAACTAGAAATTGCGATATGTGCGATCAGGAACGATCCATTTCAAAAACATAGTCGACATGACATCATTCTCGTACAAGTGGAATGTTTTTCGTTCATTCGGCTACTCTAGTCCACTTTGTAAAGTCCACTGTAGTCCATTTGTTAGTTTTCCTTTCACCCCAAGGACCTCTCACACCCTCAGCCGTGTGACCCTTGACCCTGGGTCAGTCATGTGACGACTGGGCGAGAGGGTGTGGCATTCCAAATATGCTGCTGGAATGCTGCAGGTTTGAAACAGCAAGGGCGCAGGGGAAGGGGTGAAGGTAAAAGGGAGAATGGAAATTCTTAGTCATCACGACCAGCAATAACACCAACACTATCACCATCATCATCATCATCATCATCATCATCATCATCATCATCATCATCATCATCATCATCATCATCATTATTGTCGTCGTCGTCGTCGTCTAAGTCATTCTCATCCTCGTCGAATTTGTTGCGGACGTCATCATTGTTGTTTTTGTATTTGTCAGCAATGCAGTCGCTGGTACGATTACAACAAGCATTATAATTCCTTGTAGTCGACATCTTATTTACCATCGATCATCGCCCTCAACAGCGGTGTTTTTGCTGAAAGCGTAAGTAAACCTTCTAATTCGTTGTAGTGGCCATCTTATTTACCATCGATAATCTCACTCAACAACTGTTGTTGTTGTTAACTTGCTGAAAGCGTTAAGCTCTCTCTCTCTCTCTCTCTCTCTCTCTCTCTCTCTCTCTCTCTCTCTTTCTCTCGGGTGTCAGTCTTGTAACCTACTACAATGAAACAATCCCACTTGTAACTTAAAATTGAATTTTCCCTACAACAACCTCACGCCACCCACCTGCCGCGAACCCCTTCCTCACCTCTTCCTGTAAAGTCTTACGTCGTATTACACCACAGGTGTTGGGCCAATTAAACTCCCAACCAAACCATTGTTTCCATGTCCATCCCCTTTCCTCCTCCTCCACTGTTCAATCTCTCCTTGCTCCCAGCTCAACCACAAAGAAGCCCACAGTCTGGAACCCCTAGACGACAGGTCTTGCTTACCTGCTGTAAAAGACAAATTTAAAAGCCCACACCAGAAACCGGAACGTGCGCAATGCGCATGCCCGTGATGTCAGGTCATGAAAGGTCAATCAAAGGCATACGCCGAGAATGAACGTGACGGAGCGAGGGCACGCATGTTCCGTGACGCCACGAATACGTCACAGTTCACCTTGCACGTGGGTTGCAGGAGGCAGCTAATCAGAGTAGAGCCGCAAATCATCGTTTCGCGCTGTTGTACTGTTCTTGCCGTCGTGGTGTCGGTTTCATTATGAGGGAGATTTAGCTGAGATGAGTACTTGCAGAGAGTGACAATGGGGAAAACACCCAGCTTCACGAGTAACACCGTGTAGTAAATGTTGTACTTGCATAATGCGTTGATTTACGGTTTATAAAATTGGCGCTAACTTTCGGATGAGCTGATTTTAAACCTCTTGAGCATTTATTATCTATGCTCATACTAAAAGATCAGGATCGATTCACGTGTTACTTCAGTGCAAATTAAGTACATTTTGTACTTTAATAATTTATATGTCTCTCTATCTATCAAATCTAATCTATCTATCTATCTTGTGCTATTATATATATTTTTAAAATTCTTTTGATAGGGATAAAAAGGGTATTAAATCTGTTTGTCCTGTTCAGATCCTGTTAAGTAGCTGACACCTTTTTTCACTCTTGTGTACGAGTTGTCAAAGTTATCTCAACCACTATTTACTAACTACTGAGATTGATTAACTTGCAATATTCTCCATCCACCCCTTTCCCAACTTCAGTATAATTATTTCTGTGTGACGGGGGTTTCTTGTCCTTTTTCATACTACCTATCCTATCCTATCCCATAACTCGGAGGTCGTAGGGGCATCACAGATGATCGCTTAACCAGCGTAATACATCTTTCTCTGTCCTCAGCAACCTTGATGACTTCGCTCAGTGTCAAATCAGTTCATTCTCGAATGTTGTCCTCCCATCTCTTTTTCGATCGCCTTTTTCTTCTACCTCCTTGCACTGTGCCTTTGCAAGGCCTGATGACGTGGCCATATCATCGGGGTTTCCGTTTCTTCACCATTGTTAGCAAGTCATCGTGTTGTCCAATGGCTTGTGTGATGGTCTGTCGGACTTGGTCGTTGGTGATGTGCTGGCATATGAAATTCCCAGAAGTCTTCTGCAGCACCTCATATCCATGCTTTGTATTTTTCGCTGCAGATCTGCCGTGTGGGTCCATGTTTCGCAATCGTATAGGAAGATGGAGATGACAAGGGAGCGCAGCAGTCTTACCTTAGAATGTAGTCTTATGGTCCTGTCTTTCCAAATGGGCTTTTAACCTTGTCAGGGCAGAAGTTGTTTTTGCGATCCTGGAGAGGACTTCCTGTCGGGACCCATCAGACTCACCCATAATTATATCAATATTGCATTATTTGATTTCATTTATTTATTTATTTATTTAAGATTTAAGTCTGTTTACTTTTTACATGTGCACGTATGGTTTGTTTTGGTGGTTTGACTCTTGTTTTGATCTCCAGAGACGTTTTTGAAGTAGACTATTATTTTCTTGAATGAGTAGCACTTAAACTTTCAGCTTTTTGTGTGCCTTAGCTTTGTGTTGCGCTTTATATTGTATTCTGTTTTTATTGGATACAATGTTTGTGTAAACCAAGTAGGGAAGACTCATACACAAACAAACAATCAAACACAGAAACACTAAGTGTCGCTGTCCTTGTCGACGGTTTCCTTTACCTTGTTGAGCTAAACTTGCTCTTTGTTTTGTTCTTTTATTTTTTTAATTTTTTTTTTTTTGCTTTTTGTGGTTTGCAGGTAACTTTTGGCTGCCAACGGCGTCCTAAATGACGGCCATTTGTAAAAAGAGAGGATTTAAGCAACTCTGACAATGACAATGCCACACCATCCAGAGGTTAAGGACCCGATTTTCTCCTGTAACGGTTAGTTCGTTAGTCCGTGCGGAAGGAGATGCATCCCGATATATCTGCATGACTCGTGTTGGAGCATTAGTGCTAGCATCGTATGAGATTTACGGATTTAAAAGATTTTTTGTGGGGGGTGATGGTGGGGGTGGGTCCATAGAGGACGATAGCACGGTTAAATATAACGATGGCGACGAAATTTGGAATCCCTGATTCCCCTTAACTGATGATAGAATATGCTTAAGATTGATATTACATGGATATTTAAAATAACCTTTTCTTTCCAACTATGTTGGGGCATTTGGCGGTGCGCAAGTTGGCGCCCAGAGTCAGATAGGCTACTGTTTTCGGCCAGCATTTTGAGCAGCTCGTATAGCTGGTAAAGCGCTATATCAGAGAACAGTTCAATTCAACTTGGTGCAGGTGTGTTCGGCTGTGTTAAAGGGACGAGAATAAGGGTGTTACCGTTACTGATGGATGAGCCAGAGGATTACGTGACACTTCCACCACTGACAGTAACGGACGACCGCAGCAGACCGCCTCAGACCTCGCATTCGTGTTTTTTTCTATGCTATCCTAACTGTGCGTGCCCGGTGAGCGAATCTCAACCCCCAGACCACCTGTTCATCAATCGGGTGCAAATCTACCCCACACCCTGCCATTGACGGATAGAGCGCCATCCTGGGAATTCAGGGACTGTTGTTGAGTCTTGAGTTGATGGATCCGAAATTCTGGGTGGATGATTGAATTAAAAACTTTTTGTTTTGTTTTGGGCAAGGCATTTTGTCTTCGATCAATGTTGTGGTCTCGTTGCTCTGTCTTTACGCCACGCTACCTGGACAGTGATCATTGCGTTTTCCAGACTGGATGATTGAGTGATTGATAGATTACCTAAGTAATTAACTGTCTTTCTATCTGTCTGTCTGTATGCATGTCTCTCTCTCGCTCTCTCAACTGATAAGTGATTAAATAACTCTGTCTCAGTTAGTCCCTGTCTGTCTGTATGTCTCTGTCTCTCTCTCTCTCTCCCACATATCGTTGTTTTCCCGGACTATAATAAAGGAAAAGAGGAGAAGTGCATTTGTGTGGTACATAACTGGACTGGATAGAGATGAAGCGAGGTTATCTCAGGTTGTGCTAAAATACGTTACTACGTTACTGCGTATCTAACACTGCCACTAACGCTTTCTGCCAAGAGGGAAAGGGAAAGGTTTGTGCCGGGGTGGGGTGGGGCATTAAGCACTGACGTCAACGAAACAACCAGACCTAATCGTGTTTCTGTGTTTGGTGTGTGTGTGTGTGTAGGTGAGTGGGCGCGCGCGTGTGTGTGTGTGTGTGTCTGTCTGTCTGTGCATTTGTGTGTGTTTGTGTATGTGTGCGTGTGTGAATCTGTATGTAGGGGTGTTAGTGATTTTCTATGGCGTGGTACTGGGTCTATGACAGTGGAATCGTATTTCGTCTGACACTCAGTGTCCTGTGGTACTGTGCCTATCACAGTAGAATCGTATTGCGTCTGACACTGCGTGTCCTGTGGTACTGGGCCTATGACAGTGGAATCGTATTGCGTCTGACACTCCTGGACCTAAAGCAATAATCATGTAATGCGTCTGACACTCAGTGTCCTGTGGCACTGTGCCTATGACAGTAGAATCGTATTGCGTCTGATAGTCTGTGTAAGGACTGTAGTACTGCGAATATGACAGTAACCTAGAATGGGGCATGGCAGTGTGTTGTGTGGCATTGTGTTTGGCTTCGGGTGGTCACAGCTACTCTTCAGTGATGTGGTACTATACTGTGTCTATGACAGAGTCAGCGACTATCACGCGAAAGTCGTGGTGTCGACCCTTGTAGCCTAATGCGATTTGTCACACGGCAGTCGTGCCAGCCACTTGCAGTCGTAATTCAACCGTCACGCATCCTTTGTACAGTAAGTATGCCTACCTGCTCGCCTTTCCCTACTTTGTCCTATCCACTCTTGTGTGTGTGCGTGCGCGCTTGTGCTCTCTCTTTTTTGTTCTTCTCCACTTCTATAGCATTTATTGAAATCTCTGTTTCAAAATCGGTCCACCGCTCCCTTCTCTTCGTCCGCTGTATCTATTATTTTAAAGGAACTTCACTTCCCCACCTGACTTCACCTTCATCCAAGCATATGCGCGTTGGACTCATCTGCACTAGCATCACGCAATACATTCTCTTATCCGCGCTGGGGGCGGAGTTTCTGAAGGGCTTTCCTAAGAACTCGCTGAGGTCTAACAAGAGAACGAAAATTAATTTATGTTGGTCACGGCCGCCTGAGCCATTGATTCGCAGAGTAGGAGGAAGAGCAGATGCTTTGTAGAACCGTTCCTTCATGTTCTGGTCCGATGGGTCACGGAAATCTTACAATTGGCAGAAGAATGATTTCGACCCACAATATGGCGTCAATCTCGTGCTTCTTACATCTCGTCCCATCGTGCCTCATTCTCATCAAGGGAGACAATTCTGATCAAACGACTACATCGAACAGAAGATAAGAGAGAACAAATTATGATTTTAGTTGCCCAAACGGATGCCTACTAAAACTAGGCTATTTAGCCGAACAACAGAGAATCAGAAGAATTTTGCAAAGCAAGTAATCAAAGTGTGCATGTGTTTTTTTTTTTTGTGGCTATCTAAGTTATATATATTTTTAAAATACATTTTTTAAAGCTTTAGCTAGTCTTTAGTTTACCGAAGCTCACGCGTACGCAAGCATGACGAAACCCAAAATAATTGTCCAGATTTAAGTCCCGATAATTAATAAACTGCACTGTAGCGCTTCTGATGACCCAGTACAGTAGTGCAAAGATGCCTGGAATGACCATGCACACATGCATGCAATGCTCTGTTAAACAATAAGCCTACCTGTTATATGTTATACATACACAAGGATCACACAATACTAATTACTGTATGGAACCATGATGAGAGCATAAACAATAATGAAGTATCGATTGTACTAACCGTTTAGGTCTTTAGGGACCGGGAAAGCTCGCAGGCCTGTACTGTATAATGCACGACAACTATGGTGCATATTGGAATTCAGAATTGTTTCACCAACCTCTGCGCTTTTTAGCTCATAAAATATTGGACTTAAAGCCAATGAGGACGATACAACGCAAGACGGCAAGCTATTCAAATGTATTTCCAGACACTAATATGCACATAGCAAATAGAATTTCAAAACCTGTCAATTTTCTTCGCGGTGTGTGATCTGGCTTCATCTTAGGGAAATAAACATGAAAATTAAAACCTGGGATGATGGGCCACGACCTAAACTAAACTATCCGCAAGCAACAACAACAAAAACATCAATCAAAATCGATTCAGGCAATTGTGAAATACAGCACACAATGTGTTAAAAAAAAAAGTTAAAGCACAGAGACCATGTAATATGAAAAAATGCAAATATGAATGACGGTGCGTCATCTAGATTCAACGCATTTTAACAAGTAATTAAATGATTCCTCTAAAAGTCATTCTTATGACAGGGGCAGCAAGTAAAATAAAAAGAATTAGTGGATCCCCGATAACATAAGGGTAGCAGTAGAAGGTCTCTCTCTCTCTTTCTCTCTCTCTCTCTATATCTCTCTCTCGAGATAGATAGATAGATAGATAGATAGATAGATAGATAGATAGATAGATAGATAGATAGATAGATAGATAGATAGATAGATAGATAGATAGATAGATAGATAGATAGATAGATAGATAGATAGATAGATAGATAGATAGATAGATAGATAGATAGATAGATAGATAGATAGATAGATAGATAGATAGATAGATAGATAGATAGATAGATAGATAGATAGATAGATAGATAGATAGATAGATAGATAGATAGATAGATAGATAGATAGATAGATAGATAGATAGATAGATAGATAGATAGATAGATAGATAGATAGATAGATAGATAGATAGATAGATAGATAGATAGATAGATAGATAGATAGATAGATAGATAGATAGATAGATAGATAGATAGATAGATAGATAGATAGATAGATAGATAGATAGAGTAACGAAATCGTAAAATTACCGATTTCGTCAAATTGGCAATCTCTTGCCGAGAACGCGAATTCGGCAGGCTGTTGCCGAAATAGTGAAAATGCTTTTCAAAGTTGACACATTCGTTACATAGGCGATTTCACGAAGATAACTCAAAACTGAGTCGTTAGGCATACGTTAAAACGTAGATCAGACTCCAAGTGGATAGTTGTAAAGGCACGAACAGATACCATCCATCACGTAATTAGTATGATGTCAGATATTATATCAATGCTTTTACAACATCGTTCATTGTTGCCGACTTCGTAAAATCGGCAAAAACGTTAATTTCATGAAATAGACACCCGCTTGTTACCACTATGCTATCTAGAAACCACTAATTCTTTCCTATCGAGGATCCATTGAATATTCTTATTGGTTAATGCGCCTGTGATCTTATTCCGCTGCCGACCGACTGAACGCAGTCAGCAACCAGTACCCATCAACTCAAATTGACTCGCTGCATTTCCCGTTCCTAGCTCGTTTTAACCCGTCTCTGTGAACTGCTTAACAGTAGTTAAAGTATTTGCACAGTAAAAAATAAAGTCGGTTCAGTTATCTTGATAACGGAAAATTTGTGATTTCAACAAAAAAAAGTAACATTCAGAGCGACGAACCGACCCACGCATCTATTGATCAATAATTGGACTGCAATTGAATCGTTAGCCACGAAGTACCTGCATACCATAGACCAACAAATATTGAGCGAAACGCGTTTAGCAGCAAGCTTACCCCAGCGACCTTGACCTTTGCATATCTGAAGGTACTGGACGTTGGCCATTAACCTAGGTAATGTTTCTATGAAGTATATTCTAAATCCGTTCAGTGGTTCTGGAGGTAAGGCTTGCAACGGACGGACGGACATACCGACCGACATTTGGGTCGTTCCAATTCCCAACAATATCAATAATGCAGAACTACATTCCCAGGCTAAGTTCAACTCTAAGCGTTAACACATAGTTCAACGTGTGCAGCTGTAAAACTACATCTGGGCACGGAAGGAAACCCTGCCATGCGCCACGGCGATGCGCACTGGATCCAGAACCAATCAGCATAGCGGGCGTTCATAGAACCTGACCTATAGGACCCATCATTCAGTATCAAGATGAAGCGGTTCACAGTCAGCACTATATCCACACTGCGTAGCAGGGACTGCAGAGGTCGCTTCTCCACAATCTCTGCCGCTGGTCGTAGAGCCTACCTATTACGCCAGGTGACGTTAAAAAAAAAGTTGTTGACTCCTTAAGACCCCCCTTCTTTTTTTCAGTTCGGGACGGGGAAGGCCATTGCGTAATACTTCAAGAAAATCTGCAATTTGTTTGTAACCTCGCATGGAGAGGCGGCAAAAGCCTCGCTCGTCTCTGCTACGCAGTGTGCACATTGTATTTGTTGACTGTCCATTTATGTGAATGGAGTGATGCACAATAGGATAAATCGAATATGTGAAAGTTAGAGAGAGAGAGAGAGAGAGAGAGAGAGAGAGAGAGAGAGAGAGAGAGAGAGAGAGAGAGAGAGAGAGAGAGAGAGAGAGAGAGAGTTGATGATGACGTTGATGAACCTAAAGCTAACAGGTCAAGAAGATTTGGGCGTTCGACATCTATGGACAGTTGAGGACGCAAAAAGTGTGATAAGCCAAAATTCAGTGCCACACTGCACAGAAAGGGATTACTAACAGTGTCCAGATGACACCCCCAGGCTATCCCATCCTGGTTTGTGGATCTGGCTGCCGCTGATGTCTTTTTGGCTCCTGCACTCTGCTCACCAGCCGTGGCTCATGCGCAAGCCCTGAAGGATACGTCAGAGCATGCGCGGCACGTGCACGGTGGGGAGAGAATCCTGGGAACGACAGGCTGAGCTAACATCAGCAGAGACAGTGAGCAGATGGAGAGGGGTGTCTTGCTGCACAGATGCACGTTAAGATTGTGCATCAGTAATAACAGCCCCGAACCTATCAATAGACCTAGTTCTTCAGTTTAGTCTTCGAATACATCAATAGCTTTATACTAGGAATACATGGCTATACTGAGAGTTAGCAACAACTAAGTGCCCCGGGAAGAGCTAGCTTTGACTGAGTGCCGATGTGGAATCTTTACACACACATACACACTCACTCACCCACCCACCTACACACCCACACCCAAACCCACACACACACACACCAACACACACACACACACACACACACACACGCACCCCCACACACACACACACACAGGTGCGCGCAAAAATAAATAACACACAGACAAAATCATATACAAGTACGCATCATCTATGAAATAATATAAAACCATACATTTTGCACAATAATAATAAGACTTTATTGCAACGGTGATCTATGAGCAACGACAGATCCTAGCGGCGTTTCTATAGCCATAGCACCACATAAACATTGTGCTTTCAAAACACTGGGTAAAAAACGAACTAATATACCTACTACGCAAACAGCAAATATTAATATAATTATAAGTCTATAGAAACAATTATAAAGAAAGAAACTATAATGAATAACTTTGAAATATATTAGTTTAGTAGTCTGAACTACTGAAGTACTGTAATTATTCCACTGATCGATTAAAAAGTATTTTTATTAACTTTTTTTTTAAAAGGACAGTCTTGCTTGGAAACCAAATATGACGTAACGAAGAAACAAATTTTAAGCTGAACGGAATCCGATTATGAACGTTACGCAAACGTCAAATCCAATAAAAGGAAATTGTTCAACTAAAAACGAATTTGATCTTTCCCGATTTTGATCACAATTACGCAAATTGATCTATCCTTCTCAGTTTGAGTATTTCCAATTCCACAATTTGCAGGTTATTACCTGTTCCTGTCGACCCTTGTTGTGTCTCCTGATACGAGGGATTTGAACAAAAAAAACACAACACAGGAAGTCTGCCGCACTGAAGAAGATAAAGAAAATACTATAAACACGTGTCGAGTAAGAAAAGCATCCATTAATAATAATAATAATAATAATAATAATAATAATAATAATAATAATAATAATAATAATAATAATAAATATTATTATTATTATTATTATTATTATTATTATTATTATTATTATTATTATTATATTTTAAAAAAAATTATTTTAATGTTTAATATTTAATAATAAAATTAATAATAATAATAATAATAATAATAATAAATTATTATTATTATTATTATTATTATTATTATTATTATTATTATTATTATTATTATTATTATTATTATTATTATATTAAAATGCATTTGCGTTACACAATACATGGATGGAATTTGGTCGATATGAGGATTAAAGCACATCATAAACATTTGGTTTAAATGATTACATTAAAATGTTCACAAGCAGATGTAATAAGATACATTATCACCATCAATTACATCAACAGCCAGCTATAGGCCTATTCTTTGAATTCAACCAAAGGTTTTCAAAACATATCTTTGTAGATGGACGCTTTAAGCTTCATCTTTTTTTCATGCAAATGCGCAAGTATAAATATAAGGTACCATTGCTTTTCAAACTTCATTGAAAAAAAGAAAAAAAAAACTTAGACCTGGTTAGCATATAGGCCTGTAGGAACATAGACTTGAAGGAACATAGACATAAGGGAACATACGCATGCTCCAAATTAAGAGTCCTTGGTTCAAACCAAGCATTAGGAATTCAAGTAGTTCATTTAATTCTGTGCAAGTGAGTATTATATATTTTAAGTTCTGTTGTTGTAGAGATGACATCCAGACAGTGCAGTGCAGTGCAGCCTAAGCTTATTGCGACAATGCACGCCGACGCTAAGCCACAGAAATAGGATTACACCAAGAGCAACCAAGCCTGATCAGACAACAAAAGAGAAGCAATCATTTCTTAAATTGTTTCCTCAAGGGAGATAACAGTCTCATTTTTGCTTGGAGCGAAGGTAACGGAAGGAAAGAAGTTTTAATATATGACAGTAAAAGAAAGTTCCCAATACGTGATGAAAAACTTTGAATTAAAATGATTTAAATTAAATTACATTTTATTATACCTTTTACGGCTCCCCTTCCCCACCCCAATCCCACCCCAATATCTTTAATGTATGATAATATTCTCTCGAGCAGATTTTTGTGACGGGGGTTTTATTGTTGCTGGGTTCTGCACAATGGACTGCTATTACCCACACGTCTTAGTCGATGGGGATCGCTAGTAATCTCCCTTTGACTTCACTTAATACATTTATTTGTTTAGCTCGGTCTGTGTTTAGGCTCGGGTACAGAGATAGATAGAAAAATGGTAAAAGATCATTGTCACACTAGCTTTCACACGGCTATGAATCATAAGTAGTCCAGCCACTTGATAACAGTAAAAATCACACATTTATTTCCTCTACTCTATACACGATATTCGAAGTACGAAACTAACTTAAAAGTTCACTTGTCAATGCGAATGATTTGATCGCTGATAATCTAGGCAGCTACTTTTTCTTCATCGGGCACTGGCTACTTTCTGCCTTAAGGGTCAGCGTTCTTGAAGAGTGGACTACTGTGGTCCTGATTATACAGAGTTTTAGTGCACTGTTTCTTGTGGCACTTAACTGCGTGGTTGAAGCGCTGCGTTGCGGTCGCTTCTGGGACAATCTGTTTTGTCGTGTAGTCTGTGGTTTTGTTGTTTGACGGTTGGGCTATCTGCGCGCAATGCTGGAGATGCCTCGGCAGCCAACCTTCAGCGATGACTGGTTTTTGTCTGTTGCTGAGTTGGGCTCACGATATAACGCCTGCTCGTCTGTAACATATGAGACGAAATTCTGCACAACCCTGTATAATAATAGGTCTGTGTAGAGCGTCTCACTGAAGGCCAAAGTAGCCCTCAGTGATAGCTCCACATCTCTATACATAAGCGACGAACATTCTGTGGTCCACTGGAATCTCCACTCTAATTTCCTATACATATATAAATATAAATCGTGGCTAACTATACACATAAAGAAATAATAATATTATAAACATTCTCGGGTACAGCCACTGGTCTGCAAGCATACATATAGGTTAAACAACAGTGGATCCATACATAATACAACATGGCGTCGGCCGGTCATGCTTGCCTCGTGGTCGGATTCTTCCACGTGGTCACGCAAAGTCGGACTAACAATTCAATTCTATGCATAGCAAATTCCACAAACATAATTTCAACAATAATATAAATACATAACGATAAAACAGAAGTATGATCATTTACCTCTTTGACAATGTAAGGCCGTGGCTACTTGATTGAATTCAAATATTCAACAAGTACTGCACTGCTGTCTAATCTTCTCAGGAGAGATATTTCTGCTTGAGTGTACTGTGTACTGCTCAGCGTTTCAAACTAGACTGACGTTCTATCTCTCTCCTTGAATCACCCAGAACCAGTTCTAACTAACCTGGCTGTGTCCCGATTGGCTGAAAACATCTAAGTGGCTGTAAAATTCGAAACACCATCGTAGGCTGCGATGATGTCACTTACTGTGCTTGCATCCAGCTACAACTGTGTTACGCATGATCACTTCTGTCGTCTGCTAGAGACTACAGTAACCTTCTAAGTTTTACTACTGATCAAACAAGCAAAAACTCAAATGCAGTGGAAAAGGGGCTCTTGTGACAATTTTCAACCTCAGAATAATCTGCGAGAAATACCTACAGCACCAAAAAAAATCTATACCATATGTTTGTAGATTTCAAGAAAGCGCTTGACCGAGTCTGGCATGCAGCTCTGTGGGCAACCATGAGTGTGTACAACATCAGCCCTAACATTATTGAAGTCACAAAAAGCTTGTATGAGAAGGCTATCATGGCAGCCCTCCACAACAGCGCCATCGGGAACTGGTTCAGAACAACAATTGGCGTGCTTCAAGGATTCCTACTATCTCCAGCACTCTTCAACATCTTCCTAAGGCGCATTATGTCAGATGCCCTTGCAGATCACCAAGGCACAGTCAATATAGGGGGGAGAGCAATCTCCAATCTCGTTTTGCGGATGACATGGATGGATTGGCTGGAGAAGAAAAGAACTTGATCAGCTGGTACAAAGGCTTTACACCACCTCCAGAGCCTTTGGAATAGAAATATAAGTGCAGAGAAGACAAAAATGATGACCAACAACATCAATAGCATCAACATGGACATCAAAGTCTAAGGCCAATCCCTTAACACTGTTCATAGCTTCAAATATTTAGGAACCATTGTATCAGACAACAGGAAGTCCTCTCCAGAATTGCACAAACAACTGCTGCCCTGACAAGGTTGAAGCCCATTTGGAAAGACAAGACCATCAGTCTACACTCCAAAATAAGGCATCCCTATACCCAGCACATCACCAACAACGAAGTCCGACAAACCATCACATAAGCCATTGGACAACACATACCTAGAAAATGCCTAAATTACTAAATAATCATACCATAGAAAGCCCTAGTGACAATTTGGCAGAAAGCGTCCAATAGCCCCAAGCTGACCCAACAGACCTTATACACAAATCAGGAGTTTTGGGAGAGTTTTCAAGAAAAATGGTAGGTGACAGGTTTAGCGAAGAAAATAGCAGCTTGATAGAATAGAGAAGGAATAAGAAAGAAAAACCATCAGTCTACATTCCAAGGTAATGCTGCTGCGCTCCCTTGTCATCTCCATCTTCCTATACGCTTGCGAAACATGGACCCTCACAGCAGATCTACAACAAAGAATACAAAGCATGGAGATGAGGTGCTACAGAAGACTTCTGGGCATTACCTATACCCAGCAAATCTCCAACGACGAAGTCCGACAGACCATCACACAAGCCATTGGACAACACGATGACCTGCTCACAGTGGTGAAGAAACGGAAACTCCGATGGTATAGCCACGTCACCAGATCATCAGGCTTTGCAAAGACCATCCTGCAAAGCACAGTGCAAGTAGGTAGAAGAAGAGGGAGACCGAAAAAGAGGTGGGAGGACAACATTCGAGAATGGACTGGCTTTACACTGAGCGAAGCCATGAGGGTTGCTGAGGACAGAGATAGATGGAGTATGCTGGTTAAACGATCATCTGTGGTGCCCCAACGACCTCAGAGTTACGGGATAGGATAGGATAGGATAAGAAATTAGAATGACAGAAACAGTGATAATTTAAAGCACTAAATTTCCACAAAGTGGGGATACTATTTATACAGAAACCCCGACACCCCCACTGGGTATTTGAATAAATGGAGGACAAGAAGAATAAAAGAGGTTGAAGGAGATAAAACACAACACATTAAAGATTATCTACAGATTTTTATGCACGTCGCTAAAACACTTCGCCATGAGTTAAACCAACTCGAATAGAGAAAATAACTGCAATTAAATCGTTACTTTATTTATGGTTATTATTTATGGTGAAAAAACTGAAACTGTGGTTATTAGCAAGAATTAATAGTATTCATGTAAGAATTGCTAATTCTGAACATTACAGACTTGATTCAATGAAAAGGGGTTTACGGTATGCTCCATTGCAACTGTAAGAGTGCGAATCGGAAAAAAATCGTACTGTGCGTAATGGATTACTACACAACCAAACGTAAACAAACACAGACAGCTAGACCCATTTTCCCCCAACGTATCCCCCGTCCATGGCAAAAGGGAGACTATTTAGACTTGCATTGTCAGCCGCCAAACGGTTCACGTAAGCAAATGTTGTTGTAAATGTATGCAACGAGCTACCATTACCTATTTCTGTTGCTAACATACGCCACATTCGTGAAGTCAGAGAGAACGAGATAGGCTACAAAAATCATACAAGTCACAAATAAATAAATAAATAATTGGGCAAAACAACAACAACAACAACAACAACAACAACAAACTGCAATAGCAGAGAAAATAACAAGTGAAGACCATGATCAATTAAAGAAAAAATTTCACCGAAACTAATTATGCCTTACCGTTAGCGTATCCTTCATTCGCTGACGCGCATGACTTTAATTATCGTTACGCACGCCGTTAACGAACTTCTTTTGCAATTTACGCCAAATTGATAGCCCCTGTTGTTGACAAAGTATGAAACTAATGATGACTGATTGCTGGTCAGTTTCTTCAATAACTTGGCGCCCAGTTCAATTACTGACCACCGTCGAGAAGGGAAAGATTACAGAGAGAGATGAGAGTAGGGCGCCACAAGACTGGACTGCAACTTCCTTCATTCAAATTCATTATTTAGTCGTTTTAACTCTCCTTCTATAAAGAGCATGAAAAGAGGTTGTAGATAACACAAAAATACAGGCAGAACTTCATGAACTGTCAAGTTTTTGACAAGCAAAGAAGAATAAACTAATTGTAACAAATATTTTAGTAAATATGTAAATAAGCCAAAATGGGTGTGTTAGTTGTCTGATTTATTTATTTTAAAAAAATATTTTTTTTAATGGGTGCGGTCTTTTTCCTTCCTTGTTTACCAAATATTCCGTTTTTATATTTTTGGACTCAAACGATGGCTAATTTTCCGAGATTCAAACTATTTTTTCCAGTGGAAGTCTAGATTTGGTCTGTTTACCAGTACTAATGCACAACGTAGCGATAACGATAACATAACTTACTTGTATCTTTACCCGGTTTAAAACATTGAGGTTATAAGAACACACACACACACCCACACCCACACACATATACACACACACACACACACACACACAAAGAATCTCCGTTGCATCCAGCTTCCAAGATATTCCAAACTTTGATATAAAATATTGTTTAATAATTTTCCAAAATGCTTTGACAATATCAAAGTGATAGAAAAAATAGTTCAATGACATCAGCTTTATTATACAATTACACAAACATTTACTGGTTTCTGTAACTATGATCTTATCAAGCAATATAACATTGTTTTGAAAGATAAATATTGTAACTTTTTTTTTCCACTGCAGGAAGCCGTAAGCTTGTTTCTGTTGGTTGGTTGTTGGTTGACACATAAAGTCAACGACCGTGTTTGTTATTTGCAACTTCTAACGTGTACGTAGACGTGTACACAATGAGCAAGAGAGAGAGAGAGAGAGAGAGAGAGAGAGAGAGAGAGAGAGAGAGAGAGAGAGAGAGAGAGAGAGAGAGAGAAGTAGCGTATCTTTAATACAAGAAACTCGAGTACGGTATAAGGATGCGCATCTTTTTTTGGGGGGAGGGACTATTAATAGCTTTCGCGCAGACGGCAACTTACCATATAATAATCCAGGTTAACGTCTCAAAAGAGAGAGAGAGAGTGAGAGAGAGAGAGAGAGAGAGAGAGAGAGAGAGAGACACAAATCAACACAAATCATATCATTAATTATAGAAGAGAGAGAGAGAATGTGTGTGTGTGTAACGTGTGAGAGAGAGAGAGAGAGAGAGAGAGAGAGAGAGAGACAATAGCGAATTTTAATACAAGAAACTCGTGTACGGCTTATAAGGATAGTCATCTGCATCACGTTTGGTAGCCTACTATTAATTTTTCTTCGCAGACAAAAGATATAGCCTCCATAATGTATCACACAATAGCGAATAATTATGATTTGTAACACGACTCGGGCGGCTTAATAAGTTAGATCCTGTATCGGCCAGCGCCTTGCGCAGCTCTTGAACTGGAAAAGCGCTTTATAAGAACGATTATATACATTTTTAAAAAAAATTTCGGAAAATGCTTCATTTTGGTTTTGTTTGATTTATCACTTCATCACGCTGAATTTCCTTGTTCTTTATGGGGACAGTAAATATATCTTGAATTGATCTTCAGCGTAACAATGAATATCGTAGTTATGTAGCTTACATTATTTTATATCAGGTAGTTGTTGTGGTGCTTCAGAGCCAATATAAGCTTTTAGATATTAGAGAGAAACCATATATTATTCAGAAGCACGAGTAAGCAACCTCGTTACAATTTTAGGTGCATCCAATGTTTTGTTTGACTGCTTTGGTTTGCAACATCAAGATACCACACTTTTTTTTTTGTTTTAAAAAGAAAGAACATTCGAGACGACTGATGAAAAGGCAAGATAACGGCGAGAGAAAGAAGGACGATAACGGGAAGGTAAGATGCTTTTGGATAACACTGGAATTCCAAGCAGCTCAGTGAAGACAAATCACCAAAAGGTAAGACCGTGATGATAAATAATAAAAGTTAAGTAATGAAGCCCAATCTAGTAGAGAGAGAGAGAGAATTCGAAAGCCAGAACTTAAAAGCAGAACGCAGAGGGCTGAAGCCAGAGAACTAAAGGAGGCGGAGCTTAGAGAGGGGGGAGGCCAGCACAGAACTAATCCTATTCGATCGTGGCCCTGTAGATTTGATTAAACAGCGCCCGGCTGGGACGCAGATGAGGAGGGACCGGGAATGCCGTGTGATCGATATCTCCTCCTCCGTTCCTGCTGCTGTTGCCATTGTACCAGTCTAGTAGCAGCGAGTGGTCCGCTGCAAGATTTCTCCCTCTGTTCTGTTCCTGGACATCTCTCATAGTTCTCTATCTGTTGTCCACTCAGTTTCCATTCTGCGATTCCATTTCTTTCGGTGACGCAAACTCTCTCTCTCTCTCTCTCTCTCTGTCTCTCTGTCTCTCTCTCTGTCTCTCTCTTTCTCCCTCTCTCCCACACCCACCGCACCCTTTTTCTCCTTATTATTAAGCACCAATGTTTACTAACCAACATCTCTATTTTATAATCTTACTAACAATAAGTCTTTATTAAGACCATTAAACTAAGGTAATATTACATTCCCAACTCTGACTATTACGTAATTCTAATAATATTAATAATAATAATAATAATAATAATAATAATAATAATAATAATAATAATAATAATAATAATAATAATAATAATAATAATAATAATAATAATACGTTTTCACGCACGTTTTCTTCAATCGAACTCGAATCTCTGAAAAGATCGCCATCGTCTGTTAACAGACATTTTCTCATAAGGAAACTGGTCTTATTTCCATTTCTGTCAGTCTCCAACTAACAAATTTCATTACCATCACTAAAACCTCAGTAGGGCATGTTAGGTTCCATTGTTTACTGTTTAAACACTTTATCTCACTTAACTCCTCATTTAGAAAAGAAAAAGACGGAAAGCGATTTTTTTAAAAAGCAAATAAACAGAACAGGAAGAATAAAAAATGAAAGAAAAAAAGAAATAGGAAAAAAAAGAAGATGATGATTTGCTATTTTAATTACAGGAGGAAATGATTTTAGCATTAATTTGCTAATCTTACAATAAATCATTCATTTAGTCACTCACATATGTAGTTTGAACATGCATCTACACTCTTGCATAAACAAATGTACAAGATTTAAAATTAAAGGTTAAATCTTTACCTACAACGAACAGGGGCGGATTATGATATTCATAAGGAGGGCGGGGGGGGGGGAGGGTTCCTGATTACATTATGTGATAGAATTAAACTACTACTAATTATGTACCTCTGCGTGTGTATGGCTACAGCCGATTTTTGTTGTCCACTAGACGGCACAAAAGGACAGCCGTTAGTTTGCCCTCAGTTATTGTTTAGCCTTTGTTTAAAGTCACAACCTGGACCCTGATTTAAACAAATATATACATATATATGAAAAAAAAATAAATAAATACATAAAATTACTGGTAGGCTTACAGATGTATGCATTGTGAAAATGAAAACGCTACACATTCTAAAACTGACAAAATTAAACTACATTACAGTTTTTGCATTTTTGCTAATTCAAAGATTGTTAATTCCTCATTCCTCACCTATCCTGAACGCAAAGAGATCAAATCTAATACAATGGGATGGAAAATGGAGGGCATGGAGGGTGATATAAGAATACGTCATTGGAGAGTAAACGATCTATGTCAGTAATAGCAAGCCTACATCACTGGTCAATGGGCTAACTGGGTACCAAAACTACGTTAAGCTTGTTTAAAATCCAAATAAATACAGAATTTATTGGATATGAACACTGAACACATACAAATGTGCAAGAACCAGAACTCTAATATCCTGAAGTTTCACCGCAATCTTATTCCAAACATGAGAAGTATGGCCAATAAAACATTAATTAAAAGGGTGTATGCCATAATGGCATTGGATGTTTGAGGGGGGTGGGAGAAGGTATACGTCTGTGTGTATATATATATTATTTTAAATTTATTTCTTTTTGTTTTGTTTTGCCCGGGGAGGGTGTAGGGGGATTCTGTGCTCCCTGGGACCCCCCCCCCCCAATCCCCTATAATCTGCCCCTGAGAAAGAAGACTCTAAAACAAACTAAGTGGCAAAACCAACATTATTTGTATTCCAGTGAGATCTTGTAATGTGATCTTTGTTAAAGGATTAAGGAAAGAGAGGAAAACGCAAACCAACCCAATAATGTTGACCATGAAGCAAACAGAATGCAAATGGAATAACAATAAAATAAAAACGATCGGTCTCTCAGAGTGTGCAGTTGTATATGGGTGTTGTAAATGGGTATGCGCCTGGGTGTATGATCAATAATATGAGAACAGAGTCGATTTGATTATTAATATCATTTTTAATGAATTGCAGGAATAACCACAAGGAACTCCTTGTATCCTTTTAATTGGCAGTTGAATCACGCTGTATCTGTAAACGACTACCCTCCCTTTCCCCTCCCCCACCCCCTCTTCCCAACTCCATTTATCCTCCTTTCCCCCGTTTTCCTCTGCAAAAGCCAGACGCCATAAACTGAAGCTCTTAAGACCCAAAAGGAAGACTTAGGGTTTATGCAAGGAAGAAGAAGAACGGATAAAGCAATTTATGCTGTTTCATTGAAAGTCCTTGAGGGCTCGCGCTCGTTTGAAATCTTTGCAAACGCAGGCCTGTGGTAAAAGCCCTTGTTACGTCCACCCAGCTCCGTACATTCGGCAATAATCGCGCCAAACGGCCAGAATCACTTTGGACGAAAAACACAATAGGATGAAAGGAACAGCAAAATAACTACCCCCTCCGCTACTCATCCTAGGTGGGACATCTCTTTGCAACAGTTCAAACGCAAACTCAAACTCAATCTGGTAGACAGACATACGGTTTCGGTTAGAAATGCGCTCTGCTACCAAACTTTGGAACCTTTCTGTGACTGAAAAGTCAACGCCTCTTGTTTTCCCACGATTTAAGTGAGGAAATGGTTCTTAACTAACTAAATATATCCGAATAGGCTGCAAAACAATATCGGATAGCGAAAACACGTCTACGGTAGTTTCATGCGAAATCACTTGACGGAAAGTGGTGCCAGGAAAGAAAGGCGAAATCACGGTGCAAAGCTGAGATTTAAGAGCAGAATAATCTGTTCAGCGATGTGTGATTGTGTTTGCTGAAAGGCAACGATCACGCGTAATGGAGATGTACTCTTTAGGATTGGAGCAAGAATGAGCATCCATGAAAGCATGCACACAGGCTCATCCGATAGAATGTGTGAACAGGCGAAAGTTAAAAACTTTTAAAGCTTTAACTTTCAAAGCTACACTGCGAACATTTGGGAAGCGCCTCGTTTCAAGTAGGTGACAGAGCATGCTATTATATACGTTTTTCCTAGTTTAAACTCAACCTGCAATGGGTGTATTTTCTGGGTTGAAAACAAAATCTCGCAAATGCCTTACAAACTTCATTATAATTCCTAAATGTGCATTATAGATGCAGTGGGGGAGGGGGAGGGGGGAGGAGGAGGAGGAGTAAGGGGTGTGGTGTCAGCCTCTAAGTTATCTTACATTTTCCTATAATATTTTGATCTCATGATGAGAAATGTATTATTTGGTCATTTTTTATGTATAAGGTAGTTTAACCAAGTTCAAGGCAGCTTTTTAATTCTGCTTTTAAAAAGTCGACGGAACAAACTCACTGTTTATATCTTGCAACAATCTAAAGCTATAGTACAAAGTAATTATTTTCGTCATCTTTCGGATCGTCTTAATATAAATCGACACCTTCGTTTGTTTATGCCTATTAATAACATCAAGGGGACGAAAGAGCCAACTGCAAGCAAGAGAGGTCTTCTTGGCAAAGGCAGCAAATGCTAAAGAGAAGTTTTGTTGGCCAATTGTCAGCTTCTACAGACCTACAACTGGCAGCTTGGAATCGAGTCATCCAGACGTGTACCTAGAAGACTCCCTGAGATAAGAGTGGTTGTAAAACCTGCCCCCGATACTCGGTATGTGGCTAAGAGTTTTTAACTGCATCGCACTGGAAGGCATATTGAGAAAGCTATGTTGGATGCTAAGCTGATAGCTGCTGGACAGAGTGTCTCCACCGCGATCTGTTTCAGCTAATGGAACCAGTCCTTTCACTATCGCTCTCTCACTCTCACTCTCTCTCTCTCTCTCTCTCTCTCTCTCTCTCTCTCTCTCTCTCTCTCTCTCTCTCTCTCTCTCTCTCTCTCTCTCTCTCTTTGTGTGTGGCAAAAGCAGGTAAGATTCTGCCTTGTGGTAACAGCATCAAAGACTGTTCTGTTGCAAAGGCAGTTAAAAAGACTCTGTATTGGAATAGTCTCCCTTGTGGCAGAAGTATAGTTAAGGATCTTTCTCGTGGCAAAAGCAGGTAACAGTGTGTTCAATTAGGTTACTTATTAACATATAAATTACAATGATTAAAAAAGGGGGAGAGGGGTGGGGTGCTCAAAACAATTCCATGTGATTATTTATTTTGTTTTCGATCTCAAATTTTATGTTAAATAGGGATTCTAAACAGATTTACAAATTGTCTGTTTTACTTTACAGTTGTACGCTGAACGCGTAAGCGAAAGTCGTCACGTCTCCTGAACAATTAAGTTTCACACTGGAGCGACTTCTCAGCACGGTGAAGATACTTTCTTCATTGACAAAGAAATTTGTTGCGTCATTGCTGTGAGTTCCTACATGCCGTACGTCACTGATGCCCTGTTTGAACGGGCAATGTTTACAGATAATGATTATAATTTTGGTCTCGGCTGTCTCGCTAAGAAGGCACTGCCACTCAGCCCGTCACGCGGACTGGCACCTGAAGAGAGTAAAGACCCGTTTTTATCACCAGAAAGGATCATAGATTCAGCGGCAGAAAACCCGTCTGCCGCAAGACGACAGGGCTTGGAGCCAGCAAGGCAAATGATGACTTAGGTATTCTTTCCACCACGGCAAAGGAAGCAAAGCGTATGGTAACACCATAGCCATCACGGCTGCTGAAGTTCTGAAGACATCAAAAGGACTTCGCGAACTCTGAAAGAATCCTTTGCTCGACCATCCTCTCTCTGTCTGTCTCTCTCTGTCTGTCTCTCTCTGTCTGTCTGTCTGTCTGTCTCTCTCTCTGTCTGTCTGTCTCTGTCTGTCTGTATCTCTCTCTCTCTCTCTCTCTCTCTCTCTCTCTCTCTCTCTCTCTCTATCTCCTAGGTCTACGCGCTAATAATTTCGTCTTTTACTATGGAGTATAGATTGAATTTTTCATCACATCCCAGTTCCCTCCCTTTCCATCTGCTGAAACAGATCTCCTTTCCATCCTCTTCAGTTCTAAGCGTGTGGCATTTGTTTATTATTACTTTGATAGGAAGCCATACCCCGTTGGAACTTGGTTCATGCATCACAATCTTTTCATCAAAATCATAGAAACTGCATCCATACTTGTATTTATGCACTTATTTTCTAAATCATAGAAACTGCATCCACACTTGTATTTATGTACTTAAATAAATTGTAGCCGAGCGGAGTATTTGATCACCACATTTAGAACACGACCGGAGGCGGGCTGTTATTTTCATTTATCCCTCGTAAGAAGGACATAAAAATATTTGCCCTACAAGGCAGAGAAGCGTGATTGATAGTAAACCGGTTGTCGGCTAATAGTGCCACGATACTCTCTGCAAAGTTACTGCCACTGACTTGCATAAAATGCCAGGTGACAATGTAGTCCTGCTCATCACCAAAAGCAGAAGACGAATGGTCAGCCGGGGAGAACAAATGTCGTGTCGCCTTGTCCTGCATAACCCAATGGCCACTCCAAAGGATTCTGCACACAGAAGCCACCCAAGGCTAGTCTAACCAACAAAATAAAAGGTAGGCAACCTTTGTCCCAAGCTTGAACCAGTCGCCTCCCATTCTGTCACATTATTATTATTATTATTATTATTATTATTATTATTATTATTATTATTATTATTATTATTATTATTATTGTTGTTGTTGTTGTTTTTTGAAACACGCACTGCTCACATTAACCATCCTAAAAATAATATATGTCCTCACCCCCACTAACGCATCATTATCTCCCTTTACTCTCAGGAAAAGAAGTTCTCTTCGCTAGCCACCACCTAAACTCTGCCATCGTCTTCACCCCACTCACACACAGGCACGCACCTCATTCTCCATCACACGACATGCCCATCTCTCCATCCCTCTCCCTCACACCCAACTATCCCTTGAAAAAGCGGATCAGGGGAAAAGGTGAGTGATTAGCGGCAGAGGCAGCAAAGATGTCTCGCTGGTCGCCTTGATGGTTATTGATAGGCCAGGCAAGCCCCCGCGATGCTTAAGTCCTTTTGTTCTGCGCTCATTTTCCTCGTCAGTCCATTTTTTCCAACCAAATCAGTCTTCTTTTAAACTGCGACAGAGGGATGAAAACATCATGTGTTTATGTGTTTTTTTGTTGTTGTTGATGATGCTGTCAGTAGCGCCAAACATTGCGAGTATCACGGAAAGGGGTTGACTTGTTCTCTATCAACCTCCACTGAGGCACAACAGTAAATGATATTGGGAATAAAGCGATGTAAGCTTACTTGTGCTTTTTTAATAAAGAAAATAGTGACAATTTCAGTTGTTGTTGTGGTTGTTGTTGTTGTTGTTGTTGTCAACAGCCCCTCACATACCGAGTATCAGGGATGAGTCGTTCACTTTGAATCTTAGCTGACCTCTGACGCTGAAAGATGTTCGTGTTTTGAGTACGTTTGCAGTCTTTTTAATAGTCCCAGAGACAGCCAATCACAGATATAAAATAAATTCATAAATGAACGCGCTAGATTTTTGACAGAATGCCAAAAACTTAAATTCTATGTTAAAACTGACCGAGACAGGCCGCAGGCGACGCAAAAACAAGATAACGTATCAACACACACTCTACACAATACATACATTACAAACGCATCATCACCCTTTAATAATCTATCTCCATCCTCTCCTCTCCTCCCTCCCCCCCCCCTCCTTCAACCTCACTCCTCAAAAGTGAACCACACAGTTTTCACCTGACCTGCTAAGTCTTTGACGTGATTCGACATCGCCACTCTCATCAAACACGCTAACTCGCTCTCTCCCCAATACCTAAAAGAATTCGGACTGGCGCGAAATCAGCACTGTAGAAAGACCTTTTTGGAGACACACTGCAAGCTGCTTTGTTGTTCTAGTACTGAGAATGGGAACAGAAGAAAAGCCTAGCATGATTGAACATTGAGGTTTAACGTCTACACCTACCAGTGGCAATAAGGCAGACGGGGTTAACCCTACAGGAACAAGGGAATGAACCACCAGAGCAATCATACCGCTAAACTGGACAGTGAAAAATTGGCCACTTTTATATTGCCAATCACGGGATTCAAACCTGGGTCATCGGTGTGCCAGGCGAACGCTCTATATTTGAGCTACGGCGATGGAACCAAGCACAAGCATGTGCATTAAACTAACGTGCACAGTAGTTCCAATGCCATGTGATGTGACAATTATTGAAGTCCTGTTCTGATCACTAGTGCAAACCCCCCCCCCCCCCCCCCCAAAAAAAAAAAAAAAAAAAAACCAACGCACACAAACACGGACACACTGTGCAGACGAAAATAAAATTCTAATAGAAGTACTTTCAGATATTAAATGCTATATATGTGGAATTGGGGAGTTTGTTGTGAGGGTGCATCATCTTCTTCTAAACAACCGCTTTTTTTTAAAACAATTTCTTCTAGCCTTCCCCACCCCAAACTTTCAAGTTCAACCTTGCACGTTCTCGAAGGTCCGACCACATGGCGTCTTCTCTTTTCACCAGCATGGAAGCTACCGAGTTCGAAATACTGATTTAAAGTTGGTCAGCCGCGTTATTGTCAGTATTATTGAGAAGAAAAGTCATCACTGACAAATACCTGCAAGGCCTCGAAGGACCACTGAACTCGAAGAATGTTGTTTAAAAGGTCATCATTATGTTTAGGCCGTCATCGCAAAAGCTTAATTTGCTGGAGCCTGGCTTGTCCTAACGTGACACTGGCAAATGAACTCGAACGAAGCATAAACAGGCCTCTGCCATAATCAGAAATCGCATTACAAAGCAGAAAATGACTTGGATGATTTAATGTGGTTTTCACAGTTATCTCAAACTAAGACTGCACGCACGAGATCCAATAGCACCAGCTTAAGGTCATGGCAATTTTCAAAATCGAATTATAATTAATGATTGCATGTTCCGAGACAAATCTTTCCCCGGAATAGTAGATACTGCTCATGGAAATAATATTTTAAATATGATTTCAAAGATTGCACACTTTTATCGGGTTCACTTATATTGACGTGCATGAGTGTGTTTTCATGGTTGTCTTGACAACCCTGTCTAATGCTATAAACACTTGCAATCGTTTACTAACAGGGTCTTTTATAGATGTGTATGTGTGTGTTGTGTTTGTGTGTGTACGCGAATTTGGATCAATGTAGGGTGTGGCAGAAGGCAGATGGAATTCAAAGAATCATGCGTCGGAGTAACTTACTGTTCATCCAGACTTGGTAACTAAACAATATCTGTAATCTATCTACTTCTAGCATTTCCACTATAGCTGTCGCGAGAGGACTAGTTTTACCCTGCCTATTTACTATTTAGCCTTGTTTAGTCATTGTAATCTTAGAAAGTTAGTGTATTACACAGCAGACGATTACAGTATACGGAGGTACACACACCGCGAGCTGGACGCAAACAGTGTAGTGACGTCAGCACTGTGTGGTGATTCGGAAAAGTCGTAACCAATGGGGCTCAGGCAGAGTGGTTAGAGCCGGTTCTGACTGGGTCAAAACCTAGCCTAGCTTAAGTCAGGGCTATGAAATACGCCGAAGTCTACACAGCTAGACCGGAGCAGAGAAATATCTTCACTCATAGACCAGGAAACAGGACTTTTGAATCTTAGAATTCTATCAAGTAGCCATGGGGCCTGACTGTCAAACAGGTAAATGAACATACTTCTGTTTCATCGTGATATATTTATATTATTGTTGAAATTATGTTTGTGGAATTTGCCATGCATAGATGTGAATTGTTAATCCGAATTTGCCTTACCACGTGGAAAAACCGAACACGTGTTAAGCACGACCGGCCGACGCCATCTTGAATTATGTACGGAACTACTGTTGTTGAACCTATATGTATGTTTGCAGACCAGTGGCTGTACCAGTGAATGTTTATACTATTATTAATTCTGTATGTGTGTAGTTAGCCACGATTTATATTTATGTATGTTTTGGAAATTAGAGTTGAGATTCTAGTGGACCACGGACGTAGCATGTTCGTCGCTTATGTATAGAGATGTGGAGCTATCGCTGAGGGCTACTTTGGCTTTCAGTGAGACGCTCTGCACAGACCTATTATTCAAGGTTGTGCAGAATTTCGTCTCTTATATTACAGACGAGCAGGCGAGATATCCCGTGCACCTAACTCCACAGGAAAACCAAGTTGGCTGTTTAGCCTCTACAGCACAAGACTGAGAGGGTAACCCTGGAAAACACCCTGCAAGACCCCACAGCGTGGCAAGGGACCAAACTACACGACGATACCGCGTGTACCAGAAGCTACCTCAACAAAGGACTTCAAACCCACTACTTGACAGTTAAGTGACACAGAAGAAGTGCACAAAAACTGCTAGCAAAAGGACCACAGTAGTCCACTCTTCAGAAACTATAGTAAAACGGACCACAGTAGTCCAATCTTCATGAACTGTAGTAGCCAGTGGCCGATGAAGACATAACAGCTGCCTAGACGATCAGCGATCGAATTATTTGCAGTGACTCATGACTTTTTAAGGAAGATTAGTACATCGAAAATCTTGTATAGAGTAGAAGAAATAAATGTGTGATTTTAACTGTTATCAAGTGGCTGGACTACATATGATTCATAGCCGTGTGAAAACTAGTGTGACAGTGATCTTTTACCATTTTTCTATCTATCTCTGTATCCCAGCCTTAACAAAGACCGAGCTAAACAAATAAATTTATTAAAGTAATCCACAGGGTGACTTACTAGCGGTTCCCATCGGATAAAGCGTGAGGGTTACAGCATTCCATTGTGCAGAGCCCAGTAACAACTAAACCCCACGTGACAATAGCAAAACTTATTCTCCATTCCGTTCGCAACCTATCAGTCACAGCCGAGTCTGAGAAGTTAATCCTTTCCATCATGGAATGGAGCAGCGGATGTTCTTGCTGCAAGGCATAGGCAAAATTACTAAAATTCTCCACCAATGACAACCCATCAGCACACCCCAAATCACTATTTAAACGCTGCTGTTGTTGCCTGCTACAAATTTGAAAGATTCAAAGCACTACCAGAGCTAAAGAATGATGATTCGTCCAGGCGTATACCCAATAACCAATAACAATCATGATAGCACGCCAACAGATTCACAGTTCACAGAAACCCCCCCAAGGCTTGCCAGTATGAATCGTTGTCGACCTAGTCAGGAAGGCAAGAAACAGTCCGGTCGTGTTACTGCAAATCAGCGGAAGAGGCAAAATAGTGCATGATGTGCTGCGAAGACCGATGTCTGGTCCTGGCTTTAAAGTCAAAGGATAAAGGTAAAGCGGGAAAAAAAAAAAAAAAAAAAAAAAAAAAAGGCACCACGCATAGGAGTAGAGACACTATTTTTTTCTGCTGTTTCTATATGAATTAACATACTCCATTCAAACTTGGCGTCGTGTGTCGAACCGAGTTGTTGTAGTTGCTGTTGTTATATTTGCTGGAACTAAGCCGAGCCCCCCTGGGGATGTTCTGCAAATACATTAAGTGTCGACAGTTTATTGTAAAGTGGTCTCAAGATTGAGCTCAGGGAGCTTGTTGGTGAACATTTTGGGTGAGGAAATAGTTCCTCCATTCCACCGTTCTAACATACAATTTTGTATCTTGTAACACACTGGTAGAAAGCTGCGAGGTAAATGGATATGGTAGAGGAAATAGGCAGTGGACATGGAAGAGCTGGAGAAAAGTCAGGAAGCCAGCTTTCAAAGTCTAATTATTTCCTAATTAATTTATTACGATAACCATCAACATTAAAAGAAGAAGAAGAAGAAGAAGAAGAAGAAGAAGAAGAAGAAGAAGAAGAAGAAGAAGAAGAAGAAGAAGAAGAAGAAGAAGAAGAGGTGGAGGAGGAGGAGGAGGACAAGAAGAAGAAGAAGAAGAAGAAGGAGGAGGAGGAGGAGGAGGAGAAGAAGAAGAAGAAGAAGAAGAAGAAGAAGAAGAAGAGGAGGAGGAGGAGGAGGAGGAGGAGAAGAAGAAGATGAAGAAGAAGAAGAAGAAGAAGAAGAAGAAGAAGAAGAAGAAGAAGAAGAAGAAGAAGAAGAAGAAGAAGAAGAAGAAGAAGAAGAAGAAGAAGAAAAGAAAAATCACGCGGATTACTGTGTGTATAATGTGGTCAGAACTACACCGAGGGCACTGATCATTGTGATGCTGAAGCCGAAGAGAGAAAGAGAGAGAGAGAGAGAGAGAGAGAGAGAGAGAGAGAGAGAGAGAGAGAGAGAGAGAGAGAGAGAGAGAGAGAGACAGACAGACAGACAGACAGACAGACAGACAGACAGACAGACAGACAGACAGACAGACAGACATACATAGAATTAGAATGTGCACGCGAGACTGCGTTAAGTGTAGGTGTTGTTAAGTGCAGTGTTGCCTCACTTCTATCTAGTCAAGGATTTTACATTATAAGATTTGTCACTCAGGGTATTGTACTATATAATAATATAATAATAACGGATTTTTATATAGCGGGTACTCCAGCCTATGACCAGACTCACCACGCTTTACATAGTCATTACATATAAATACATGCACTCGATGAAACATCACTTTTGCTACAATTTAACCAAAAGACGGGACAGTAAAGGTACAGACTATTTACAACTATGTACATAAATTACAAAAAAGACAAAAATATACTATTTACAGCTATGTACACAAATGACAACAGGGGCGTCGCACACGGGGGGGCAGGGGGGGGCACCTGCCCCCCCAATAATTTGGCAAAAAAAAAAAAAGAAAGAGAGAGAGAAAGAAGAAAAGAAGAAGAAGAAGAAGAAGAAGAAGAAGAAGAAGAAGAAGAAGAAGAAGAAGAAGAAGAAGAAGAAGAAGAAGAAGAAGAAGAAGAAGAAGAAGAAGATTTCAAACGATAGAGGAAGGCTCAGACAGACAGTATTTTGCTTTAGAGAAACTGCGAGTAATATACGCCCTAGTAAAACAAATTGATCAATTGACTGATTTTCTGAAACTGGTAGTGGAAGTGTTTGGTCATTATATGTATGCAATATGCAAAACGAGTTGTGATTTATAGAGAAGACACAATTTCAACCTAGATGATCTTGTGGCAGGTAATTAATGTTCGTGTTTCCTGGTTTTAATCATTATCACATATCGCTAATCATGTATTTGTAGTTTCTGGAAATGAATCTTGTATTTTCAGTAAAGAAGAACATAAATAATTAAATGCTTTTACTCTCAGTCTTTCAGTTGGATGAAGGTACGAGGATATATTACAGGGTGCGTCCCGCTTGTCAGCCCCCCCCCCCCCACCCCCACCTCCCCGTCGACAGGGTTGCCCCCCCAATATTTTGGACCGTGCGACGCCCCTGGACAAAAAAGACAGAAAATAGAATAGCAAAAACCTATTCACAGCTATCTATATGCCCGGTTAGGCCCAGGAAGAAAAACAGTATAAATATTTACAGCCGTTTATACACTTACGGATCAGACATAGACAAAAGATGAGAGAATGGCAGCGGGATACAAATCAATCTGAATAATGCAGTTTGAAGAGGTGGGTTTTGAGGGCCTTTTTGAATGTTTGTGTTGATTGTATGTTGCGGATATGGGAGGGAAGGGAATTCCACTGCTTAGGTGCGGAGTAAGCGAATGCACGTTGGCCGTATGTCTTAGTGCGGGTGACGGGAACCTTGAGTGTGCGAGTGTCAGCAGAAGATCTTAAAGTGCGTGAAGGGGAGTAGACAGACAGTAGATCAGCAAGGTAGGAAGGACAAGAATCTGTGAAGAGGTTGTGACAGAGAACAGAGAGTTTGTACTCTATGCGTGCTTGCACAGGAAGCCAGTGAAGGGAATGTAGTAGAGGTGTGATGTGATCGCGTTTATTAGCTCGGAATACTAGTCTAGCTGCTGAGTTCTGAACCTTTTGTAGTTTGTCAATGATGTGTTTCGGGGAGCCAGCAAGGAGAGAGTTGCAATAGTCAAGACGAGAAAGGACGAGAGCGCAGACTAGGGTTTTGGTGGCAGGGACTGTAAGATAGTGGCGAAAGGAGCTGATTTGGCGTATGGCCATGTATGCAGAGCGACAGACGTTAGAGATGTGGTTGTTGAGGGACAGGTCATCGGAGAGAATGTAGCCGAGATTTCTTGCTGAGGATGAGAACGGAATGTTTGTTGTCCCTACTGTAAGCGATGTTGGGAGGGGCGAGAGTGAGGAGGAGGTGTTGTGCTTGTGAATGAGGAGGGCTTCGGTTTTATCGTCATTAAGCTTAAGCTTGTTGAGTGTCATCCATGACTTGATGTCTGTGATGCAGTTCTCCAAAGTCTGAACAGTGGAATTAATGAGAGAGGGGGCGGTGGATTTATACAGTTGTGTGTCGTCTGCAAATGACTGACTCTCAACAGCATGCTTTCTAAGCAGGAGAAGCAGTGGCTTGGTGTACAGAGTGAATAACACCGGCCCTAAAACGGAACCCTGAGGCACGCCGCACACCAAGTCTGCTGTGCTGTAGAAACAGCCATCGACAGTGACTGCTTGTGATCTGTCGGAAAGATATGAGTGGAACCAAGCCAGGACCGAGCCAGAGATTCCAAAGTAGTGTTGAAGAGTGTTAAAGAGAATGTGATGGTCGACTGTGTCAAAGGCGGCTGAGAGGTCTAATAAGGTGAGAACGGAGACGTTACCATTATCTAAGGCAAGCAACAGATCATTGGTTACCTTTAGGAGGGCTGTCTCAGTGCTGTGGAAGGGTCGGTAGGCAGACTGGTTGGGGCAAAGTAAAGCGTTATCATACAGGTAGGCAAACAGTTGTTTGAGAACATTTTTTTCTATGACTTTAGACAGGAAGGAGAGGTTTGAAACAGGTCTATAGTTCTTTAGATTATTTTTGTCTAAACTTGGCTTTTTAAGGAGGGGTTTGATGACAGCCGCTTTGAGCACAGACGGAACAACACTAGAGGACAGACTCTCGTTGATAATGTGGGTAATGGTCGGGAGTAGAGGGTCAAGATTCTCTATCAACATGGGGGTAGGAATGGGGTAGAGAGAGCAAGATGTTGGTTTTGAGCTTAAGATGACTTGGGGTGAGCTTAAGATATAAAAAAAGTGATGTACAGCTACTCGGTTGCGTCCCTTGATGGTGTCATGAAAACCGCGTTGGTAATATAAATAGTTGCATCAATATCATGTCTTTCGGGCAGCATTTAAATATGATCAAAATATCTTTTTAAAGTTTATATTGTGTATTCATATGACAATGGGTTGCTTACAGGTTAAAAGATAATGTTGGATATTTTTTGGGCGTGCAATCTGTTTATTTTATTTGTAAGCCTATAAAACTGTCTTGGGAAGTCTGAATTCATGAATTGCAAGGAAAAATCATATGGAGTAGTTGAAAGATTTATTATTCAATCTAGGCTAAATTTTATCTTGATGCATATTAAGAGTGTGACTATTGGGATATATTTTCTACTCATATTGAAATGAATAAACTTTTGTCTCGTCTGCCATGGATCGGGATGCTTGTTGATTGCGTTTACCCCCGTTGGGGTGCCGGGGGTTTCAGTATAAATAGTATCCCCACTTTCTGGAAATTTAGTGCTTTAAGTTCCCACTGTCGCTGTCTTTCTTATTTGCTCTTTCTCATTCCTGCTCTGTTCTATCAATCTGCTATACTATCATCTTCTTCGCTAGCCCAGTCTCCTACCTTTTTTCATGAAAACTCTTCCGGGATAAGACTCATTTGTGTATGAGGTCTGTTGGATCAGCTTGGGAATATTGGACGCTTTCTGCCAGGTGGTCACTAGGGCTTCCTATGATGTTATTATTTAGCAATGTAGGCATTTTATATGTATGTGTTTTGTTGATAATTTATAATGATGTTTGTATTCTTTTTTGTTTTTGTAAACGGGGGTTCGATAAGTTGGGGTGAAGCCTCAGCCGTCCCCTGCGTGGGATGTCTTTATTGTAAAGTGACTGGCTGGTGGAGAGCTTTCGGTTTTACCACTAGGGTTGTTTCAGCAGATCTTTTATGCGGATCGGGGGTTGTCCGGTCCTGATTTGGCTCGGAAGAGTCCGCTGGACCTAAAGCAATAATAATGTAATGTAATGTAATGTAATGATTGCGTTTAATTCGGTATCGCCATTTTTTTCATGTCGGTAAAAAGGTTTAGCCGTGAGTGACATATGTTATAATGTAAAATCCTTGATCTAATGCAAGGCTGTACGTTATCTACCGCATTGCTATCGAGAATCCTCTATATGCGCCCAAACTTGAGAAAAGCCCCTTGTAGTTCATAGGAACGCGGGTGGGTGGGTTGTGCGCGTGTCTGAATGTGCGTTCGAGGTAAGCATGATGAAAATTGTTAATATTCTTAGATTTCCTTCATGGTGCATATATTTATTATACAACCTATGAATGAATAACAAACCCCCGTGGGGGTGCCGGGGGTTTCAGTATAAATAGTATCCCCACTTTCTGGAAATTTAGTTCTTTAAATTCCCACTGTTGATGTCTTTCTCATTCCTACTCTCTTCTATTAATCTACTATAATATCTTCTTCTTCACTAGACTAGTCACAAACTCTTCCAGGCCAAACCTCCCCATTTGTGTGTGAGGTCTGTTGGATCCGCTTGGGAATGTTGGACGCTTTCTGCCAAGTGGTCGCTGGGGCTTCCTATGATATTGTTGTTTGGCAATGTAGGCATTTTGTATGTGTGTTTTGTTGATGTTTGTATTCTGTTTTGTTTTTGTGGACGGGGGTTCCGCAGATTGGAGTGTGGACTCGGCATCCTCTGCGTGTGAGGGAGGTTGGGGGGGAGGGGGGAGGGGCCTTTGTTGTGAACTGACCGGCTGGTGGAGTGCCTTCAGTGTTGCCACTGGAGTTGTTTCAGCGGATCTTTTGTACGGATCAGGGTCGAGTCCTCTTTCATCCGGGTTGTGGTCTTGATTTTGTAGTCCTTATTCGGCTGGACCTTGTAAGCAATGAATACCTAACTAATTGAATAACACTTGGTTAAACCAAATACAATTATCCTGTTTGAGCTGACGTACAAATGACGGTAAAGGTAGGCCTATATCAAATTTCCAGCCCACATCTTTGCAGCTAACAAGTTCGTTTTTCTGTAGTTAGTTATTCATTGCTTACAGGGTCCTGCGGACTGCAAAGATCCAAATCAGGACCACAAAATCAAGACCACAACTTCGCTGAAAGAGGACTCACCCCTGATCCGCATAAAAAATCTGTTGAAACAACCCCAGTGGTAACACTGAAGCCATTCCACCAGCCGGCCACTTTACAATATAGGAATCCCACGCTGAGGCTATACTTTAATTTATCGAACACCCCTTTACAAAAACAAAATAGAATACAAACATCATTATAAAATATCAACAAAACAGTAACACATACATATAAAATGCCTACATTGCTAAATAATAATAATCGTGGCGCCGGGTAGCTCAGTTGGTAGAGCGGCTTACTAGTAACCGAAAGGTACCTGGTTCGAATCCCGGATTGGCCAAGGTGTGACCATATTATTTTCCCCTTACCTTCAACTGGTTCGCTGGTGTCAGAATAATGTGACCAGTAGTCGCCTATACGCTTCGGTGTCGTGTGACTATAATCTACAGTTACATAATATTATAGGAAGCCCATTTGGCAGAAAGCGTCCAATATTCCCAAGCTGACACAACAGACCTCACACACAAATGAGGAGTTTTGTCCCGGAAGAGTTTTCAAGAAAAAATGTAGGTGACCGGTCTCGCGATGAAGAAGATAGTGTAAAAGACTGAATGAACAGAGTAAGAATGATAAAAAAACAAATGAGAAAGACAGTGGCAGTGGGAATTTAAAGCACTAAATTTCCAGTAAGTGGGGATACTATTTATACAGAAACCCCTGGCAACCACTCGGGGGAAGGGGGGGGGGGTGTGACATTTTTCTGTAAACTAGTAGTCTACACCGATGTTTTAATTAATCAACTGTATACGAAAATAATTAACTTACTTCACACGCCAAGATCGTTTTGTTACTAAGGGCTGGCCATTTTCCTGTCCAGTCAGAGGACAAATTAAAATAAAACCCTTACAAATTTGTTTATTTGGCAAAACTAATCTTCCGCAACTCAATCAATAACCCGTCAAAAAGAAGAAAAGGAAAACAACATAATTTTCGTTAGTAAAATGCAGCTTATGCTGTTAGTTATTGTACATGATCTTATAGCTTTTGATAAAAGTTCATGGAGTGCGTTCGTGCGAGGTGCGTAGTTGTGTCTGTGTGTGGGCGCGTGCGCGTGTGTTAGTTATTTAGTCATTGCTTATAGGGTCCAGCGGACTACAAAGAGCCGAATCAGGACCACTACTTAGATGAAAGAAGACTCCACCCCGATCCGTATAAAAAATATCAGCTGAAACAACCCTAATGGTAACACTGGAGGCACTCCACCAGCCGGTCACTTTACAATAAAGGCATCCCATGCAGGGGAGGCTGAAGCTTTATTCCAATTTATCGAACCCCCGTTGAAAAAAAAAACAAAAAAACTAAATGGAATATAAACATCATTATGAAATATTAAAACAAATACCTAGAAAATGCCTACATAGCTAAATAATAATACATACTATAGAAAGCCTAGTGACCATTTGGCAGAAAGCGTCCAATAGCCCCAAGCTTACCCTACAGACCCCATATACGAACGAAGAGTTTTGGGAGAGTTTTTAACCAAAAATAGGTAGGTGACCGGTCTAGCGAATAACATAGTAGATTGACAGACCGAGAAATTTAGCTAGTTATTCATTGCTTACAGGGTCCAGCGGACTACAAAGAGCCGAATCAGAACCACAAAATCAAGTCCACAACTTGGCTGAAAGAGGACTCACCCCTGATCCGCGTATAAGATCTGCTGAAACAACCCCAGTGGTAACACAGAAGGCACTACACCAGCCGGGCACTGTACACCAAAGGCATCCCACGAAGGGGACGCTGAGGCTATACTCTTAATTTATCGAACCCCCCTTTACAAAAACAAAATAGAATAAAAAACATCATTATAAAATATCAACAAAACACATATAAAATACCTATATTGCTAAATAATGATATCATAGTAAGCCCTAGTGACCATTTGGCAGAAAGCGACCAATATCCCAAAGTTAATACATCAGACCTCACACAAAAAGGAGGAGTTTTGTCCCGAAAAAACGGTACGTAACTGGTCTAGCGAAGAAGAAGATAGTATAGTAGTAGATTGATAGAACATAGTAGGAATGAGAAAGAACAAATGAGAAAGACAACGACAGTGGGAATTTAAAGCATTAAATTTTCAGAAAGTGGGGATAATATTTCTACTGAAACCCCCGGCACCCTCACGGGGGTTGATTGATTGATTGATTGATTGTTGCTTTAGGTCCAGCGGACTCTTCCAAGCCAAATCAGGACCGGACAACCCCCAATCCGCATAAAAGATCTGCCGAAACAACCCTAGTGGGACCTCACGGGGGAGGACCGAGAAAGGACAAATGAGAATGACAGAAACAGTGATAATTTAAAGCACTCAATTTTCACAAAGTGGGTATACTATTTACACAGGAAACTCCCGGCTCCCCCACTGTTGAGTGTGTGTGTGTGTTTGTGTGTGTGTGTGTGTGTTTGTGTGTGTACATTACATTACATAATTGTTGCTTTAGGTCCAGCGGACTCTTCCGAGCCAAATCAGGACCGGACAACCCCCAATCCGCATAAAAGATCTGCTGAAACAACCCTAGTGGGAAAACTGAATGCCTTCCACCAGCCAGTCACTTTACAATAAAGACATCCCACGCAGGGGACGGCTGAGGCTTTACCCCAACTAATCGAACCCCCGTTTACAAAAACAAAATAGAATACAAACATCATTATAAATTATCAACAAAACACATACATATAAAATGCCTACATTGCTAAATAATAACATGTGTTTGTGTGTGTGTCTGTGTTTGTGTGTGCACGCGCGCGTTAATTTTGACATGAAACTATTACAGAAAAATTCTTGGACAATGAAGGAGCGCCCATAATTTAAAGCAGCAAAACCGGTTCTAACCAAAAGTTAAATTGTTGTTTGTTTTGTTATTGTTTATTGTTGTTTTTTAATAGAAATAAACAATAACAAATAAATAAACACACACACGAACCAGTAAAACAAAACAAAACTATGCAAACATTAACTAGACTAACATATGACTCACATGCTCCTTGTGGAACTTGCAATATTTAACATGAAATTGATAGTCCAGAAAAGAAAAAACAAAAACGAAACAGTGGCATTTAAAATGCAAAGTAATCCCCACTTTGATCTTTCTATGCTCTTGACATTGACCCCAGGGGCCAAATACGCTCATTTAATATCAACTAAACTACAGTAAAAGTTATATTATGCTCACAAAAACGGTGACCTTGGGATGACCATGACCTTCACGTTACCTCTCATGCTCATTTATGATCAAACAACCCAACGTTGTTGCATACTATGTTTTAAATATATACTGTACGAGGACTTATTTATTGTATGTTTATGCAAGGCCAAAAATAACCTTGATATGAAAGATCAATCTATCTCTAAAAACAACAAGTCTGAAATTTATATCTCTCATAGTTTATGGTCAAAGTACCTATACTAACCGACTTTGGACAGCTCCAGTGACCTTGACTTTGGAGTGAGGTTGACCAAATATGCTTAAGATGTGTGACACGTTGATATCTATCATGCGTCAAAAAAATCATGTTCAATATTATTAACTTTAAAAATGAAAACAAAAAGCAAACTTTCGTGAAAAATTGTCATTTTTAACTAACATTTGTTGACCCTGTGACCTTGACCTTGAAGTGAAGTCATTCATTCACTGATCATTTATGAGGTCTCATGGATACACATAATCTTATCAAGTTTGGTTGTGATAGTTAAAATAGGTTCTGAGATATTAATCCATTTGCAGGTTTTGCATGTCTAGACGGAAGATGGCGGACAGACAGACTGACATGACAACACTTTTTTTTAATGTCAAATTTGAACTATTTAGGACCTCTTTCGCACAAATTGTCAAAAAAATTTTTTTTTTTTAATTGGAGTTAAGAGGGGGGGGGGAGAGAGGACAGGTGGGTGGAAAGGGGGAGGAAGGGGTTGGAACGAGTACATAGATTCACATTGCTATGCATAAATAAAACAATTAATAAAACACACACACACATACACTCACACAAAACAAAACAAAAAACGCATTAAACTGAAAGAAGCAAAGGAAATATAATTACCAAAGCAAGGTAAGTTACAGAGGCACAGCAATAACGAGAGGGCAAACCAATCAAAAACAACATTACATTTGGCGAATACCGAGAACAATTCATTTTGTTACAATAATGAGTAAAGAAACAAAATTAAACCGAAGTACATACAAAACTAATAAATTATCACAAAACAATGCAAATACAATTACTACATAAAATAACATAACCTTTGATAGTAAAACGAAGACCTAACCAAATAATTTTTTTTTTAAATATGTTGCTCATGTAATGAAATATGTTTTATCAAGTGAGGACACTCAAACAAACAACAACAAAACTAAATAAAGAAACATGTAATCAATTTATTAAATAAAATAAAACTAAAGTAGATTCAATTATAACAATAATTATAGAACCTTGAATTTGGCCTTGCACGATCGATTTTTTTTTAATCTGCCGAAGAGAGTGGACAAATGCTCATTATACTAAGAAGAAGATTTGAATATTATTGTTTATATACATTTAAATTTGGATAAATTAGAATGTAACCTACGTCTTCAGCATTGAAAAGTGTTGACTGAGAATGTAACTGAAGTCGACGGTAATACGTTTTACGTATTGCATTGTATGTATAATAACGTATTACGCCTGCATTTTGCGGATGTCTAGACGAGTATGACTGCGGTTAAAGAGCGCTATTTTCCAATACATATACTAGCATCAAAACACAATACAAAAATGAAACGAACAACGGAGTAAAAACTAAATAAATAAAATAGAAGGTAGGCCGACACATATTGCAAATCATATAATAAAGAGAAGGTAGACTAATAAATAGCAATGACAACCTTTCGGTCTTTTAAAAAGAAGAAACAAAATAAGAACATTTGAGAGCAATGGCAAATAATTACAATAGACACAGTCTTCGTGCTATATTAACAAGTATCACAAAATGTTCATTATTTTTTAACTGGCTACAGTTGATGCCCAAACAGCCATTTTGGTTTTTGTCTCTTTTGTAACACAGTGGAGAGGAGAGGATCAGATTCTTATCGATGGTTTCACTACTGCAAACTGCACACATATTCACTAGTCAACTATATACATTCCTATTTCCATACATTATTACCCTAATCTCCGCCAATTCTATCACCACCCACCCCCACTCCAGATACCCTTGTTGACACTGAACGTTTAGCAGATAGACAAAAACTAGACCCACACTCCCAACCTTGTTCTCCCTCCTCTCACCCCACCCGACCCACCAACAAAATCATATCACACCACACACTTCAAGCTCCAGCTTGATTTATTGACAGCGATACCATTGTTGCGACACAAGAGTGGAAAAACTACACATTAAGCCTACAACATTAAATCTTATGGAATCCGTTTGCAAGCAGCGACACGTGGCATCAAGAAAATAGGCGAGCAAGGTCAACAAAATAATGATCAGTCATGATGAAGCATCGCTACTTCTAGTCTTGTATACCCAATTCTGCTACTCCGCAGAACATCAAGAGCATAGATTGTGTAAATATATTCAATCAATACTTTTTATTCAATTTTACCGCACCCCAAATCGGGAAGACAAAAAAACAACAATATCAAAACACCACATCTAAGCTGTCTACCTATACCATTTTTACCACATAAGCCTACATTTGTCGCTGTATTAAAAACACAAGAAAGAAAAGAAACAACAAAACCTGGACTAGAAATACTTTATAATTAAACTTCATCTAGGGGAGAAAAGTTTACAATTATCTTTTTACCTCAAAATCAAATAGCTCACAAAGGTAATGTGTTTCCATTAGCGCTCAGTTATTGAGCTTTTTCGTTTTTAATTGCAATTTTATACTAATAAATAATAAAACAATTACTGTACATCGTCAAAGTTCTCGTTATCCATCATTGTATTCAAGAGTACGTAACCATACATATATCCCGGGTTTTCAGATAACTATAAGAATAGTCATAAACACTGGAATGAGTTTTCGTCATCAACAATACAAGCACCTTTCTTCACAACAACAACTATACATTTATCACCATCGGTTTCTTTTGGACAACTGTACGAACCGTGTTCGCATCTTTCAGCATGCAAGTCATCTACTCCTTCACTACTGCCAGTCATCCAACGGTAACAACATAAATAGTAGAGGGTGACCAATATAAATGAATTGTGGAGTTTGTTTAGCAATGAATGACTCGAGCAACCTAAGACAACAAGTGCAGGAATTTCAATCATAATGAAACTTCCAAAGCGTACGGAATGAGCGTCTCTAAACTGTTACCCTTGCGCAGGCTTGCTACGGTGCTTAGGGTGGAGGGAATGCGAGCGCAGAGAGTCGGGCATGGAAAGGGGAGAGGAAAGAGGTGAAGGGGAGTTTGGGGGGTGGGGATAAAAAGAGAGAGGGGGGAGGGGAGGGAGGGAGAGAGAGAAAAAGGAAACGGACACAAAAAGTTATAGGTATGTAATATATTGCAACTATCCAACCAAGGCAAATGTAAGCGTTACATCGTAAAACAGTAAAGCCTTTTTGTACAAACCCGCCAAAAATCTTACAGTATAATTCCTATAAGCATTATAACAATAGCAACCATTTCCAATATTCTTAACAGCGTTTTCTCTACGCATTATTAAAGCAACCATTTCTGGTTCACTTAACGTACACGAGCGTATAGGTTACAACATAAATTATCTCTCAAATATTACCAATCTTCCGTCTGTCCACAAGAATGTGCACATCAATGGACTTTTGGGGGTCTGTACTATAAATAGCACACTTTCCAGCTTAAAAAAAAAAAAAAAAAGCTGCTTACGGCTCAAATCTTATCAACAATCTATTCATTTCATTTTCGTGTACATAATCCATTTACGTCAACACTTAGCTAATTTTAAAAAAGATTTAACAAATTAAGAACAATAAAGAAGAAATAAATAAATACATTAAAATTAAAAGGTTAAATAAATAAATAATAATAAAAATAATAATAATAATGACAAAGACAATAATAATTTTTTAAACAATAATAGTAATAATTATAATATTAACAATAATGACAAGGATAATAATAATAAGGTCAATAATAATAATAATAATAATAATAATAATAATAATAATAATAATACTATCCTCAATTTCACAATGTGAAAATAACAATGGACATAAATCAAGAACGACACCTTTAGGCTCATCAAGCATATGACTGAATATACACAACGGTTACAGCAAGGCATGGAGGTGTTGACTATGTTTTAACACGGCACAACATTTATAAGAACAATAACAACGCCTCTTTATAAAGCCGAGCGATTGGGGGAGGGAACATGGGCATCAAAATAATGATTTGATTCAACAACTAGTCACGGTAAATAGACTTGTGATCAATATAATCAAACGGGAAAAGGGAATCTTGGCGAGTCGATTTATGAAATATCGTATGGCGGCAAGTTTTACTTCATCGCGCGTAATAGTGAAACTAAACATTTATCTGGAGACAGATTCAGTAATCAAAAATAAAATTTAAAAAAAAAAAGGTTTCTTCACTTCTGACTAACTTGCCTCATTAAACCAAAAATGACAGTGACGTTTGGTACGTAGAACACATCAAGTAGAACCGTAACTGCAAATCAACCAACGAATAGACCTGCAGTAGTGGACGTTGAAGTGATCAAATTAGCAACAGACACTGACAACATAATTACAATACAGGTCAATTCAGGGCAGTAGAAAACGGGTAGCTACTTGTATAGTTTAACGAAAACTAAATAATACTAAATCAATCAATCAATCAATCAATTAATCAATCAATCAATCAAATCAAATCAAATCAAATCAAATCAAATCTATCTATCTATCTATTAGTATTATCTAGTATTGACAATATATATAAACACCCCAGATAATCAGAAACCCCACACGCAGGCAGGAAATGCAGATCAATTCAGGCCCATCAATTTACAGCAAGTGAATGTGAATTGCAAAATCTGAAGTTTGACAAATAGACATTTTTAAAAATGGATACAACGAACGTGGCAACTTTTCCCACAAAGTAATATAATAAAAATAAAAACAGCGCTATACCCTTCATATAACTAGTGGCCCGATTTATGCAATTTGAAGTTTAGTACAACTTTGACAGCCTACAATAGACTTCCTTTTATGCAGGAGTGCGAAAAAAAAAACATCTAGAAGGGCAAAGCCCATATGACTCACACATGCTCCTTGTGGAACTCGCAATATTTAACATAAAAATGAGTGCCCAGAAAAACACAAAATGAAATGGTGTCATTAAAATGCAAAGTAATACGGACTTTGATCTTTCTACGCCATTGACCTTGAGATGACCTTAACCTCCGGCTCTAAATACACTCATGTACTATCAAATAAATTACAGCAAAAGTTGTATTATGCCAAAAACATGTTACCTTGGGATGACCTTGACCTTCAGTGACTTTGGCATGACCTTGACCCTTATGTGATCTCTCATGGATGTCTGATCAAATAACCCAAAGTTATTGCATACTATTGGCTAAAAAAACAACCATTCCACTGTACGATGATGTTCTTGCAAGGACTAAAATGACTTTGTCCTTCAAATTGAAAGCAAAAACGGAACATATACGAAGGATCAATCTATCATCTTTAAATACAAGTTTGGACTTTATATCTCTCAAAATTTAAGATCAAGGTCACTTCAAAGTATCTATACAAATCGACTTTGGGCAGCTCCCGTGACCTTGACCTTGGAGTGAGGTTTACCAAATTTGCTAAGTATGTGTGTTTTATTAATATCAATCACGCATCAAAGAATCATGTTCAATATTAATAACCTAGGGGAAAAAAATGGAAATTTTGTGAAAATTTGTCATTTTTTGACTAACATTGACCCTTGACCGTAAAGTGAAGTCATTCATTCAATGATCATTTTTGAGTTCTCATGAGTATACACCATCCTACCAAGTTTGTTTGTGATAGTTGAAATAGATTATGAGTACTTAGCCACTTAAGTTTTTGCACAGACAGGGACAGACAGACCGACGGACAGACTTTTTTTTTTCTATTTCTATTTTGGACTCGCACAGATTTGCAAAATTCTGGATTTAAATTTCTTTCTTTTGTTAAGGTGATTACATAGACTCACACTGCTATGCATGCGAGTCAAAATGCGGAGATGGATAATAAAATGAGCAATGTGGTAAAATCCAAATCAGCAAGGACTTGCTTGTTTTAACACTATTTCTGGAATTGTGTCGGGACGAAAACTGTAGCGCAAATGGTCTTGAATATAAAATATATTTGTGAATATAGACAATTCCTATCAAATGACAATGGTGAATTTGACTTGGATGAATAGTGCAAACAATGGAAGTTACACAGCAAGAAAAACATGGGGGGGGGGGGGGGGGGGGGTACATCGTGGGTGGGAAAAGCTTCATAATCACAGAGTGAAAACCTTTTTGAAAATATAACAAATTGCTTACCAAACAGCAAATATAGTCTCAGGGGAACATAAGGAAGGTGAGAATAAAATAATGGCGGGGGAAGAGGGAGAAAGGACGAAAACAGGCTGAGAGTAAATGATTCAGATTACAAAAACAAACATACAGAATTATTCTTGATTGTGGATTGTATGCTTGCAATTATTTATCACAGTTTAAAAAAATACATTTACCTAAAATACAACATCGACTGAATAATATATAATTTAACAATCTGAAAAAAGCACAAACCTATCCAAGAACAATGGCGTCAAACAGTATTATATCTACTATTTGGAGTTCAACCAACACGTCAATGGACGCAAATTTATGTCGTAAAATAGAATCTACAACTCTTGTAGCCCGAGAAGTAAGCCATAACAAAATTCCATTCCGAATCCTTTCACCCGTTCTGATAAGTATGACATGAATGACATTTTTTTTTAATTTTAAAAAGCCAGTATGAAAGGCGATCAGATTGCACAGATAATGAAATAATCTCTTTTCACCATGTCATCATATTCCATCCATTGCACAGTCACTGATGTAATCTCTTGGAATCAAGTGAGCTTTAATTAATTTATCAAACAAACACAAAACAAAATGACATTTTAAATTAACATTTCAAAGAGGAATTAGCAGGATGTAAAAAGCTAATAGAACGACACAATGTATTTCAGCATTTCATTAAAATAAAATCAAAACATGGATCAACTAAAGACCAATTACAAAACAAAGAAACATAAGAACAATGAAAAGATATATTACGTCATCGAAAAGTAAGTGAAATTTCATGTTGGTCTCGATATGTTGTTCAAAAAGCTTACCATTCATAAAACAGTGTGGATTAAAGCATTCCGTGCATTACAGAGCGCTATGTACTTCCACATGACCCATTTTAGGAGCATCCCTCGGAAGGTCATACTATATACAATCAGGGCCATTCTTGAACATCTAACCAATGAGCATTGAGCAGCACTCTTAAACTACTTCTGAAACGCGCGGTGTGTCGGTCACCTCGGAACGACTCGCGCGATATTGAAGCACTATTAATATAGCGTGGATGGTTCCGAGCCAACTACTGGACGACGCAGCTCTTCTCGTCCTTCAGCGAAATCTGGCCTGTGGAGATTTGGTGGTCCAGCATCTCCTCTTCCTCTATCCTGCAACCAGAAAAGATCGAATGCAAGTACAAAATCACCCATAAACTGCAGGACAATAATAAAGAATGCAACTGATTGCAAGTTACATTACATTACATAATTGTTGCTTTAGGTCCAGCGGACTCTTCCGAGCCAAATCAGGACCGGACAACCCCCAATCCACATAAAAGATCTGCTGAAACAACCCTAGTGGGAAAACTGAATGCCCTCCACCAGCCAGTCACTTTACAATAAAGACATCCCACGCAGGGGACGCTGAGGCTGCACTCTAATTTATCGAACCCCCGTTTACAAAAACAAAATAGAATACAAACATCATTATAAATTATCAACAAAACATATACATATAAAATGCCTACATTGCTAAATAATAACATCATAGGCAGCCCTAGTGACCACCTGGCAAAAAGCATCCAATATTCCCAAGCTGATCCAACAGACCTCAAACACAAATAAGGAGTCTTGTCCCAGAAGAGTTTTCAAGAAAAAAAGGTAGGTGACTGGTCTAGCGAAGAAGAAGATAGTATAGCAGATTGATAGAACAGAGCAGGACTGAGAAAGAGCAAATGAGAAAGACAGCGACAGTGGGAATTTAAAGCACTAAATTTCCGGAAAAAGGGGATACTATTTATACTGAACCCCCCGGCACCCCAACGGGGAAACTTATTATTACTTATTTATTGCAAGTATAGATAGCGGTAAACTAAGGAACAACAGAATGTTTCGGTCACGAGGTTTAAAAGGCATAAAAAAGCACAAATACGGGAACAAGGAGGACTGTTTATACCAACTATCACTGACCAACTGTATCAACGCCTCCCTGATATTCAGTGTGGGAGGACGCCTGCTAACACGGGCATGGCACGCGCCGCAACAGCAAATTAAACGCCGAGCCAGTTCCGCTAACGTTTTGTGCAGCGCATGACAGCAGCCTTTTGTTGATGCTGACTGCCAGATTGAAGCTGCTCGGTCCCTAAAGGACACACTGTGCAGATACATCATTATGAACTACATATGATAATGGAGCATTTTTGAAACCCAGAATTGTTAATACGTTGACTGCTTTGATAAGTATTGACATACTGTGGGTTTTGTTTGCTATGTACGCGAATAACTGAATAAACTGGCAAGATGGTCATTCTCAAGAACAAGGGAATGTGGTGGTGACATCAACGACAAGAGAGCAGATAACATTTAATACTGATGATATCACATATAGGTACTAGTATACAACAGTAAACCGGTTCTCCAAATAATGTTGATAAAATATCAAAAAGTACAGATTGCCGTTCCTTTCACACCAACAAACTCTTAATTTAAATCGAATGCATCCGCTATACTAAAACATTAAAATAAGTACATCGATTAGCCTACACCCGCTGTGTATAAACTAAAGTAAACCCAATACCTCCGACATTCTTAAAGTCAAACCAAGGCAAAAGCAATATAATACCTCATTGGCAAAAATCCGTTGGACTAATAAGTGTAGAGAACGGGATTTTTCCGGTATTTTTTAATTAAAATTAATTAATGATTTTTGATTGGCTAAAAGCCTTGAGCCAATGAATGAAGAGATAGTTTGAATTAGAGGCAAAATTAGTCAGTCTAATTGTTGGTGTCAAACTGTGTGGTCGTGTGTGTGTAGGCCCAGAATAGTGAAAAAGTTGAAAGAAAAGAAACGAAAGTTAACGTTGAAACAGTCAGGGGAAGAAAGCATTGAAACTAATCAAGGTTTGTGGTCATTTCTCTCTGGAAGTGGATGATTATTTTGTGCTGTAAAGATTACAGGTATTTATAATGTTTTTCATGATTTTAAAATGGCGGATAAGTATATTTTTGTATTGCATTTGTTGTAACAGTGAGCTGTTGTCCACTGAGATGGAATATTGAATTTTCATTGATGTAATAATATTATTAATTACGTGGGGCGATAGTTGTAGAGTAGTAAATAATGAAATATGAATGAAATGCGTGAGCTTGGTTAATAGTAATTTTCATTCATGAAGTGATTACCTGGATATGAATGATAGTGGTGGAGGAAGGAAAGTGGTGATCGCATACGAAACAGAATGGGACAAACGAGGAACAAAGGGAGGTGAGAAAGGGTGAAACTAAAGAAGAATAAATAAATTGTCCGAGTCAGAGAATTGACGTCTGTATATGTATGTCATAATAGCGAGCCCGTTGGGGGCTACTGGCCTACTGGGAGCAGAATTGGCTCCGTTCTGTCCGAGACGAGGACAAGGTGATTTCCGAGGCATCGGAGGGGGATCGACTCTATTTCCACACTTGACCAAGACAACGTTTCTCCGAGCGGACTGGGGCAGGAGGCTAGTCCCTCCGCTCGTCGACACTCGTCTCTCGTCGACACTCATCGCTCGTCGACACTCGTCTCTCGTCGACACTCGTCTCTTGTCGACGTATCTCTGGCATCGTGTGCCAGATAGTGTGAAACCGTGATCCTCGGAGATAATAAGGTACTGTAAACTTTGCGTATTTGTTGCATTGGTCAGGACAAGAAATTGCCGGTCTCGATTATCCGTCCCGAGTGTTCAGGCTCGTCGACGTCACGTTTCTATGAAACATTGTGATAAGCCCAACCGTGTTAGATTAACTGTATGAAAGGATTAGAGTGAAAGTGTGATATAAAATTGTTGATTATTTATATAAATTTTGAGAACGTGGAACGGATATCTTGTGTTGGTGTTTGTCTGTGTTGAGAAGAGTCCGTACGTTTGTGGGTGTGACAGTTAACAGAGAAGTCTTGCACGCACGTTTTTTCCGCTTAGGAGTCATATATATATTTTGCATGCACCTACACTAAATATCCATTCGTTACAATAAGTAAATCACAAAAGGCCGCCAAGATAAATGGAATACATTTATACTAAAACAGCAAACCAACACGTAATCAAATGAAAACAAAAGTTCCAGCGCTTCCGCTACCTAGTGTGGCCCACCGTTCTATCACCTTGACGCTGGATGCTGCAGCAGAGGCAATAGCAAGGGGTATTGAGGTAGTAACGGTACCTGAGCAGAATTCAATCAGCCTAATCAACAGCGCCCTTTCACCTCTACAGTCGCTCACTCCGATTCACTGCCTTCTTTCAACTTCACACACCATTGTTCTCAAACCGTTCACGCACATTGATAAAGATAAATAGCTGTGACTGCTAGCATGAGGTGTGGAGTTGTGGGCACAAGGGATTCTATATATCTCCAGTAAACCATGCGTCATATTCATAGCAGTTCTACAATACGGAATTCAGATCCCGACTTCTGAAAAGATCACTCCCACCATCTGACATCACCGCCCCATCCTACTGGATCCATCTTCTGCTTCTTTCCTCGCTGGTTCAAGTTAAAAACTTACCACCGTATATGTGAAGCAGGACATAAACATCAAACTACGTGAAAACAAAAACCAAATTAACAATAAAGCAAATCTATTTAGGTCAGAGATGAAGGGGCGGTGGGTGGGAGAGAGAGAGAGAGAATAAAACAATCGTTTGTAACGGAACCGTTTATTTACTTGATGAGTTGCTGTGGATTGACATCGCTCCTGATTAGCTGTCCTAACTCTACACCTGCCACTAAAACCTGAAATCGAGCCAAGGCAAAGCAAGGCCGGACAATCAGTACGGACCGTGACGTGAGGCTGGACGATTACTTGCCACCGAGTGTCAAGCGGTCCGTGACGAACAGGCTGCTGCTGCTGATTTAACTCCCTTTGGTCGGGCAGGTAAGGCTGACAAGAGTGTCACGCACATAATAGTACTGCTTTCATTATGGACCGAACAGATCACTTCGCCCTAGATTATTCCGTTCAAACGCTTTCTGATCCTCTGATACAAAAACGAACAGAATAACTTGGATATATAGACTCCAGACGGCGGTATCTAATTCTCTTAAATAATCTTATGGACTCTTAATATTTCAATCATCTGAAGCGCTATTGAAATTAATCACACACACCGGATTCAGCACACAGTGTCTTGTGAGGTATAGCCGCTGATATTTTAGTCTCAGCTTTATGGAATTGAAAGTAAAATATTCTCACACCAGAGTCTCTAGCTTTACCGTATAATAAGTCTTTGAAATGAAAGGGACCATCAAATGTCGAAAGTATTTAACACAATAACGTTGTGTGAAACAGGACGCACGGAAAGGTATATATTGTGCGTGGGTCGCCTTGATGATGGTCAGCAAATAGGACCTGTTTGACAAGGGGCCGCGCAGAGCTGTCCTAGCACGGAAGGATGCTGATGAACTGCTGAGTGGGTTTGGGTGCAAATCGACCTTGTGACGTCCATCACACACACACAACCAGACAGGCAGGCCTAATTAGCCCCTTTAGATAACACTGTTCTGAGATACATCCTCGACACCATGCGAGGAGGATCAGCGAGGCAATTACATCTTGCCAACTGTCAACGTCCATTTCATCCAGAGTTATGAAACCGCCGCCTTCCACTTTCGTTCCGTGATATTTCTCCAAGGCGTGAGCACCATTGATTGGCCATCTGGATGTCTGCGCATTCGCTGGCCATTGTCATCAACATTTTTTTAGTGCTTGTAACCCCCTTTTTCACCCCACCCCACCCCATTCTCCTCTGTTGACTGCCTCGTGATGTTATTAACTCCATCGCTCCTGGACCGTTATTGGAGTTAATCAACACGGTCGGTTAATGCCAAAGCAAACGACTGCGCGACAATGATGTGCGTAGAAACACGACTTCGGGCGTGATGACCGACCAAAAAACCTGCATGAGGCCTCGGTGTATTAAAGAAACACTATCAACATTCTTCAGTTGTACATATTGTGTAATAATGTCTAAATACATCTTCAATTTTGAACTTTTAAAAAAAATTATTTAATTTTAGAATGATTAAAACCTGAGCAGCATGAATCAATCACTACCCAATGTACATCCTTGGGGGCCATTCAAGAGTTTGATTGATTTGGCCCTGTACGTGGAACAGACCATGATCACACCCAACACAATTATTACGGGGGGGAAAAAAGTGCTCCAGCGGCTTTAAATTTCAAAAGACAAACTACACTGATCACAAAGCAGTTGATGTTGGTGTAATGTTGCTCTGTCAAATCAGCCCCGCCAAGCTGGCTTCCGTTGGAGGTAAACGGTTAATTCCAGCCACAAAACATCCATGTCATTCTGCACTTGACGAACAATGAGCGACTCGAGTTCGAAGCCAGGTTAGGGATAACGTGTGGGGAATAAGGGCGAAAAAACAATGTAGGAAATGGCAGTTTATTATCAGATACAAAACACTCCTGCACCCTTTACACATTGCAGGTGGGCTTTATTGCAAACATGAACTCTGTCAAGACGAAACCGTTGTATTCCATGCAGTCATCATCATAATCAACAATACCGTTTTCATCACAGCTCTCTCAATGAGGTAATAAAGTACTCGTATTCGTGTCATCATCATCAATCATCAATCATCATCAATCATCATCATCATCATCATCATCATCATCATCATCATCGTTACTCCCGCCTTCGTCATCCTCCTTGACAAATTACCGATTATCATGAACATGACAACAGTGAGCAAGAATGTATTTTATCCTTCAACTCTAGAAACCGACACCACTTGCTGTGTGACTCGTCATCCACTGATGATAACCTGTAATGTGCTGTTATAACCCATTCAGAGGTTTGAGAGAGATTATCACACCTCTCAGACCACGAGGTCGGGCGACTGAACGCTGAACTGTTAACTAGAGCTAAAATGTTTTTCTGCACTTCGGAAAAACCTTGATTGTTGTGCAATACGAAGATTGTTGCCATGCCCTATCGCGGGATAACTCAACTGCTTCACTTTACAACGTCAATGTGGCAACCCAAGCTCATAAAACCGTCATTATCCAGATCCAAAAGACTTGAAAGAGTCATTGTACATGACAGCGTGCACGGGATACTGACACTTGTTTCCTACATTTAGCTTTCGTGGCCAATAAAAAACAGATATTTTGTTCCCGGCCATTGGGTTCTTGCGATCACTCTATATATTAGTCGGCATGCTTTGCTTAATTTTCTGCAAGCAATACAGCAAATCTGACAACTGCAATGACGCTGGTGAAGATGACGATATAAAAGTTAGCGTTCACGAGAACAGTCCAACCGGTCTTCCCTCCTCTAATGGTTTCCTAATAAGTGGTCCATCCTCACTCAATATCAGTCCCTACAACAACCCTTCACCCCATCCCTAATGTTAGGGATCCTCGACGGGTCCGCTGTGAAGCAAGATGAGCCCCAAAAGCCAAACAAGCGCTGCGTGAGCGTGAAAGGGGTAGTTGATAAAAAGCTGACAAGAGTGAAGAAATCAAACACCCCTTCCAAAGGCCGGGTAAGCGAGACAACAAGCGGGTATCATGTCGGCCAAAAAAACACCACGATTGGCAGGTAAACCTCAACGGCGATCGCCAGGTCATTGTGAATGTAAGCGATACCGAGCATCAGTGGCTGCGGTGAGATGCGCATTGTCCCCGCACTCCTTGCGGTAAACTTCAGTATGAAACATCACAAGGAACCGTCCACTTTAAAATGATTCGTCCCTACTTGCCAAGAAAATGCTAAAAATAATAGTTTGCTAGAGTGTTGACCCCCAAGATGATACCTACAAGGCTTAGGTGTACCAATGCTAATAAGAGATGATTGGTTTAATGCACACACACACACAAAATTAATTGTCTTTTTAGGAATAAAGAAATACAGAAGTCTTTTAAAACCTAGTGTCGTTAAAATCCACAACGACTTAACAGTTAATGCAGGGTACTTGTACAGATAAACAAAAAGAAAATTAATACCTTAATACAAAAATGAATATATTAATACAAACTATGATATGCTAATGTGTGTGTGTGTGTGTGTGTGTGTGTGTGTGTGTGCGTGTGTTACTCATTTAAATTATTTAATTATACAGTTATTGAAATGTATGTCATTGTTCATTGCATGAGAATGAATGATTGTTGTGCTTTGTTCCGCCTTCATGTTTAGTATTGTGCGTTTTAAATAAATAAATAATAATTATTATTATTATTATTATTATTATTATTATTATTATTATTATTATTATTATTATTATTATTATTATTATTGTTGTTGTTGTTGTTGTTGTTGTTGTTGTTGTTGTTGTTATTATTATTATTATTACCAACAACAATTTGTATTGCTCTGTGGACTGGTATCATGGACTGGCTATCAGTCTAATGCCAACTATGGTTTAGGTAACAGTGTCAAGAATTAAAAGGAAAAATGGTGTAAAAGATCTAAACTCAAGAAACAGAAAAAACCCACCAATCAACCAACTATGCACGTAACTACAAATTATGCCCAAGCTCTCTTTAAATCGCCCTCTTCCAAGTAGATCTGTACGACATTACGTACACAGGAGAAAGGGATATATATATATATATATAATATATATAAAAGCTGTCTAACTTGGTTTGTGAATACAGGCTCGATGTCTCTAAGGTGGTGTGTCATGGATATGTGTGCATTGCTCTTCGCTCGGGTTGGGGGAAGAGGCGGATTTGGTGTCGCAAACCCCAGGGTTATCCCCTGATCTCTCAATAAGAAGTTAATACAGTCGCTCCGCGCCCTGGTGCCGCGCTGTCTCTCCGCGCGCCCTCCTTTCGTCCTGTTATCCAGAACAACGAGGGCGATCAGGTTTACGGTTCACTCCTGGCTGTTGTGCACGACTGCCCTTGGGCCACTCTGGATGGCCTGGCTGCTGTCAATTAAGGCACAATACAGCCGAAAAAAGGGAGGACAAACTAGACCCGACTCTTCCTCGCCTCTCCCCGACCCTCGGGTGGAAAGTGAGACAGTTGTGCTACCCCGGGTACGTGCATCCACGCCGGCTGGAAGTTGGACCCGCGGAGCGGCGGGTAAACACGAGGGGTGATTGCTTTGGCGGGTGGATGTTGACCCATCACAATCTACCCGTTTTGTCCGCCCGTCCAAGTAACGGGGATGGGGCGAGGCTTTGGTGTGGGGAGATGGGGGGAAACGCTTGTCCATGTCGCAGCACTTGTCCACTCTCCACTATAGAAACACCAAGGACACGATGCTGTCTCCATCCATCTCTCAGCGATACAAACATCACCTTGTTGGCCAGACAGACATCAGAATGTTCTCTCTCTCTCTCTCTCTCTCTCTCTCTCTCTCTCTCTCTCTCTCTCTCTCTCTCTCTCTTTTTTTTTTTTCTCTCTCTCTCTCTCTCTCTCTCTCTCTCTCTCTCTCTCTCTCTCTCTCTCTCTCTCTCTCTCTCTCTCTCTCTCTTATTTAGCATCATCTGCTGCTATGCTGACTGATGGATGCGGTTGATGATGAGCCTGAACCAAGCAAACAACTAAATCGAAGCAACGAGTTTGCAGCTATATTCGGTCAAACACCTGCTCCTGTTGTTGCCGAATCGTCTATCACAACCGTACTAAACCCTCTGCTATCTTGTCGGGCAGTGGATACATACGTTTATAAAAGACGAATATGGTTTTCATACAGGTTGGGTTTGTGGATGAAACGCCTGTGCAAACACACACACAGAGGATGTAGTCTCTCGCCTGACGACAAGGGACTGGAGTTGATATTTTAACGTAAGCCTATGAAAAAGCAGTATGAAATCTGACCAGTTCACCACTATTTTACCAGTCCCATAAAACTTGTCACCAATGCTCTTTTCTATGTTCAATTTCAAAATCGTCAACCTACACTTTACTTTCGCAGTTTACTATCATTTTTATTTATGTATACAACGTGACTCCTAAAGCAAACGACTCTTAATATCCTATTGTTATTAAGATTACCGAGTGTACATTAATATCATTCTACAAATAGAGATAGAACTCTTTACTAATGTTACTCTTTGGCAAACACAATGTACAATTGCTTAGTAGTAAATTACCATTAGTATTCCACAAATGCTTCAAAAATACAATTAAAAAAACTACTTCTACTATACTAGATATCTAGATTAAAAAAAAAAATTCTTAACAGACAGTAATACGACCATTAAAACTACCACAAAGTACAAGTGTGTTGACCAACGGCAGTCAAGTAATTTATTTGTAGATCAAGAGATTTCATCTAGGTAAAAATAAATAAAAATAAAAATAACTCTCCCCCCTCTCCCTATCTCCCCCTCATAAAACTCATTAAAATTTACAAGTACACAAATGAATACATTTTTTTTTCAAAAATGAATAAATAGAAGAGGCAACTGAGAAAAGATGCTACAAGAAACAACAACTTAGGAAACGAAAAGATCATGTTCAAACTTGGCAATGCAACAACGTAAATGAGATAGTTTGTTGAAAAAAAAAAAGTCACCTAATCCGCAACGATTCCGTTTACTTTATGACCCGAAAAAAAAGCTAACCTTTCACCGTATACTGATCCAATTTCTCCCGTTACGACATTTAAAAAAAAAAATTTAACAGAGGGAACATAATCTTTTTAACGAAAAAAGTTTTGGAGCCATAAAACAAACCAACAGCATCCTTTTTTCAAACAGTGAACGGGTTCCGAAGAAAATCTTTCAATTTACAGCTAGAAACTCTCCTATATAATGTGCACCGATACTCGTAGTTCAAGATCAAAGTTAGCTATGTTTGTCTTTCGTATAGTTTTTCTTATTACTGTAATATAGTCGGGAAACAAAACGAGCCACAATGGCGGTCAGCCCGTCCGTCGGCCTGTTGTGCGCCATGCCCACGTCTCAAGAACTAACTAGAAAGACTTTGACCAAACTTCACAAAAATATTTCGATCCCGTGCCATCGTATTTGCTCTTACTCAAAGGTCAATGTCACTGGGGTCAATTCTTTCCTATCTACGTATTGCTCCATCCCTTAAAAAAACAACAACAACAAAAAACTGGTGAACAGATTTTGGTAATGTTTGGTATACAGATACTTCAATTCATGGCCAATAATTCCGCTGTAGCAGTCAATAGTTGTCGGCTTTCAACAGTTTTGTTCGAAATGGTGTTTTGCGGATGACATTGACGAATTGGCTGGAGAGGAACAAGATCTTGAAACTGCTTGTACAGAAGCTTAACACCACATCCAGATCCTCTGGAATTGAAATAAGTGCCGAGAAGACCAAAATGATGACCAACAACACCAATGGCATCAACACGGACATCAAAGTCCAAGGCCAATCTGTTATTATTGAGACGCACACGATAGATCCGATCATTTTGTTTTGCAAAGCATGCAATGATAGCGTGTATTTAACTTTGATTTGATTTTGCGTTGTTGCTAGAAGAAGCTTTGTGCAATGTTGATAATTTTCATCGGTCGATATTGTTGAGAATTTTCTGGAATTGCATGTTTAATGTCGATCGAAGCTTCCAGATAGGTCTGGTAATGAGTAAGCGATTCTTCTAACCTAAAGTACGTTCTATGACGTAAGACAGTGCATAATTACGGTGACGAGTTTGGTTTTGATTGGGCGTTATTGCGTCATGCTGGAATTTTCTATTTTTTTCTCGATGGCAGAGAGGATATATATAAGTAATGCACTGTCTGCTAGTAGGGATGATTGTTGAAGTGATTTTCTGAAAGCCACCTTGTATGCAGTTGTTGATGTTTGCTGAATAAGTTCGAAAACTTCATACGACGACTCCTGCCTTGTTGCTGAGTGAACAGGCTGCTTGGTTAAACGAATTCGAGTTACACGTATCAAGATTCAAGCATCAGGACTGAATCGTCTATTGATAAATAACGTGTAACACAATCCCTCCAACACAGTGCATAGCTTCAAATATTTAGGAGCCATTGTATCAGACAATGGGTCCCGACAGGAACTCCTCTCCAGGATCACAAAAACAACTGGCAAAGTTGAAACCCATTTGGAAAGACAGGACCATCAGACAAAACTCCAAGGTAAGGGTGCTGCGCTCCCTTGTCATCTCCATCTTCCTATACGCTTGCGAAACATGGACCCTCACAGCAGACCTACAACGAAGAATACAAAGCATGGAGATGAGGTGCTACAGAAGACTTCTGGGCATTTCCTATACCCAGCACATCACCAACGACGAAGTCCGACAGACCATCACCCAAGACATTGGACAACACGATGACATGCTCATAGTGGTGAAGAAACGTAAACTCCGATGGTATGGCCACATCACCAGAGCCTCAGGCCTTGCAAAACCATCCTGCAAGGCACGGTGCAATGAGGCAAAAGAGGGAGACAGAAAAAGAGGTGGAAGGACAACATTATGGCTTGACATTGAGCGAAGCCATGAGGGTTGCTGAGGACAGAGAAAGATGGAGTACATTGGTTAAACGGCCATCTGTGGTGCCCCAACGACTTTCGAGTTATAGGATAAGATAGGATAGGATAGGATAGGATAGGATAGGATAGGATAGGATAGGATAGGATAGGATAGGATAGGATAAGACTGTGCTTTTGTGTAGTTGGTTTTCTCTCTCTCTCTATCTCCCCCTCTCTCCCCCCTCCCTCCCCCTCTCTTTCTCTCTCTAATAAGAATCACTGGACTGATTGTTGTTGAAACTATGGTGATACTTTTAACTACTAATACTTACTAATACTCAGTCTTTCATGTCACTCATTATGTTTGCACTTTTTTTTTTTAAAGAGTCAAGAAGGCAGAGGTCCATTACATTTTAAACACATTTTGCACGCGGAATCTCAACATTGACTAAGCAGATTTTGATAAATTTTTTTAGCTTGCAACCATTCTATATTATGCTGCTGTAGAATAAAACCACCTCAGAACAACTCCATGAAAATGAACATTTTGAAAACGCTGGTTTTCAGGTAAGTGTGTGAATGCCTGGAAGTACATTTGTATGGCTTGTCACAGAAGGCTATTTAGACCCCGCCCTAAGACTTCTCGCTTTAAATAGTTCAGCCTACTGTAGCCTTTGTAAATTAAAGTCGATGCCAAGCAGACGACGCAAGTCAGTTGTGTGCTAAGCATGTGTACGCTAACGCTGGCTCAGTTAGGCAGTGACCTCATTCAGCTGGCGTAGGGCCAGAGGCGCCACTTGTAGTCTAGTTTTCGTGGGCTTTTGCTGACCACTACACTAGGTAGTCATTCTGTACCTAAGGCTCACACGAGACGGAGCCACGCTCTGAAAGATCGCTAGCAGAAGACTAAAGAAGGGATGGGTGAAATTCAATTCAACCTAGAATAGCCACAGCATGGCATTGTCAAAAAGGTAAATGATCTATCTTTTGTTTCATCACGCTTTATTGACCGGTTTCGCCACCATGTATTCTTGCAGACCAGTAGCTGTATATATATATAAGTGGAGCTATCACTGAGGGCTGTTTCTGCCATCAGTGAGACGCTCTGCAAACCCTTAGTAAACACGGTGTTGCAGAAATTCGTCTCATATTTTGCAGACGAGCAGGCATCGTTGGCCCGAGGCAGGAGGAAGACCATTAAGAGCCCACCCTGACATTCGACCTGCAGTGGAGTATCTAGCACTGAGCTACGATAGCCTTATAGTCTACAACCAAGGAGGACACCATCACCACACCTCTACTGCAGTTAAGTGACACCGAAAGCGTGCACCCACACTGACATAGAAGGACTGTGCGGTAGTCCACTCTCCTAAAACCATTAGGCCAGACAGAACAAATAGCCCAATGATGAGACTTTAGCAAATATCAAGAACAGTAGCAGCATAGACCCATGAAGGAACGAACTATTCGAAGTGAATTTGGACATTTAAGTTAATAGAGTGCTTAGAGAATTATGTATAGAGTAGAGGAAATAAATGTGTAATATTTACTGTTAACAAGTGGCTGGACTACCTATGTTTCATAGCCGTGCGAGAGCTAGTGTGTCAGTGAAGCTATTACACTTTTCTCCCTGTATCTGTAACCCCATCCTAACACAGACCGAGCTAAACTTATAACTGTATTAAGATTAGTCACAGGGTGATTACACTAGCCGATCCCCGCAGACAAAGACGAGTGGGTAATAGCATTCCACTGTGTTGAGCCCAGTAACAATAGACCAACCGTCACACTTGCCATCTTGTTTTGTTATTGCAATTCTTCAGTGGTACTGATTGAATCAAAAAGCAAGAGGTGGTATTGTCTGGCATATAATAAATTAGCTATTTCAAAACAATTTTATTTAATAATGTCTTTATTTTATAAGACTTAAACTTCCAGTTTTCGATAAATTTAATCTTCTAACATTCTTTCTCTCTCCCTCTCCCCCATAACTCTCTCTCGGTTCAGCAGAGTCAAGAGACTGGAAAGTTGGTAATAAGATTTTAAAGAACGAGGCCGAGGAGATACACGATCAAATAAAAGGATAAAGAAAAAACAAACAAACTTAGGTGAAAAAAAAAAGTCCCTCTTAACCTCAGCACTTCCTAGTAACTCTCCTCTAACAAGAAGGGTAAAGCCAATTGACTCGTCTATTCCCTATTTTTCCCCACGAACGCCTTCCCCAAGCAAACACACCATTTATCGCTGTTCCCTTTTCTCACCCTCCTTCGTCCATGGATACCTCTTCACCCGCATGGGGAAAAAAACCAGAAAAAAGAAAGTTGAGGCCTATAAAGCAAAAACATCGGTGATGAGCGAAACATGAGATAACGATGGGAGCCAAATGGCATACAGTTGGACTTGGACAGTTCCGACACGTCCATTCCCTTAAAAGCATTATCCGGCGACCAACCCCCGTCTGTCTGGATGGGCCGAAGAAGCGACATTGGAAATTCTAAGAAAGACCGTGGACAATCCTCGGCCGTCGCACATACGTTCTTCCTCCTGTATTCTTTTCCGCTGGTGTCAGGTTTCAGTAAGCTCTTTAAGCTTTTTCCCCCCATCCTCCCTCCCTTTGCAGCTTGCCATCAATAATTCAACCATCTTGAAAACAAAACCCGGAGAGGGAGAAAAACCGTCAGTAAAGATGGCTAATGGAAGAAAACGTCTGGAAACATTCGCAGGATCGCGACGCCTTCTCCAGCCCATTTTGTTGTAACACCCCCTCTCTCCCTGCCCTCACCCACCCTTCCTCTCCATTCATCTCTCTCTATCTCTCTCTCTCTCTCTCTCTCTCTCTCTCTCTCTCTCTCTCTCTCTCTCTCCCCCCCTCCCTTAGGCCCTCTTTTTGTTACAAACTCATAACAAACATATTACAAGGTCCGTAGAAATGTTCATTTATTATGCCAAAAAAAGACGTGACGAACAATGCAATGTCCGCACGCACACGACAACTTTGAAATAATATGCCACGGTTACTTTGCTTCTCCATGGAAATGTGTTCAATTGTTTATTTTGCCTTCTTGATGCTACGCACCTATGTGTTTATTTACGACATTGTTTCTATGGTTATTGTTGTTTGACCTCCTGGCTGGGGGACCTCGTCAGTAAAGTTGTGACTTGTGTCTCTCTCTCGACCCCCCTTCATTATTTCTTTTGGTTAACTGGATACCTCAACCCCAGCTTGCTAGTCACTGAGTAATATCCTCTCCTACAGCTAACAACAAAACATTGAGAACTTTTTCCGATCCCCTTTTGTCTGATGATGATGATGATGATGATGATGATGATGATGATGATGATGATGATGATGATAGATGATGAAGATGAAGATGACTTAATACCCTCCATCATTCAACACCTCTTCCACGATTTCCTTTACCCCTCGCTAATTCATCAATCTGCTTTACTTTTAACGTTCCTTCAACATTCATATTGGCTGATATATGTATCAAAGAATTCACCGCCATGATCTCACAGAAGTTTCCTGTCTCGATGTCGGCCCAAGCTCAGAACATCAAAGATGAAGAAGAGAGATGTAATTACATGTATGATATTACACAGCCGAGCTATCGAGCGATTGAAAAAAAAAAAAGAAGAAGAAGAAGAAGGATCTCTCCCTATCTTCCTTACAACACGAGGGTGGAAATCCTAATTACTGAAAAAGGGGAGCGAGAAATTGAAATGAGAAGAACAAAAAAAAAAGTAGCAGAGTAATTTGGGCGAGGGAAAGAAAGAGGCGAGCGGTAAAACTATGGGAAGAAGGCCATTTGCCTGCAATGGCTGTACATTAGCATTAATCCCTGTTTCTGTCCCTTCTCGCTCCTCCAAAAGCGTTTCTCGCATCTAAATTATCCACGTTCCACAACGGAGGATGAGGAGGAGAGAGGGAAGAAGGGAGGGAGGGAGTGTGTGTGTGTCGTGTGTAAGCAAAAAGAGAGAGAGAGATTTCGTCTCCTCTCCCCCAACCTCTTCCATCTACCTATTCCTTTTATTCTTTGCTCTCCTCCCACCCCACCCTACCCCAACTAACCTCACCCCTATCCGCGCTAAACCTTCTCCCTTTTCGGCGACAATCGTATCGATCACTGGGGAAACAATGGCAAAAAAAAAAGATGCAAGATTGTCAAATTCATCCACCACACAAAAACACCCCAGCAGTTACAACTCTCACTATCGTTGCTCAAGCCTCAGTCTCCTCCACCCCGACGTGAGTCAAAGCAGCCTGGACGTGATCTTGGAGGCAAGGGAAACGTAAACAACGGATTACCGCAGTGGTCTTGTCTTGGAGTAAGGGGGTCGGCGTGGAGGTCATCACTTAATTAGCCCCTTATGCTTTTGATGTCATGATACCACTCACATCAGCGCTAGTTCCCAAGGATTGGAAGCTTGGTCTTTCCATTTCACCATATAGCCTTAGGAAACATTTTTTAAACCCGCGTGTGTGTGGGTGTGGGTGTGTGTGTGTGTGGGTGTAGGTGTGTGTGTGTATGAGAGAGAGAGAGTGAGAGAACGCGTGGGTGTGCGCGTGCGTGCGTGCGTCAGTGCGTACTAATACATATAAGAGTGAGTGCGTTGTAAAACTGTATAAATGTTCTATATCACCTCAGCACTGCTACGGAATAAAATGAAATCACATTTTCCTTTTTATACTCGACTGCTACACAAAAAGAGCTTCGTTGTTCCTCGACAGAAGTCAATTCCATTGTTCCTCAACGGTACAACAAAAACTTTCATTGCAACAACAACACCACCAACAACAACAACAACAACAAAAGTGTACTTACGCTCGTTCCTGGGAGTCCAGGTGCTGCACAAGCTCGTCCCTCTTGTTGACCACAGCCACCAGTTCTTCAAGCAGCAATCGCTCTCTTCTTTTCTGCGCGTCCGTCTTCTGCCAGTCTGAAACACAGAGCAAACAAGGGCCTGAAATGTAAGACATAAGAATATTTATTCACCAAGTAAAACGTTACAAGGATTTCGGCGTGGCATGGCGCCAATGAAATACGTCTCACTTGCATTCATCATGTCATACACTCAACTGGCAATCATCCTATATATAGCACTAAAAGATAGGCAAACACAATATTCAGTTGAATACCCATAATTAAGCATCAAAACAAAACAAAACAAATAGTAAAGTAACGTTTGGCGCAAAAATAAGTAGTCGACACATACTTTAAAAGGTCTAAGGCAGTGATTCATCATCATCGTCATCGTCATCATCATCATCATCATCATCATCCTCAATTAAATCAAACAATCTATCATCATCATCAAACAATCTTAACTCCATAGAAAAGGACGAATGCTTTTTCTTTCTTTCTTTATTTCTTTCTTTCTTTCTCTGTCTTTCCTATCTCCTTGCTAGTGAAAATCGAGGCCACCAAGATTGGGAAGACTGATTGCCTAGTCATCCTGTTACGGACAATGTGGGACAGCTGTGTTTGTTCTAACGTCAACGTTTGTGCTCTATAGCGCAGCAAACTGAGCAAATGCATATTAAACACTTTATAATTAGGTGCACTTGACCGCCTATTTCATCATTTTGGAGATGTGAGAAAAGAAAAACGACCTGTCCAGTGGCCCCCAACCACATTATCGAGAATCTTTCCCCCTCCACCTCCATGGGTCAATCACCCTCATGATCATTAGCATCATCATCCATACCCTTCATAAGACTATGCCTTGAATTAAGACATTAAGTTGTTGTTGTCGTCGTCGTCGTTGTTGTTGTTGTTGTTGTAACGAAAAAACCTACACCGACAAGGACTAAACCCAAATAAGCATTTCAACGCAGCACAGCAGACTACTTTAACAATCTAGCCTACACTACCAACAGTGAGACGAAGACGCAGAGAGAGATAAAGAGAAGAGAGAGAACATATGGGGAGGGAGACGGTGAGGAGAAGAAGGCGAATACGAGGAGTTTATGGAGAAGGATGGGGTAGAGAAAAGCAATGCCGCACAAAGTGACGTGGGGCACGTGCCACGACAGGTGGCGTGTGACAGGTACAAGACGCACACCTGTCCCCAGCATAGCCATGCGGAGGGTTGCTGGTAAAAGAGAGAAGCATACGCACAGCCCTGTTGACACTAAACGAGGCCTACATTTCATCTCTTTAGTAAGAGGGAGCAGGACTCGTCAAGCCTCAGCGAGACTGTATGGCTCTGCATAACAGGTGAAGGACAGACGGGAGGAAAAAGAAGGGGATACCAGGAGAAAAAAGGCATATGGGAGACAAGAGGACGAGAATGAGGAATTTAAGAAGAAGAAGAAGAAGAAGAAGAAGAAGAAGAAGAAGAAGAAGAAGAAGAAGAAGAAGAAGAAGAAACGAAGGATGATGATGATGATGATGATGATGATGATGATGATGATGATGATGATGATGATGATGATGATGATGATGATGATGATGATAAGAGAGTAAAAAAAAGAGGGGGTGGTTGTAATGGAGAGAGGGGATGGTAAGTGATCTAAGGAGGTATTGGGGGGGGGGACTGGAGGGGGTTGTGAAGGGGCACGTGTAAGAGTGGCCATAAGGATGCTGCAACGGTACAGCAACTGCCATCTTCTCTCGGCTCCCCGGCCTTTGTTCTCTACCCTTCTAGCCACGCCACTTCATCTACTTCTCTTGTCGTCCCTGTCAACTCCACAGCCATCATACATCGCCCTCAACGTCTTCTTTCTTCATTCTTTCATCCTTCTCGCTGTCGCCTGCTTCTCGGTCGTTCTGGCCGTAGACACCTCGCCATAAGGTAACCGGTACCTTTGTGGCTGTCCAGACGCTGTATGTACCGTACCTTCTGCTGTGACTTGTCGATGTCTCTTCAGTTCATAGCTGCAGACAACGGCACCGCTAAAACAACACTAAACTATACCTTTAAAGCATCAAAACCGCACCACTACTATGACGTGCCTTGTGCGTCCAATAATTATGGAATGTCGAACTGATGTTAATTGTACCTTCTGTTGTTTAAGTCTGCAATGAACCTAATTTAGGTGAACTTGCCACTGTTACACTAGTTGTTGTTTTTATCAGTAGTTGATTCAGCTCCAATGCTTGAATCCTGATAAATGTAACTCAGATTCGTTTATCCACGCAACCTGTTCACTCAGCAACAAGGCAGAAGTCGTCGTATGAAGTTTTCCAACTTTATTCAGCGTACATCAACAACTGCATACAATCGCTCAATCGCTTTTCACTTTCTCTCTCTAATTTTCAGCTTTCAACAACAACTCTCTCAACTGTTTGTTTGTTGTTGTTGTTTGTTTGTATGTAGATTATAGTCACACGACACTTTCGCATATAGGTGACTACTGGACCGATTTATACTGACACCAGCGGGCCAGTTGTTGGTAAAGGGGAAAATAATATGATCACACGTTGACCAATCCGGGATTCGAACCAGCGACCTTTCGGTTACTAGCAAGACACTCTTACCAACTGAGCTACCCGGCCCCTCCTCTCAACTGAAACAGTGCGATACATATATAGTCTCTCTATACTCGAGAGAACGTTCGAATGTTCGAGCGCGACACAATTATAACCAATCAGAATAAACTTCGTCATCACTGTCTTACATCATATAACCTTATTTAGGATGGAAGCGTCTCTTAGTTACCACTATATTTATCCACACGCTTCGATCGATGGTAAACAACCAACTCTAGAAAATTCTAACAATAACGCAAAATCAAATCAAAGATAAATACACTCTATTATTGCATGCTTTGCATGCAAAATAAAACGATCAGATCTATCGTGCGCGTCTCAAACGTAAAAGCCACAAACACTCTGAAGCTCATTCCTCCATTTAATATCCTCTTTTATCAATTCAACCTGAATTGCCTCCTCCTTCTCCTTTTCTACTTACCGCCTATCTCAAACAGTTATACGACGAAAAGTATTCCTTTAGTTTACTATGTCATAGACTATTGCATTTCTGTTCTATCTCGGAGCGATACAAACCAGGTCAAAATAACGAAGATGAAGTAATTACTGGCGATAACATAAGAGCAAATCAGGATTTGCCCACCCACAGTTAGTTAATATACAATTGTTCGGTGCTCGTAGCCGTCATGTTTTGGGTTTGTTTCCGAATTTCCAAACAACAATAAAAGAACGTAAATTATACATGTATTATAGAACTGACATAATGAGCAAAATCTTTCAAGTATATTATTTTTTCTTCTCCTCCTTTCGTAGTAGTAGTAGTAGTAGTAGTAGTAGTAGTAGTAGTAATAGTAGTAGTAGTAGTAGTAGTAGTAGTAGTAGTAGTAGTAGTAGTAGCAGTAGCAGCAGCAGCAGCAGCAGCAGCAGCAGCAGCAGTAGTAGTAGTAGTAGTAGTAGTAGTAGTAGTAGTAGTAGTAGTAGATCCCGAGCTGTGTTATGATGATGATGATGATGATGATGATGATGATGATGATGATGATGATGATGATGATGATGATGATGATGATGATGATTGATAGATGATAGTGAAGGTGTTGATGATCATGGTGATATCATGATATCCTAATCAAATACTATGTATCCGAGTGCTGTGCCTCAACTCTTAATTATTGGCTGGACCACACACAGAAAGCGAGTAATCTTCTGGACAAAGAACTGCCACGACTGATCAGATCGATCCGACCATCTGAAATGACCAATGTGTACTGTAGCAAGTAATCTGAAATGACTAATGCCCACTGTAGCAAGTAAGTCATCTTCATCCTATTTTACTTAGGGGTTTTGTCTACCCTCAGTTTAATTTGCCTTTGGCAATGGAAGACATCACATACTACATTTTCACTGTCTGCACATAATGCTAAAGTAAAACTGTGTGTGTTCTAATGTTCATCGATAGAGGATCTAGAAGAATAGTGGAGGTAAAGTGTAAAAGAGGAGGAGGAGGATGAGCGAGGAGAAACAAATGTAAGCAATTTAAAAGAAGATACTATAGTTAACAGCCCTCACAGCAGATCTCCAACGAAGAATACAAAGCATGGAGATGAGGTGCTACAGAAGACTTCTGGGCATTTCCTATACCCAGCACATCGACGAAGTCCGACAGATCATCACACAAGCCATTGGACAACACGATGACCTGCTCACAGTGGTGAAAAAAACGGAAACTCCGATGGTATGGCCACGTCACCAGATCATCTGGTCTTGCAAAGACCATCCTGCAAGGCACAGTGCAACGAGGTAGAAGAAGAGGGAGACCGAAAAAGAGGTGGGAGGACAACATTCGAGAATGGACTGGTTTGACACTGAGCGAAACAATCAGGGTTGCTGAGGACAGGGAAAGATGGAGTACGCTGGTTAAACGATCATCTGTGGTGCCACTACGACCTCCGAGTTATGGGATAGGATAGGATACGATAGGACTATAGTTAATGACCCTGAATACACTACTGAAGTAAGCGAAATGATAGTGCAGCCTCGCAGCATACACAGCAGCAAATTACTTTATGGTTATCGCCTTGATAGCTTGTCCACGATCTCATTAGCTGCTAAACATTATCGCGACTTTGTTTTTCATTGGTGGGTGTACCTCCTCCTGGCTTTGTGTCCACTGGCGTCCGTGTGTCAAGCTAAGGGTGATAGGACAGTGACGTGTCAAGCCGCACGTGGCGAGATGCGTGCAGGACCGTGTGACGCACGAGGATGAGATGCAAGGGATCCCAAGAGCTGATAGACTGAAGAGATCAAGTTTCCTCCATGCCGCATCCTGAATACTCCTGGGCAGTGGTGGAGTAAAGCGAGCTAACTGACTGATTAACGAACAGTTCATAAACCAGCCATGTGTAGCAAGCTCAGAGAACTTAACTAAAATCTGGATTATTGGAATATATTTGTTAAAATGCAAAATTAAATCCATAATATTCGTCGAAGGCCCTTCCTTGGATCGAATCAAATGTTAAGATTGTGCAAGTGCTCTGTCGTATGCCAATCTCTGTGCGAATGAGAGGAAGATAGAGAGAAATCTGAAACAGTGCACAGCAGGCTAAGAACAAGCAAACCACTGTAACGACTAGCCCCACTGCACACTGCGCCAACATTAAACAGCAGCAGCAGCTGAGGAAAGCGCGGAAGCGGTGCTGCGATGATCCGACACCACGGTCGCGAAACAAAAGGGGTTGTATCCACTTTCGATGCCACCGTTGTAACAACACCGGCGACCTCAGCTGACCACAAGGACCACGGCGCTGTGACAGGCCAGAGGACGAAATTCTACACTGGCCTTTTAAACAAAACACTGCATTGAGCCAGACGATACATCAGTACTTCTTCTCCTATACTATACCACAAAACTATCACCGTCCGCTTTTTCATCTTCCATCATCAAGTCTCCCCATTTCCATCAAACAAATACCCCTTTACTTGCATCTCGCAACACATGAAACTGACCCTTTACATCTATACATGATGGCGCTAGCTGAATAGCTCGGTACTCGAAGCGCACCACCTCTATTCCTTACCGCGCTTGCTTCTGCCCTAACCTTCATCACTATGCCGCACCTCCTCTTCCAGTATCTTTGACGGAAGCTGCATGCGTCGAGGATTAACAACCGAACGCCTTAAGGCAAGCAAGCACTGGAGGAAGCAAGGAAACATGTGGACGGGGTGCCCAAAATCTGCTGGCGGTACGGCAAAGGCAAAGAGTGCGAGGAGGGGAGACGGTGACATATGGCAGCAAGGCAGATCGTCACAAAGGCCAAGACGTGAAGTGTGTGTCCAGGGTCCTTCCATAGGCAACCTCAATTATCCAGCCTTCCATCCCCACCCCCTCCCCTATATCCTAGCTACTTCCAATCCATAATAAACTATGGGATATTTTTCCTTCTACATACCCTTTTTTCCCCCCGTCTCTATTTATACCATCAATTCTCACAATTTCAATAACCTAGCTCCGCTCTCGTCCCTCAGCTTCCAACACCGACTTTTCTAACAACTGTTAAACTTATCTTAACATGAGTAAATGAACTGAGGTACATTAAGAAAGGTTCGTCTCGCACTTAAATACCAATCGCCGGTACCAGCCACATTATACTCAGCTTCAAGGATCAAGCTCCGAGAACTTCAAATACTCAGGCTGACTACATAATACTTCTCTCTCTTCCCCCTCCCCCTCCTTCACACACACATATAAACACATATTCACACACACAAACACACACACACCGTAAAACAAACATCCATTGGTGTGAGGAGAATATAGGTGAGTTGGGCGGTGGATGGTAAGGGAAAGCGAGAGAGAAATATTTAAAAGCCAGCTAAACGAACAGTAACAAGTCTTACTACAGAATTTAATAAATAAATAAATAAATAAAATACCGGACCAATTCAGTAGGAATGGTGAAGATTATAATATGGATGTGAACGTTTTAACGAGGCGAGCGCACAAAACCCTGCTGCAGGAGAACAAACGGCGCACGGAGGGACTCTCTAAGCAGCCGAGAAAATCTCTCATTAAAGCGAACGCGGCGGGAACGGCGACAGCAATTGAAATCAACGCCCAGAACAAATGAGGATGCACTCGATTTTTAAGCCGATTCACACCCATAACATTCCTATTGACACTCCGCTGCCAACCCCGTGGTCCTTGTTAGCAGGCGGCCAAACACAAATAAACACACACACTTAATCAGTCTTTTCCTCTCAATCCCTCTTCTCCCTCTTTTGTTACAGTTTCTTAAATGGACACTGTCGGTCTGCACATCCTTAAGTTTAGATAACAAGCGCGTTACTTGCTGCTGTTAGTGCTGCTTTGCTAGTATGGCTACTGCTATAACTACTTCCGCAATCTTCTAGTAATAATCAATAAGCAAGCAGCAAACGAATCAATGGACTGATTGTGACTGCTCAACCATAAAAGAAGAAGAAGAAGAAGAAGAAGAAGAAGAAGAAGAAGAAGAAGAAGAAGAAGAAGAAGAAGAAGAAGAAGAAGAAGACTGCTACTGTTAGTATTACTACTTCTACTACTAACTATATCCATGATCCATCGCATGTTTCTTCCCCTTCCCCTTTTTTACACCTTATTTCCTCAACCCCTGCACTTCCCTCCACCCAAATCTTCTTCTTCGACTACTAATTTTCTCTCCCACTTCACGTTCTTTTTCATTTTACCTCACTATTCCGCCCTCTTTTTCTTCAGTCATTCTTTGTCCAAACATGCAGAAGGCCAGCCAGGGAAATCCGCCCTGGTGACGACAAATTTTCAACAGACTGTGGTAACATGAAACAAACACATAGACGGACTGACACAAAACACAGGACAGTGTCCACATTTCATCACGACCTTATCGAGGACACCACAAGACTCGCACCGGTCCGCTGAATGCAGTCAGTGATATTCTAGAATGCACGGCATGAAGACATTCATATGAAGTCTCTAAGACAGCGAAGAAAATGTACAATGATGCGTCAAGTGAACGAAGGAGTAATATCCAATATACTTAAAATCGACCGACTCCCTACGCACGCAACAAGACGTGAGGTCTGAAACATCCATAACCATACTCGCATACTTCTATAGTCCAATAAGAACCCAGAAACGGACAAGAGTCAACGCATTTTGCTTATTTCTCAGCAAAAATAAGTACAATAATACCAACAATCGAAGGACGACGATAAAAATAATATACAAATGCTGAGGTGTTCACAGACATGCAATTCTTCTGGAAGACACTTAAGTTTTTTACCTGTTAGAATCGTAGAAGTTTTTACGCGTTTGCATCGCGGTCCGACATTATCTGTCGATATTCTACTATAAATAATAGAATTTGATTAGTAAAAAAAACAAAAGTGACGGGAAGATAAAGAAGATGAATTGGCTCGGGTCAGGCCAAAGAAGACTAACAACAGAAGACGATGATGGAGTTAGGGGGGAGGAGAAGGGGGATTACTAGGAAGTGCAAAAGGGTGTTGAAGAGAGTATCTCAGGCTGAACCCAGGAAGCTGTTGAATTCTACTGTACTTGCGAACGTCGAGGACTGCCTGGATGGGTTCGGGACGGCGACAGGACTGATGAGGATGCAAAGCAATCATAAAGTAGCCAGAAGTTTGTTCAGTTAATTAGATGGTTACAGTTGTAGGCACACGCTGAGCGAGGAAGAGGCCGCAGAAAAGGCGTCGCTGATGATGATTAACTCCAGAAGTTGTGTGTTCTCTCTCTCTCTCTCTCTCTCTCTCTCTCTCTCTCTCTCTCTCTCTCTCTCTCTCTCTCTCTCTCTCTCTCTCTCTCTCTCTCTCTCTCTCTCTCTCTCGGTTCTCTTCCCTTTATCTTCACGCCCTGAAAGCCCAGTCTAGTCACCAAGACCAACAACTAACTACCCAAACAACCCTCATAAGCTCTCCTACTTCATATTAAGAAGAATCACAATCAAGAGGAGGAAAAAGAAGGTATAAGAAAAGATAAGATGGCCATCCATTCAAATGTATTTTCAAATAACCACACATATTTACAAATCGTGTAGAATTGGGTTCTGTCTTTTGCACACACATTTCGATAACTTTATTACAACCGTACGCACGCGCGCGCACGCAAACGCGCACACAACCCACAACAACTACTACAACTACAGCGTCTCCCCACCGCCACCCCTTTTAAAAAAAAATCTAAATAAATAAATTTATTTAATAAATAAATTAATTAAATAACAACAATAACAACACTTACAGTATTTTTATTTTTTTAAGATAACAACAACTTCAAACTGAAGACGATGGAAAATAATAGTCCACTTCACAAACAAATGTAGAAAAGACGAGTCAAGTATAACATATACATATACAGCGACATCGATTCTTCAGCAATAAACTCTTTCTCTTCAAACAATGACGGGGGATAACGCAGAAATAGACCGTTCTGGCAGGCAGACTGAGCAGCAGAAGTTGGCAATTCTGAGAACAAGGGGAGAGAAGAGATGAGTTGGGAAAAGGGATTAAGGATCTTGCTCATCAGTGGACACGCGGCCCGGAGGATTAGTCGACCCATGCTCATCCCCCCTCCTCCCCCTCTTCTTCTTCTTCTAAAATAATATTTTTAAAAATTCTCTAACATCCTTCTTGTCATTTACTGCTGTTGTTCATCCCTGCCCTCGTTGATGTTGATTGCGATTCCACATTATTATACCCCTACTTCAAAATAGGAAGGCGATAAAACAAATATATGCGCTTGTATGTGTGTGCGTGTGTGTGTGTGTGGGGGGGTGTGTGTGTGCGTGTGTGTGTGACAGAAACAGAAGAGGAGGATGGAGGATGGGGTGGGGAAGGAAGGCAGACTGACAGACAAATAGAGGTTATAAATGTATGACGAAACAAAATTATTTTTCTTTTAAATTTAAAGTACACACCAAAAGGACAGACGGAATCGTAACAGCAGATTATAAAGTCGGCTACGAAATAATACAATTCTTTTCACTCCCGCCATTATCATCCCCACACCCCAACCCACGCCAATGTGCACGGCTCCTTTCTGTATTCAACCATCTCTCCACTGGCTTAAATGTAAGAATTCTACAGCCATACCATTATTGACTCGCCTTACAGCTCTGTATCATTACGACAGAATAGCTGGCCTAGTTGCCAAAGGTCTCAAGTTGGACATGTTGACATTCTACGAGGAAAGAAACAATATTCCAAAGCTACCGCTGAATTAAAATTGCTTCATTGTTGGTGGACTCGGATACGATCCCCAGCTCGTTATATAGAACTGAAAAACGTTGAAAGAAAATGCACACACTGGATTCATACATAGGATAAATTCGCAGCTGAATAGTGTATCGTTTACGAGAAGGAAATGTTTCCAAACACAAATGTCAATCTCTACCTTGGGAGAAATTCCGCGAAACTAAAATAATCTCGAACTTTCGGACGAATATATCACTCTTACTTAGCGCAAATAACTATTTCAGTGCCCAGTTATAATCTCCTGTCAAACGAGAATGAAGACTGAAATAGAATGTCAAATTTAAATCATTGGTTCTGATAATATCAACCTGAAAAGTTGTATGAAACAGTCGCTACACCCTTTAAAGAGAAAGTGTTATAAGTGCAGAATCAGGGATCGCAAGTGGGTTCAACATGGCCGGCAAATAGAAGCAGTCATCATTGTGTGCTAAAAAATTTTGATCTAGAAAACAAAATATAATTCAGGAAGTCTTTGGCTAACTGGGTTGTACTTTAATCACGTTTTATTGAATACGGGATAGATTCCGTGGGCTGGAAATGTTTAGATTCTTTCTGAACTTCGGTCTGAAGTTCTTAATCTTGGATTCTGGTGTAACCCTTGACAACAAACAGCGGAGCTGTCCCCTGACACAAGGCCAATGTTATGAAGGTTCTGCGACGGACATTGTAAGTCGTCAAATTCTTCACTTAATCGATGTCGTGATGGATTTGTTAAATCGAATTAGATCAATGGATAGAATACTGGAAAGAAAAAAAAGATACAGTTGAGATCAAGAAAGAGTTGGTGAATGCAGGAACTCAAACCGACGCGCCGTGCTCGATTACCGTTGCTGAAACCGTAAAGTCGACTCCTCCAGTCAACAAACCTCTAAAAGCGATGGCAAACAAGCGTTGAATGCCCACAAAATGCCCCAAATGTGAAAGGAAAGATGAATGGAACGAATGACGTAAATATCGATGACGTCAAAAGTTTGCATATGACTTCACAGCTATCGAGAAGTCAGAAACAACTGGCAGGATTTCGTTAAGGACGATGCACCACTGACCATCTCGATAAAAATATTCCAAAAGGTTCGATAATATCCCTATGACGGCCTATTAGCGCCAAAACCTAATAATTACAAATATCACGAGATAATTACAAATATCATGGGCTATTTACAATTATCAATGGATAATTACAATTATCGTTGAAAAATTATAAATATCTAGGCGTAATCATGTTTTATTTTCAGTTTTGGCTCTAGCCATCCATCTAGAAATGCGACAAAACTTAAAATTGTAATTATCACATAATAATTACAATTTTAACTTCATAATTACAAGTTTTACGTTATCAAGATTCTGATTGAGGCCGCTTACTAGCGCCCAAACTTGCATTTACAGGTATCAGTAATAATAGTAATTAACACGTATTCTGAAAAAACTGTAAGGTCAGAATTGAGTTTTTTAATATGAGATAAAACATTTAATTTATTGTATTATTTTAAGAGGAAGATGTCTAACTTTTGCGGTGTCACATCACACAGCGGAATTTATTTAAATGAAATATGTGATAAATTAGGCAAAGATGGAGCAAAGAATAATACTAGGGCAATAGTTGTTGATAATTTAAATTTGTTATATAATGACAAATGGAATGGTTTATAAAATGGAGAGGTTCATGAATAATTCCCATAACTTTAAAAAAAATGTGCATTAATTAATAATTATTGTCAAAGAAACGTATCGACGATACTAATTAAATTAAGAATAAACTCCTGGTGTACAAAATATTCTTCGGACGTTACTTGTCCATGTTCAGGAAAAATTTCAGCGGAACATATTTTATTTGATTGTCCAATAATTATGCCAAAATTAGAAGAACATGTTATTAGTACCAAGAAATGCGGACGATCAAAGGAAGACATTTTATATTATCCAGACATTGTTAGCATTGTTCATGTGATTTTAAAATCACCAGTGGGCAGATTGTTATAATTTTATTTTATTGTATTTTATTTTTATTTTGTTGTCTAATATCACCTAGAGTGAACAGACGTTAAACTAAAATACTACACTGAACTGGGATCGGAAGAAAGGGATTGAGGGCGGGAGGAATACGTTTGAATGTCTTGCCATCATCATTGATGCTGTTGTTCTGTCTGCTTCTTCTTCTGCTGCTTCTCATTTGGGAGGATTTTTCTGACACACACACTTAGCAAGGTGGGTGGGAGGGGGGGAAGGGGGAACCACTTCAACAGCGCAAATGTTGGTGGGCTTGTTCTGTATCGGCTTTATCCCACAGAAACAATATGAAAACGTGGTGGAACGACTGACCATCCCTTGAACTATGTGTAATAAAAAATGTACCAAAACGGGTTTAGCCAATTTTGAAATAAACGCAAAACGTTTTCATAAAATTACGAACCTCAGCCACCTTGACCTTTGGGAAAGTCCAGATATGAATTCTATAAAAGGCTGAGCAATAGTTTCTGCATAATAAAACTAATCACGATTGGTCGAGGGATTTTAAAAAAAAAAGATAATACTGATAACGTGTTTTAAACAGTCAAAAAACAACATTTGAATCGAAGGAGCGACTGAGTATCCGAAAAATCATGAAAAAAAATTTCAAAATTGGTCCAGCTGTTTTTAAAATACAGAAAACGTGTTTAACAAGGAATTGAGCACCGAAACCTTGAGGTTGAGCACGGGAAGCTGGCTAGATAATGTTCCCATGAAGTTTGATCAAAAACAAAAATCTGTTCAGTGGTTCTTGAGATATGGCGAGCAACGGACCGACAGACAAAAAGACGACGGACATTTATCTCGTTCTGAGAAAATGTCTGGAAAATGGAAACAGAAAACAATTTATCTCACCTCTGTATCTAATAGGATGGACGGTCTGAGCGGCGTTTGAAACCAAATTCCTCTCATAATCATCATACAGTGATTCTCAAAGATTGACAGAAGTAGTGAAGCGACATTGATATCTTTTAAAACCGTGAGTCGCGGTATGCCTATCTGGGCCGCCCATCCACCCCCTACCCCACCCCACCCACCCCAAAAAAGCATCCTTAAGGTTGTTCGGCAAACTACAAAGTCCCATATACGCTTTGCGTCCGGGAACGTTAATCTACCAAAGACAGTTCGACAAAATGGAAAATCCCATAGGGACGCACTGTAAGAGAGAGAAAAAATAATTCAAGTGCTGACCCCGTTATTAGGCAGACCTCACCATTCCTTAGCGTATCAAGTACCTACAAGACACCTGAGTCTGGATAGGTACCACCACCTTGTAAGGCTAGGGAGACTGCGGAAATACCAATAGAAAGGAGAGCAAAAGCATATACCTCTTCCACGCTACTTGCGGCACAGAAAGAAATTCTATGGATCGCAAAAACGCTGACCCTCATCCCGTTTACAAAAATTCTCCACAAACAATATTTTCACCTACTGAAAAACTCTTAGGACCCATCAAGTTGTGAAGAACGGTAGCCTCCGTCCGCCTTCGCCGTTTTTCAAGTGACGTGTGTTCATTAGAGTGACGTGGCCACGAAGACAGCCTTTCACGGCCGCTGCACGCTTCAGCTCACTCCTTTCAGCCCTACAAACAGCGGCTCCTGCCTGTTTACTTTCCACTTGACAAACCTTGCATAACGGTTCCCTCTACTACCCCGAAACCAACGCCGGCCACCCGGGTAAAGAGGAGTGGAAAGAGGCCTGTAATAAAAGAGGTCGGGTGGAGCTAACCTTTTTTTAGCTAACGTGGAACGGGTAGGTAATGAACTGAACTCGGTTCCCCGCTTCCGAATCGCTGGCCACCTGTCTAGATGGGTTCCACGATGCTGCCCCCTTCCCCCGTCTGATCTGGGCTGCCCACCTGAACATCTCGCACACTCTGCTGACCACAGGCTGCTCACGGTACACGTCGCTAAGCTGACTGTGAGCCGTTAACTACAGAGTACTTTACAAACGGGGCAGGCCAATATTGCTACTTTGTGGATCACTTCAAACGACGCATTGTTTCTGCATCGACGACAATTGCAGCGATTTGCCTACCATCTGATATGCGTGATCAGCTACAGCGCTATTAGCAGAGATACACCGCTGCAAAGCTAGTACGAGAGCCATGGTAAACAGCAGGATATGCAGCTGACGTTTAATTGAGATCAAACGCAATGCACGCCTTGTTATTTGCATGGAGTAATCAGAACAACTTCTTGGTACTTTCACTCCCGCGTTTTCATTCTTTAATTTGGGAAAATACAATTCCTTCATGGTTTTTGTCATCAATCAACTTAAGAAAACAAGGTGCAAATACTTCAACAATGTCCCGACAACTTTAGAGCGTGACTTCTTATTAACAAACAGAAAGTAAGAGGATGGAAATCAAACAGCACATCAAATCCAACATTGTTTTTTTAATTGGCCAAAACAAATATCACAACTGTATCACGTGACACGTATTGTAAAATCTTTAAAATGTCAACTTTTAAATAAACAATAACCCAAAAATAAATATAACGCACGAAATTCAAACCCTACACCTCATATAACGGGCATTTTGTTAAGGCTTTGCAATCAAAATAATCATACGACAACTGTTCTACTTGTCATCTGAGAGCTGTCAACCGTTAAATAAACAAACAGAATCTCCTCCATCACTTATCCTCTCTCCCCAAAAAATCCCAACCCAAACCTTACACAGAGCAATTTTTGTTAAGACTAAGAAAACAATGGGTCACAACTACGTGAGAATTTGTTGTTTGTTCGTGTTGTATTTGATTTGGTGTCAACTAAGAGCCATTAATTATTTACTTTCGAAACAAGCGCCCTCGAAGTTTTCAAGACATCTCATCATCTCTTTAAAGAATGTCTTTTTCTAGCAATCAACTCCAGAGAGAGAGAGAGCGAGAGAGAGGGGGAGAGAGAGAGAGAGAGAGAGAGAGAGAGAGAGAGAGAGAGAGAGAGAGAGAGAGAGAGAGAGAGATCTTGCTATCAACACAAGAAAGAGAGACAGACAGACAGACAGACAAAAGACAGAAACAGACACAGAGATTCAGAAAAAGAGAGACAGATTGACAGAGAACGTAAGCTCCAATGGAACCATTCCAATCCAACAGACTAACCGATTCTAATAACAAAGGTGAACACCTTTTCATGTCTGCATTCTCTACAGTGAATTCTTGCATGTCGCCCCGAAGTTCATCACAATCACCACTTCAACTACCCAAAGAGATGAAATGCTGAAGAGTTCGACAAAGAGTCAACCAACATCTCTGTAGTACTCTTACCTCCAATACCAACTCCCCAGTCCACTGACACAATAGACAGCATTTCTCTGAGGGTATAATGGAGTCAATGGGACAGTGGTCATGAAGTTACAGATTCACATCTTGTAAATAGAGACAGTGGTCCTCCAATTAGCAGTAATGGCAATTAAGTCTATCTCGTTCTTGTTGTCATCGGAATCAACGAAAGCTTATAGACTAGCAAAAACAAACACCCTTAGGATGACGACACTACATCAGTCAAGCCTATACTGAGAGTAAGAGCCCGTAAAGTCACACGCGCTAATCTCCAATTACAGGCGTACTTCACTAATATTTAGAGTTTGTCCACACATGAAATATGCCTTCTGCACTTTGAAAACACAGTATGCGCCTGTTATGTGTGAGAATTATTCAAAATCTCCCGCCCCATCTCCCAAAATGTAACAATTCTAGGTTTGCGCCATTGCTGGAATCTTCTGGGCAACAGCCACATCTTTTGTGTATTTTGCGAGTTAAATAAGACAACAGAATATTTTTAAAATATTTCATTTAACTGAACTAAAATATTTTATGTAAACGAACTATTGTTTGGAAAAAGCGCTATATAAATACTCTTCTTCTTCTTCTTCTTCTTCTTCTTCTTCTTCTTCTTCTTCTTCTTCTTCCCATTATTACCATTATATAACGTTAATCAATATTTAAAACAAAGACCACATAAAACTGAAATTAATGGAATTACTACCTGATAAAGCCGATAATTAACGTTTAAACGATTTCATTGGCAATATCATAAATAGTCCCATTGATAATTTAAGTTAATATGACAACTGTTATATAACTTATTAATATTATCAACTTTAAATTTGTAGAAGGGGAAAATGAGAGATAATAATATGAAGATTTTTGTTCTCTTTATCGTTAGCATCATACTTATTCTCTTTCCTTTGGTTATACTAAGCACGTTTTTTCTCTCAATTGTCAAATATCTCTAAACTGAACTGACATACACATTACAACTAACAATCCAAGTAAAGAAATAGAGTCGATGCACGACTTGCCCTGTATTGCATCTTTGACAAGAGTAACAAATCTTTCTAATATACATTTGATTTATCCCCCCTCTGGGTATGCCGGGGGTTTCTGTATAAATAGTATCCCCACTTTCTGGAAATTTAGTGCTTTAAATTTCAAATGTTCTTTCTCATTTCTACTCTGTTCTATCAATCTCCTTTTTCGCTACATTACATTACATTACATAATTGTTGCTTTAGGTCCAGCGGACTCTTCCGAGCCAAATCAGGACCAGACAACCCCCAATCCGCATAAAAGATCTGCTGAAACAACCCTAGTGGGAAAACTGAATGCCCTCCACCAGCCGGTCACTTTACAATAAAGACATCCCACGCAGGGGACGGCTGAGGCTTCACCCCAACTTATCGAACCCCCGTTTACAAAAACAAAATAGAATACAAACATCATTATAAATTATCAACAAAACACATACATATAAAATGCCTACATTGCTAAATAATAACATCATAGGAAGCCCTAGTGACCACCTGGCAGAAAGCGTCCAATATTCCCAAGCTGATCCAACAGACCTCATACACAAACAAGGAGTCTTGTCCCAGAAGAGTTTTCAAAAAAAAAGGTAGGAGACTGGTCTAGCGAAGAAGACGATAGTATAGCAGATTGATAGAATAGAGCAGGAATGAGAAAGAGCAAATGAGAAAGACAGCGACAGTGGGAATTTAAAGCACTAAATTTCCAGAAAGTGGGGATACTATTTATACTGAAACCCCCGGCACCCCAACGGGGGTACTTCTTCGCTAGACTAGTCACATTTGTTCAAGAAAACTCTCCCAACACACCTCATTTATGTATGTGTTACGTTTGAGACGCGCACGATAGATCCGATCGTTTTGTTTTGCAAAGCATACAATAACAGAGTGTATTTACCTTTAATTTGATTCTGCGTTGTTGTTAGAAGCTTAGTATAATGTTGATAAGTTGACTGTTTCGTTGGTCGATATTATTGGAAAATTTTCTAGAATTACTTGTTTACTATCGATCGAAGCGTGTAGATAAATCTTGTGGTAGCTACGAGATTCTTCTAACCTAACTAAAGTTATATGACGTAAGTCAGTGCATAGTTCTGGTGACGAATTTTATTCTGATTTATTCTGCCAGAAGGTCCCTAAAGCTTTCTATTTAGCAATGGTGAAGAAACGGAAACTCCGATGGTATAGCCACTGTTACACGATATTTATTAATAGCTGATTCAGCCCCGATGCTTGAATCTTGATATGTGTAATTCGAATTCGTTTAACTACGCAACCTGTTCACTCAGCAACAAGGCAGGAGTCGTCGTATGAAGTTTTCCAACTTTATTCAGCAAACAACTGCATTACAAGACAGCTTTCCGAAAATCAATACAAAGATCATCCCCACAAGCAGACAGTGCATTATTTATATAGCCTCTCTGCAATCGATAAAAAGTTCGAACATTCCAACTTGACGCAACAACACCCAATCAAAATAAAACTCGTCACCGGAACTATGCACTGTCTTACGTCACATAATGTTTACGATTCCATATGATTCGACCAACTTTTACCCATAAGGTCTAGAAACTTCGATCGATAATAAACATGTAATTCCACAAAATTCTCAACAACATCGACCGACGAAAATTATCAACACTATACAAAGCTTCTGCTAGCAACAAGGCAAACTCAAATCCAAGGGTAAATACACGATATCACTGCATGCCCTGCAAAACAAACTGATCGGATCTGTCATGCGCGTCTCAATCGTAACAGCCATCATGCAAGACACGCTACAAGGAGGCAGAAGAAGAGGCAGACAGAAAAAGAGGTGGGGTGGGGTGAGAATGGACTGGCTTGACACTGAGCGAAGCCATGAATGAGGGTTGCAGAGGATAGAGAAAGATGGAACGCGCTGGTTAAACGATCATCTGTGGTGTCGCAACGACTTTCGAGTTACGGGATAGGATAGGATAGGATAGGGTTTAGCAATGTAGGCATTTTATATGTATGTGTTTCGTTAATATTTCATAATGATGTTTATATTATATTTTGTTTTTTGTAAACGGGGGTTCGCTAAATTAAGGGTACAGCCTTCGTGTCCCCTGCATGGGATGCCTTTATTGTCAGGCTGGTGGAGTGCCTTCAGTGTTACCATTAGGGTTGTTTCAGCAGATCTTTCATACGGATCAGAAATGAGTCCTCTTTCAACGAAGTTGTGGTCCTTATCCGGCTCTTTGCAGTCCACTGGAATCTATAAACAATTAGTAACTAACTAGCTAACATTTGATTTATATGAGATAAATAAGTGACTGCGGTATTGCAAAAGCTAAGTCTAATACACGACCGCTCTCTACCACGTGGAATAAACATTGCTATTCTAAGAGGAAGACATCAAAGTTTGACACCGCAACAAAGGGAGTGTTCATCACGCTATGAAAAAACGTCTGTAACATCGGTGAAAGAAAATAAATGGAAGCGCAACACAATGAGATTTCAACGATTGCTGGGTTCAATATAGGTCTGTAACAGTAAGAAAACATACTAAAGTGCAACAATAAAACTGTATCAACAAACAACAGTGTCAAGACCAAACACATGTACTTGAAGATCTCCACCAACAAACCCCCCAACCTTCCGTCCCCTCCCCTCCCCTGCAACTACCTGCTACCCACTGGGGTTACATTACATTACATGGTTATTGCTTTAGGTCCAGCGGACTCTTCCAAGCCAAATCAGGACCAAAAAATCCAGACCACAATTTCGCTGAAAGAGGACTCACCCCTGTTCCGCATAAAAGATCTGCCGAAACAACCCTAGTGGTAACACTGAACGCACTCCACCAACCGGTCACTTTACAATAAAGACATCCCACGCAGGGGACTCTTAGGCTATACTCTAATTTATCGAACCCCCGTTTACAAAAACAAAATAGAATCCACAAACATCATTACAAAATATCAACAAAACAAATACATAGAAAATGCCTACATTGCTAAATAATAACATCATAGGAAGCCCCAGTGACCACCTGGCAGAAAGCGTCCAATATTCCAAAGCTGATCCAACAGACTTCACACACAAATGAGGAGTTTTGTTCCCGAAGTTTTCAAGAAAAAAGGTAGGTGACTGGAAGCCCATTTGGAAAGACAGGACCATCAGTCTACATTCCAAAGTAAGACTGCTGCGCTCCCTTGTCATCTCCATCTTCCTATATGCTTGCGAAGCATGGACCCTCACAGCAGATCTCCAACGAAGAATACAAAGCATGGAGATGAGGTGCTACAGAAGACTTCTGGGCATTTCCTATACCCAACACATCACCAACGACGAAGTCCGACAGACCATCACACAAGCTATTGGACAACATGATGACCTGCTAACAGTGGTGAAGAAACGGAAACTTCGGTGTATGGCCACGTCACCAGATCATCAGGCCTTGCAAAGACTATTCTGCAAGGCACAGTGCAAGGAGGTAGAAGAAAAGGGAGACCGAAAAAGAGGTGGGAGGACAACATTCGAGAATGGACTGGTTTGACACTGAGCGAAGCCATCAGGGCTGCTGAGGACAGAGAAAGATGGAGTATGCTGGTTAAACGATCATCTGTGGTGCCCCTACGACCTTCGGGTTACGGGACAGGATAGGGATAGGATAGGACTGGTCTGGCGAAGAAGAAGATAGTATAGTAGATTGATAGAACAGAGTAGGAATGAGAAAGAACAAGGTAGAAAGACAGCGACAATGGGAATTTAAAGCACTACATTTCCAGAAAGTGGGGATACTATTTATACTGAAACTCCCGGCACCACTGGGGTGAAAATGACCCAAAATCTCTCAGTTGTGAAGTAACAAATGAGGACATGCATTCAAATGTAACGATACTAGACCATGCTCTTCCAGACTCCTTGACCACGCGGTGTTTTACACACTGGCGTTGACACCACAACGATTCTTCACACACGGACTTCAACTACCCAAACCTCAACTCAGTCACTTGTGTAGTTTTATAACAGGAATAGAAAGGGCTTGTTAGAAGAGAATAACTCTAAAAAGCTCCGCAGTGTCCAAGCAGTGAGTGTTGGCTCTAAAGTACTCCAAGTACGTTGACACCAGTTATTGATACTAGCATTGAATCTTGACAGTGGAAAAAGGTCCGCTGCTTGGGCAACTGGGAGATGTAGCTCAATGACAATGGCAAAGGGCTTGTGGTCCAAACCTGTCATCTGAAGGAGGGGGTGATGGGAGGGGAGGTGGATTGTGACAACAACTAAATACACGATGAAGTCGATACGTCTACCCATTACCCCACACTGACCAACAACCCCAGACGATGAATGACGGAGCAGGCGGCGCAAGGACCTAGGTCAGGCTGAGAGAAAGCACTGAACAAGGTGACACCTTTTGTCATAGTATGAAATGTAATGGTACTCCATTTTCAATTGTTTGTAGCGATGTTTATTTATTTGTTTGTAAATGATGCTCACAACTAGGTTTGTTTGCTGCCTTGTTTGTAATAATAAATACATTATCAACGCCGTGCATAGTGGGTGGGATCCAGAGGAAGTGATGGATGGTATAGTCTGTCACACGGCAAAGGTCGATTCAGCCCCGATGTTTGAATCTGTGTAACTCGAATTTGTAATCCATGCAGCCCGTTCACTCAATAACAGGGCAAGAGTCGTCGTTACGAAGTTTTCCAACTTTAGTCAGCAACAGAGGCAAACAGCATCAACAAATTTACAAATCAAAAACTCTCTCCAAAAAATCCCTCCATACGCGCTGACGGCGCTACATTTATAATTTCTATACAATGTGGAAACAGGTAGAAGGTTCCAGAATGACGCAACCAACAACCAATCAAAATAAACTTCTTCGCCGGAAATACGCACTCTCTTACCTCATAGAATACGCATTGTCTTACGTCATAGAATGATTATGTTCTACGAACTTACAAGATGTGAAACGACAAATCTTTCGTCAGTGGTAAACAGGCAATTCTACAAAGTTCTTCACATTGGTTAAAAAAAAAAAAAAAAAAAAAAAAAAAAAAAAAAGAACAACCCACACAAACAAACAAAACTAACCCATTAAAATTCAACTTTTTTGCCGCAAATACGCACTCTCTTACTTACCTCATAGAATACGCACTGTCGTACTCATAGAATGTTCTACTAACTTACAAGATATGAAAACAGGCAAATCCAAAAAGTTCTTCACATCGCTAAATAAAAATATCGACAGATGGAAACAAAATAAACATTATGTTTCTCCGAATATTATTCACTTTCGACTCGGGCAACGTCTCGGGGTTTTTCTCCGGGTACTCCGGTTTGCTCCCCAAGCAAAATTTCAAAATCACAACTAATGTTATGTAGGTTGGGTTTGGGTGCGCCACAGACTGCGACTACGCTTTCCCCAGGGGAGGCGGCCCAGAATTTCCCTACGAAAAAGAAACAATAAAGCAAATAAAATAAAATAAAAAAATTATGCTACGTTTTTCTAGCAACAGCATAGAACCAAATCAAAGGTAAATAAATGTTACCATTCCATGCTTGGCAAAATAAAATGTTATAAATTATCGTGCGCGTCGATCTCAATCCTAACGTAAGTTAGCATGTGCAGCCGCACTGCGGCTGCCACGTTTTCGCCGAGAAAGTGACCCGACATTTTTTCCGCAGAACACTGGTCGAAAAGAATATTTAAAGCACCCGCACATACACACACACACGCACGCACATACACACACACACACAGACACAGGCGCGCGCGCAAAGTAAAAAAACAACACCAATGTCTTCTCCTTAAAGGGCCAGAATATCAATGATGTTTGTTAATGTTTGTGATAATGAGTTTACTCGGGAAACTGCATTGTTGTCATATGAAAAGATGATATAATGGGTAATCGTTGCTCAAACCGACCACTCTTTGAATGGTGTTCGTTTCTTCCTTGTTAGGTAAACAAAAATAATGTCCCTATTATATAAACTTTCGCTACAGTGCTAATTTAAGATTCAACCTTAATTGGTGCTATTTAACTTCGATTTATATTAAAAACCATACTTTTAAAAAAGAAAAAGTTATTGTTTGGCTTAATCTTGTTTTGCCCTGATGGCGCAACACTCACTATGAATCTGAAAACGATCTGTGATGCTGAAATTAGACCCTATCTACTTTTCTTTAATTCCTCCTCTTATGCCCTGCAGATTTCCCAAAAATGATTTTTGGGTTTGTAAAATCCTAAACGTTTCTTACTTGCTGACATGCTCTATTACTTTTCTAGATGGGACATGTAGTGACCAGTAGTCCAGACACCTGTGTCCGGTAATAGTCGCTGAAAACGATACCTATCTGGCCTGCCAACGGCAGACCTCCCTCCCAAATTGCCGCCTGAGGAAAACCCCACAGTTAGTGTCCTTCTACACCAGACATTCCAAATAAAGGTAATCATTTGGTATTCAAACTTAAAAAAGGAAATGAATGAGAAAACAGCTGGGTCAGCATCTTGTGATTTCTAAAGCAAGTTTGACCTTCCAGATTTCGTTTTCATGGTGTCCAGTAGGATCAAGGTGTTAGGATAAAGAATGCGATATGTTGAAATGGTAACAGGCTAAGCTTAGAGGACATGATTGTAACTAATGCACTGTACATGAAGAGTAATACACACATTACTAATACATCTTTTATTCTTTGGTAACGATGATTTGGACTTTACAATGGCGAAGACCTTTCCAAAGAAAAGAACAAACAATCTCATACACGCTGTCCCCCATCTTTACACACAACGTTAAACCTGCCACCTATCCTCCCCTCCCCCGCCCACATCTACAGCCTCCCTCCCCCTTCCTCTCACTCCCCTCCCAAGTATATCAATTTTAAAAAAAAGCTTTAATAATTGTTCTCACTATAAAAACTGGGTCATGCCAAAGTCACGCGTGACAACTGCACTCTTGTGTATATTGGGTAATTCATTCTGGCCAATAGTCCAACCTTTTTTGTAATCACCAACGGATGCTAGGTTATTCCTTGAATACACTTGACGTTGCGCTATCCACTGTTTCTACAGTTTACTCCGACAACAGCCCCATCATAAACATTCAATGTACAAGCGTCAAGCGAGGAAAGGTTGGTCGTGCAGAGCAGTTTTAACAGAACGTCTACAAAACGACGAAGGGTGGCAGCAGGAAACGCTTGCAAAAGAGGCCTTTCCGGCAAATGGGTAAAAAGACAGGAAGAAAGGTGGAGCAGCAGCAAAGCGCTCCACGCTGACCAGCGGTCACTTGTTGTGTGCACACCCTAATGTTGGTCACTCGCTGAACGCGCACCCTTGAAAACGTGGGTCAGCTTTTTGTATGAACACTCCAATGTCCCTCCCGCCCTTCCCACATTGCACTGTTTGTTCTCGTAAAATCCAAGAATACCGTGTCAGCCCCGTAGCAGAGTGTCGGGGACTCCCGCTCGCGGCTGCTAATGATCAAGTAGCAAACTCCGTTGGTTTCCGATAGCCAGGTGCAAGCTGGGCAAGCACAAGAAAATGGAGTGTGTGGAGAAACTAAAAGAGGAAATTGTACAAATGGGTTTGACGTCTAATCAGTCGCAGAATGCCAGAGTAAACACGGACGCACGACGGCCAACACTCTGACACGAGTTGATCAGCTCCTGTCCCTTTTACTAAACGGGCAAATCCTCATTCATTCTTTCTAGGGGACTAATTCCATACTTTTCCTGCTAGAATACTTAAATATATTCAAAGCAAAGCTACATCCCATCGATTAAATCAAATCAATTGCTGCTCTTCGAAATTGGATTGTTTCAAACTGTAATACACTGGCGATTTTCATGCAGGCACGAATGACAGCGGTAGAGAAGGTGGGTAATTTGACATTGTTGGACTAATTTTCAGGAAAGACGATGATACTGATACTATTGCAGCTCTCCGTTATAAAATCTGCACACACAAAAACCGAATACTGAACTGCATAAGTCCTATATCAATCAATGTCGACCTCGGTGCCTGCCTGAAAGGACAGCAACGGTTTTACTTAATATGTTCTTACCTTCCACGGCCATCATGGCGCGCAGTTCACGGTTGAGCAGTTCATATCGCCGTTCCAGATCATCCTCTTTCTCTCTGTAACACACAAGACAATAACACACTTAAAATATCATCATCCATCATGTATGCTGCTGCTGCTGCTGCTGCTGCTGCTGCTCCTCCTCCTCCTCCTCCTCCTCCTCCTCCTCCTCCTCCTTCTTCTTCTTCTTCTTCTTCTTCTTCTTCTTCTTCTTCTTCTTCTTCTTCTTCTTCTTCTTCTTCTTCAAATGAACGTTATTTCAAAGAAAGGTGTGCACAGTCAGCATCACAGGTGAATTAAAACAAATTTAGACTATTCTGAGCTCTGGCTCGACCTTTATCCCTTTATTTTATAGTCAAGTGCCTAGACAGCGTGAAGGAGCAAGGAAGGCAGGTAGAGGATAAACAGGGAGAAGGCCTGCAAGGCAGAGCAACGGGAAGAGGGAGTTGGTATGAGAAAGGACACAAGCCAAGAAAATGCGCAACAGAAATAAAATAACCATTGCAATGATTGTTATCCTACTTGGGGCGTCAAACACATAATGCTATTCTCAACCTTCCGGAGGGTCTCCTCGAAACAAACTCCACTCCAAGTCACAAATGTCATGACAATCCTTCGGAATCGTCTTACCAGCTATCTTTTGGTTCTGACGGGAAAAGCCTTCGTGGTACTGCCACATGAAAGTCTTTCCAAACAGATGGAAATTATATTGCGGTGTTCATGCAAAGTTGGGAATGCTATGACGAGGGTGCTTGTGCCGTTGCGGCTGCGGTTGTTTGTTGTAGCCACGAGAATTTCATGATCATCAGTGGGGCAAATAGCATCAGAGTCGCGAAGTCATCAACATGACCATTAAAAGACTTGTGGCGCAGGAGGTGGAAAAAAAGAGAATTCAGAACACATACAAAAGAACTTGAAAGTGCAGAAGATGGGAAAGTACAAATAAAATAAAAACAGGAGGAAAAGAAGATGATGAAAGAAAGAGAAGACGAAGGAGGAGGAGGAGGAGGAGGAGGAGGAGGAGGAGGAGAAGAAGAAGAAGAAGAAGAAGAAGAAGAAGAAGAAGAAGAAGAAGAAGAAGAAGAAGAAGAAGAAGAAGAAGAAGAAGAAGAGTGATGATTTAAATTTAGGAAAAGGTTATTCAGTTTCATCGTCTGTACCACACACACATACAAACACACACGCACACACACACGCGCGCGCGCGCTCGAACACACATACACACACACTCACGCACGCCCACGCACGCACGCACAAACGCACACATACACAAGCGCGCGGAAGGGCAAGAAAATTCCTCATGCGAGTGTGTCTGTCCTTGAAAGGCTGAGATCCTTGAGCAAGATGTGGGCCAGATTTGCCAAGAAAAGAGTCTTAAGGTTTTAGGCAGCTTTACTCAGCTTGCCGCCCTGCCTGCCCTGGCCAAAAGGCTGCGAAATTAAAACGCCAACAGCAACACACTGATTATTATTACTAATATTAGCTCCAGTCTGTGGTGGTGAAGAGAGGGACTGTGGACTAGCTTTTCAATTTCAATAAGAGACACCGGAAAGTGGAACAACAGAAAACAGAATACGTCGTTGCTTAAATCCCAGACAACCGGAATGTTCTGTTCAACAAGAAATGTACGTAAGACAATAAACTAATGTCTGGGGAGTTAAGGAGAATTAGAAGGAAAACGTCGACGCACGAGGCAAAGGGCAAACGGCACATTCTGCCTCAGTGTCACGAAAAATGTCAACGTTGAACAACTAACTCCCCAAAATAAACCTCCACAAATAAACATGGTACGCTTTCCCGTCTACAGACGAGAGGGCGTGTTGTAATTGTATAACGGCAGGGAATGAGCTTGCTATAATACTGTTTTGTAGGATACAGAGGGGAATGGCGATGCTGTGGAGAAGGGGTTTGAAATTAATGGTATTTCCGCGGCCTAGTTTTTTTTTCCCGCTATCATTCTAATTTCTATCACCTACCACAATCCTTCATCCACACCACCGCCACCCTCTCCTTAGTTCATACAGAGAGGAGAAAAATCAGAGCTAAATCCAGATTACACGGCGTTAGGCTTCTTGCGGCGGTTGCGGATAATTCCGATTGTAAACATACACACCTTGCACAAGCTATCCGGCTGCTTCTCGCATATTATTAGCTAAAGAACTTAGCCCGGCTCAGATCTTCTTACGGTAAAGATCTTAGCCTTTTAGTCTTCAAGATCGCCTTAAGTTGCAGCAATATAAACTGCCTTAGCTCAAAGACGACGCCAGTTCGCAGCCAGGCAGTTTGGGAAGTAGCAGCCGAGAGGTGATCAAAGTTCACATGGGAAAAACAAGATTTTTCCCCTTTCCTCTGAAATCTTTTCCTTTACAACAGACAGCAACATCGGAATTCTATTCTGACTCCGCCAGTCGATCACCAACTAGCTGCCCAAGGGACTGTGGAGAAATGGAAACACAGTGGTGGCCTTATACAGACAGGCCGAAACCTGTAGCAAACTAAAAGTTCGGCATCAATGGAAAGTTTAACCTAAGAACAGATGTTCTCTCATGAGATGTGTTTTTCGTCGCGTGGACTTACAATTATACCAGAAGTTGTGCAACCAACGTCACATTGTGGTCTCGCCGTCATCGTCCTGTCACCTTTACCACCGGAGTCATGTGAAGGATATGTTACAATTTGCCTCAGTCATCAAAAATTAAAAATATTCCCTTTAACTTCTGATGTGTGTTACATGAGAGAAAAGTTAGAATGTTAGAAGTTCAGTTTTATTTCATTTACAATAGCCAAACACGAATTTCCTACCTGAAATTAGTGACTCATTCAACTTTGTTAATTATATATTTTGTTTGTTTGTTTGTTTATTATTACACTCATAATAATATTAACGACGAACGTGAAAACATACAGAAAAGTGAAGTATCTGAAGGTTTGACTTTTAAAGCCAAAAACACACCAACGAAAGTGTTATCTATGCTTTCACTGGATCTCATACGAAGTAAAACATAATTTATAATGGGCAATCCATGGGTGCTTGTGCTTCACAGATCTTTCATTTTAAGTCAATATAGCTGTGCGCGAAGAATGAAACAAAAATAAAAAAAATAAAAATTTATGAAATAAAATCAAGAATAAAAGCGTCTTCTAAGTGTGTGGTTTATTCACTCAAATGTGTGTTTCAGCTGTAAAATAATGATGTGTAATTATCACCATGCATAAATGTTTCTTATTCCAGATCCTCAAATCTCTTTCTAAACTTCCACTCCAGGTTTTTTCTCAGATCTCTTCCTAAACTTCCACTCCAGTTTTTCTCATTCTTTTATTATTATTTAAAGTTTCGTTTACATCTATTTATTTGTCAATTCTGGTTTTATATTTTTGTTTTGCGTTTCCATTCTATCTGGTGTTATATTTTCGTTTTCCCTCTTAACCAATTTTCTTCTCACAAACAAGTTTTAAAATCTTGACATTTGTTTTCCTACACTGAGACCGTTTAACTTACGTGCATTCCGGTAAAGTGTTTCAATTGTCTGGAACACCTTTCCGATCTGGTAAGTCCGCTAAGTTAAATTTTATTATCATTTATTTTTAATGTAATTTTATTACATCTTAATCCGTAATTTCACTTAAATTTATTCAATATATTTTAAAGGTAAATCCAAAAATAAATATTTGGAAGAATTTAGTATACATTAATTTAGATCATGTATTGATTTCACTGCACATTATTCATATTCTCATATTGAACAACATTCCAAATGACTGACAATAAATAGTACACAATCAATCAAACTATTACGAGTTACAATTCATATTCTTCCTTTTTTATTTTCTTCCTTTTTATTTACAATATTTAAGTTTCATTTGAACTTAAAGAAGAATATACAGCTAAAAGCTGCTGTCGGCGAAACTCTGAAAAAAAATAAATTTTCAGTAAGCACAACGTCTGTGAATGTGAAAAACGTTTACAAATAAATGCGTGTATTTTCTTTCTTACATTATTATTATTATTATTATTATTATTATTATTATTATTATTATTATTATTATTATTATTATTTTTATTATTATTTTTATTATTATTTGTTTTCGTTGTTATTATTAGTTGCTGTTGTTTTCGTTATTATCTATCGCAGCAGCAGCAGTAGTAGTAGTAGTAGTAGTAGTAGTAGTAGTAGTAGTAGTAGTAGTAGTAGTAGTAGTAGTAGTAGTAGTAGTAGCAGCAGCAGCAGCAGTAGTATAACACTGCGTTAATTTGAAATAAATACATAAAAATCTAATCTGTTGTTCTGCACCAGACGCTAATTTCATCCTCTATTAAGTTTTTACAGATTTTGAAAATGAACCTAGCTGTTCCGTAATTGGACTTTAAAGATCCTGACGCTCATGTCCTAGACGGGTGAGTGCCGGCTACACAAAACCACCTAACATATACTAGGTTCCTTCTCCCCACCCCATGTCGCCCACGATTCTGCTCAGTGGTCTGGGCGTCAGGCTATGCCCTCAAACGTTGCAAGTGGGCGTCTCGGGCGGCTTGAATTAAATCCTGTATCGGCCAGCGCCTTAAGCAGCTCTTCAGCTGGATAAGCGCTATATAAGAACGACTATATGTTGTTTTTTTTTAAATTGATTTAAATCAAAATAACGAACCCGATTTTTTTTTTTACATACCACAGCCCTTATCGCACTCTAACCCTAAACAGCCTTCTCTTCCATCCTGGCACTCCATCTAACCTGAATTTATTTGCGTGCGTGCGTGCGTGCGTGCATGCTTGCGTGCGTGCGTGCGTGTGTGTGTGTGCGTGTTTGTGTGGTGCGTGAGTGTGTGTGTGTGACTTATTCTGTAATTATTTGCTTATGTGTATTCGTTTGTATTGCCAATTCGATTCAATTTAAGGTAATGCAGTAACATCAAAATGACTCACTTCAACACTTAAAAAAAATGATTCTCACAACATCCACGTTTTTATTTGGTGTTCACTGTTTATTTTATTTGATTTCGTTTTATATTATGCCTATATTATTTAACTTACAAAAAAAATGTCTTTTGCTTACTTTTCCGCACATTTTTCATCAAACTCTTTGCAACTAATAATATTCAATTTAAATGAAGTTGTGCGTCTATTTTTAAATACAAAAGTAAAGATTTTAAAAAAAAGAGGAATTTCTTGATGCACTAAATGTTAGTCATCAAAATCCATTTAACTTTATTTTATTTATTTATAATGTTGCTTGTTTTTGTTTTTGTTTTCCGGTGAAGAACGACTCAATATTGGTTTTACATTAATTTGATCTTTTATCACTCTCCTAGTTTTAACTTTGTTTCCCTTTCTGACAATTTCGCTCCGATTCATTTGTTTTGTTTGCTTGTTTATTTAATTTATTTAAAGTCTTTTCACTGAAGAGAATATGGATTAGTTCCAATGTAGCTTTAAACTTGTTGCGTACTGTATACTTGCCACGTACCAAATTTATATTTGTATCTTATATTTTTGTCACTACTTATACATAATTACTTCAATTGAATAAAAGGCAATAATAGGTTAGTGTATTCTGCTTTAATTTAACGTACGGCGTAACTTATAATTGCAGTGTACATTATTGTTTTTCACTTTCTTAAATAATTAGTTAAATAAAAACTTTTTAAAAAGGCACAGAACGTAGCCCCGCGCCTTTGGCCATTAATTCTGCCTAATCTCATTACAAGGATTAGTCCCTTCGCGTTTCGTTTTCTTTTCTCTTTGTGGATTCAGCCGAAACGAACGAGGAGTGATCAACATTGCAGTCTGCTCCCTCTCTCTCCAACGATTTTTTTTTTAAAAATATAATAATAAAATACCGTCTTCATCATTTTTTTTCTTCATGTTAGTTTTGTTGTTGACGAACGTGAGAAGACAGATAAGGGTTACAACTACTACAATAACAACAGTACCTTTGTGTGCTATAAAACCAATGTCTATTACTTTTTACTGAGAGGAAACCACCATCTTTACAGTTATCCAGTCAATAACCCACAACACGTTCATGCAGAATAGCGCAAAGAGAATTTGCACCAAGTCTTTCAATCCATCGTTTCCAATCTTTTTTTTGTGTGTGCGCATAATTTTGTCACTAAAATAAAATTTCAAAACAATCATTGTTGAGTGAGATATTGACGTGAGGAATAGCTAGAAGGCTGGAGCAGACTTCGTTTTTCTTTTTTTTTTATCTCTATCTGTTCGGTCTTGGCAAGGATCCCTGGAGGTGTCAGAAGACATCATAGAATGAAAAATATGGAAAGCAGACAGACGCGCGTATGGTCTCTGGTAATTCTAATACAGAAATAGTACTTTTTGTAATTCCAGACTTATTTTAAAATACTTTGAAATAGTCAGCGGGGTGGGGGAGGGAAGGGGGTGGAGGGAGAAGAGGGAGGAGGATCAGAGCGGGTCAAATATTGGTCTATCTGTCGATTCGTTGTAAACCATATCTCAAGTATACCACTGAACAGATTTGTTAGTGGCCTGTCTCCCGTGCCATCCTTCTTGCTCTAATGCAAAGAGTAAGTCATCTTGTAGCTAACCACGTTTTGCTTAACCCATTTGCTACCACGACCCCATATATGGGATCGTGGTAGCAAATGGGTTAATAACTTTAAAAACACGGCTGAAGCGAGTTTGTTGAATTTCGGTATAAAGGTAAGCTTACTTCCAACTCATGGGCAGTCGCGCAGTCGTAGTCGGTAGCTGTCCGGTCGTCCGACAGTCACTCGGTCGGGTATGTCGCTCCGAATTTCACTTCTTTTTTTGTGTGTTCAAAACACACTTTTGGCCTTATCTCAAGAATAACTAAACCGAAATTCGTCAGCTTTGCTTTGTTTCTACTTAAGGCTACTGCAAAGTATGTTAGATCATTCGTATTTGTACTTTGTCGGAGGTCAAAGTCATTGCGCTATATCCTTTTTCTAAACACGTTTTGCTGTGTGTCTACAAATTCGCTGAGTCGATGTTGATGATTTGTTTGTTTGTTTATAGATAGTTTAGATAGTGGCTTACTATTCCATGTTTTTAGTTTGCTTCGATATATGAAAAAGTCCGAGTCAAAACTCCGCCCCTCCAAAATTACCACTTTAGAAAATGTTCCTTACCCCCCCTCCCCTCCACCCTCTCCCCTCAGCAATAACACTATCTGGAAATACATCTGAATAAGAGACAGTGGAATGCTCGCTACAGCATTGAGAAGAACGAAGAAGTACACTATACTGTTGGTCCGTGTCCCAAGGTTTAGGATGTAAGGTTTCGGCTGGCGCATACAGGACCAGAGGGATTAAGAAACGATGCCTCCCGCCAGCGAGGGATTAGGGATTGGCCCGACCAGTCACTAGTCTGCAGCCCCATGAGTTCTACAGATCGTGCTGCGATAAGACTTGCAGGAACTCGAAATATGGTCGACAGTCAATAATAGAGAAACCATTGTTTGTGTACAGCCACTGAAATGACGAACAGACTGCGGGTTCTGCTAAAGAACAGTCTTTCAACCAAAAAAGTTCATTATATTAAAAACTATATCAAATTTAAAATCTAACTACTCTTCGTTATCATTTCCTTTACAAAATTCCGACAGCAAATAATATTTTTTTTATCCATGTGGACATAAAACAATTATAGTTTAAATCAAAACATCTATGCATAGCGCATTAGCATGTCTAAAACAATATTTGGACAACAAAATACTCAACAGCTTTGAGGTATTTTTGAGAACACCTGCCTAAAAGACCCCTATTGGAGTGCCAGGGTTTTCTGTATAAATAGTATCCCCTCTTTGTGGAAATTTAGTGCTTTAAATTACCATTGTTTCTGTCATTCTCATATAATCTTTCTCGTTCCTAATCTGTTCTATCAATCTACTATCTTCTATCTTCTTCGCTAGACCAGCAACGTACTTTTTTTTTCTTAAAAACTCTCCAAATCTCCTCGTCTGTGCATGGGGTCTATTGAGTCAGCTTGGGGATATAGCACGCTTTCTGCTAAATGGTCACTAGGGCTTTCTATGGTATTATTATTTAGCAGTTTAGGCATTTTATATGTATGTGTTTTGTTAATATGTTATAATGATGCTGATATTCAATTTTGTTTTTGTAAACTGGGGTTCTATAAATTAGAGTACAGACTCAGCATCCCCTGCATGGGATGCCATTAGTGTAAAGTGACCGGCTGGTGGAGTGCCTTTACTGTTACCAATAGGATCGTTTCAGCAGATCCTTTATACGGATTAGGGGCGAGTCCTCTTTCAACCACGTTGTGGTCCTGATTCGGATCTTTGCATTCCGCTGGACCCTATGAACAATGATTAACTAAACTAAACAAACCTGCCTAAAGTTTGAATTTTCCTTGTGAAACTCAATAAACAATTAAGCATTTATCTGTCACCCCTTAATCATGCAATATTTTTTCCCGATTGCTATGAACAACAGTGCCAGAATGTATGGCCTGAAGACATTAGGGTCCTATAACATGTAATGTAACCTAGTCCACCGTGCAAACTCTACTTCCTCTATTCTCAACCTATCCTATCCTATCCCGTAACTCGAAAGTCGTTGGGGAACCACAGATGATCGTTTAACCAGCGTACTCCTTCTTTCTCTGTCCTCAGCAACCCTCATGGCTTCGCTCAGTGTCAAGCCCGTCCACTCTCGAATGTTGTCCTCCCACCTCTTATTTATGTCTCCCTCTTCTTCTGCCTCTTTGCACCGTGCCTTGCAAAGTCTCCGTTTCTTCACCACTCATGTGAGCATGTCATCGTGTTGTCAACCACTCACCCTCATATGCCCAACCAACTCAAAACTAAAAAGAAACAAAAAAAAAACATCCTAAAAACATGTATCTAGAACTCCTGTGGCAGTTTCTTGGGGACAAGTGCGGGGCTAATTCCTACCGAAGCAGCGGGCTGCATAAGCGCCTTAGCCAAATCACTCGAGCTTCCCCTTGGCGAGGTTGGGACTTTTTTTTTTTCTTCTTCTTCCCCCGTCTTGATAGCATTATGCAATGCCTTGTTAGGCTCCTGCATGTTTTCTATTGTTTTCAACCTTATAGGTCCACGCTTGGCCATTGTTTTTCCAAGCTACAATTGGCTTGGTGGTCTTCATGTGTGTTGCCGATGGCGCTTTCGGTGTAATACAGGGTGCAGCAGTATTTTTTTCTTAAGGAGTGTTAAATAGTAATTTTATTGAGTATAGTAGTGGCAATCAAAAGTGGGATTTTTGTTTCCGTTACTGTGGGTAAAATGTTTGTTTGTTTGTTTGTTTGTTTTTTAAGTAAAAGAGTTTATGCCTAGTAGTCTTTTGTTAAATAAAATAAAAATACCGGAAAGGGTCTTGGAAAACAAACATTCGCCAGTCACTGTGATTCACATTGTCACGAGTAATATTTAAACCCTCGGCGGTGAAATCATAATAATGATGCGATTACAAAGTCGTCCAAATAGTCTGCGAATACGCATAATGCAGGTTCTAGCTGCAGGTAAGACTCCATGGTTTCATTGTTCGGATTTAGGAGAACTGTAGGATCCTTTTTAATGACATTTATTCAAAAGCGGAATTGACCTTCTTTGGAAATGTAACATGTTTACATGTAGTTGTGGTTTGAAAATATGAGTTAACTTTACATTCGAAATCCAATTCTTGAAACATTCCGGTGTAAGAAGAAGAAGAAGAAGAAGAAGGTCTGGAGAAGAAGAAGAAGGTCTGGAGAAGAAGAAAAAAATTAATTTGGAAATGAAGACGTTCGGAAAACAGCAACTGCCGGGCAGATCGATAGCGGTCCGAAATTCGAGCCTGCTTGACATCTTTTCTCGTCCAGTGTGGCATCTTTTGAAAGACAACAAACCTCCCCACAAAACGTCCCACATCAAGAAAGCTGTTTTGTAGCCGATCAATCTCGTCGTCGTCCTTCCTTTCGCCGCAAGAAAGGACGCGAGAAGAAGAGAAAGAAAAAAAAAATCACACAAAAAACAACTTTCACCCTTCAGCCAAACCAATTTTCTCCTCCCTTGTTTTTCGCACGCTCGCGACACAGTCTACACAATCATAGCGCGCCACCGCAACCATTCCAAACCGCAAACCGCCGACACCGCTGGTAACCAAAAGCAAGCTGTATATGGTTCGTTAGCCTTGCTGGCGAAAAGACAAAAAGGTCAGGAAGAGAGAAAAGCCAAAGTGCGGTTCGTCTCCACTGTCAACACGAACTATGCCCTAAACCCGTAAAATAATTCAGCCACACTGTCCGAGTCCTGTGGGAGGGGAACGGGTGGCAGGACGCAACCCGAGTCCCAGAACCATTGTCTCTGGTCATCATCACCCGCCGTCCCTCTAGCTGTGGCCAACGGTTGGATAGAGCTAGCGTGGAATAAAGGGTGGAGGGTGGTCTTCTTTCTCATTTCGGCATGTCTACTTTCCTATTTCGTTCCAGGAAACTCTCCATTCCTAGAACATTTCTTGTTACGTCAAAATACTGCAAGCAAATGCTGTTCTGGATCACAGTACGTGAATTACAAAATAGAACAAATTGATGTCTTAAGCCGTGCCCTATTTAATTTAAAAAAAAAATAAAACTGACACCTCTTTTTTCCATAAGGTGAAAATGAACGTCGAACATGAACACTCTCACGACAAAGCAGTAGAAGCGTTAATACCCATCACACGTGACAACAGGAAACAAGGCCCAAAACCGAGAAAGACAAATAAGACATATCTACAGCATGGTGGTAGGAGTTTTGGGTGGGGTGGAGTAAGGGTAGGAGGAGAAACAGTTTAAAAAGGCCATCCATGTCACGAGGGGAAAATCTCAAATCGTTAGAAAAGACTAGAAGAAGCAGAAGATGCTCTGAGGACCTCAAAACACTCCCGAAGGACGAGGTGGCACGTCGATAAAATCGAAGAGAGCTAACACAGCCGGCAGAGGGGGTTTGGGGCCAGAAACGACACCCAGACCCCAGATCGAAGACACAACTGGAAAGAAGCAGGACCGCCTGTTTTCGCGTTTTGAGTAGAAAAAGGGGAGAAAGATACTCCCCATGTTTATGAAACGGCAAATCCCATCCTCCCATCCCCATCTCACCCCTGCTATTATTCCCCTCCACCCCATTCCATTCCCCCACCATGCTTGCTCAATGACAAAAAGTTTTTTTTTTCCAGAAACAGCCGTACAAGAGTGTTACACTCAATTCGATGTTGGTGTGTTCTTTATCAGTATCTGATTCAGCCCCAATGCTGAATTCCTGATAAGGTGTAACTCAGATTCGTTTATTCACGCAACCCGCTCAAGCAGCATACAAGTCACTAAGTCGACGTATGAAGTTTTCCACTTTTTATTCAGCACACACCAACAACTGCATACAATTCTCAACTCAACTCAACAACTTTCACAGCAACTCTTTTCACAACACACAAAGCATCGAATATATAATTTTTTTCTATCCTTCGAGATGACGACAGTTTGTTCTAGAAATGACGCATTACAACTAACCAATCAGAATTAAAGATCGTCATCACTGACTTACGTCATTCATCTCTCCACACATACCCCGAACCTTCTCTTACTTCGACAATCATCCCGAAACTTCGATCGATAGTAAACAAGGAGATCCAGAGTATTCTCTAACAATATCGACCAACGAAAATTATCCACGTTATACAAAGCCTCTCCTAACAACAATGCAAACTCAAATCAAAGGTAAATAAACTCTATTATTGAATACTTTGCAAAACGAAACGATTAGATCTATCGTGCGCGCTTCCGACATACTTTCGTTCGCGTTTCAACGTAACAAAGAGGTCCCGATAAACAAACGGACAAGAGGTGTGAATAGCACATATACAATGTTGCGATCACACAGACAGACAGACAACAATTCTTACAGTGAATAGTTAATATTACACTCCTATTTAAAAAAAAAAAAAAAAAGTTAACAACGCAGTGCATTAAACTTTGAGGAGTTAGAGAAAATGAAAATCGTGATAGTCGATTTGGGTTATCTTTTGTCCCAAGGTGGCAAGGTTCTCATCGAAGCTATATCAGTTCATGATTAACCAACAGGCTGGCAGATTAAATCTCACCCACCCACCCACCCTAAAGGAATAAAGAAGTTGTGGTGTATGGATATGGGGAAAGGAGAATTGCGAAGATGGAAGAGAGCCGCCCCAAACCCACGTGTCTGTCTGTCTATCTGTCTCTGTCTTTCTCTCTCTGTAAAAATGAGTCAGGGCAACAGCAAATATTGCCAGAAGCATGTTACTGGCCAGTTCTCGGGAATAAGTGCCCATAGAGATTAAAAGAAATATCTGCACTGAAAGTGTTAAAGTAACAGAATCAATCAAACAATGGGTATATCTAATATTCGCTGCGTCTTTGACCCTAATTTCTTCACTCCCACGCTAATTAATTACCAGCTGACTTAAACAACGATCAGGAAGCCCATCCAGCTCTAATTAGCATCAGTCAGAAACGCACACCTAAACCGTGTCGTGTTTTAAGCAAATTTAATAGTGGGTCATTTGCCTACTGCGCGTCAACAGCGATACTGAAAAATCAGAGGACAGGCTCAAGTTTGAAAGAAGAAGGCCGTTGTCTCAAAGCTCCGGTACTCTTTGTGTGCTCCGAAGCCATGCCTGGTCTTGTCGGTTGGCCAAGCCCCACTCCATCAAAGGTCTACTGAAGCTGAAGAGAGATGAAGGAAGATGTGGCCACGTTGTGGAAGACAGCAAAAAGAAGAGAGAAGAGAGGTGCAGCGAGAAGTAAGCTCCTTGACCATCCTGCACCTCGGGACCATAACTCAATACTTGCATATTACTCTGAACAGAACTTTTCTCTTAGCAGCTCTAACAGCCAACAATGTCTGACTCCTCGCTGTCGTCCAAGTCTATGAGAAAACCAAGACGCTGCAAAGAAACAACACCGTTTTCTCCGCCAAAACGATGTAGCGCCGACTGATCTAGTCTTTGGTGTTGACTATACTTTCATCATCCGTCTCACGTAGTTCCACAATACTGACGGCACGGACAACAAGGTTCGAGGTAGCTCCTTCCTGAGAGTAGAAGTTGACTTTTAAAAGAAGCGAGATGTTCCTTTTCAGCAGGCAGCATCAGCATCAACTGAGTTTGTTGTGTTTGGGTATTGTGAGGCAGCGCTGGTCTCCTTGCTGAGCCCGTCCCGCGCACAGACAGTAATCCTGCTTCAGTGCCTGGGCCTAGCCCGGGGACTAATTATTCGACCAAATCATCCTCTCCCGTTGCCGTCTCCTTCAACACCAGATGCATCAACATCACCAGCAGCACTAACAACAAGCCTTACAGGCCTTTTTTTTTTCTTACAAAAGTTACATAACAATGACATAATTTTGCTTTATGAGTATATGAAAGAAAACAAATTAGAATGGTCAAAGAAAAACGACCTATTTAGAGCTGTTTATTAACGTACAAAATCATAAGCGTTTACCAACTTTACAATTAAATTAAATTGCAGTATGACGAAAGAATTTTTCTTAGGAGTATACCTGACTTCAAAACTAAACTAGATAGCTCATATAGAATATTTCATTATAAAAGCAAATAAGAAACAAAAATGTTGAAAATATTAAGTTCTCAACCTTGGGGAAATAATACAAAACCTCTACTTCATTTAGCTATGTCACTTCTTAGATCTATATTGACATAATTAAAAGGAAATTTACATAATTGCTCCTAAAACATACATTAATAAATTTCAAAGCTTACATGTAGATAGCAGTAAAATTCGCGATTGTAAGCTCGGGTTGGGTTGTCTGTGATCGCTATTTTGAAGACTCGACCCAAAATACGAACCATCACACGCAATCCAAGCTTGCACGAATGGTCAAGCCGAGAGCATACACCTTATAGTACGAGAGATCTGTCCCAGTCAGCTGATATTATTATTATTATTTTAGTGTTAGCAAAGATGATGGAGCACTGCACTTTGGTATAGGCTAAACCAAAGGTACTGGAAGTCCGACAAGAAGAGCCATAAAGGCCGTGGAGACGGTGGCAGAAGCAGCCAACGGCTTAATCGTCGGTGATTGGCAGGCAGCACCTTGCGCGCCAACACAGCCACGTCTCGCTGGACAATTAGCGCGCCTTGTTGATTATTCGTCATCAAAGCCGTCTTCGCTCGGGCCCGGGCCCACTCGTTCCACATCCTCTGTATCAACACAATCTTCATCAAATGGTTCTCTTTCCCTAGACACAGGCCACACCGCTCGACCTCCCTACAGTCTCTTCTTCCCAGCGATGCTTAACTCCCCATCAATTAGGCTGCAACAACAACCCTGTCATTCCTAGCACTACGACGTCCAAAGAAAAAGGAAGAAAAACAGTCCAGAGGGAAGAGGAAGAGATGTTAAATGTTGTTGATGACCAAATGATTCAGTTACAAAAAATCTGGAAAATACCCAGCCTTGTGCTTAGCTATTGGTTATGGTAAAAGGTACAGTTGTATAAATAAATAAATAAATAAATAAATAAAATAAAACAACTTTAAGAAGTCATCAAACAGATGACATGCACATTATGAATTATTAAAAATTTCGATGTCAACATTGTTTACTTTTTAATTTTGAAATAATGTTGCAACCAGCAATTAATCCGTCAATTAAATCGATAAAAGTTATAAAATTGATGATCAAAGGCCGCAAGATAATAAGATTAGGCTTCCCAAACTCAGCTGCATCTCTTAGCAAACACCACGACATTGCCAACTTAGTTTTCATCTCAACCTCTCTTCACCCTACAACCCACACCATATACCACACATCAACGCACTCACTCCGACAGAAAATAAGCAAAACTAATGTTCGTTAATAGAATGGGTCATGGGAATCGGGAGCACGCAAACTGAAGTCCCAGAACCCCACCATACTGAGTATCTACGACTCTCCAAAGCACCATAAATTTGACTCGCGCAGTCTCTGCCGCTCTGTGCGGACCTCCACTTCAGCTAACGGGACAGTGGTGATCGTCCCAATCATAACCGGGATGCCATAATTCCGGGCCGCGGCTTTCAAGCAGGCGGGAAGGTATGATCTAAATTAACAGCTTAGCCGATGCGGTCCAAATTACTATCGATTCTCGCTGGGGCCCAGGATTAGTTTTACGTGCCTGGGCAGGTAAGAGCAGCCAAGTGCGCCAAATGACAAGACACGAAGAGCAGCTACACGGAAATGGCACGCTGGAATACTGCCTCACACTAGCCGCTACAGTAGTCTGGCCAGGACACACATTTGACTGTAACACTATAAAAGCTTGTATACCTTATTTGCCATTTTCATCAAAAGGATATTACACCCCAAAATCTATGCTGCTGGCGCGGCTGATGATGATGATGGTGGTGGGAGGAGGGGGGCGGAGGGCAAGGAGGTGGCGACGTTGGTGATCGTGATCGTGGTCGTGATGATGATGATGATGATGATGGCGATAACGACGACGACGATGATGATGATGATGAAACGGCCGGTATAAGCCTACGTTGTGTTATATACATTGTGACTGTGTTACTCTTTTACACTGTGGAAGCGGCCGCTATAAAAATGAGATAATGAACTGAAATTTAAAATTATACATTTTATATGATTTAAAAAAGAAAATAAAGATTTTACAAAATAAACCAATTAAAAAAAGGAAATATTTATGTGAATGTATAAAATACACCCACGAGAAGAAGAAGAAGAAGAAGAAGAAGAAGAAGAAGAAGAAGAAGAAGAAGAAGAAGAAGAAGAAGAAGAAGAAGAAGAAGAAGAAGAAGAAGAAGAAGAAGAAGAAGAAGAAGAAGATCAACAAAAACAACAACAAAAAATATATCAATTAAAATAAATTAATTAATAAATTCATGAGTACATTGATTGATTTATTCATTAATAGGGGGATGGTGAGCAGTCCTCTGGTTGTTTTTAACTAACTAAAAAGACAGCAGTCGTGGGGTTACGATAGTTATTTATTCTGACTAGAGTTATGGCGTTCGTTTTCAACACTTGTCACAGAAGTTGAACTGAAATTTTTTATCCTGATATCTTGTCCTATGCAAGGTTTGTTATTAATGTTAGAAAATAAATAAAAAGAATATTTAAAATATAACGTCACGATGATTACGTCATTCGATTTGCATAAGTTCGATTTTACCTTGGAGGCAGCGTTATAGTCCAAGTACATACCAAACTTGAACCAACCCCTCCAGTGGTTTTAGAGAAAATAGGCTTAGAAAAATAACAACAAATTATGACGTCACCACGATGATGTCACCCGATATACATAATTTTTTGTCATTTGGTAGTGTTCAATATTCTGTATTTATTCATTTAAAAAAAAAAATATACAGTTATTTTTTTTTTCATTTTTAACATTGGTAGGGCCACTGGTGCGTGTGTGTGCTCGTGTACATGTGCATGCGCGAGAACTCTGCACTCGTTCGTGTCCAGCACTTATTTATTTCATTTTATACACAGAAACGAGTGAGTGCATAACCCCTTCTAGACACTGTCTGGCGGGGTAACAAAGTCACATTTACAGAGCACCAAGCGCTCCTTTCGATGAGAAAGGTGGCCTAATGGTAGAGCTTTGGCTTGCGGATCTGAAGGCCCTGGGTTCGAGCCCAGGCCGGGGCATTGTGTTGTGTCCTTTGGAAAGACATTTTACTCCCGTTTCCTACTCCTTCGGATGAGAGTATAAACCGAGGTCTAGTCTGTTTCGCATACATTCCTTCATAACGGACTTTAAAGATCCTGACGCTCATGTTCTAGACGGGTGAGTGCCGGTGACAAGAACACACCCAGCATGCACCTAGGTCCTTCTCCCCCATCCCTGGCTGCCCAGGATTGTGCTCAGTTGTCTGGAGCGTTATTACGATGCGCCCAAAGGCTGCAAGTTGGCGCCTCCGGCGGCTTGAGTTAGATCCTGTATCGGCCAGCGCCTTGAGTCGCCAAGTACGGTGAAATATGTGCGCTATACAAATCCTCAATAATAATAATAATAATAATAATAATAATAATAATAATAATAATAAATAATATAAACCGATGTCTAATCTGTGAAAGCATGTATTCCACCGCACGGACTTTAAAGATCATGATGCTCATGTCCTAGACAACTGAGTGCCAGCTACACAAATACACCCAGCACGCACTAGCTCTCTTCTCCCCTATCGCCGGTTGCCCAGAGTTGTGCACAGTTGTGGGGCGTCAGACCATGCGCCTATGACTGCAGGTGGGCGCATCGGGCGGCTTGAGTTAGACCCTGTATTTGCCAGAGCCTTGGGCAGCTCTTTGAGCTCAAAAAGCGCTAAATAAGAACGATATTTTTTTTTTTAAAAAGATCAACTCCTTTCGTCAAAATCTCATCCTTGGGTAGAACATCCACCATCGGGAGCATGTCACACATTGAGTCGTCGTGGTGTTTAGTTATTGTTTATAGGGCCCAGCGGACTGCAAAGAGCCTAATCAAGACCACAACTTGGTTGAAAGAGGACTCATTCCCGATCTGTATAAAAGATCTGCTGAAACAACCCCAGTGGTAACACTGAAGGCACTCCACCAGCCGGTCACTTTACAATAGAGGCCTCCCATGCAGGGGAGGATGAGGTTGTATTCTAATTTATCGATCTAATTTATCGAACCCCCGTTTACAAAAACAAAATAGAATATAAACATAATTAAAAAATATTAAACACATACATATAAAATGCCTAAACTGCTAAATAATAATACTATAGAAAGCCCAAGTGACCATTTGGCGGAAAGCGTCCAATATCCCCAAGCTGACCCAAAAAGACACAAATGAGGAGTTTGGGGAGAGTTTTAAAGAAAAAAGGTAGGTGACTGGTCTAGCGAAACAAGCTAGTAAGATTGATAGAGCAGATTAGGAAAAAGAAAGAACACATGAGAATGACAGAAACAGTGGTAATTTAAATTAAGGCATTACATTTCCACAAAGTGGGGATACTATTTATACAGAAACCCCGGCATCCTAACGGGGGCGTCGTGAGGTGGGGAAAGAGTTAAAGTAGGTAACCTATCACGTGATAGGTTACCTGTCACTGAAAGGATTCAGTAACCATTCACTCTATAAGTCGCCAATCACTCACTAAGTAACTGTCACAGTGGAAAGGCTACCGAAGTCCCCTTTAAGTAGCCAAAGCGATGGAGAAAAAAAAACATGCACCACTACCGCCACCACTACATGATCATTCAAGCCATCTCTAAATACAGACACCACCAGCCTTCCGTACTCTCCCCCACCCATCCCTTCATCTCCTTCACCATCACGTACTTTCACCCCACTTCCATCAGCCTCATTTCACCACCACCACCACCCCGTCCCTCTCTCATCTCAATCTCCCTATTTCCTTATATCCAAACAGACGCTTTTGCCGTATTGGTTTACGGAAGGTTTTGCAAGGTTGGTATTCAGTGCTGGCTTTTCTCTTCGATTCTCCAAGAAGAAGAAGAGTCCGGAACAGCAGTTTTTTTTTTTTGGGCCAACACGGGAGAAGGGAGGGGGGGGGGGGGGAAAGGGGGAGTGAGGGAGTGGAGGGCGCAGTGAAGGGCGCACTAGCAAAGCTGGCTGTTTCAATATTGACAAAATGTCTTACTGGCACTAGCCTCCGTTCCCAGCCACTACCCAAAACACACCACGACCCGAAAGAAACAAGAAACAGAACAGTTCATGCCACACCACCAGCTTTCTCTCTCTGTCTCTGTTTCTGTCTGTCTCTCTCTGTCTCTCCCTGTCTCTCTCTGTCTCTCTCTCTCTCTCTCTCTCTCTCTCTCTCTCTCTCTCTCTCTCTCTCTCTTGTTCCACATTCTCTCTAATTCTCCATTCCACGCCACGGAATTTGAATTTCATACCATGAACGTTCCACGGCAAGCCTTTCTAGCTTCTGGTGGCATTTTTCAATAAACTTCCGACCGTTCAATAATATCTTACAATAGTTTTGTCTTTGTTAGATACAACTTAGTTATACACAAATTCTTTCTATCAATCAAACCATTTTCATGTTACACTCTATGAAATCTTACCATTACACCTGGTTTTTGGCTGTTGCCAGCCTAGGTGACCTTCATGTACCCACCAATTCACCTCCCTTTCACCATCCCCCTTTCTTTTATACACTAATAATTTTAAAATAATAATACAACACGCAATAACGTAATGCAGACAGACGCTACACATATGCATAAAAATTGCTACCCCCCTAAAAAAAAAAATCGAAAATAAGAGAGTAAACAAAGAAACAAACAAAAACCGTCGGCTTCTTCACGCAAATCCGCCGTAGGCAAAGTCACAGGTGATGCAGGTTCTGAGGAGACATTTCTTCTTTTCGTTTGAACTGACCCCAGTAATCTGTGTTAAGTACGGCGGACCACTGAAGACTATATACTTTTTTTTGTTTCATGACCGGCGGAAAAGCACTTAATAAAGGCGAAGTGTCACTTCTGCCTACCTCCCTGGGGCCACGAGCAAGCCAGGACCTAAGACAGCTGTGGGAACACAGCGGTTCTAGCCAAACTAACAGTGAAACGCGTAGTTCGCCGCGTACCAAAACGCCTAAAACCGTATCAAAATAACCAAGGTCGCTTGCTGCAGTTCGTTCAGCAATAACCTATAGACCTGTCCAGAGTGTCCACGTCATAAATGCTCGCTACTCGGAATTCATCGTGCTTTGCCGACAAAATTATGTAGCTATAGCAATGTAACATTCCAGGTACGAGATTTTCTAGCAAAACAAAGGAGTCTAATCATTTTGTAACAATTCTCTTTAATGTGACAGTGCCGGGTAAAGAGAGGTGAGAGGGAGAGAGAGAGAGAGAGAGAGAGAGAGAGAGAGAGAGAGAGAAAGAGGTATAGAGAGAGAGGGAGAGAGAGGGTGGGGGGATGGGTGTAAAGGAAGGGTTTGGTAGGTTGGGGTTCATTAAAATACGATTAGTACCCATCCACTCTCCACCCCCCGATACCAGAAGATCATGTTAACCAGAACCTATGCATCTGTTCTATTTGACAAGCTGAAATGACTACATTCTTCCACGCAGGAGCTAAAAACAAAACGCCCAGCAGGCCTCTTTCCGGGAGATCGCTAGAGAGATCAAAACTAAACAAAACCAATGCGTTCTCGTAGAACGGCAAGATTCTGAAGTATCAGTCTTTCAAGAATCCAGAGTGCTTCTGATACAACTTTTGCATAAGCACCACTTTCTGACCCAATTTCTACGCTGGTATATACAGAAAAGAAACGTTGACAGTGGCCAGAGATTATACGAGAGCATGTTCTGGATGGAGTAAGAAGGCCTTTGCCCCAACAGAGAGAGAGAGACAGAACAGAAGGCGAGAGTGAGTTAATAAAAGAGCGAAAAAACAACACAGAAGGTCGTCGAGTACCCCCTTGTATCAATAACCGTATACACAATACAAGCGGTAGGAGAGAGTGTGTGAGTGGGGAGGGTGCGAGGGTGGCGAGTGGCTGCGGGGAGTTGGGGGAGGGGGCGGGGAGTTGTGGAAGGGGAGTTGGAGGGGTGGATGGGAGTAGGAGTGGGGTAAGGGGTAGGAGGAGGGGGGGGGGGGGGACAGATACGCCGAGTTCTTTTAACCAGTAAAAACCCAATGGTATACTGCTTAATGAATTCGAACACTGGTCGTAGAACTCAGTGCTAAAGTAATCTAGGTGGAGAGTGCAACATCCCTTCGACTATAAGAAATTACACCACCCAAATCTGCTTCAGGATGGGTATTAGTTAAAACAAAACAATTTACTGGTTGAGTTTAAGCAAAAAAAAAACAGTATTTTTATTAACCTGTATGCCTAATGCTGTATAATACAAAAGCACGGCATAGTATATTCAGTAAGGTAATTTACTCCAGCTTTGACTGTTTAATTCCTATGTGAGGCTTGTTTAATGTTGTCACTGAAGAGAATTAGATCTTTGCCATCCATAAACATACCTGAAAATTATTGTCCTTAGCGGTCAAGAAGATGGTGTGGCAGTTTTAAGTAATACAAGAGGGTGTCTTTAGGACACGTTGAGGAGATTGTCAGTGTATCGACACATAAAAGAACAACCAGTCTGCTGGATATGTAAATGTTGATGGGGGTTAAGACAGCACAGAACCCGAGCCCATCTTTCTGCACCTGAGTATCTAGATATATTTAGAACAAAGTAAGCAAACCACTTAAGAGAGAACAGAAGGGCAACACAAAGCGGGTAAAAGGAAAATAATTGTCCTCAACGTTTCTCTAGCTTATTATTGAAAAGTTACATAATTCTTCATATTTAGCATTATTTAACATGAAATTTTTTACTTCATTTGCATAATAGACCACAACACTTCTTTACACGCAGCGGATTCAAGAGCTACACAATTTGTTTAAATTGATTTTATTAATTACTTGTTATATATTATTATCCAACACAACTAAAAAGTGGCTGGCTTCGACCCAACAACACGGTGTAAGGGAGATAACTTTTTCTCTTGGAATGGATCTTTTTTTTAGCTAGATTACTTCCCTCGGCACGCGTTTTTGCCGGGGAGGGGTGAGGAGGTAAAGTCTATGCGCGCGCGACTTGTTATATTACTATGGAATGCTGAAAACGTCAAATGCGTGTGCAATTGTACGCGAAAATGCACACGCAATTGCACGCCCATCTAGTAGCTGATTGGTCCAAAAACTTACACGCCAAACTGCGCAAGAGCAAATGCAGACACAATTTCACGCGCATTTAGTATCTGATTGGTCAAAACTTACATGCCAAATGCACAAGCGTAAATGCACGCCCTACTGCACGCCGGATGTTAATGAATGAAGAAAAATATGGAACGGAAAAAGCGTGTAGCTACGTAAGCTAGGCACTGTGGCCATACTGAAGACCAATGTGAGCGCGATGGAAGACAGGCAAACCAAAGTAAACTATTATAACATTTAATTAAGGGTGGTGGTGTCTGTGGAAAGGAGGGGGAGGGGGGTGGGGTGGAGGCAAGGAAGGTCGTGGGTAGCGAGGTTTATATTGCAAATTAGTTATCAATTGACATTACATCATTTTGGTGCATAGAACCTATTTCGGAACACTTCCCATTCCTAGTTTTTTAATGTGACTCATAGGTCTACCTTGCGCAGTTTGGCATGACAGTTTTCAACCAATCAGCTACTAGATAAGCGTGCGCATTTGACACTTTTCGCGTTTCATATATTACAGGAGATTGAGCATGGTGTCATATTCACTAATAATGTTATTTGAAATCTGCCTGCAAGTGAAAATTGCTTCTGACACATTTTGCCTTCCTCGTGTCAACAGTCAAGTACATGCTATTTCCTTTACTTATTACAAAAAAAAAAATCTTAGATAAACTATGAACGTTCTAAAACTAGAAGAATGTTCGATTGCAAGTCTTTTTACCACCAAAAACGATGCTCGATAAGAAAAAAAGCCTACATAATTATAGCCCTAAGTGTGTATTTCGATTGGGGAAACCAGCCTCCTAACTCTTGCGACTTTCGACGGCATGCATTAAAATGAAATGTCCACTTATAAAGTCGACATATACATTCGAGGTTTATCTTTATGCTGTGAATCACCTGTGTAGACGCCCTAAGAAAAATGTCTATTCACAATTTCTTCTTCAAATGTTCACCAGTTTCCTACTGCAAACGGCCCGAACTCAGTATTGCATAACCCACAATGCGTCCCTAGTACCAGGGCCAAGTTCCGAGACGTTTTGAGGAAACAGGACAATTAACCTACCTCTTGCTCTGCCTCACTGTTACGTTTTGGGACGCACAAAATAATTACGAATATTTTGGATCAATGGATTAGAAAGATTGTGTTTGAAAAAGGGTATTTTAAAAAATGTATAAAGAGTCCAGGAAAATGAGATAAATAATTCGTGCACTAATTAAACACTGGCAAGGGGTGTAGAGGGCAAGGGGATTGAACACAAATGGCACTCACAGTATGTTGAGCTGCATCTGCCTGCGAATCAGTGCGTTCTTCTTGTTGACTAGACCAAACCACTGCTGCATAAGTTTCTCTTCCAGACCCTTGTGTTTGCCTGAGAAAAGAAAGATGAACAGTTAAAAAACAAAACACAAACACAAACAGAATACAATTCTATAGCTGCTACCATTTATACAAATGCATGTTTATGAAAACAAACCTTTATCTATTAACACTCTTCTCTTCTGAATGTGTAATTTACATGAACGACAATAGTGTAACAGCCCTACAAGCCTTTATCTATTAACACTCTTCTCTTCTGAATGTGTAATTTACATGAACGACAATATTGTAACACCCTAACTACTACAAATAATTGATTGATTTTACCTTTGTTCATGACGCGCCTGAGTTTGGTTTCCAGGTCGGCAGCCTGCTTGTCGATCTGTAGCTGTTCATGCTCTAAGGCATCCAGCTCGCTCTTTACATACTGATTCGTGTCCTGCAGGTTCTGTACCCACAACACAAAATTCAGTATTATATTTCCTTCTGTACTGTTTATGGAAATCATTGATCAGCCAATGAAAATCATATCACTGCATTACACAATCCTACTGTATTGTTTCTGAAAACTGTATTGCCGACTATTTCAAATACAATCATTATTATCATTCCCATGCATAACTGCAGACAGAAAGACCGCACTGAATACATAGAGAGAAGAAAAACAAAAGAATTCCCAAAGAAACTATTTCAACAGAAACTCTTTAACAGGTAATTATAAATTCATCTGTCTATTAATTTAAAAGTGAGGAATGACCAAGCAGAAGCAAGATAGTGAATACACATCTATGGTTAATCAAGTTACAGAACAATGTTTACAACCCTTTTCCCCCACAGTGACAATTACGCTTCTTCAAAATACCTATTGAGATAAAATTCTGAGCTGTACAACTATTGTTAATCCTATCAGTTCCTCGCAGCAAACACGAAACAACAACAAACAAACGAAATTAGTAAGCTTAGAGGCAGTAATGACCATCACCAGTAAGCATCCTAAACCAATAAGAAAATGTTAAAATAAACCCCTACTGTATTCAAACCCACACCAGCTATACAGCTTTTACATAGCTATCCTTGTCACCATTCTAAACACATTATTCGTGGACTGTTTCAACTTTTAACTACATAAATGATCCAAGTTGAACAAAACGTATTGAAAATTCACGAAACATTACTGTACTGAACATTACAACAACAAAACCCCGCAATACATTCATATCTTCCTCTATGATCTTATGGACTATGTACAAAGTGGAGGAAGGCTAAGAATGACATTAAAGAGTATAACGAAACAGCCCAAGATTGCAGCAATATTGAGTCAATAAGGTAGGCATGTCAGTGATACAACATGATAGTGTTTAACGTGTTACAAACAAAATCGACATCAAATGTAGGCATGCAACCATCCTTAAAAAAAAAAACTTACTCTTTCCAGCAAGAAAGGGACTATTTCTTTCCCTCCTCAACCCCCACCCCCTAAAAGGACGTATAAAAAAATATTCTTATTAGACGTAATTATTTCATACTCCAAATTACAAATATTCCCCCTAAACAAGCAAAAATAATCTCAAAAACAACAATAATTAGTACAACTTTGGGTTGAATGCCTGTACGGTAGTATAAATATTTTTAAACAGAAACACAAAACAATGAACTGTGGTTTAAAAAAAAAAAAAGGAAGTAAAAGAGTAGGCGTAAGGAATACTCTTTTTAACCCAAAGTCACTCAATTCCCTAACATGCGCGCGATCTCTCTCACACACACACAAATGAAGGAACCTACACCTGAACTTCTAACGTAATATATGGCGCTGACAAGGGGGGGTGTTTGCCTACCCACCCCCGTAATATAATATAATAATACAGGATATCTACGCGCCTTTCCCCAGGCCCAAAGCGCGGCGATCTATACCAACATACACGCTCCACCTGTCTCATTTACCCTCACACACACCAATACATCATACATCACATCAAACAGGTGGTGTAAAGGCAGGGAGATCGCTATTAAAAGACGGAAGAAAGTCGAATTTATATTTTGAAATTTTTATATGACTGCATCCTGTATTATTGAAGGGAGGGAGAAAACCGGAGTGCCCGGAGAAAAACCCTCGGTGACCTCAATAGTCTCGTACCTAAGTCACATACGTTCGCCCCTTACGTATTGCTAATCCATGTCTGTACTTCTATGAGGGAACACATAAATCAATAACATGACGAACATGTGAACAATATGTCATGTGGGATACAGGGGACAATTGACGATACAACTGAAGGGTAGGTGGATTCTGTGGGAAAAGAGGTAGGTATTATTAGTAAAAACAAACATTTCAAACACAATTATTTAAAGTATACAGTAAAACATTTCTCTCCCCCAACCCTCCTCCTCCTGCCACTTCCATTCCCCCATCTCCCTCTCCCCCCACCCTCCCCACCCCCGCACACACAATCATTACATATATAAAATTATCACGTTCACATGTTAATAAAAATGCTTCAAAATCAAGGCTTTTTTTTCCAACTTCAATACTAGTATACATAATATTTAATTTAATTATGCATTCACATGCAATTCCTTTTATATAAACAAGTGGAAGAATTATGTAAATTTTCAGTGACATGCGTGTGAAACATTTTTATCTTTAATAAAGCGTCAATTCAGAACTGCTCTTGATCTTACTAACAAAGCGTCAAGAAATAAATATTTTTTAGTCTGACATACGCATAACGAAAGTATTCTTAAGTTAAAGAGCCCTAAGTTGATCAAAATGTGTGCTCGTTCAGGCAGAAAAAGGGATCATAAACATGCATAACAGAGGCAAAGGATCAACTCTTCAAACAGGGGACTGGTGGTAAAACTTGTGTCATTTCAAAATAAGACCCTACTATAGTGTAGGTCAACTCCTCTACACTTAACAAGGTAGAATATACAATAAAACTAGTTTTGTTTTGTGGCAATTTTTCAACAGCTTTTAAACTCCCTTTTTTGTAATTCTTAAGCACTGACAAACAAAATTAATTATCCTGAATAACAAAAGTGTGATACAAAGGCAACTGCTGAAATAACAAAGTAAAATATGTATCATCTTAATAAAATCTTTCTTTTTAAAATATTATTTCATATAAATAATCATATAAGTACTCAATCTGTGCCCACACAAAAAATTCTAGTTCAAGACAAATTTGGGAGCACTCGTTTTTGCCTTTAATTTTCATAATTATTTAGTTCAGAAAAACAGAGCCTAATACATGTATTTCCGTCACCCACTTGTTGCAGTGTTTCTTTGTAAACAAGCTGCATGTTCTCATGCCCGAGTGTGAAAAGCAACTTTTTCCACATATGGAATTTTGTAGCGCCACAACGAAATTTACACCAGTATGTTCTCGCCATATCCACCTAGTCCAACAGCCTACAGGCCCCCCACCCTCCAAATCCACACAAATCATACCACCAATGTCAAACAAGGCAAAGGCGAAAACAGAACTACATACCGCATACTGACTGCCCTGTGATTTATTCTGTCAAATTATAATCAACATGCAATAATAATAACATGAGAGAACATAACGGAAACTGGACACACAGGCTGATTTCAAAGTGCTGTATAACTGAAACCATTTCCGATGACCTTTTTCCGAAGCAATTAATATTATATACAAGATGACAACGTCGTGCTGGCATGCACAACTTTGGTGTGGCGATAAAGATATGCAATTCGATGACGCCATTGGTAACAGATTTTAAAGTATTAGTACATTTTGTATTGCTTCTGTGGTGTCAACTACCTCCTCTTACCTATTAACCTGTGACTTTGTGATTTGCTGGGCAATAAATCGTAGATATATTATTTTTATTATCTTCGACATTACCCACAATTGGAGAATTATTGCCAAAACATTTAACTAGAGTTTATAGCTCTTGGGGATATGAGGAAGGAGGAATTTTGATGTTCAATGATTTCCAAAATGCATGATGCATAACATTCTCATGAGATCAATGTTTCAAATAATACGCCATTTCTTATGGAACTGACTTTCCAACAGCTATTTACTGACATTCAGTAGTCAATCTATACAAAAACACACATGGATTTTGTTTCTACATCACTGCCATGCTAATGAAATACAATATTATGATAACAGTACTACCAAAATCACATGTATAGCTGAATCTGTTCAAACAAATGGACCTGCTATACTTGGACCCTTGCTACATCATACAGAGATATTAGAATTTCACTAGCTAATATGTTTTTCCAAACAATTACATAAATGCCTTATGCTAATTTGCATTTAAATGAAAGCATTCAAAATATATGAGGAATCTCATGTACAAGTCTATGTACAACAAAGGTTTAGTTTCCTTTTCCCAAATAAAACTGCAGCTAAAACTGCACCCATCTTAAAATACAGAAACAAAATCTGTGAAAAGTTAAGGTCAATAAATAAACACATACAAATACTATCATAAATAACATAAAAGGTGCAATATTTTTTTTTTCTCCACTGAAGAATCATACTGAAGAGAATTAATGCAGTCCCGCAAAATACAGAAAAGCTTACAAAAAAAGAAAAAAAAAGAAAGAAAGCTGTACGATCAAGTAATTTGGTTTTAATGAAAAATTGAAAAAAGGTATCATTATTATGTAACCGAAAGTGAATAAGAAGCCTGAAAACCCACAAGAGATAGTGAATTAATCATGTAAGAAACTGAAAGTCAATAAGCAACCCAAAGCCCCACAAAGGACTGCAAAGCAATCAACAATTGTAAACAAAAAACAATAATCCCACTAGATACAGAGATGTATAAATATAAAAACAGATTCACAAAAATGATTTTTTCCACATTGTTGTAGTTCTGTATTGGAATTCATGGCATGCGAAGAAAAAAGGGAAACAGTAAAAACCAACCTCATCTAGTAGTCCATGGTAAAGATCTTCCAAATCTGCTTCTTCGCCATCACTGCCAAGCCCATCTTCTCTCCCACCTGGCAAAATAAAGTAAACCTATTTTACTAGACACAAAACGCAAAGGCAATGCAATGCGATAAAATATAGTACAACATAGTCCTATCCTATCCTATCCCGAAAATCGGAAGTTGTTGGGGCACCACAGATGATCGTTTAACCAGCGTACGCCATCTTTCTCTGTCCTCCGCAACCCTCATTGCTTTGCTCCGTGTCAAGCCAGTCCATTCTCGAATGTTGTCCTCCCACTCATGTTCTGTCTGTCTCTTCTTCTGCCTCCTTGCACCGTGCTTTGCAGGATGGTCTTTGCAAGGCCTGATGCTCTGGTGACGTTGCCATACCATCGAAGTTTCCATTTCTTCACCACTGTGAGCATGTTATCTGTTGTCCAATGACTTGTGTGATGGGTCTGTCGGACTTCGTCGTTGGTGAAGTGCTTGGTATAGGAAATGTCTAGAAGTCTTATGTACCACCTCATCTCCATGCTTTGTATTCTTCGTTGTAGGTCTGCTGTGAGGGTCCATGTTACACAAGCGTATAGGAAGATGGAGATGACAAGGGAGCGCAGCAGTCTTACCTAGGAGTGATGGTCCCGTCTTTCAAAATGGGCTTCAACCTTGCCAGGGCAGCAGTTGTTTGTGCAATCTTGGAGAGGACTTCCTTCAAGACCCACTGTCTGATACAATGGCTCCTAAACATTTGAAGCTTTGCACCGTGTTGAGGGATTGGCCTTGGACTTTGAGGTCCGTGTTGATGCCATTGGTGTTGTTGATCATCATTTTGTTCTTCTCTGCACTTATTTCCATTCCAAAGGCTCTGAAGCTGGTGTCAAGCCTCAGTACTAGCTGTTCAAGTTATTGTTCCTCTCCAGCCAATTCATCAATGTCATCCGCAAAACGGAGGTTGGAGATTGCTTTACCCTCTATGCTGACTGTGCCTTCAATATTGTACAGTACATTAAATCAAATAAAAAGTTTTATTATGTGTTTTTTTTCTCTCCTTGTTTCAAATATAATTTCATTGACTTTACTGAAAATCCCTCGCCTCTAAATATGTTATTTTGAGACATCGGTCAACATAAAACAAGTACACTGACAATTCTTTTCTTTTTAAGTAGATCTAGCAAATATTACTAAAATCACTGTACAGCTCTGTACTGCGTATATATATTCTATTTTGTTTCTGTAAACGTGGATTCAATAAATGAGAGTAAAGCCTCAGTATATAGCATCCAGTATTACCCCTGCATAGGATGCCTTTACTGTAAAGTGACCTGCCTGGTGGAGTGCCTTCAGCGTTACCGTTAGAGTTGTTTCAGCAGATCTTTTAAGCGCATCGTGGGTAAATCCTCTTTCAAGCAAGTTGTGGTCATGATTGGGTTCTTTGCAGTTTGCTACACTCTATAAATAATGACTAACTAACTAATATGAAAGTATCTAATTCTTCTGTTTAAATTTTATATTCTTCAAAATGTAACAATACCTTGTGTTTCTCCAACACTGTTTCTGTCTGCTCCTTTCTCCTTGAAAAAAACAGTAGGACAGTAAATAAAATTATTCATCTGGTACCTTTCCTATGAAATTTTGTGTCCACATGTAGCAGACTATCAGTGTTCACTCAAAAGTGTATTTCATGAATGAAATTTAACATTTAATAAAAGGACTAATTAAACTAAAGAATAATCCAGGATTAATATGAGTAACTTGCCGTTCCACACACATGCTCACAATTTCTCTCTCCTTCTCAGAATGAAAGAATATACTTTAATAAAAAACTGATGCTTTAAAACTAGAATTAAAAGCATGTAAAATAAATAGAGTTAAAGCTTGTGATCTTTCTCACTGTATAGAGAGGTTTCACTTCCTTTGACTGTAAAAGCACCATGCTCGAGACATTTGAATTAAATCCATCATGCAAAAAGAGTTTAAGAATAAGATTAATAAAATCACATATAATAAACATTCACTGTAACCAAGCACTGAAAAAAGGGGCTGAAGAATCATAACAATTAGAATGTAATCTCACATACCCTTTCCACTGAAGCCCGCTCCACAGATTGGGATGTGCCAATAGTGGCCAACTTTGGCTTGACTAGTGACAGGCGTTTCAGTTTGCTATCTGGACTACCCTCTGCAGAGCTGCCTGCTTGCACATCTGTAGAATTGCAGGTGTGGTTATACATTCTGTGCACAGCTATAAATTTAACAAGCTTAAACTTTATCACATACTCATCAGGGATTTTTTTTAAATAAATAAAATATACATATTTTATCAAATAAAATAAAAACACATGCATATAAGCTGCGCACACTAGGTAATTTAGAAATGCGGAGAGGTGTTAAATTAAAATAATAAATTACAACAGACATAACTGTCAGACATAGATGATTCATTAGATTAATTTTTTTTTTAAAACAGGACATCATTCTTGCAAAACAATCTAGTATGAACAAGAATGAAATCATAAATGATTTACTTTTCAGTAAACTCTAAACACAAATCCCACACAGAGCTAGAGCTGTTTTTAGCTTCCTCAGAAACAGTGGTCTCAATCTAATACAAAATGTATGACAATTCTAATTCTTCCTTTCATTAAATAAATGATCTTGGAACTTACATGGAGGTGCAAGTTTGTTAAAGAAAAATGAATACACAACTAAGTGTGCAATCATATGCAGGAGATCACTTTTATATACATATCCCATACGCAAAAAATGGACTTCATTTTAAAGAAAATATACTGGAAGTGTGAGCATAAAAAAATATTGCCACCTGGAAATATAAGTGCCATAAATCAATACATACATACTAATAACAGCTAGTTACATCAGCATTTATTTGCAGCTGGAGATACATTCAATTCAGAAGAGCAAGACATTTTAAGATCAAACAGCAGATCACTATATTATATACAACAGATGGTTAGCATTCGTTAAAAGTCTACAAACAAAGCACACAAAGCAACGCATTTAATTTACTGAATGCAGTTTAAACTTTTAAGTGTTCAGATTAACCCCCTTTAAGTGCCAAAGTTGTGATTTGTTAAGATTGTACATTTTTAAAAAAAATATTCCTTTTTTTTTAATATACTCAAGCAATTTCACAGCGTTAAGGGCAATACATAAGCTCGGAGGAATTTTTTTTTTTAAAATCAGTACAAGTTTCAAGTAACAAGTAAAATCGGAACACTACTTGAATCAGGGGAGTTAAATGAGGTTGTCTCCCTTGCCTCAGCATGCGGCGTTAGTGTTAAAAAATGCACAATTTGACATACTTTCCCTCTTTTCTACAGACTGCACACACAATATTATTCAATAAAGTTATGCTGCATAGAAGTAAAGAGAATTTATATAAAGCAGAAGTGTATATGTTATACGCATATTAAAAGTTAATATTGTTATTTCTTCTATTTTTGGTTATTTCTTTTCTTTTCTCCTTATCGCGATCTGAGCATTACACAATGGATGGAGATACACGCGTTATTATATGATCATCATCATCATCATTACTTTATTGGTACACAGCTCAATAAAACTTATAATCACAATCTAGACCGTTAGAAAATGTATATGTAATTATATATTCATCAGTACATTCGTTAATAGATTAATAATCAGGGTGGAGAACAACTGAATCAAGAAATCTCTGAAATCCGGCCGGGGCCCAGGGGCCAAGCCCCGATATTCGCCCCCTGGAAGAAAATGAAATTATGCAATTTTGAAAGTAATTTAGGGCCTCTCCTGAAAGCAAATATGAATAGAAAAAAAATGTTTTATGCACATGCAGAGGTGCCAACCTCCTAACCTTCTTGTCAGTATTTCTGGACCCGTTTGTCAGTATTTTTTAACACTTGTCAGTATTTTGTTTCTCGCAAAACCCAGCCTACGACATTGTAACGACAGGCTTACCTCTGAAATAGCAGGCTATTTATTTTCAGTCCTCTAAAATCACCATGAAAATCAGCTTGTTGAACACCACACTTGTTTTACTCTAAAATCACCATGAAAATCAGCTTGTTGAACACTACACATGTCAGCAACAAAACAGTTCTATTGTGTCAATGACTTAGCAGTTGCATTTTTCAGAAGTGTTGGAGAGAGTTTTGTTTTGTAGCAGTCAGTATTTCAATTTCTTGATTTCAACTGCAGCATGGCATTCAGTGTCTTACTTCCCATAGTCCCTCTAAAGTCAGTTTTATTTTTTCTAACTAGAGAAAAAACCCTTTTACATGATCAGTTGGACACAGGGATCAGGAGAATCCTCAGTATGATCTTGGACAGTAAGTAAGCTTTGTGTCTAGCAGATGCAACATGCCTGGCAACATCGTCAAAGAAACCATGACTTATAAAAAAATCGAAGCCACAGACAGTACAGCGTGCGTACTTTGTTGACAGTTTGGACACAATGATGCATGGATGTGCTTCTGTGTATGAATGCAGAAAATCTTGCAGACGTTTAGTTGCAGGCTTTGTTTTCTTTGACGAGGAATTGGCTTCGTCATCAGACTTAGCAGCTTTTCTTTTTCAGAGTCTACCAGGTCCTGCCATTTTTGCAATTTTGAAACACTCTGAAAGGCGGTGAAGACTATTATGGAGGGAACTCGTACAGGTCTATTTTTAGACTAGGGGTAGCGTACGGGTAGGGTAGGGTTGGGTTGGGTAGGGTAACCCTACCCTGTTGACGTCAGTCTAAAAATAGATCTGTACGAGTTATAGTCTTCACCCCGAAAGTCTAAGAACGAGTGTTTTCATTGGACAAATGGATCACGTGTTTGATTCGGGTCGCGCGTGCTCGGAAAATATTGCCGACACACAGCAACGTTCAGTGAGTGCACGAGTACTATTCTGAGACCAGAAACCGGTACAGAAGCACAGCTGGCAAAGATAAACGATCGGCAACTTCTCCTCCGTATTCTTATAAAAGCTACCGTATTTCCGTATTTAATTCCGAAATTAAATACGGTCAATCCGTACTGGTTGGCACCTCTGCACATGTCTTTCAAAAAAGTTAAGAATCTTGATTTGTAGGCCTAACAAAGTTTGAGGTCCACCACTGTTACACACAAACTCCACATTTCCAATTTTACTGGGCACACGTTTGTCTATTTTTTAGCTGTAAACAGGCAAGACTAGTTATAATTTTAGAGATATTTAGGGGTACGTTAGTAAAAACACCACATCTTAGGTATTAGTGACTAGTGTATAGATTTAAATGAAATAAAATGCAAAATGAACAGAAATAAATTTTATTTTGATTATCTACCTTTTTATACTTCTCTTGTCATGTCTTATTTTTTTATTACTCCATGTGTATAAAAAAAAAGTTTTAAAAAGTCCAAACAAGCCCCCTCTTCTTCACTTTCATGCCAGTCTGAAAGATCGTATGCATGCACACTACTGACACTAATTGTCTAATGTCAGTACCGATCTCTTCCTCCGACTCCAAGTCCATTTCTCTCACTTTAATGTCTGATAAATGGAAGCCTGTAAACTCCCCTTCATCAGTCGAAGAATCTAAACCATCCCTTTTAGGTACACACACACAAAAATTTGGAAAATTTTTTTTCAAAAAAACGAACGCATCACAGAGAAAACGTGTGGAAATGCAGTCAAATGTTTTCACAACAGAATAAACCGGAAGTCAATTGCCGGAAGTATCGCAATCTTTCAAACAACGCGAGAATATAACCACATGGTTGATACGGACGCTTTTGGACGTTTTGCCTGTTTAGACCTTTGGCCGCTTTTGGCCGTTATGCCCAGTAAAGGGAAACCCCTCAGCTTCTCACACTCAAAACTCAATATTTTCTTCTCGGAAATGCAAATGCCTTCTGCGGAAATCCGCGGATTCGCGGAAAATTCTCCACCCTGAATAATATATCATTGGAATCATAAATTATTCCAGACACATGAAAGATCTTGCATTGTAAAAGTAATAATAATTCAACTATTTTAATGTACTAATACCCAGCTATCATATTTGCTATTAGATTCTGCATAATATACAATTTGGGCAGCAATATTAAGACTTACAGCAGCTTTAACACGTTCTATTAGACATTCATATTGGTCATCCCACTGACATTAAGGGGCTTTTTGTTTTGCATCCCTGTATGATGGCACACAGGGAAATTGTGCCATACATTCCGCAAACATTGTGTCCACTTTAAAGAAAATGTTTGCCACACTGCACATCATATATAGTTTCAGTGCAAAATAATGTAAACACATTATCTTCGTCCTACTCAAGACATTTTTCTCAAAACATCTCTATAGTTTTCTTTAAAATTTTAAACAATTAAACCATAATTTGTATTAAAATAATACTTATTTTTCTGTGTATGAATATGCATGAAATAAGACAGAAGTGAAGTATTCTTTTTTTTTATCAAAAACTATCTGAACATTTCTCTGCCCATGAGATCACACTTTACTAGAAGAACTGGAGACAAAAGAATAAAAATACATGTCCTCGCATACATTTCAATACTTATTTTTTCCAGCTGTTCGCCCAAAGCCGGGATGTGTAGTACACACACTGACAGCAGATGGACCACTTTTTAAAGTAACATTATTTTGTACGGCTGATTGGGTGACAGGGAAGCACAATCAAATTTTGATAACGATTTGTAACTGTTGAAAATCATATGACTGATGGTCTTGCAGTTTAGATGTGGGAGGTTGTTGCCGAGGTAAACCTGACAGATGTGTGAAAGAGTCAAATCCATGTTACTGCATCCCGATAGGATTATAATCATGGGTGCATGTGGAATCCCAAGAGTCTGCCTGCACTATTTTCATAGTATATACTACTGCCAGTTGTTTGTTCCTCGCCAGAACAAATATTTTAACAAATCTGAATTCAGGATTCTGGCATAGCCACCTGCACCCATGTGTAACTTGCGTTATTACAAGTTCTTATGAGGAAGGTGGATTTTGGATTTTGAATTGTATTTGCAGTCTAAGGAAGAGGAAAAGTGTTTTAAAAAAAACCATTAATAATAATAATAATAATAATAATAATAATAATAATAATAATAATTATTATTATTATTATTATTATTATTATTATTATTATTATTATTATTATTATTATTATTATTATTTTTATTTTTATTATTATTAAATTTTACTTTTATTTCATTGTAGACGAATATCATATTTAGTCAACGACTGACCGGTTTCGGTGCTGAAGTATGACCGTAACACTGGTCAACTATAAAGTGCCTCTTCCAGATTTTGTTTCATGTTCTACACTCTTGTGGTGGGACATTCAGTACTGAAGTTTCATGACTTTTAAAATTCTGTGGTATAGTACAACGGTCTGAAGTTTCCTGACTTCTAGAACTCTGTGGTACAGTACAAACATATTATTGTAAATTACCTACCACGTAGTAGCTTAACGCCTCCTGGCCGCAGGTGAAATGCTTTGACAGACACTGCATTTCCCATCATGCATGATGCACAACACCAACCAAGGTCACACAGGCAACAACAATGACAGATCACAGTCCAAGAGTGAGAAGATTTTAACGCAATCAAATACACTTATCCCAACAACCAAACATAAACACATTTAAAAAATGAATAAATAATAATAGAAATAAATAAATAAATAAAATAAATAAATAAATAAAATCCAGAACAAAAACCACATAAATAAATAAAATAAACTTCTTTTGTTAAAAACGATAAAGGAACTTTGAAGTTTTAACACCTACACACACCAAGGGCACAATGGCAGATAGGGAAACCATCCCAGGAAAGACAGGTCAGGGTCTTAAATCAACCCTGAACCACCAGAGCAATCATATACTACGATGGACTGTGAAAAATAGCCATTTTCATCTTGCCCACCACAGGATTTGAACCAGGGTCATCCAGTGTGCCATGTGAGTGCTTTACCTCTAAGCTATGGAGGTATGGGGGTAGGGGTGGGGATGGTGGACACTAAAAAAAAAAAAAGAATAAATACTAAATACAATTTTTCTTCTTTTAAGCGACTGAAGCACACAAGAAAAGTGAAAGTGGAAGCAATTTCAAAATAAAAACAACAGCAACAGGAATGTACAACAGCATCAATCATCTTTAAACTTCATAAACATTTAACTGATCAAGCAACAAATCAAAATGAACAACAAATGGAATTTGAAACAAAAGCCCACCACACCCCTCTTAGTAACTGTCCTCAACTATCAAGAAATTTTCTTCTCAAAGACTTCTGGAAATTTGAAATTCAAAACATTTTCAAAGCAACAGCAAACATAACTAAACAGCACAGTTTTGCAATAAGTTAAGCCTTTGGTGAAATTGTCAGCGCTATAAAGGTTTAACGTTTGCTTTAAACTTTCTAATTAGGCATGCTTCTAGATGTTTCAGAGGAGCTGCACAAACAGGATATTCAATGCCGATTAAAATTGAGAAGATATAGTGTCAACATTAAGAAACCACTAGCAATCTATTTCTGATAACTGTACACGTGAGACTGATTAAAAAGGACAGATAACAATACAAAATAGCCACTTCTCAACCCACATCTACTGCTGCACATGTTTACTCAGACAAAAGTGAATACTTACAAAAACCTATGGTGCATTCAATATCAGAAAGGGTGGGAAAAAGCAAGATCCCTACCTGCTTCAGTATGTTTTGCTCCATCTTGACTTTGTTGACTGGCTGAAGCCATAGGGGGAAGATCCTGACTAGCACGGGCCTCAGCTATCAAAGCGCGGGCCCTCTCTCGCAGCTTACGTTGACGTTCCTCTTCCTGAAAGTCGATTGTGAACAAAAGTTGTATTATCCACGCACAAAAAACACAGTGACCTTGGGATGACCTTGATCTTCAGTGATCTTGTCCTTGGAATGACCTTGATCCTCACGTGACCTCTCGTGCTCCTGTATTATCAAATAACCCAATGTTGTTGAATACTACGGGTTAAATAGAGCTATTCTAATGCACAATTACCTATTTTCTTGTATGTTTTTGTAAGGCCTAAAATGACCTTGACCTTCACAATCAACAAACAAATGGAACACATATGAAAGATCAATCTATCATCTCTAAATACAACAAGTTTGGACTTTATATCTCTCATAGTTTAGAGTCAAGGTGACCTCAAAGTACCTATACTAACCGACTTTGGACAGCTCCAGTGATCTTGACCTTGGAGTGAGGTTGACCAAATTTGCAAAGTATCTGTGTTTCATTGATATCTATCATGAACCAAAGAATTATAAGTTCAATATTAATAACCTAAAACAAAAAAAAGTGAAATTCTTGTGAAAATTTTTAATTTTTTGACTAACATTTGTTGACCCTGTGACCCTGACCTTGAGGTCATTCATTCACTGATCATTTATGAGGTCTCGTGGATATATACCATCTTACCAAATTTGGTTGTGATATTTGAAATAGGTTCTAAAATATTAATCCACTGGCAAGTTTTGCACAGACAGACGGACAAAGGGACACAATTTTGTTTAAAAAATACTTTTGGGTGTGGAATATTTATGACTCATTTTGCACAGATTTGCAAACATCTGGAAACAATTTTGTGGGGTACGAAAACATCAGACTCACAGAGTCAAAAATCCATAGCTATTGCTTATTTATTATATATGATGAGGAAGAAAGCAAAATGGCAACCATAAATGCTTGTTCCAATCATCACAAAAAAAGTATTTAAAAATAATAATCATTTCAAAGTAATTACAAACTAATCTATGTATAATATATGTATGATATATATTTAATTATAAATAGAAATATTTTAGCTTCTTTTCGAACCCAAGCTACTCTGCTGAAACCTTTGTTAAAACCTAGATTTGAACTCCACGTGTTTTTAAATAATCAGTATATTTGATAAATTTAATAATTTTATGATGACCGATGACACAGATTAAATAAAAGAGAATGTTCTGTTCTTCTGAATGTATTATGTTCACTGTAGTGTTACACGCACACACACACACAAACACACGCACACACACACACGCACACACAAACACAGTGATGTTGCTAGAAATTTTCAGCATAGGCCATTTGGCCGATTCAGTCACCAACCTTTAGGACATTTTGAAAATCTTTCGGCCATCATTTTGACTTCTTTCCAACACCAAATGAGGGGCCACTGACAAGTTTCGGTTTCTTTTTCGGCGGCATTTCGAAAACAAAAAGTTTTATTGCCCGAAGCACGCCAATCGCAACAAGGGGAGTTACTCTAACTCTCTCTACTGATGTATGTGTCGTCTGCTTGGCACTTCAGACACACGATGTCCCAACAATAACTCATAACACCTTTATTTATCCGATAGGAAATTAATATGGCCAGAAGCAATAGCGACGAAACAGACATGAAACAAGCAAAAAGCACATTGTTTTGTCACCAATCACTTATAATCAAACACTTAAGCTGTGCTGATGGTTGTTTGGGTGTACATTTGAACATAAGCAGATGGCATTATTTTGTAGTTCATATAATTATAAAGACATTTACTTGAATTGCTGTCTCTCAATTGTATTCAACACTTGCTCATGAATGTACATGTAATAGAAAGGAAAGACTTGTGGTGCAAGGCTGGGTTGAAAAAGAAAGTGTCACGGACTCCTTCACCCACTTCCAACTCCTCAAGGTAATGTAAAACAAAACCTCCCTCTTACACCTCCCCCCTTCCAAATTTTCTCACTGGTTCTGTGCGAGTCTCAGAAATGACCCCTGGGGCTTCAACATTAATGGTTTTCCGTTAATTAACGGATAAATCTCATGCCTGAAGTAATCAGAAAAATTTGGTTTTTGACACTTCTTTTCTTGTCTAAATCTCTCACAAGAGCTTTGTCACTCGGTTTCAATTTCTGAAATGGCTTGTTGAAGATGACAAGGAGGCACACGTATACCGGAACAGGAATTTTCAAACGGTTCATTTAAAAACATCGCAGTCACATAAGTAGCACACTGACTAAGAGCGCCGTTCTCAAATGGATTGATATTATTACAACCTTTGTTTGGGCAATTTGATGATAATATGCTTTGGGAATACAAATCATCTGCTCAAAGTAATGTAAAACAAAACCTCCCCCCTTCCCAATTTTTTCACTGGTTCTGTGTGAATCTCAGAAATGACCCTTGGGTCTTCAAAATTAATGGTTTTCCGTTAATTAATGGAGAAATCTCATGTCTGAACTAATCAGAAAAATTTGGCATAAGGCACACACCCACACGTTGTAAGTCCTTTTTGGCTTTTACCACAGAAGACTCAATTCTCGATACGATTAAGCTTACATATAGCCCTCCGTGTGTCTTTCAATTGTGAAATCTCCCCCCTAACTCCTGCAACTTTCAATGGCACGCATTAACAAAACAATTCAACTTTTAAAGTCGACATAAATAAAGTAAAGTCATTACATTCGAGGTTGAATCAGACGCCCTAAAACAATATTTATTCACAAATTTTTCTCCAAATGTTCATTGTTCCTACTGCAAATGGCCCGAATCCATTATTCCCAAGTGGTTGCATAATTCACACAGTGTCGCTGAGTGGACCAGGCAATCTGACATAAAGCTTGACCTTGGGGTCAAGTTCAGGGATATTTAGAGGTAAAGGTGGTCCCATAGCCTTGTGGCCATAGGGGAGCGTGATGTTGGAGATCACACTTATCTTGGGCCAGCGTAATGGGCCCATCTCTCTCCCTCGCTGCTTTACCTTCCCCACCCTTAAGAGAGTAGGTACTCTGTCACAGTTGAGTCAACTGGGGGCGTTGTTATTTGTCACTTCACGTTTTGCGGTCACCCATCCAAGTGCTAACCGCACTGGACGGTGCTTAACTTGCGACACAGTGGCGAGTGCTCCAACCACTGCGCTATCTGACACCCCATCAATATATATATTTGAAAGAAACTGGTTTACCATCCTGTGCTTCTTTCAAGTGTTTAACACTGTCACAAGACCGTTTGTGAGAATCAAAGGAACTAAATAAGGCATTCGGTTATCATTTGATAACACAGAATGTGTTCACATAAAAGTACACCTACAGTTATACACAAAGTTTTAATTTGAAACTGGCATTAATGTTCACTGAAGATTCGTTCTCAAGGGATATAATCGTTGCAAATGTTATCAGGACACAAACATGATTGTCTCCCTTGCAATGAACTTTCTATTAGGCCTACTCTCAGTTCGAAACCAAAATGATACCACTATGTTCTTCTCTCACAGACAGGGCACTCTGTTGAATTTAAATGGTATTAAGTTTTGTTAACTTGCTTGTTAGGTTCCTAGTTAAAAGTGTTTTCTTTATCCATGCAAGTTCCTACATAGCTACATGTATGTTTATATTAGGCAGAAAAAATATTCATAGGGAATGGGACATATTTCTTTTAATTTTTTTTCTTCTTTTCTTTTAAAATCTGGCACTTGCCAGCCCAAGACAATAGCATCAGGATCTTTTAAGTCTGTGAGATTGACTGCATGTGTGTACAGACTAGACCTTGGTTTATACTCTCATCCAAAAGAGTAAGCCGCACTTGTGCAGCTTGATGATCAGGGACATATTATCGGTACACTAAGCAGTCACACTAGGCGATAAGAAGCGCGGTTGATATGTTAAATGTTCTTCTCTCTCTCTCAGGCTTCGTTGTCAGTCATCTACTGCGGCGTTCTCTGTTAACTACTTAGAAGCTCGTGCTCACCTTTGATTCAGAAGGTGTCTGAACCGGACTTGTCTGCCCATCAGGGGTGGAGGGTGAGGAAGTGCTGTCCCTTTGATGTGCCATTTCCTGCGTTTCTTTCCGCGCTTTCTCCAGCAGCATTCTAGCGCGCTCCTTTAGTTCATTGTGACGAGATGTGGCGGTCTGGGAGTTCCACAAAAAGTAAAATATTTATTGTTAAAAGACACATTTAACAAAAAAAAAATAATTATAAATAACAATAGAAATAGCTAGATACTGACCCTCACGGATCAAATATCCCACCAAGCAGTGAATAACCACTACAACCTTTCAATAAGTAATTATTTTTAAAAATCTGAACTGAACAAAATGACCTCTAGTGATGAAGATTAAAGGGACCTTTCAGAAGCAAGTGATTTAGTTGTGAAAATGATTCCGCACTACTTTCTCTATTCAGTGAGGCGGCTTCATATGCCACGCATTGACGAACTTGACCTGCTTCCAGTATCTCGCTTCAAACTACGTTCTATGTCTCAAAACAAGTGCAGATCCCCATGTTCACATCTAAAATGATTGAGTAAGGTCCTTTTCACAAAACCACATCATTTTGGATGTCAGACAAGCGATGTAATAAACAAAATATACCCACAAAGTCAACTTCGTGGGAAAGTCCTTTTCCACGAAACCACCGAGAAAGATTTCTTAAACTTTCACCTTTGCATACTACTGACAGCATAAACTGCTGAAGTCACAGAGCAGGACAGAAAGTCTAATCACTTTCACAATGAAAATTGCTCACTTCCGAAAGGCCCCTATTATTTGATTGGCAGGAATTATCCTTTAACATTTGTACAATATAATAAGCTAACATTGTTCGTTGTTATAGATCCCTTGATTCAGGCAGTTGTGTGCTTTACTGTACAGGGTGTGGCAGACTAAAATATTGGCTATTTATTTCAAGTTGACAGGACCCCCATATGGGTAGTGCAGATACTAACCACAATAAAATAGATAAGGAAAAAATAAACTCTACTACCTAAAAATCTAGCTAAGTCACAGTCCAAAACCTGAATCAAAGTAAAGCTTGACTTGTGGAAAAAACTGCCCATGAAGTTAGATATTGCCTAATAAATTATATATAACATATATACTTTACAACTTTTTTTTTAAGTGCTTTCAATTATGAGAGTATAAAAAAGTATAATTATCTTACATCTCTGACAGGTGACTCTGGATTCTGCGGTGTGCTGAAAAAAATGACAACACAATAAAAAATTAATTTAGAAAACTGGTTATTATGCCAATAAGTACGACTCAAAATGTAGTAATTGCTCAACAGCAACAACAAAATGTAGAAACTGTGATCTTTTACGTCCTAAAGTTACCATTCAAAGAAATATGCTAACAATAAACCACAAACAAACATAATATTGCAACAATAACATACATTAATGATTGACAGAACATATATCAAGCAGTGTAAACAACATCAGTTACAGCAATAGCTGACCAACAGTTGTAGTTATACAATAGTAATGCAACTAGTACACATGTAGTCTAAATGTTTGTAACAGATGTTTGGTTAATAACGGAAAATAAAAGTATAATTTGCAACAAACTGCTCACCTTGGCCCTGAAGCAGCGGCAGCGCTTTGTTGACTAGACTTTTTGGAATGTTCTTCAGCACCTGAAACTACTCGAGCTCCCTCATCATCTTCATCAGAGTCAAAAGGATTCATTAACTGATTGCGAGTCATCAGCTTAGCGCCCCTCTGCATCTGATCCAGTCGCTTGGGTTTGCTGTGACGGAGGTCTGGGGGGCAGGACGTTTTTTCCCGTTTGTCTTGGTTGGGGAAGGGGAGGAACGGTCTCTGACTGGAGTGGAAGTGGCCACTGCCACAATTTCCTGTTCGGTGGGGGTGCGTTCGCGTTCAGAGGTGCTCCTCCTGACAATGTCATTGCTCTCTTTAGATGGGGACTGACCTGATCACCTCTTCCACTTTGACACCCGACGTCGTGGCTTTAGGTGGCCCTGGGGCTTTGCCCTTCTTGTGTCCGTACATCTCCTCCGACACACGCTTCTCGTCTTCAACATCTCGCTCCCCCAGAGTGTAGGTGCTCTCACTAGCCTGTGAGCCAATCTGAATGACTTCAAGGGCTTGGCCCGTGAAGTAGGACCTGAGAGTGTGGAGATACGTCATGACACACAACTTGTCAGGGACATTAAGCAGTACCATGTCTGCAGGCTCTATCACTTTAGGAATGCCCAAACTTGCAGCAGCTTCAAATGCCTGTAGGACAAACGGGATGAACAACACTTGACTAACCTTTGTAAAAGCATTGTAAAAGCTCATCTTATAAACAGCATGCAATACTAATTGCTAGAGTTATTATACACATTTAATTTGACTTACAATACAAAATGATCTAAAAATGTGTTCTCCAGTAATTTAAAAAACCATGAGCAAACGTTGTTGTTGTTTTTTTTGGGGGGGAGGAAGGAGGAGGGGAGGGTGAGGGGGGGGGGGGGGGGGGGGGGGGGGGGGGGGGTAAAAACTCAAACTTACGCAACCATATTAACACCTATTTCCAAAAAAGTATTTATCATTTAGAGGATCAAATACTTTGTGTAAAATCCATGGCGTAGTTAGTCTGGCCAAAAGAAAGGGAAGTTGAGTTAATAACAGTATCTTGGTCTTAACCATTATTGGATGCAAATCCTACTACAAAAAATGTCACAACTAATTTATCACTGTTAACCAGTTTTGGGACGAAAATGTCTGTATCCAATAAAATCCTCCCTTCAATAATGGTACAGGACGCAGTCAATATAAAAATTTCAAAAATAAAAATTCGATTTTCTTTCCGTCTTCTAATAGCGATCTCCCTGCCTTTACACCACCTGTTTGAGTGATGGATGTGTGTTTGGTATATGTGAGGGTGGATGAGACAGGTGAGCGTGTATGTTGGTATAGGTCGCCGCGCTTTGAGCCTGAATGATTTGGGGTAAGGCGCGTATAGCATCCTGTATTATTATTATTATTAAAATAAAAATACTCACTATTCTGTTGTTAGATTTAATATCGTGAGGATTTAGCTGATTAAAGTCTCTGAAAGAGAAACAAAAGACAAGCCTTGGATATACCCAACACTAACAAATTGAGTTAACCACTACTTTTCTTTGTTCTCTTTAGTAAATTAGTAATTAAGTAATCCACAACTAATAAATGCTTGTGCAAATATTGTACACATTAAAGATGGTCAGACGGATTTTTCTGTGGTCAAATTGAATTAAATACAAAGCAGTCGGTGAACAAAGCACAGCATAGTAAACTTACCAAAATTTTGGCTATATGAAGCAATACATTTTACTTCATTAAATACAATACTAAAATAACAGATACAGAACATAAGAAAATTCTCTATGGAATTATAGGATGACCAAAAACAGATGTGACTAAACATAAAATACTTTCAAAGTAGAACTTTCACAGCAGAACTGTTCACTAATATACACATAAAAAATTGATTAATTTATTTTTATCCGTTTAAGTTTTGGACTTGGACCAGTATTTTGTCAGACAACTAAGCCTGTGGTCACACAACTAAACCTTTATCCCTAGGTACCAAATCTATGCTTACAGCAAATCAGGTCTAAAATGATGAATTAGAGCGCAGAAGGCCAGACCGTTGCGCCAAGAAGTTGTGAGATTCGTGATGCGGACTCCTTTATAGTTCTTGGTCACCTCACGACACCATTCCAACAGCTCATCTGAAGGGCTACCACCTTGGGACCCCGAAGGAGATTCAGACTGTCCAAAAATAATAAGTCAAATAATAAGGAAACAAACAAACAAACCAAACGTTAAACACCAGAAAAACCCACACCGTTTTCATCACTACTGAATTCCATAACTCACTTTCTAATATCAATGTTTTCAATTCTATTTATAGTGCAAGAATTGAGGGAAATGGAATCTACAAATCACTGAGTGTGCAAAAAGCAGTAAATTACAGAAAAACCAAATGGCATGTAGCTTAACATGAGAAACACACAGGCCAGTACACTGCAGTCCACTATCTATACCAAATGAAAAGAGAGAATTACGACTGGCAGCTCTAATTTGTAAGACAGTTTGGTAATGTCAACTGTATGGAGACTTATGTGTTCATTACTCTAGTTGTTATAATTGTTACAGTTATCACTATATTATTTGGTTTGTGTTAGATTTTTGTGGGTTTATTTTTGTTACAATTGTTCCATTGCGTCAATAGTCTTCTTCTTTCAATTCACCTTCAGCATCTTGAAGATTCTGCAAACCAACTGTGGTCAAAATAATCTGATCACTGATTTCGATTTTTACGAGTATGTGTTCACGAGGTCAAATTTTCTGTTTCCCAACATGCTGTGTCTAATGCTTCACATTTCTATACCTTTAAAAGGTTATCACTGCAAACATAGTTATTTGCCCTCTTGTATGTGTCATGTTTGCTTGCTTGTAAGCAGAACTAAATTACTACTGGTACGAATACTTACATTAGAAATCTCTAGATCAGACACACTGCTGTCTCCGATGCCAGGCCCTTCTGCTTTAGAACTGAATCAAAATATTCATAAATAGTTTATAGGGGAAATACTGAACGAAAGTGAACAGATATTCAAGCAAAGTTAACACCATTAATCTTCCAAAAGCCAGCTTAAGAGATCAAAACAAGAAAATCACTTTGTGCGTTTTTATTCAGCCAACTAGTGTAAAAGGAAGACACACGCACATATTCATCCCATAGAATCAGGCACGCAGACAAAAGTTACAACATGTAGGATGCATGACTTCAGCAATTTATTTTTGGACACTTTAAGGTCCATTTTTATCGTGAAATTCTGGGCCGCCTCCCCTGGGGAAGGTGTAGTTGCAGCCTGTGGCGCACCCAAACCCAACCTACCTAATATTGGTGGTGTTTTTAAAATTTTGCTGGGGAAGAAAACCGGAATACCCGGAGAAACACACACACCCCCCCCCCTCCCCCTCCTGAGATGTTGCCCCAGTTGAGTGTCTATTCATCATAGTGAGTTTTATAGTGTGAATCTACAGTTGAATCATTAACAAGCTCTATAACGCTGAAAATCCATACAGTGACTTTGAGGAGTGAAATTCACTTGCCTCCAAATATACATTTTGTGATCAACATTACTGCCACTGGGTACTTCCATAGAAACGATAATTATTTGCATGCGAACTTGAACTTTAAAAAAACCTTTGATGCAAGAAAAATGTGATTTCATACTGTTTCCTCCCCACTTCCCACCTCCCCCCCTTTTCCTCCCTTTTTACAGAAAGTATAGTTTACTTGCAATCTTATAGGGATTTAGCTGCAAAGCTGATTATTTGTCGTCATAAATGTGACTAAGAGTTATTTTTCAGCTAGTCACCTGAAACATTTTTGGTAAACTATAGTAAAGGTTTCTTTGCAATTTCTTAATGCTACTGTTGAACACCTGCGATTTTGTCATTCTTGTGATGCAATCACAGAAAAAAGTAGATTTTTTTTTACTTTTTTTTTATAAGTCGTTAATTTTTTAAAACATATTAGTGTATAATGCAACATTTTTTGTGATCAGGTCAGTAGATAAAATGCCAAATGTGGCCAAATTATATTGTTTTAGACTGTATCTGTTCTTTGACATCGTTCGCATACACCTTAGAGCCCTCAGTTGAATCGCCGGCAATGCCTAAATCTGTGGCAGGAGAGAGCTGATGGTCACTGCTAGCAAAGGCCTAGTGAGTTCGTGCCTCAAATTCACTTCTCTGAATTTCCTGCCCTAGAGTATTTAATACCTCTGACGGTAACCTTCACCTGTTGTTATAACAAAATGATGCACACTTAACTGGAATAGGTGGTCAGACTATTGACTCACTTTTCAGCACAGGATGATTCGTCCGTGCTGTACATAGATGGTGGTGTGATAGCTCGGACTACGCTGGGTGCCTTTTCGTGCTCTGGTGTGGTGGGCGGGGTTCCTTCGTAGATTGGGCGTTCTACTGCTGACTTAGACTGCTTCATGTTCACGTTGAGACTCAGCTTGCCAGGCTTTGATTTGCCCACTTCAGGCTTGGATGGTTTGGCGGGCAGTGTGGCGTACTTTGTTTGCTGTGGTTCTTTCTTAGGTTGGTCCTTCACAGTTGCAGATTTGAGAGCAGTATCATCTACTGACTTATTCGAGCGGGCTGTTGCCAATGCCTCAGTCACTTCTTCATTCTTCCAAAACAAAAAGACAAAAAGATCAGTATGATAGTGAGAGTGATACAGACGCTAATTAGGACTGCAATGCATGCAAGTAGCCAAAATATATTTTTTAAAATAATGATTTTTGCTCTTGGTGAATTCATTTCCACATTCTAAGTTATAATTTATATCCTATCCTATCCTATCCTGTCCCATAACCTGAAGGTCGTAGGGGCACCACAGATGATCGCTTAACCAGCATACTCCATCTTTCTCTGTCCTCAGCAGCCCTCATGGCTTCGCTCAGTGTCAAACCAGTCCATTCTCGAATGTTGTCCTCCCACCTCTTTTTCGGTCTCCCCCTTCTTCTACCTCCTTGCACTGTGCCTTGCAGAATGGTCTTTGCAAGGCCTGATGATCTGGTGACGTGACCATAATTTATAACTAATGAGAAATATAAATAACTCCGAACAATACCGCTCCAAAAACAGTTCATATTTAATACAGCTGACCTTATGTTCTTATTTACGGAGAAACACCTGCGTATCTTGACACATTTTTTACAAAGCCAATTGCTGGCAATAGACTTTATAATTATAAATTACCCTTCCCTTGCATCGCCTTATACAAAACTAGCCAAATATTTAATGGAGCCGCTGTATGGAAATAAACTTTCTCCATATGGATTGTAATCATTGCAACACAATATTTTCTTTTACAAATAAAATGTGGAGGCGTGTGGTGAATTAATTTTTTTTTTTTATGAGTGAGGGATGGGAAGAGAAGTTGCCTACTATTCGGTTAAGATGAACATGCCACACAAATACAGCCCAACCCCTGAAGAAAAAAAAAAGATTATAACTTATACTACCTCGTCATCTTCAAATGGATTGGATCCAATGGCTGCTCCTTTTTCTTGGGCATTGTGAGACAAGGGCTGCTCAATTGAATTAGCAGACTTGGATACATTGGAAGGTGGATCTGGCACAGTCTCTTCCTCATCCTCTGAACCAAAAGGATTGGGAGGAGGAGGTGCTGATCTTTTCTTCTGTTTTGGTGGCATTTTCTCAAACATGACTGGTTTGCCATCAACTGCACACAGACAAAATGCAAATGGTTAAGCACACAAAAAAAATCAAACTTTACTTTTTCTGCTGCTGCTTCTCTCAGATTCCTTTTTGGTAAAGTGACAGAATAACCAAGTGAGGCCGCAGTAAAGGCAAAGATGAACAGATGAGTAGCTGGTTCAATACAACAAAATACATTACTTGGGAATCAGTTGCTTTCTGGCAGCATTGGGGTTTGATAAGTGTATAGATTTGTTCATCGCCACTAGAGAGGTGGGGAAGTTTGTCAAAAGTGAAGACATAGCATAACGATGACAAAGTCAAAGGTGCGCATCTCCTACTACTGCTCTCTTAAGGCTAATCAGAACAGAAATTCCGTTTCAGACAATTCCAAAAGAGTACCTTTCCAGAACTTCTACTGCTTTAACCATTTAGAGGTTGAATGCCATAGATTTAATTGTATTATTATTATTATTATTGGTGTTGTTGTTGTTGTTGTTGTTATTATTAAGTCAATGTTCTAATAAATTTTACAAAAATTTACCTCAAGATAGATACCATATATCTAAAATTTAAATCCATTAAAATCTGCCCCCTGTGCTTGAGAGTGACATAATGAAGCCAGTTTTGACAAAAGTGAAGACAGACTTTAGATGACAAAGTCAAAGGTTAGAACAGAAACTGCACTGTTCCAGAAATTTCTCAAGAATAATTAACCATTTTAAGGCAAGTTTCACAAAGAACACTATCTTTTCTGCAAGCGTTTCCTTCTTTGTGTTCAATATTATGGTGTTGGATGCAGTCAATTTGAGATTTCAGGAACATAAATATTGGTTTCAATTTAGACTTCTGTTGAAGAAAGAGAAGTCATGTGTATGATAATTTAAATAAGGCATTTAGTGGATTGTGTCATGTAGTGTGTCTTGGGCAAAAAAGACCTGGCGGTGCCCAATTCTCTCCAGGATGTTGGCCACAGCCGAAATCCACGAATACAGTGTGGCTCGCCTTGGCCCTGAGCACGTGGTCGTTGAACCTGTAGTAACATGAGGTTCCTCCGCCCTGGCCGGTGACCAGGGGTAGAGCAATCTCCAAATCTTCGTTTTGCAGATGACATTGATGGACTGGCTGGAGAGGAACAAGAACTTGAACAGCTGGTACAGAGGCTTGACACCACCTCCAGAGCTTATAGAATGGAAATAAGTGCAGAGAAGACCAAAATGATGACCAACAATACCAATGGCATCAACACGGACATCAAAGTCCAAGGCCAATCCCTCAACACAGTGCAGAGCTTCAAATATTTAGGAACCATTGTATCAGACAATGGGTCCCGACAGGAAGTCCTCTCCAGGATCGCACAAACCACTGCTGCCCGGACAAGGTTGAAGCCCATTTGGAAAGACAGCACCATCAGTCTACATTCCAAAATAAGACTGTTGCACTCCCTTGTCATCTCCATCTTCCTATATGCTTGCGAAGCATGGACCCTCACAGCATATCTCCAACGAAGAATACAAAGCATGGAGATGAGGTGCTACAGAAGACTTCTGGGCATTTCCTATACCCAACACATCACCAACGACGAAGTCCGACAGACCATCACACAAGCCATTGGACAACACGATGACCTGCTGCTCACAGTGGTGAAGAAACGGAAACTTCGATGGTATGGCCACGTCACCAGATCATCAGGCCTTGCAAAGACTATTCTGCAAGGCACAGTGCAAGGAGGTAGAAGAGGGAGACTGAAAAAGAGGTGGGAGGACAACATTCGAGAATGGACTGGTTTGACACTGAGCAAAGCCATCAGGGCTGCTGAGGACAGAGAAAGATGGAGTATGCTGGTTAAAGGATCATCTGTGGTGCCCCTACGACCTTCGGGTTACGGGACAGGATAGGATAGGATAGGATTTAGTGGAGCTCAGAAAAACACATTGGTACACAAAGGCGAGAGAAATACATTATACTATTAATTCCATACTATAATACAGCTACATTTAGGACAAACATCCTTACAATTTACTAAACACCTATCCCCTGTTGTTTGTTTTAAAAGACCTGTTTAATGCTTTTTTTCTTCTTTTCTTTTTAGCATTTCAATCCGTGTCGTCACCAACAGCGTTATCTTTATATCCTTCTGACAAGAGTATAAACTGAGGTCTAGTCTGTGCACGCATGCATTACATCTCACGGACTTTTGAGATCCTGATGCTTATGTCCTAGACAGCCTTACAGTGCCAGAAACAAACACATCCTCCAAGCAATAGGTCCTATTGCTCCTCGGGCCATTCAGGATCACTGTTGTCTGGGATGTGAGACCATGAGCATCAAGCAGCAAGTTGGTGCCATGGTTGGTTAGAGTTAGATCCTATTCTCAGCCAGAGACTTGAGCTCATATTTGTTTCATGGTTTTCATTGGAGTTTTGTGGTTTATCTGAAGCTAGGATTTAGTAGTTTAGGGCCAACGTCATATGAGAATTGATTGATTGATTGATTGTTGCTTTAGGTCCAGCGGACTCCTCCGAGCCAAATCAGGACCGGAACGTCATATGAGAAACCAAGGGAAATTGAAATACCACACCAAATAAATGTCCTGCACATATATGGGCGCACCATATGAGCACAAAGCAATGCCTCTTTTAGATCTGAATTCACAGTTCAGATGACCCAAACGCATTTTATATTTCATGATGGAACACATGAGAAACAAGTGTGGACATTGCCAACATATGATTCTCCAAACACTCTTTACTATAGTTTGTTCTCAGTTATTACATGTGCATATTTTATATTTATATTTTAACAACTCCATCTGTATGTATGGACCCCAGCTCTTATCTACTTCAGGTAAACTGAAAATCCACTCTTAGCTCTTTCAGGTCCACTTTTATCAACTGAAATTTCACTGCCACTAACACACTAACACAGCTAGATCTGTAGGAGGAAGTCTAATGGTTGACTAGATACAAAATTAGCAGTTTTGAGGCCAGATACTAAAGTGATGTAGATGGAATTATGAGTCTGAAATGCAGACTGAAATTACAAGTCAAACCAAATCATCTAAAACAGGGAACACCTATCCTATCACTGACTTTTATCTTATTTTATTGCTTAGTGGTGCCTCCCACACCACACTCAAACTCCACTTTCCTTTTGAGAACAATGACATTTCACATTTTGATTCTGTTAGATGCCAACTGATATTCAGACAATTTCAGACCATTCTTCTAACATAACAATACATAGAAACAAAGAAAGTGAAATCCAACATAGGAAAACAATTGGCAACACACACACACAAGAAATTAATTATTCCACAAAACGCAAACTAAATTGATGGAGGTGCATTAAATGAAGGGAGTGTCCAAAAAGGCAAATTTAAATTACATGCACAACAACGATGGCCCTATAACATGGTCAACTGCAAACTGAAAGACTTCGTTGTTGTTGTTGCATCAATTTTTATTCATCAGATTAACATAAGTTGTACTGATAAAACCATATATAATCTACATAACGCCTCCACATATACTGATAAAAACTGATAAAAATGGTGGATACTGACTTCATGCAACCAGCAACAGAACATGTTAACACAGCTTAAAAGTGATTTAGGATTTTTTTTTTTTTAACTGGGCTTCTGACTGTTGACAAACACACGTCATTGACATAGTTCAATAAGGATGAGCATGATTTTAAAGTGTGTCCGAGGCCGTTTTTGTTTTAAAACCTTTAGACTAAACAATATGATCATAGAAGAGTTTATTAGTCCACATCACAGAGTCAAAATCTTTATAAAAGGATTTTTCATAAGTGTGCAACCTCTCCCTGGCCATTACCTAAGTTTGACAGAAGTCACCCAAGAACACTGGAATGTATTATGCATCATCGTGGCCTGCTTGGCAATAATATAGGGGGCATGTTGCGTGATTGTGTAAGTGTGTATATTCTACAGCTGTCATACAGACAGTACTAGTGCAAGTTATTGGTGTCCACTTAAGTATAACAAGGAAGCTAACTCATGTAGTGGTTACAGCAGACGATCTGTTAGAATGCTCAGACAGGATGTTCATTATCTAATGCTGCAAACACAAGATGCAAAAAATGTTTAACTACACCAGCAGATAGCCATATCTTATGGTGAGTTAGACATCTTATAAGTGATTTTGCATTCTCATCAAGTGTTCCGACAATTAACATCTTCATGTGTTCATAAAGGACTACATACAGTACTTCAATGGCAACAGAATTCTGAATCTGACCTTGTACAAAAAAATCGTTTGAAGAGCAAAAAGTCAAACAACCAGCCCACTAAGGGAGACTTACTACCACTACTGATTGAATGCTAATCTTTCAGCCACAACAGCAAGCTGTCCATCATCGGATACAATTAGTGTTCATGTATATATAATTATTATTGAATGCAGCAAACAAATTTTTTATTGCTTAATGGTGAAAAAACAACAACAGGTTAAGTCTCTTAAACCACACTAATTTCTTTTGAATTTATATCTGATGAATGCTTTTGATTGGCATGTGTCAAGGATGGCAACTCTCTCCAACACTCTTCGACATCTTCTTAGAGTGCATCAGGTCAGATGCCCTTGCAGATCATGAAGGCACAGTCAGCATTGGGGGTAGAACAATCTCCAACCTCCGTTTTGCGGATGACATTGATGGATTGGCTGGAGAAGAACAAGAACTTGAACAGCTGGTCCAGAGACTTGCCACGACCCCCAGAGCCTTTGGAATGGAAATAAGTGCAGAGAAGACCAAAATGATAACCAAAAACATCAAAGGCATTAAAACCAACATCAAAGTCCAAGGCCAATCCCACAGCACAGTGCATAGCTTCAAATATTTAAAAGCGATTGTATCAGACAATGCGTCCCAACCGGAAGTTCTCCCCCGGATCGCAAAACCAAATGCTGCCCTGACAAGGTTGAAGTCCACGTGGGAAGACAGGACCATCAGTCTACGTTCCAAGGTAAGGCTGCTGTACTCCCTTGTCGTCTCCATCTTCCAATACGCTTGCAAAACATGGACTCTCACAGCAGATATACAACGAAGAATACAAAGCATGGAGATGAGGTGGTACAGAAGACTTCTGGGCATTTCCTATAGCCAGCACATCACCAACGACGAAGTCAGACAGACCATCACACAAGCCATTGGACAACACGATAACATGCTCACAGTGGTGAAGAAATGGAAACTCTGATGGTATGGCCAAATCACAAAAGCATCAGGCCTTGCTAAAATCATCCTGCTAACGGTGAAAGGAGACAGAAGAAGAGGGAGACAAAATGAGGTGGGAGGACAACATTCAAGAATGGACTGGCTTGAAACTGAGCGTTGCTGAGGGTTGCTGAGGACAGAGAATGATGGAGTACGCTGGTTAAACGATCATCTGTGATGCCCCAAAGACTTTCAAGTTATGGGATAGGACAGCATTGGATAGGAATGCTTTTGATAGATGAGCACTCATTTTAAGGTAAGGGATCAAAAAGTTTAAATCTGCGTACTCAAAACGTGAAACAGAACTATGAGGATTAGATTTTTAAAAATAAAGAAATAATTTATATCTTAAAAAATAATTTTAAAAACTGCTACTATTTAATTTACAGTTAAATGTTCCTGCCAGTGAAACTAAATCATTCAGTTTTACACTGAAAGCTGTACCACTATGACCATGTTTTAGAGCCTGCAATATACTAGTCCCACACAAAACTGAAGTAAGCAAAAGCAAAACAAAAAAGAAGTCACCAAACGGGTCAATGGCATCAGGTGGTTCTGGGTCTTCATCATCATCCCCAAAAGGATTACCAAAGTGGGCGTCCAGCTGCTGGACCTTGCTGGTGATAGAACTGATCTCTGAAGCCACCTTGCTGTTGTTGGCACTAGCCGCAGCATTTTCCTCTTCTTCATCTTCGTCCAGGTCTTCCAAGTTTCCCACATCCACTTTGCCCATGGACATTAGGCTGGCTACGCTCTGCATGTCTTCATCCCTGCAACCGCGATAAGTTACTACACACCTTCCCCTCTTTTAAAAAAAACAACAACATTAACCCTTTGAACCCTGGATGCCCCACCAATTCTGAGCCCATTCCCCGGGCTCCACGGAGAAAAATTGCATTTTTAGCATGCTTTTAGTAAAACAACCAAAACAAACCAACCATCAACCAAAGTGAGACAACCCAAAGTACTTCAAATGTCATCTCTTCATCTTCATTATCATCCCACAATTGATCGATTACTTCCTGAGTTGTGTACAGTCGCTTAGCGACGCTTCCTTGATTTGTAGACCTTCGTTTCATGACGCAAAATTGAGAAAAAAAAGTCACAAAAACACGCATTGTGCTCGCACTAGAGCGCAGACATTTTGCTTTACCTTATTCCCAATAACCCTATTCCAAACAGCAAGTACTAGAAAGAACAGTAAGCTTTGTACGGACCGCAAGACTAAGGTAAGGTTACGAGACCGGTTTATCGGTCTATCGGGGCACAGCTGTTTAAGGGCTAGACCGATATATCGGTCTTTCGGGTTCTAAAGGTTAAGTTTCCTATTTGAGTTTCAACTGGGGCCTTTTTATGCCGCTAAAATGCAGGTTATCAAAGCAGACTCAGTGCAGTGAAAATTTTCTGATCCCCCATCTGGGAGTCTTTATTTGAAGATCAACTAGGAGGAGGTGCACCACAGAACCTCTATGTAGCTCAATGCCACAGGCACAGCACAGTATTTGCTGCAGCAGATGCTAGTGGCACCAAGCAGTTTTCACACATCAAATTACTCAACTTTGCTTGCTCTTCCGTCAATAAAGCCTTTCAAATAAAATTTTTTAAATGACGTAACCAACAGCCAGTTCCAGTTTACTTACACAATAGAAATAGGAGAGGGAAAAACAAAAATCCTAATACTAGAAACAAACATTTATTCAGAGATTAATAAAAAGCAGACAAAACTTACGTAGCTTTTCCTTCTCGCAAGAAGACACATGACAGGGTCAGCTGTAAATAAGCAGCAACAACCTTCTTGGTTGCCGGTTTCAGCTTCAGTTTGATGTCAGTTTGTGTAGGAATGGCAGAGGCATACTGCTTCATGTTGATTGTCTGGCTGGCAAGAATCTTTTTCTTGCCTTTAGAGTGCTAAAATGACCACAATGAAAGTGTCAGGCATGAAAAAATCAGAATGAAAAATCAGAACACACATAACATAAAACACTTTGAAACAACAAATGTTATCCACTCACTTTGACTTGCCAAATTTTCGGTTTTTAATAACCTTCTTCAGGTACACCCATAGTAATGTTTGTTTCAATGAAGGTATGTTTTTCCCAAAGCCCTCTGAACTTTTCTTCATAAAAGAAATAACATAGTCACCACATCAGAATGGTCATTTTCATGTACACAAGGTGAAAATATAAAAAGAAAATGAAAGCACAACTCACATCCTCTATGACAAAGGTCCAATCCTTATCCTCATAATCTGCATGTCGCGAGTCCCGGAATAGTGTCACCTGTATCTCAACATTCTCAGGAACGGTCCATATCACCTGGCCAACGTATGGATTCTGGATTGTTGGGTTCCAGGTATGCAGCTGATAGATAAAGTACAATACGTTTTTGACCAGTGGCAAAACAACTAACAATTTTTTTACCAATTCAACTTCTTTTTAATGTTAAGACACAAACTACCTCTTTACTACTTTTTAAGCTTCTAAACAATGTCTTAATCTGTTTTATCCTTGAATGCCAAACAATTTATACATACTTCTTGACTGGTCTATTCATCAAAAATGAAACAGCCACTTAATAACAATCCTACTAACAGTAACACTTATCTTACACTTTTAACAGTGCTCATATTTGGAGTGCGCTGTATGCCAGTGGCCTTTACAATTTTAAACCAGTTCACCAGTCCATAGAGTCATTTAGATCTATTTTAGCTAGGTTAAATCGATTTGATTTTGACGGTTGACTTGCATATTCATCATCCATTTGGGTACAATTCTCGTTGCCTTCTCAATGAAAGTATGGCCTGGCATCCACAGTAGTAGTGCCACCTAGGTATAGATAGAATAACCATAACTACTCCACAAGTGTTTGTTGATCTCATTGATGCTCAAGTCAAATATAATTAATCTACAAGTCAAAGGCCAAGGCCACTGTGTTAGTTTATCAATAATCTCATAAAATATTTGAAATCATTCAAACTATTTATCAATACTTCATGATGAATACATAAATATATACACTTGTGTGATAAAGCACTATAGCTATGCACTGATCCTTCTTCCTTTTCTTCTTTCTCCCCTTCTCACTACAAACTCTTTTCCATTTCACTACTCCTTTTTCGCTAGTACTGGCAACTTGGAATTCAATTGGCTGAAGCAACTTGCTGCATTGAATGGGGGTTGCTGATCCAGACAGAGTGTAAACATAGACTGGTATTGTCAAGAAGACTGAATACCAAATTTACTGCAGTATGAATGCCAGGTTCTGGGGAGGTGAGAGAAGGAGCAGGTTGGGCAAGGGGTGAAGTTAGTTTGTACTGGAGGAGCAGCACTCAGGCCTGTACATTATTAATTAGGCCAGGGACCTTTAGAAGAGAAACGTGCATCATCGTCATCATACATCCACACATTTGTATATGCCCACACATTTTAGGGTTTGATATAATAATAACAATCAGTATTATTATCCTATCCTATCCTGTCCCGTAACCCGAAGGTCGTAGGGGCACCACAGATGATCGTTTAACCAGCATACTCCATCTTTCTCTGCCCTCAGCAGCCCTGATGGCTTCGCTCAGTGTCAAACCAGTCCATGCTCGAATGTTGTCCTCCCACCTCTTTTTCGGTCTCCCTCTTCTTCTACCTCCTTGCACTGTGCCTTGCAGAATAGTCTTTGCAAGGCCTGATGATCTGGTGACGTGGCCATACCATCGGAGTTTCCGTTTCTTCACCACTGTGAGCAGGTCATCGTGTTGTCCAATGGCTTGTGTGATGGTCTGTCGGACTTCGTCGTTGTGATGTGTTGGGTATAGGAAATGCCCAGAAGTCTTCTGTAGCACCTCATCTCCATGCTTTGTATTCTTCGTTGGAGATCTGCTGTGAGGGTCCATGCTTTGCAAGCATATAGGAAGATGGAGATGACAAGGGAGCGCAGCAGTCTTACTTACAGCATTATTATATTAACATTAATTCCATTAATAAAAATGTGACTTTGCATTTTGTTTCTGTATAAACAATTCTCTGTGCATGTATGTGTGTGTGTGTGTGTGTGTGTGCTTGTGTGTGTGCGTTTGTGTTTGTGAATCCTGCCCAAATAAGGTAATGATGTGACTTGAATAATAATGTACAATCGGGAAATTTACGACATATTCTTTACAAGGTTATAGTTTCTTTCCTCCACCAATATACTTTGATAACAATATCGAGAGTATTTTCATATACATTTTATAATAACTAAAAACATGCATTAAAAAGTACTGAAATATATTAACATACAACCAAGTAATTCTCCATGTTGTAATTGTGTTAAAAAAAATTTGAAAGATGTATTTTTTTGGGGGGTGGTTTGTACAATACTAGATACAAATATATTATATGCTACTATTAAAATATTAAACTCTTCCCCATTCGAGAGTAACCCATCCCAAGTAAAAATTCACTATAGAGCACTGTTTGAATTTCTTTCATTTTTGATTCAAATTACTTTATAAACATGTGAATTTATGCAAGTACAGAATTAGGGCTTTATATCTAGGGCACTGTGATGATACGTTTAGCTGGCTTAGCCAAAGTTTAATAAATAACAACTGAAAATATCCTGCTAAAGATGTAATAAAGACACAAAATTATCATTTTTTTGAATAGAAGCTACAGGTGTCAGTTTCTGCTGACCTAAAATACTTTCTCAGCTGTCCAAATGCAATACATTTATAATAACAGACAAAGCAGACTAATAATAAATTCAAATTGTCATAAATATACATTTACAGCTGATTTCCTTCTCACTGAAATCATCCACCAGATGTAGCAAATTCCTTACACTTTACTTGCCACACAGTCGAACACACTACTAACCTCATCAACCACTGAGCTAGTACAGTTAATGCTGAGACCCTCTATTGGGTGATCATAACTGCATTATGTAGATTATATTTGTTGATTATAAGTTGTTTTAGTTTGCATTAATAAGACTCTCCTGGGATAGCGGCCATCTTGTAAGGCACTCAGTCTCACAAGTAAATGAGACAGATGACTAGATTCGTTTGGAGCTTTTCCTTTGGCTTTTTGAAGTTACATGCATGGCCACTCTCACGGGATTGTCTTATTAATGCAAACTAAAACAACAACTTATAATCAACATAATAAAAATAAAAGTAGAAAATACAATACATGTTTCAGCTGATTAGAACATAGATGCCAAGATGATAATTTATTATTATGATTTATGTCTTGGATAAATCAGCAAGATGTGAGTTTTTTCTCAAATGGGTCAAGGTTAAAAAAAATTTTAAAACAACAAATAAACAAACAAACACTACTATGGAGGTTAAAAATGATATAGTAAAATTGACCCCATGCTTGCTGCCATTAGATAGACAATACACATTGGCTAAAAATATAATGCCAAGAAATTCTACTCTTGGTTCACTTGGTCTGTCCACTGGTTTGCAATTGTGGCGCTGTCATGACAAAATAATTTTTTTTTAAAGAGAGAAATAAAAATGAAAAACTAATTTAGATAATATTGTAAAACCTTAACTTTTGCAAGAAAAAAATGCTACTAAATTCAGAAACTAACATCAACTTTTATTCTAACTGATGCTTTGCTTTCCCACCTAGCTGGTCCTGGAAAGCTGGTAAAAAAACAGTAAATTATCTCTAATTTAGTTTTCAAATACAAGGTGTTATGTGTTATTTCTCATTTGTATTTTTATATATAAATTTATTTTATTGAAATATTTTTAATTTAATTTGTTTTTTAAACAACTAATGCTGTCTTAGGTAATTATACTGACTGCTGTACACACAAACAAAATGTAAAAATGTAAAGACAGAATTAAGATTGCGAAACCTAATCAATGTTTAATAAAAATAAAGAATGTAGTCCAACAAACCTGTGTTGATTTCTGTCGACTTCTACGTGTCCATACCACACACAACTTGTTAGGTTGCCTGCCACAAAATAACCATTTATAAAATGAAATAAAGGAAGACCATATGACATATGTATACTAATTAGCAAAATAAAAACTATTTACTAGCATGTTTTAATCACAAATTGCTGATTACAACAACAACGTACCCCCGTTGGGGTGTCGGGGGTTTCAGTATAAATAGTATCCCCACTTTCTGGAAATTTAGTGCTTTAAATTCCCACTGTCACTGTCTTTCTCATTTGCTCTTTCTCATTCCTGCTCTGTTCTATCAATCTGCTATACTATCGTCTTCTTCGCTACGACGCTAGACCAGTCATCTACCTTTTTTCTTGAAAACTCTTCCGGGACAAGACTCCTTGTTCGTGTATGGGGTCTGTTGGATCAGCTTGGGAATGTTGGACGCTTTCTGCCAGGTGGTCACTAGGGCTTCCTATGATGTTATTATTTAGCAATGTAGGCATTTTATACATGTATGTGTTTTGTTGATAATTTATAATGATGTTTGTATTCTATTTTGTTTTTGTAAACGGGGGTTCGATTAGTTGGGGTAAAGCCTCAGCCGTCCCCTGCGTGGGATGTCTTTATTGTAAAGTGACTGGCTGGTGGAGGGCATTCAGTTTTCCCACTAGGGTTGTTTTAGCAGATATTTTATGCGGATTGGGGGTTGTCCGGTCCTGATTTGGCTCGGAAGAGTCCGCTGGACCTAAAGCAACAATTATGTAATGTAATGTAATGATTACAACAACAGATCTTTAAAACAAAAAATTAAAATAGACTTCACTCTGATGTTCTATCTCAAACACTTGTAAGGCTATTTAAACTCATGTTGCACCAGTGACAAATCATCCCTTTTTTTGTTAATGATAATTAAATGCATTAATGAACTTATAAAGGCAACCATGTACATGAATATGAAAACCGTTAGAAAATGGTTTCACAATTTGGTTTAGTCCCTTGTAAATAATAGGCTCAGCGGACTAATCCTTAATGATTCTTTGTGAATAATCATTACTATGCCTTTTATTTCAATTTTTATTAGATAATTATAGCATGTTCTAGCTCAAGCGCTGGCCACTCTAGGCTCTAACCCAAGCAGCTTGAGGTCCCACTTGCAACTGAGCACAATCCTGGGTGACTTGGTGTGGGGGAGAAAGGACCTAGTGCCTGCTGGGTATATTCATGTAGCAGGCACTCGCCCATCTAGGACATGAGCATCAGGATCTTTAAAGTCAGTGCGATGGAATGCATGAGTGCACATAATAGACCTTGGTTTATACTCTCATTTGAAGAAGTAACTTAACTTGACCCTATCCTACTATATATATACTCTAAAGTCTAGAACATTTGATGTATTGTGTGTAGATGTATATTGTGTAATAGGGCGAGAACATTGTCTGAGGTTCTGGACAGGTTGCGCTGGGAATGTCTGTGATTCCGGATAGCTGGCGTGACAGGGTTAAGTAACTAAACATCATCTATGTATAGAACAAACGTTCGTTATTTTGGCACCACTTCCTCCTGTGCTTAGAAAATAGGCATTAGCTATGGAGATTTTTTTTTTCTTCTCTAAAAAAAACAACACCACCACTTGTTTTCAATCAACAAATTTCATTCTTCCACAACGGTTTTACCAAGCCAGAATGTTATGTCACAGAGTTCTGACAAATTGACCACCACCAACATGGCACTTGACAGGATAAAAATAGCATACCACTTCTTGGTACATTCAACAACCAGTTCCTGGTAAGATGCTGTGAACTGAAACTTGGAGGCTGATTTTCCAACCCTCTGTAGACGCTTCCACACGCTCATTTTCTTTTGTTATACAGTGGATGCTCACTGACAATAGGCCCTATAGGCCTAAGTTGTGTTATGATGATCACGGGTAAACTAAACTGGATGACTATAGCCTACACTTTCGAGCGTGTTGATTATTAATCGAAGGTCCCTTCAACTAAGAATTTTGAAACACTTCCAAATCGTTTGAGTCAACTAAACTAAAGTACATCAAAGAATAATCGCAGTCTTGTCAGGAAATCCCTTTTTTTCCCCCTTTTCTGTGTAAGACGGAAAACACTATCCGTCTACGACTCCATCTTGAACATCTTGTTGGTCACGTGACGAGACATTTCTAACCTTAATATTTATTTTGTTTTCCTGCTCCTTTCAATTAATATTGGCTCATTCTTTTAAATATTATGTAGGCACTATATGGTTAATATTACGCTGCAAAACGATACAATTTGATTTTGTATTTTAAGGTGCTTGTTCAACTTCGTCCGCCATGATAGTTGTTGGCAAAACAAAGCAGACGATTGATAACACGCGGTTTGATCGAGTTACTTCTTATTTATTCCGTAATCTGCGCGCATCCCAGTTGCCTAGTTACTATCAGATTGGTACTATTATCGCTTGCACTTTTGCTGGTCATTACAGAAATTACATTTTAAGCATTGCATTTAAACATTATGTTCAAAATGTTAGCCTGGTCCACTCGACAGTCATTGCAGCAGGCAAGCAGTAGTACAAATATTAACAGTTATATGTTCGTGTTCTATGATATTGTGTGTGCTGATCTGAATCGTTTAGTGGGTTTTATTTGACGAATTATGTTGCCTATAAATGTTATACTTTCTTACAGTATCATCAGTTTATTTCATACATAGAAAAGTGTTCTCCACAACCTACAATCTTCCCTGCAAGATTTGCAGCAGACAAACAAAGCTACTGCGACTGCGCACATTAAAGCCAATCGATCAATCGTACACAAACGTAATTATCTTACGTAGGATTTTATTGGTTCATGAGTTTGGTGCCCAAATGACGGTCTGCTCAGGAATTTATTATACCATTTTAGGAGTAACTGTACAGCTCGCACTAAATAAGCTTGCTATAAGCACTCACACGCATACACACACATATGCGCGCGCAAGGATAAATATCTATACAGCGTCGTAAAACATTATGAGATAAAACAGTTAAACAATATAAGAAATAATACAAACATCGCACATAACAAGGATAAATATTTGAACAATACGGTGCAACATTATGAGATAAAACTCGTTAAATATCGTAACAAATAATAACAAACATCCCATATTGGCTTAAAAAGGCATATTTAAAGAGAGACGCATATACATACACAAACACGCTCACAAAACAAAGTAGGACATCAGCATTAAGAATAAATAATGAAGCAATGATAAAAATAGCTTAAAGTAAAAATTACCACTTTTATAAACCAAAGTAACATTTCACTAAAACCATACAGTGTCAACCCCAATCATAGGCAGTGAAGTCTCGTCTTTCGTAGACCTCAATTACACACTATAATATGCATATAGTATGTAGGAGGCCTACGAGTTTACACAGACGATAGAAGAGATTTCAGAGCCAGCGCCCCAATAAACAATACAAAGACGTGTACAGGCACTAAAACATTTAAACTAAGAACAGCAGCAGCAGCAGCAGTAGTAGTAGTAAGAGGAGTAGTAGTAGTAGTAAGAGTAGTAGTAATAGTTGTAGCAGTAGTAGTAGCAGTACTGGATCTGCTTATCCTTAAAGCCTTGCGGTTGATTTAGTGTCCGATCTTTTTGTGACTCACTTGTATTAATTTCTAGCTGGCTCAAGACAATCAATTATGAATCATATCCATAGATCATATCTTTCAAAACTCCTGTTGGTCGATGAGATTTTTGAAACGGTTAAAGTTGGGTGCTCGTTTAACGAATCCCGGCATTTTGTTCTATAAAAGTTCAACTCTGTTGCCGACTGTGCATTTACGAGTGTTTGCAGGGGCGGATTATGGAGGAGGAGGGGGTTCCAGGGAGCACGGAACCCCCAACCCCACCTCTCTCTTCCCTCCGGCAAAAAATAAATAAACACATACACACACACACACACACACACACACACACACACACACACCACACACACACACACACTCACACAACAAAAAGACACACACACGTTTCCTTTCTCCCATCCCCCACACCCCTCACACCTTCAATGCCATTATGGCATATTTTTATTGGCTGGAGTCCTCACATTTTGAACAAGATTGCGGTAAAACTTCAGGATATTAGGGTTCTGTCCCTTGCACACTTGTATGTGTTCAATGACTTCAATTCTGTATTAATTTGGATTTTGACAAGCTTATCGTAGTTTTGGAACCCAGTTAGCCTATTGACCTGTGATGTAGGCTTGGTATAGGACTAACATAGATCTTTTACTCTCTGATGACGTATATTACCTTCCATATCCGCTTCCAACCCATTGCATTAGATTTTATCTCTTTTCAGGATGGGTGAGGATTGACCAACAATGTGTAGGCTGAATTAGCAAACTGCAAAAATTACTGTAGACCTAGTAATCGTTTGTCTAGTTTTTAAAAGCCAATACAAGCAGAATGTGGAGTTGTTTTGATTTCACAATGCATACATCTTTAAGCCCACCATTATTTTATTTTATTAATTTATTTATCGTATTTTTTTTTTAATCAGGGTCTTCTGGCACTCCAGTAGAAGCAGGATCAGGCTAGGTTGTAATAATAATAAATAATAATAAGGATATTTATCCATTAAGTGCTTTTTTCTATTAAAACATCGGTTCAAAGCGCAAGTCTCACATATTCACACATCAAAAAGGAAAATCATAAGGAACAATAAAAGAATTAAAAAGAAATAGAAAAAGATTATATATACGCTAGCAGATGTGGATCGGTAGAGACCATGCAGAACAGACCATTGTTGAGGAAGATGGTTAATTGGCAACGGAAGGCGAGAAAAGATTACTTATTAGGTTCTGTTTGAAGGAAGAGATTGAGGGTGTGCTGCGAAGAGAGAGTCGGAGTTTTTCCAAGCAGACGGTCCAAAGGCAGAGAAAGAGCGGGATCCGACAGAAACAAGTTTGGTTCAAAAGACATAAAAAGTCAGAGGATCAGAAGCTGAGCGAGGTTGGGTGAAGATGTGTACAAGTGGATGCTTAGGAAGGAGAGCAGAACCGTTGATGCATTTGAAGCAGAGAAAGTTAACTTTGTAGAGTATTTTTCCCCGTGGGGATACCGGGGGATCTTTCAGTATAGAAGTTTAGTGCTTTAAACTTCCTCTTTTCTATCACTCTTTATATGTCTGCCTTCGCTTTTCTTTTCTTTTGTCTACAGGATTCACTTTTTAAATATGTCATTCACCTGTATTTTTTTGCACGAATCCCTTTCCACTGTTTTCTATGGTCTTCTTTAGGCCCCTTGCCTTTGCCATGCAGGGCGACTCGTGTCGGGGGAGAATAGGATCCTGGAGGCTGAGGTCACTAAAGGATAGCGATCCTTCAAACCAACACCTCTTCGGCCCGGACCTCTTACATGGGGAGCTGGCGTGTATTGCCCTAGTTCTGCTAGAAAACTGCAGCTCATGGGTCAAACCTGAGCAAGACCGTAGATACAGTGCGGACTTGTTTGAGTGTATATCCCGGGTGCGTTTCCTTGCTGGATTTTGCTCGACCAGAAAGGGCGTTGGTAGACCAATCTACAACCTCCATTTTGCTGATGACATTGACGGATTGGCTGGGAAGGAACAAAAACTTGAACAGCTGGTACAGAGGCTTGACACCATCTCCAGAGCCTTTGGAATGGAAATAAGTGCAGAGGAGACCAAAATGATGACCAACAAAAGCAACGGCCTCAACGCGGATATCAAAGTTTAAGGCCAATCCCCCAACACGGTGAATAGCTTAAAATATTTAGGAGCAATTGTATCAGACAATAGGTCCCGACAGGAAATCCTCTCCAGGATCGCACAAGAATCTGCTGCCCTGACAAGGTTGAAGCCCATTTGGAGAGACAGGATCATCAGTCTAAATCCAAACAGTGGCGTAACTATGGGAGGAGGAGGGGGAGGGGGGTCCAAATTCGAAAGCCCCCCCCCCCCCCTGGCCCTCACTTGAGGGGGGCCCCCAAAGGAGTGTCCGAAAAACTGTTTTACATTAAATATTAAATATTACGCCACCGCCATGTAATCTTTCTATTCACGTTGTTATATAAGTTTAGACTATATAATATATTGTTACGCGCACGATAGTACGTGTGAGACGCGCACGATAGATCCGATCGTTTTGTTTTGCAAAGCATGCAATAACAGAGTGTATTTACCTTTGATTAGATTTTGCATTGTTGTTAGAAGAAGCTTGGTATAGTGTTGATAATTTTTATTGGTCGGGTGCTTGTTTACTCTCGACCGAAGCATCTAGACAGATCTACTGGTAGTTGAGATTCTTCTGGCCTAGGCGAGATTATATGACGTAAGACATTTCTGATGACGAATTTTAATGTGATTGGCTGTAATTTCGTCACGCTGGAATGTTCGAACGTTCTCTAGAGTATAGAGAGACTATATATATGTTTCAGAGTAGAGGTTGAAAAGTGGGGCCGGGTAGCTCAGTTGGTAAGAGCGTCTTGCTAGTAACCGAAAGGTCGCTGGTTCGAATCCCGGATTGGTCAACGTGTGATCATATTATTTTCCCCTTTACCAACAACTGGCCCGCTGGTGTCAGTATAAATCGGTCCAGTAGTCACCTATATGCGAAAGTGTCGTGTGACTATAATCTACAAAACAACAACAGGTTGAAAAAGGAGAAAGTGGAAAAAGCGATTGCATGCAGTTGTTGATGTACGCTGAATAAAGTTGGAAAACTTCACACGGCGACTCCTGCCTTGTTGCTGAGTGAACAGGTTTCGTGGACAAACGAATTTGAGTTACACTTATCAGGATTCAAGCATCGGGGCTGAATCAACTACTGATTAAAAAAAAACAACAACAACAACGAGTGTAACATATATATATATATATATATATATATATATATATATATATATATATATATATATATATATATATATATATATATATATATATATAACAAGCATGTAGACTTATACATTATTATACCGAGTGAAGAATATGAGCTTTACGAATCCGAACTTCTAGGGGATACTGGCCCAGAAGCATTAAAAGAAATAAAATAAATTATATAAATAAACAAATATTTGTATTTCAAAAATTTTTTAATTGTTTTTTTTTTTATTTGTTGAAATTAAGCTATATAATAGGATAGAATAGGATTTTTATTTGTACTGTGCGTTATTTTACTTTTTTACGTAAGCGCTTTGAGCCGACAGAACTGTTTGATCGATTGTAGCGCTTTATTATTTATTTTTTTTTTTACAGTTATTTTAATTATTCACAACTTTATTTTAACAACTCTATTATCACCAAGGTGAAATTCGGGCACTTTCATTTTTGAAAGTACAGCAGCTCCAAGTGTTTTTGTCACCGGCACTCACTCGTTTAGGACATGAGCGTCAGGATCTTTAAAGTTTGTTATGATGGAATGCATGCGACACAGACTAGACCTCGGTTTAACTCTCATCCGAAGGATAAATAATAACAAAATAAATAATCTTACTGCGTGTGGATCATAATTATATGCGCCCCGTAAAGTTTACAATGTCGACGCTATAACCTTGCAGTTTTGTGATGAGATTTAAAAAAAAAAAAAAAAAAAAAAAAACAGCTGAAGGGGAAGTATTTTTGGGGTGCTGTGGGTAAACTATATAATTTTTTTTATTTCTGTGTTGTTGCATTTTATTGCCTGCGTGCTGTTTTGTTCATTTACTACTTTTTGAATTTTTATGGGAAAAAATGCAAGCCTAATGTTGTCGTCGATATATATATATATTTTATGAAAATTGTGTAGGCCTATATGTGCCTCACGGCGAAATGCAATCCTTGTGCATTAAATGTCACTAATTGGCTTTTTATCCGAATCTTCTATAGAAACTTTTAAAAGTGACCAAGCAGTTTCAAACAGAGAAACAGCTGACATACGTGTATGCAATATTTGGTACCATGGAACTGGCGGTATGATTCCTCCGACTGAAATGGCACACAAGTGGCAATCAGAAGCGGTCTATGCTGTAGTTGGTCGCAGCAGGCCATTAAGCAAACGAACGTCGAGCTCAGTAGCAGACGGGCGAGATGGCTTCTTCGCGAATGAAAAGTTTTGCTAAACACGACCCCCTTGCCGATGAACCTCAAAGTAAGTGTATCTTGAGCTACTTTTGTATTACTAGTATGAATCTGTCAATGTTTTATGTGATGTTATCGATCTACTTGAAAGATTTAGGAAATCAAGTAAAAGTGCGTTTTTGCATAGTCTGTCGGCTGCTCCGACAGTTTGAACAGGACAAAATGTTAATTTTTATTAAATCACGTATGTTTTTTGTGATTTTGGAATGGTTAAACCATGAATCGTTTGATTTCACAATAAAAAGTAAACATTTTAAGAGATTTCAGAGTGTGGATTGAAAGTACTGACGTAAAATTGATCGTCAAGAAATTCCTAACAGACGATATTACAAGATGGCGGTCTCTTCTAAACCCCTTTCGGCGCGAAGGATGAAGTGTGTCAAAACTAAACCTCAGTTTATTCATCATTTTCGATAAAGGAAGGCTTAACAGCATGTTCAGTCAATGCCTGTTGTATTTTTTGTTGTAACGATTTTTCGATTTTGAGGGGGTAATATATAAAGTTTTTGTTTTCAAGTTGACAATTTCACATGGACAGATAAATAAAAGCCTCGCATGCGCAGCGTCTGCTACGGTTTGTCGAGCAACTCAAAACGAGGCTCATGCAGCCTACAACACGCGCTCTGGCCAAATTTAGTTAAAAGTAAGAGGCAGCCTAATTATTCATTATTCAGATGATAACAGCAGTTTATTTTATTATTAATTTTTTATTTATTTGTAGTTAACTGTTTTATACTATTAGTATTACGAATGTGATTGTGTTATCGATTTGTGGCAATTTTATTTTATTTACCCACCCTCTCCTACCCCCTCCACACACAATCAGATAGGTGTGGTCATCATAAATGTAATGCAGTTTAAACTTTTTTAATTGGTTATAATAAGAATTTAAAAAAAATTGGAGTTACAATTAAGACTTAAAAATTAGTAAGATAATCAATTCACCAAAAGTTTGTTTTTAATGTTTTATTTTTTAATCCTATCTTACTAAAACTGGATATCCACTGAGTCATTTAAAATGTAAAGCTGTTAATCTCCTAGGCCAAAAACAAAATGTCTGTTTACGGTGTCCAGACCGTACCGATCCTGATTATTTGGCCCAACCCTAAACTTTTTGGGCAGGTCGTCTGGAAAAAAAATTGAAATAATGCAAAATAATTGCAACCAAGGTGGGAATGGTTTAAGAAAAACAAAGAAGCCGACCTACCGAGCCTATTTTTTTCCTTATGTTAAATAAAACACATTTTTGGGGAAGGCCTTAAGTTCATGACATTTTAAAGTTTTAATTAAGATGTTTTAGCATGCAAGTTGCTGTTTTTAGCAGTATTGCAGGGTAATAACATTTTTAAAACCACGTGTGGCGAACAATTTTGTGTCAGTTTTGTTTCCTTCAATACACATTTTGCTAAAACCTGGTGATCAGATGAATTTGAAGTCTCTATTAGGCAAAAAAAAAAAAAAAAAAAAAAAAAGCCTATTTACAGGTCATAGAACTTAGAAGAAAAATTACGTTGGTAGGTCAGCTTTTTAAACATTTATTAAAAAAAAAAAAAAAAAAAAAAAAAACTGCAAACTTTTTCACCTTGGGTGCGAATTTCTTTGGGGGGGGGGGGGGATGCAGACGCAGACGATCCCCAAAAAAAGTTTATGGTCAGGCCCAAAAGTTAGGGTCGGTTAGGATGTTGTTGTTTGTAGATTATACTTTTTTTTATAGTCACACGACACTTTCGCATATAGGTGACTACTGGACCGATTTATACTGACACCAGCGGGCCAGTTGTTGGTAAATGGGAAAATAATATGATCACACGTTGACCAATCCGGGATTCGAACGAGCGACCTTTCGGTTACTAGCAAGACGCTCTTACCAACTGAGCTACCCGGCCCCACGATTAGGATATGCCATAAACAGACATTTTATTTTTGGGGGGGGGGGGGGTTGGGGGTTCCTTAAGTCTTCCAATTCGGGTTCACATTTTTGGCTTCTTCAGGCTTTAATGTTCAATTGTTTTTTGTTATGTAAGCACCTTCAAAATTTATACTTGTTACCTGTTCAGTCTCCTTCAGATGCAATAATAAAAATAAAAAAAGCTAATACAGTGGAACCTCCGGTATACGACCATTCAAAATCTGAGAAAAAACGGTCTTATAATAGAGGTGGTCTTATACCGGAAACAAGGGGTGGGGTGGGGGAAAGGGGGGTCAGGCTCGGAGGGGTATGTAGTCATAATTTTCACACTCACCAGCATGTATTCTCTGACAAAAAACTGTAAAACATGTTTCATTTTTAGCTTTGTCTTTTATTCACAACTTCAAAAATAGAAAACAGTCGAACCACTGCCAGACGCGTTCATCCAAGTCTGTCAGTGCAGAAGCTCTCAGTTTCGATGTTTCCCTTTCGCCACTTTCTCCACTCTCCCATCGTAGTTTCACAGATTCCTTATCCTTTATGATGAGCTGAATTTGGGTCTTTTCACTTCTTTCAATCACTTTCATTCTCTCTGCCAAACTCAAAACGTTCCTCTTGCGCGACGCCATTTTGACAAGCCAGTGTAGGCGAGTAATGTCCCTTATTTGCGAACCGGAAATAGCAGACAACAGCAGGCGTACACTAACATGAGAGAAAAAACGAAAGGTACAGACAACAAATTAACTGATATCTCTTTTAAATTGCCCTAAGACGGTCGTATAAAGGGCTTAAGACACGGTCGCTGGTCGCATAAACGAGGTTGTCGCATACCAGAGGTCATTTATTATTGGAAGTGAATCCGTCAGAAGTTTTCAGGTCACATAACGGAGGGAGTCGTATACCAGAGAGACGGATACTGGAG
>CM072513.1:24389189-24599189 GCA_036898135.1 Oncomelania hupensis
AGCAGTAGTAGTAGTAGTAGTGGTAGTAAGAGTAGTAGTAGTAGCAGTAGCCTAGTAGTAGCAGTACTGGATCTGCTGATCCTTAAACCCTTGCGGTTGATTTAGTGTCCGATCTTTTTGTGACTCACTTGTAGTAATTTCTAGCTGGCTCAAGACAATCAATTATGAATCATATTCATAGATCATATCTTTCAAAACTCCTGTTGGTCGATGAGATTTTTGAAACGGTTAAAGTTGGGTGCTCGTTTAACGAATCCCGGCATTTTGTTTTATAAAAGTTCAACTCTGTTGCCGACTGTATGGGGCCGGGTAGCTCAGTTGGTAAGAGCGTCTTGCTAGTAACCGAAAGGTCGCTGGTTCGAATCCCGGATTGGTCAACGTGTGATCATATGATTTTCCCCTTTACCGACAACTGGCCCGCGGGTGCCAGTATAAATCGGTCCAGTAGTCACCTATATGCAAGAGTGTCGTGTGACTATAATCTACAAACAACATTGCCGACTGTGCATTTACAAGTGTTTGCAGGGGCGGATTATGGGGGAGGAGAGGGTTCCAGGGAGCACGGAACCCCCACCCCCACCCCCACCTCTCTCTTCCCTCCGGCAAAAAATAAATAAACACATACACAAACACACACACACACACACACACACACACCCACCCACCCTCACACACACACACACACACACACGTTTCCTTTCTCCCCCATCCCCCACACCACTCACACCTTCAATGCCATTATGACATATTTTTATTGGCTGGAGTCCTCACATTTTGAACAAGATTGCGGTAAAACTTCAGGATATTAGGATTCTGTCCCTTGCACACTTGTACGTGTTCAATGACTTCAATTCTGTATTAATTTGGATTTTGACAAGCTTATGGTAGTTTTGGAACCCAGTTAGCCTATTGACCTGTGATGTAGGCTTGCTATAGGACTAACATAGATCTTTTACTCTCTGATGACGTATATTACCTTCCATATCCGCTTCCAACCCATTGCATTAGATTTTATCTCTTTTCAGGAAGGGTGAGGATTGACCAACAATGTGTAGGCTGAATTAGCAAACTGCAAAAATTACTGTAGACCTATTAATCGTTTGTCCAGTTTTTAAAAGCCAATACAAGCAGAATGTGGAGTTGTTTTGATTTCACAATGCATACATCTTTAAGCCCACCATTATTTTATTTTATTAATTTATTTATCGTATTTTTTTTTTAAATCAGGGTCTTCTGGCACTTCAGTAGAAGCAGGATCAGGCTAGGTTGTAATGATAATAAATAATAATAAGGATATTTATCCATTAAGTGCTTTTTTCTATTAAAACTCGGTTCAAAGCGCAATTCTCACACATTCACTCATCAAAAAGGAAAATCATAAGGAAAAATAAAAGAATTAAAAAGAAATAGAAAAAGATTATATATACGCTAGCAGATGTGGATCGGTAGAGACCATGCAGAACAGACCATTGTTGAGGAAGATGGTTAATGAGCAACGGAAGGCGAGAAAAGATTACTTATTAGGTTCTGTTTGAAGGAAGAGATTGAGGGTGTGCTGCGAAGAGAGAGTCGGAGTTTGACGGTCCAAAGGCAGAGAAAGAGCGGGATCCGACAGAAACAAGTTTGGTTCAAAAGACATAAAAAGTCAGAGGATCAGAAGCTGAGCGGAGGTTGGGTACAAATGGATGCTTAGGAAGGAGAGCAGAACCGTTGATGCATTTGAAGCAGAGAAAGTTAACTTTGTAGAGTATTTTTACCCCGTGGGGATACCGGGGGATCTTTCAGTATAGAAGTTTAGTGCTTTAAACTTCCTCTTTTCTATCACTCTTTATATGTCTGCCTTCGCTTTTCTTTTCTTTTGTCTACAGGATTCACTTTTTAAATATGTCATTCACCTGTATTTTTTTTTGCACGAATCCCTTTCCACTGTTTTCTATGGTCTTCTTTAGGCCCCTTGCCTTTGCCATGCAGGGCGACTCGTGTCGGGTGAGAATAGGATCCTGGAGGCTGAGGTCACTAAAGGATAGCGGTTCTTCAAACCAACACCTCTTCGGCCCGGACCTCTTACATGTGGAGCTGGCGTGTATTGCCCTAGTTCTGCTAGAAAACTGCAGCTCATGGGTCAAACCTGAGCAAGACCGTAGATACAGTGCGGACTTGTTTGAGTGTATATCCCGGGTGCGTTTCCTTGCTGGAATTTGCTCGACCAGAAAGGGCGTTGGTAGACCAATCTACAACCTCCATTTTGCTGATGACATTGACGGATTGGCTGGGAAGGAACAAAAACTTGAACAGCTGGTACAGAGGCTTGACACCATCTCCAGAGCCTTTGGAATGGAAATAAGTGCAGAGGACACCAAAATGATGACCAACAAAAGCAACGGCCTCAACGCGGAGATCAAAGTTTAAGGCCAATCCCCCAACACGGTGAATAGCTTAAAATATTTAGGAGCAATTGTATCAGACAATAGGTCCCGACAGGAAATCCTCTCCAGGATCGCACAAAAATCTGCTGCCCTGACAAGGTTGAAGCCCATTTGGAGAGACAGGATCATCAGTCTAAATCCAAACAGTGGCGTAACTATGGGAGGGGGAGGGGGAGGGGTGTCCAAATTCGAAAGCCCCGCCCCCTGGCCCTCACTTGAGGGGGGCCCCCAAAGGAGTGTCCGAAAAACTGTTTTACATTAAATATTAAATATTACGCCACCGCCATGTAATCTTTCTATTCACGTTGTTATATAAGTTTAGACTATATAATATATATATATATATATATATATATATATATATATATATATATATATATATATATATATATATATATATATATATATATATATATATATATATATATATTGTTACGCGCACGATAGTACGTGTGAGACGCGCACGATAGATCCGATCGTTTTGTTTTGCAAAGCATGCAATAACAGAGTGTATTTACCTTTGATTAGATTTTGCATTGTTGTTAGAAGAAGCTTGGTATAATGTTGATAATTTTTGTTGGTCGATATTATTGGAGAATTTTCTAGGGTGCTTGTTTACTCTCGACCGAAGCATCTAGATAGATCTACTGGTAGTTGAGATTCTTCTGGCCTAGGCGAGATAATATGACGTAAGACAGTTCTGATGACGAATTTTAATGTGATTGGCTGTAATTTCGTCACGCTGGAATGTTCGAACGTTCTCTAGAGTATAGAGAGACTATATCTATATGTTTCAGAGTAGAGGTTGAAAAAGGAGAAAGTGGAAAAAGCGATTGCATGCAGTTGTTGATGTACGCTGAATACAGTTGGAAAACTTCACACGACGACTCCTGCCTTGTTGCTGAGTGAACAGGTTTCGTGGACAAACGAATTTGAGTTACACTTATCAGGATTCAAGCATCGGGGCTGAATCAACTACTGATTAAAAAAAAACCAACAACGAGTGTAACATATATATATATATATATATATATATATATATATATATATATATATATATATATATATATAACAAGCATGTAGACTTATACATTATTATACCGAGTGAAGAATATGAGCTTTACGAATCCGAACTTCTAGGGGATACTGGCCCAGAAGCATTAAAAGAAATAAAATAAATTATATAAATAAACAAATATTTGTATTTCAAAATATTTTTAATTGTTTTTTTTTTTATTTGTTGAAATTAAGCTATATAATAGGATAGAATAGGATTTTTATTTGTACTGTGCGTTATTTTACTTTTTTACGTAAGCGCTTTGAGCCGACAGAACTGTTTGATCGATTGTAGCGCTTTATTATATTTTTTTTTACAGTTATTTTAACATTATTCACAACTTTATTTTAACAACTCTATTATCACCAAGGTGAAATTCGGGCACTTTCATTTTTGAAAGTACAGCAGCTCCAAGTGTTTTTGTCACCGGCACTCACTCGTCTAGGACATGAGCGTCAGGATCTTTAAAGTTTGTTATGATGGAATGCATGCGACACAGACTAGACCTCGGTTTATACTCTCATCCGAAGGATAAATAATAACAAAATAAATAATCTTACTGCGTGTGGATCATAATTATATGCGCCCCGTAAAGTTTACAATGTCGACGCTATAACCTTGCAGTTTTGTGATGAGGTTTCAAAAAAAAAAAAAAAAAAAAAAAAAAAAAAAAAAAAAAACAGCTGAAGGGGATGTATTTTTGGGGTGCTGTGGGTAAACTATAATACTTTTTTTACTTTCTGTGTTGTTGCATTTTATTGCCTGCGTGCTGTTTGTTTCATTTACTACTTTTTGAATTTTTATGTTGTCGTCGATATATATATTTTATGAAAATTGTGTAGGCCTATATATGCCTCACGGCGAAATGTAATCCTTGTGCATTAAATGTCACTACTTGGCTTTTTATCCGAATCTTCGTTCTATAGAAACTTTTAAAAGTGACCAAGCAGTTTCAAACAGAGAAACAGCTGACATACCCCAATACGTGTATGCAATATCTGGTACCATGGAACTAGTTGGTATGATTCCTCCGACTGAAATGGCACACAAGTGGCAATCAGAAGCGGTCTATGCTGTAGTTGGTCGCAGCAGGCCATTAAGCAAACGAACGTCGAGCTCAGTAGCAGACGGGCGAGATGGCTTCTTCGCGAATGAAAAGTTTTGCTAAACACGACCCCCTTGCCGATGAACCTCAAAGTAAGTGTATCTTGAGCTACTTTTGTATTACTAGTATGAATCTGTCAATGTTTTATGTGATGTTATCGATCTGCTTGAAAGATTTAGGAAATCAAGTAAAAGTGCGTTTTTGCATAGTCTGTCGGCTGCTCCGACAGTTTGAACAGGACAAAATGTTAATTTTTATTAAATCACGTATGTTTTTTGTGATTTTGGAATGGTTAAACCATGAATCGTTTGGTTTCACAATAAAAAGTAAACATTTTAAGAGATTTCAGAGTGTGGATTGAAAGTACTGACGTTAAATTGATCGTCAAGAAATTCCTAACAGACGATATTACAAGATGGCGGTCTCTTCTAAACCCCTTTCGGCGCGAAGGATGAAGTGTGTCAAAACTAAACCTCAGTTTATTCATCATTTTCGATAAAGGAAGGCTTAACAGCATGTTCAGTCAATGCCTGTTGTATTTTTTGTTGTAACGATTTCTCGATTTTTGGGGGGTAATATATAAAGTTTTTGTTTTCAAGTTGACAATTTCACATGGACAGATAAATAAAAGCCTCGCATGCGCAGCGTCTGCTACGGTTTGTCGAGCAACTCAAAACGAGGCTCGTGCAGCCTACAACACGCGCTCTGGCCAAATTTAGTTAAAAGTAAGAGGCAGCCTAATTATTCATTATTCAGATGATAACAGCAGTTTATTTTATTATTAATTTTTTATTTATTTGTAGTTAACTGTTTTATACTATTAGTATCACGAATGTGATTGTGTTATCAATTTGTGGCAATTTTATTTTATTTACCCACCTTCTCCTACCCCCTCCACACACAATCAGATAGGTGTGGTCATCATAAATGTAATGCAGTTTAAACTTTTTTAATTGGTTATAATAAGAATTTTTAAAAAAATTGGAGTTACAATTAAGACTTAAAAATTAGTAAGATAATCAATTCACCAACAGTTTGTTTTTAATGTTTTATTTTTTAATCCTATCTTACTAAAACTGGATATCCACTGAGTCATTTAAAATGTAAAGCTGTTAATCTCCTAGGCCAAAAACAAAATGTCTGTTTACGGTGTCCAGACCGTACCAATCCTGATTATTTGGCCCAACCCTAAACTTTTTGGGCAGGTCGTCTGGAAAAAAAACTAAAATAATGCAAAATAATTGCAACCAAGGTGGGAATGGTTTAAGAAAAACGAAAGAAGCCGACCTACCGACCCTATTTTTTTCCTTATGTTAAATAAAACACATTTTTGGGGGGGCCTTAAGTTCATGACATTTTAAAGTTTTAATTAAGATGTTTTAGCATGCAAGTTGCTGTTTTTAGCAGTATTGCAGGGTAATAACATTTTTAAAACCACGTGTGGCGAACAATTTTGTGTCAGTTTTGTTTCCTTCAATACACATTTTGCTAAAACCTGGTGATCAGATGAATTTGAAGTCTCTATTAGGCAAAAAAAAAAAAAAAAAAAAAAAAAGCCTATATACAGGTCATAGAAGAAAAATTACGTTGGTAGGTCAGCTTTTTAAACATTTATTAAAAAAAAAAAAACAAAAAAAAAAAAAAAAAAACCTACAAACTTTTTCACCTTGGGTGCGAATTTCTTTGGTCAGGCCCAAAAGTTAGGGTCGGTTAGGATATGGTAAACAGACATTTTATTTTTTGGGGGGTTGGGGGTTCCATAAGTCTTCCAATTCGGGTTCACATTTTTGGCTTCTTCAGGCTTTAATGTTCAATTGTTTTTTGTTATGTAAGCACCTTCAAAATTTATACTTGTTACCTGTTCAGTCTCCTTCAGATGCAATGAATAATAAAAATGAAAAAGCTAATACAGTGGAACCTCTGGTATACGACCGTTCAAAATCTGAGAAAAAACGGTCTTATAATAGAGGTGGTCTTATACCGGAAACAAGGGGTGGGGTGGGGGGAAGGGGGGTCAGGCTCGGAGGGGTATGTAGTCATAATTTTCACACTCACCAGCATGTATTCTCTGACAAAGGAAACTGTAAAACATGTTTCATTTTTAGCTTTGTCTTTTATTCACAACTTCAAAAATAGAAAACAGTCGAACCACTGCCAGACGCGTTCATCCAAGTCTGTCGGTGCAGAAGCTTTCAGTTTCGATGTTTCCCTTTCGCCACTTTCTCCACTCTCCCATCGTAGTTTCACAGATACATTATCCTTTATGATGAGCTGAATTTGGGTCTTTTCACTTCTTTCAATCACTTTCATTCTCTCTGCCAAACTCAAAACGTTCCTCTTGCGCGACGCCATTTTGACAAGCCAGTGTAGGTGAGTAATGTCCCTTATTTGCGAACCGGAAACAGCAGACAACAGCTGGCGTACACTAACATGAGAGAAAAAACTAAAGGTACAGACAACAAATTAACTGATATCTCTTTTAAATTGCCCTAAGATGGTCGTATAAAGGGCTTAAGACACGGTCGCTGGTCGCATAAACGAGGTTGTTGCATACCAGAGGTCATTTATTATTGGAAGTGAATCCGTCAGAAGTTTTCAGGTCACATAACGGAGGGAGTCGTATACCAGAGAGACGGATACTGGAGGTTCCACTGTACAATAAACTGACCAGGGTTTGCGCTATGTTTCATAACAGGTCCTATCATTATCCACCTTGTGCTTAGTAACTACTGATCAGATCAAAACCCAAGGTGAAAATTCTTAGTGCAGATTACACCGTATTCATTTTCATGTTAACAGTGCAGATTCCTTAACCCTTTTTGTCCTGACACCTTACTCCGTAAGTCAGAGCTAAAAACTAAAATCCTATGTCAAGGGAAATAACTCTGCACATGAAGTGTGGTAGCATCATTCCCAAAATAAAATACGCACAAGCTGTTTTTTCAGACTTAAAAAAAATTGTTGCATTTGGCAGGGACTTTTTTCTTTAAGAAAAAAAGAAGAATCTTTTAATGATATTTTAGAAGGGCACCAAAAATTCAAATGCCAAATTTCACAACAACAAAAATTAAAATTTTTGACTCGTCTTTGTCATTTCAAACATTTGGGGTATTTACCGGTGATACATCTAGCATGTTAAGATCGCTTTCACTTTTTTTTTTTGTTACTTGGTCAAACCTTCCATCCAACATTGTGAATCCGCCATAGCATGCAAGTCGTATGGGATTTGCCCTTCTAGGTTTTGTTTGTTTTTTTTGTTTTTTTTGTTTTTGTTTTTTTAGCCTTTACACACAACAGATGTAGGAAAAGAACTCTGATAAGTTATATAGCAGGTAAAAAAAAATCCAGTACTGTCTTATGTGAAACAATAAATTACGGGGAATTACCAGTTATTGTGAACCCTGACTGAGGTATGCCATCATTGGAAATGTCAGAGTCTGCCATCACTAAAGTGGGTCAACATTCTGTAGTCTGGTCTGGATTTTGACAATTAAATAAGCAAAACATAGTGCGGATGTGTCGATTTTTTTTTTTTTGGGGGGGGGGGGAGCAGATTTTTACTACTGAAATCTCAGATTGACTGCATTAAACCTCATAATATTGAACACAAAGAAGAAAACATTGCTCTTGCAAAAAGATGGTGTCCTCTGGGAAGCATGAATGCTACTATCGTTCGGAAAAAAAAGTAGCACTACATACCAGGATGTGAAACTAAAATGTGCATGTTTTGAGCTTTCCAGAAATATAAGGTTTTAACTCTATAGAATAATAATAAAAGAATAATAATATGAACATAAATTGTATCCCATCAAATCTAAACAAAATAGTCTACTCTAAGTGCATACCAACACTTTCTCAACATGAACACACACATTTTACATTTACTATGTTTGTGCATCCGAAAGGCGAATTTCTATGTAAATTTCATAGACGAATAAAATCTCACATATGTATATTCTTTAATGTAAGATTCTAAGAACATACAATACCAAGGAAGAGAAGTGGCAAATCAAATTGGTCAGTCGGAGTGGTTGGGTGGTCAAACTGGAGGTACAAAGAGATGAGTTTTGAGGGCAGAAAGTGTAGGCTTTCTGTGAAGGGAGAGAGGCACTATTATACAATTTAAAAATTTTACAAAATAATTAAAATGCCCGTCTCCTGGGAATGACTGAGCTGACAGGGCAGGGTCTACAAAAAGTTAACAATTCTTCTTCTCTTTTCAGGCAAAAAATGTTTGGATTCGCTGCTTCAAGCAGCACAAGAAATTGAAACTCTTGCAGAGAAGGAAAAGGAAATTGAAGCATTGAAGGTATGTGTGATATATGCAAATATTTAACTAGGACTGAAGAAGCATGAGAGTCATATGGGTATTGATCTTCTAGTATTGCAACAGAAAATATTTGTCCAGATCTTTTGCGAGTATGTGAGATGCTCACCTCACCCTCGCCTCACCTTGAACTCAGCTGTGACAGATGCCGCCTCTGAGATCCTTGGCAAGCACCGCCAACAGAAAAAACCATGATTCACATCTGAACTTTTGAACCTGTGTGACAAACGAAAAGAGATAAAAAAGAAAAATGACACCTCATAGCGAACTGATACCTACTGAAAAATCAACAGTGACATCCAAAAAGGCATGAGCACAGCAAAGGAGAAATGGATAGAAGATCAATGCCAGGAAATAGAACAGTCTGAACAAGAATGACAGCAAAAAGACCTAACAGACTTACAGAAGACCAAGAAGTCTTGGGTAGATGGACAGAATACTGTTCTGACCTTTACAACCAAACACCAAATGGAGACCCATCAGTTCTAGCAGTTCCAGCATGTCCCCAGAACAGAGAAGAGGAAGAAGTCCTTCCGATTCTCAGAGAAGTTGATGAAGGAATGCAATCGCTGAAGAAGGGAAAGTCAGTGGGAGTGGACAACATACCTGCAGAATTGTTTCAAGCAGGAGGAGAAGCGATGATTGACGCCCTTTCCACTATCTGTAACAAGATCTGGCAGAGTGGGGAGTGGCCTACACCATGAACCCAATTGCTTGTCATCACTCTTCCCAAAAAGTGTAACCTTCATGAGTGTGAAAATTAAACCTACTGCACCATCAGCCTCATCTGCCATCCCAGCAATGTCCTCCTGAAAATAATACCCAACAGGTTCAAACGCCAAGCTGAACAAATCATAGCTGAAGAACAAGAAGGATTCAGGGCAGAGCGGAGTACCACTGAGCAGATTTTCAACCTCAGAATAATCTGCGAGAAATACCTACAGCACCAACATCTATATCGTGTGTCTGTAGACTACAAGAAAGCGTTTGACCGAGTCTGGCATGCAGCTCTGTGGGCAACCATGAGACAGTGATCGTCCTAGGGATTTGCAAAACCGGTACGACGTCACAGTAAACAAACCCACTCGAACGCAAACCGGTAGGCCAGTCACGGAAACCGGTATGACCCATAGCAAAGCTTAAAATTGCGTCACTATTTTTGCCACCGAAAATCTGCCGACAAATGCAGTGATTAATTTATTGCTCACCGTAAAGCCTACTAACTATAACTGAAACAATGTTTGCCAAAAATAAAAGTAAATAACAGGCCTTTCTTACCTATTTCCGTCGCGTTTTGCTTTTCTCAAACATCTCCCTCGCTCTGTCGACGTCGAAGTCTTCTAACGACGTAGGCTATTACAAGTAGATGGCGACTCTGTTAATGCACTTTCTGTTTCATTAGAAACATCTTCGTCTTCACATAAACTTTTTTTATCGCCCCTCTCCCCCCTAGCAAAAAATGAAAAAAGAGATTTTTGCTTCTTCATTATTACTAGCCTATCTGCCACTGTCGCAATACATAGTGATAGTGTAACCAGCGTACTCCGTTTTTCTCTGTCCTCAGCAACCCTCGTGGTTTCGTTCAGTGTCAAGCCAGTCCATTCTCGAATGTTGTCCTCCCACCCCTTTTTTCGTCTCCCTCTTCTTCTGCATCCTTGCAACGTACCTTGCAGGATGATCTTAGCAAGGACTGATGCTCTGGTGACGTGGCCATGCCATCAGAGTTTCCGTTTCTTCACCACTATGAGCATGTCATCGTGTTGTCCAATGGCTTGTGTGATGGTCTGTCGAACTTCATCGTTGGTGATGTGCTGGGTATAGGAAATGCTCGGAAGTCTTCTGTAGCACCTCATCTCCATGCTTTGTATTCTTTGTTGTAGATCTATTATGAGGGTCCATGTTTCACAAGCATATAGAAAGATGGAGATGACAAGGGAGCGCAGTAGCTTTATCTTGGAGTGTAGACTGATGGTTCTGTCTCTCCAAATGGGCTTCAACCTTGTCAGAGTCACAGTTGCTTGTGCCATCCTGGAGAGGACTTCCTGTCAGGATCCATTGTCTGATACAGTTTCGCCTAAATATTTGAAGCTATGCACTGTGTTGAGGGATTGGCCTTTGACTTTGATGTCCGTATTGATGCCATTGGTGTTGTTGGTTATCTAATATCATTTTGGTCTTCTCTGCACTTATTTCCATTCCAAAGACTCTGGAGGTATTGGCAAGCTTCTGTACCAGCTGTTCTTGTTCCTCTCCAGCCAATCCATCAATGTCATCTGCAAAATGGAGGTTAAAGATTGCTCTACCCCCTATTCAGACTGTGCCTTCGTGATCTGCAAGTGTGTCTGACATAATAATAATAATAATAATAATAATAATAATAATAACGGGTTTTTATATAGCGTGTACTCCAACCTACATCCAGACTCGCAGCGCTTTACATAGTCAATACATGCACTCGATCAAACATCGCTTTTGTTACGATACACCAAAAGACGGAACAGTAAAAGTAAGAACTATTTACAACTATGTACAAAATGACAAAAAAGACAAAAATAGAATAGCAAAAACTTATTCACTGCTATTTATATGCCCGGATAGACCCAGGAAAGGAAAACAGTATAAATATTTACAGCCGTGTAAACACTTACGGATCAGACAGAAACAAAAGAGGAGAGAATGGCAGTGGGATACAAATCAGTCTGAATAATGCAGTTTGAAGGGGTGGGTTTTGAGGGCCTTTTTGAATGCCATTGTATGTTGCGGATATGGGAGGGAAGGGAATTCCACTGCTTGGGTGCAGAGTAAGCGAATGCACGTTGGCCGTATGTCTTAGTGCGGGTGACAGGAACCTTGAGTGTGCAAGTGTCAGCATAAGATCTTAAAGTACGTGAAGGAGAGTAGACAGACAGTAGATCAGCAAGGTAGGAAGGACAAGAATCTGTGAAGAAGTTGTGACAGAGAACAGAGAGTTTGTACTCTATGCGTGCTTGCACAGGAAGCCAGTGAAGGGAATGTAGTAGAGGTGTGATGTGATCGCGTTTCTTTGCTCGGAATACTAGTCTAGCAGCTGAGCTCTGAACCAGCATAAAAGTGTTGGAGAGAGTAGGCATCCTTGATGCACACCGATTGTTTTCTGAATCAGTTCCCGATGGCGCTGTATAGGACTGTACTGGACATTTTGATGACTTCTATAAAGTTAAGGCTGATGTTGTACATTCTCATGGTGGCCCATAGAGCTGCATGCCAGACTTGGTCAAACGTGTTTTTTAATCTACAAACACATGATATAGATGTTGTTGGTGCTGTAGGTATTTCTCGCAGATTATTCTGAGGTTGAAAATCTGCTCAAGTGGTACTTCACCCTGCCTTGAATCCTGCTTGTTTGTCAGCTATGATTTGTTCAGCTTGGAGTTTCAACCTGTTGAGTATTATTGTCAGGAGGACTTTGCTGGGATGGCTAATGAGGCTGATGGTACGGTAGTTTTCACACTCCTGAAGGTTACCCTTTTTGGGAATGGAGTCGCTTACTCGACATGCTTGTTTGAGAGTAACTTCATGTTTTAATTTGCACTCGCGGGATAGCAACTGACTCCCTGATTGGTCATTGAATAAATTACTGGCCAATCAGAAGCTCATCGTTAATGTGTATTCCCAACCCAAAACAACCAAAACGGCAAAAGTGAATGGAGAAAACAAGAATGAGATGTGCAACAGAATATTTCTGTTGCTGTTACTCGGAAGTTTTTCTCTGATCTTTAATTTCGATGTTGACTATTCGAAGGGAGCTTGAGTTAACTTTCCTTTATGATTTTAGTTACACACGCCTGTTTGGCGCACTGTCAACTAAGATCTGGGTGCCCCAACCGGAATTAAGGCTCCCTGGGTGCTCGGGTGCATGCAAAATTCTAACACTGCTAGTTACAGGTCTAGCACAAACAGCGATAAGCTCAAGCTGGCTCACTATGTAATCAGTTGGTGAACATTCCGAATTCCCGCGAAGCACCACAACATTTAGCAGAAGAAAACGCAGAGGATAATACGTTAGTAATATGAAACAAAATATGCCCCACTTTACAAGCCGGAATAAATGATAAATGAGAGAACCAAAAAAGGGGTTCACTCTATAAGTATATAAGTTTGGTTAGTCATTGTTATAAAAGATCTGCTGAAACAACCAGCCAGGTCAATTTACAATAATGGCATCTCATGCAGGGGACGCTGAGGCTGTACTCTAATTAAGCTATATAATCATTGAAAAAAAAATCTATTCTGTTGCAGAGAACGTATTCCGTGCAATCAGCTACAAAAAGTGGATCACAACCAGAAGGCCCATCCAAGAGGGTTTCCGTGCAATCAGGTACACAAAATGGATCACAACCAGCAGGCCCATCCAAGAGGGTAAGTCATGTGTCCCCCACTAAAGTATAGGTTACAAACTAATTTTATGCTTACTGAATGCAGTGATGCTGTAAGCCAGGAATTGCAACTTGCCCACCAGGGTTGTGACTTGGGCAAAATTATTTCCCTGCTGCGTTTCTCAGTAGTTCTTTAAAGAGAATAACTTTCACACCTTTCAATGTCGTAAATCCTTTTCAGATTCGTAGTAAGTGTTTCCCAACTAATAAAAATCCCTACCTCAACAAAATCTTTAAAAAGGATGGTTTTGATATTTATCAGGGATAAAAACTTCTTTTTGGGGGAAAATCTGCCAATTTTTATTGCCAGTTCTTCGCTTTTATCTATGTCCTTCCTCGACACTTGGTCAAGGACAGCCTGCAGATGTTCATAAAAATCCACGACTTCGCTGTCGTCATGGTCTGATGTTTGGGACATAGGCCAGGATGATGGTGATGTTGAAAGGGGCTGCTCTCAAACAGATGGTAATGAATCTACTGGAGACTGGGCGGCAACCCATGACAGTGGTTAGAATGCCTTTGTGGACCAAGAATCCAACACCGTGTTTGTGCCCGTCATCTTTCCCACTGAAATAAAGCTCAGTGTTCCCGATTACGCACAGTAGTGCGTCAATTACGCACAAAATATGAAAAATGACGCAGGAAAATTTGCATGTGTGCGTCCTGTGGACGCACACATTTTTTTGGAATCGCTGAAGTCATAAATACGACCAACGAGTGGCGAACTAATTCACGGCATAATCAGAATCAGAACCCAACTGAGACTGCCATTGCAGACGATTAAAGATTGTGTCTGGAGTTGTCGTCCTTAAAAATCACATGCGCGCGCATTGTAAACTTCCTCCAAGCAATACATTCACTGAACAAAAGAAATCTTCGTTAATCCATTTTTTTTATTCTATCATACACGATCATGTCACTTCTGACTTGGTTGACTGGGCCCAAAACCCGTTCATCCACTGATTTGGGGACTCTCAAAATTTGCACAAGGACTCTTAAAATTTTATACCTGGGAGTCCCAAGGACTCTCATTATTTGTGTGTAGAGGGAACACTGAAAGCTTGTCACCTTTTCGGTCGTTGTTTCACCTTGGTATTTCCAGCGCAGTTCGTTAACTCCCCCCCCCCCCCTACCCCCCTTCTACCCTCTCTCCCTCTCCCTCATTCCTCCTTTTAAAAAAACCTCCTTATTTTTCTAGATTTTTGCAGATCTGTGCAAGATGAGTCCTAAATAGTCCAAAATTTGCATCGATCAAAAATGTCTGTCCACCGTCTGGCTGTGCAAAAAACTTTAAAGTGGCTAAGTACTTAGAACCTATTTCAACTATCACAATGAAACTTTTTAAGATGGTGTATACCCCTTAGACCTCATAAATGATGAATGAATGAATGACTTCACTTCAAGGTCAAGGTCAAAGGATTAACAAATGTTAGTTTAAAAAATGACAAATTTTCCACAAAATTTAACTTTTTTTCTAGGTTATAAGTATTGAACTTATGAATTTTTGTTACATTATAGATGTCAAAGAGACAAACATACTTTACAAATTTGGTCAACCTCACTCCAAGGTCAAGGTCACTGGAGCTGTCCGAATTCGGTTAGTATTGGTACTTTGAAATGACCTTGACTTTAAACTATGAGAGATATAAAGTCCACACTTGTATTTAGAGATGATAGATTGATCTTATTTGTTCTGTTTTTGAGTTGATCTTGGTCAAGGTCATTTTAGACCTTGCAAAATAATTTTTAAAAATGGGTCATTGTACAGTTGAATGGCTGTTTATTTAACCCATAGTATGCAACAACATTAGGTTATTTGATCAGACATGCATGAGAGATCACATGAGGGTCAGTATTACTTTGCATTTTAATGCCACCTTTTCATTTTATTTTTTCTGGGGACTCATTTTCATTTTTAAATATTGGCATTATTGCGAGTTCCATAAGGAGCATGTGAGTTATATGGGCTTTGCCCTTATATTTTTAAAGTTATTAATATTGAACTTGTGATTCTTTGATGCATGATAGACATCAATGAGAGACACATATTATGCAAATTTGGTCAACCTCACTCTACGATCAAGGTCACTGGATCTGTCCAAAGTCAGTATAGGTATTTTGAAGTGGCCTTGACCTTAAACTATGAGGGATATACAAGTCCAAACTTGTATTTAGAGATGATGGATTGATCTCTCATATATAGATTGATCTTTCATATATGTCAAGATCACTGAAGGTCAAGATGATCCTAAGGTCAGTTTTTTTTTTTTGAAGAATACAACTTTTACTGTAGTTTGATGATACATGATTGTATTTGGAGGTCAAGGTCAGTTCAAGGTCAAGAACATAGAAAGATTAAAGTCGATTTTACTTTGCATTTTAATGCCACCGTTTCTTTTTTTTTGTCTTCTCTCAGTTCTTGGCACTAATTTTTCTGTTAAATATTGCAAGTTCCATAAGGAGCTTGAGTCATAAGGGCTTTATTTTTTTAAATGTCCTTCAATAGTGGACTTTTTAATTTTAATTTAAAATAGTTTGCATATGGGCGTTACAAATTGCTGTTCTATTGTTTCAGGTGCCAAGCAAGCGAGAGCTGGAGAGACTATCTGCAATTAGTCTTCCACAGATTGAGCTGATATCGGACAAGAAAACATTGGTGACTTTGTTTTCAAGTGATGTGCCTGGAAAGGATCCCTACTCGAAGAAAATAATAAAACAGTGTTGTTTCTTCAAAGATGATAGATGCCAAGAGCAATTTGAAGGATACCTGCAAGAGACGCAGTTAACAAAAACGCTCAGTCAACATATTATGGATCATGTCCAAGACTTGCAGCTAAGAGGGGGTAGTGGTAGGTAGCCAAGAAATGTATATTTATATATCATTTGCATTACCATTGTATTTGTAGTGTGTAAACCCAATATGTTGTTTTGCTTCCTGTTTTGTTTAGCTTCCTGTTTCTCTTAGGGAAAAGTGCATTACCCTACAACCATTCACTACACAAGTATTTTGTTTTGCTTCCTGTTTTGTTTAGCTTCCTGTTTCTCTTAGTGAAAAGTGTGCATTACCCTACAACCATTCACTACACAAGTATTTTGTTTTGCTTCCTGTTTTGTTTAGCTTCCTGTTTCTCTTTGTTAGGGAAAGTGTGCATTACCCTACAACCATTAACTGCACAAGTATTTTGTTTTGCTTCCTGTTTTGTTTAGCTTCCTGTTTCTCATTGTTATAGAAAAGCGTGCATTACCCTACAACCATTCACTTTTCCAGGGTAGTTGCGTTAGTAACAGATCTGTTTTCTTTTACAATTAAACTGTAAAGGGTACAAACTTGCCCCCTTTTTTTTATTTGTGCAAAATTTTACTTTGTAGTTTAATTTTTATGTTTTAATCTTACTTTATTGAGGTTTTGAAACAACTATATTTTGGAGATTCGGGATACAATTTCTGGTGTATTGTGGAAAATGTATACATTATATACTTCTGGATGAAAATTAAAAATCAAATTGTCATTATTTGCCTTGAGCCAAGCCAGTCAGAATTTAGATTTTTTAATTATGCACTTTCTCTTTATGTGTTGCAGAAAACTTTACAACAACTTCTGTAAAGTTTCGAAAAACTAATGCATCGAAAGATTCAAAAAGTGAGTCGATTTGTTTGTCTAGCATTATTATTAGTAGTAGTAGTAGTAGTAGTATAGTAGTAGTAGTATAGTAGTAGTAGTATAAAAGCAACAAAAGATGTCGAAGTCCAAAACCTGATGGATTATAAAGTAGACTGTATAAGCAACAGATTGCTTGTTTCTTCTAGTGTGCCACATACACAAATATCAAGGAGATTTTGCTGTGTTGTTTCCTTGACTCCATGAGTTTTGTAGCTCAACTGTATGATGAATTGCCTGTGTTCTGCTGACTTATCTGTTACACTTCTTCAAGATTGTATATTTTGTGTATGAAAGTAGTGTAGTTGGATGATTTTAATAAAGAATGGCTCATGTGTGTATTGTCTCCCCCGTGTGTATTGTCTCCCCCATGGGTGTGCTGGGGGTTTCAGTATAAATAGTATCCCCACTTTCTAGAAATTTAGTGCTTTAAATTCCCATTGTCGCTGTCTTTCTTCTTTGTTCTTTCTCATTCCTACTCTGTTCTATCAATCTACTATACTGTCTTCTTCTTCGCTAGACCAGTCACCTACCTTTTTTTCTTGAAAACTCTTCCGGGACAAAACTCCTCATTTGTGTGTGAGGTATGTTGGATCAGCTTGGAAATATTGGACACTTTCTGCCAGGTGGTCACTGGGGCTTCCTATGATGTTATTATTTGGCAATGTAGCCATTTTATATGTATGTGTTTAGTTGATATTTTATAATGTTTATATTCTGTTTTGTTTTTGTAAACGGGGGTTCGATAAATTAGAGTATAGCCTCAGCGTCTCCTGTGTGGGATGTCTTTATTGTAAAGTGACCGGTTGGTGGAGTGCCTTCAGTGTTGCCACTAGGGTTGTTTCGGCAAATCTTTATGCGGATCAGGGGCGAGTCCTCATTCAGCGAAGTTGTGGTCTTGATTTTGTGATCTTGATTCGACTATACTGGTCCTGATTTGGCTCGGAAGAGTCCGCTGGATCTAAGGCAGTAATCATGTATTGTAATGTAATGTATGTATTGTTCAGATAGCATCGAAAGATTGAAGGCAGTATTACTTTGCAATTTAATGCCACCATTTTGTTTCTGGATAATCATGTACTCGTTAAAACTTAAATATTGCAAGTTTCGTAAAGAGCATGCGAATCATATGGCCTTTGCTCTTCTAGTTGAGATTATATTTGGATCAATTACATCCAGGTTTATAAATATGATGTGAATGTAATTAAAATAACAACTTTTGATTACAGAGTTAAAATCCAAACCAGGCAAGCCAACTTCTAACAACAGCAAATGTCCAAAGAAGGTGCTTGGAAAAGCTGCTCACAAAAAAAAGGCAACAAGAAATCAAGATTCAGAAGAATCGCAAAGCTTTTCTCAAGATTACTTAATTCAGCAGTCTAGTCAGTTTAAACAAGAACCAGCACCTGATGTGAATATTCAGAATGTCCCCTCAGAGCCACCAATGATGTTGGAAACTAACAATCCAAGAGCTGAGCAAAATTTTGTGTTCAAAACTGAGAAAATGGTGAATCTCCAGAAGGACGGACAGAGTGACACAGTCTTTGAGGATGAGAATGATGTACAGATGACAGACAGTGTTTTTGTGGTGATATCTCCTCATCCAATGAGTGACCACAATTATGCAGGCCCCTATACACCTGGTAAAGATGCCACACAAAAGTTCTTACCTAAGAGAAATAGGCAGTCCTCAACCCACTCGGACGAGTCAATAGATGAAGAAGCACTTCCAGAATCTTCTGAGAAACTAAAAAAAAGACTCTCTTCATCTTCTTCTGTGGATACAAAAACGTCAGAAAGCAGTGAAGATTCCCAACCACAGACTGGTATTGGTCTCTATGACACAGCTGGAGCACCAGTACCTTCAGCAGAAATAACATGTCTGGATTCAGGGTGCTCTGACACACCTGGTAAGTCGTGGAGGGGAAAATTTGAGCGCAGTAAGTAAACTGTACATGTATCTTTTTTAAAGTCCTGTAATTCTTTTTATCGCTGTTGTCAACTTGTACATTGATGACGTCACAGGATCATGGAAATTTAAGATCATTTTAGGCCCTTCAAAAACATTAAACAGTTTCTCATCATACAGTGAATTTGCTCAATATTTAACCCTTGTATGCAATTGGGTTTTTGATTATACATGAGCATAAGAGGTCATATTAAGGTCAAGATCACTGAAAGTCAAGGTCATCCCAAGGTCACTATTTTGTGTATAATACCACTTTTGCTGTAGTTTATTTGATCGTACATGAGTGTATTTGGAGCTGGAAGTCAAAGTCATCTCGAGGTCAAGAGCATTGAAAAATAACATTCGGTATTTGCATTTTATTGCCACATTTTTATTTCTTTTTTTCTCATTTTCATGTTAAATATTGCAAGTTCCATGAGGAGCATTCGAGTCATATGGGCTTTGCCCTTCTAGTTAAATGTTTATATTATGTAGCGGCAGTCACACTAGTACCATGCGGGAATGCCAGAAAAGTGCTTATGTGTGCGTCCTGCAGAACCTTCTAAGACTTCCATAGCAGACGATTTGCGCATTGTAATGTATACTTCTTTATGCAAGCATGTCATTGCTCACCAAATTGTGGACACTCAAATTTTGCAATATTATTCTTAAAATTTGATAACTGAGAATCCCATGGACTATTAATTTTTTTGGGAGGGAACCTTGATTAATCATTTGTTTTACTTTTCTTTAAACAGATGAAGGGGACTACTGCATACTGAGTGAAAATGACGATCCTATGAAACAACAGATGGATAATTGGAGTCCAGAAGAGTTGAAAAAGAAAGTGGACAGCGCTCTAAATGAATGGGATAGAAGACGCAAAGCTGGAGAAAAGTTTTCAATAGACAAAAAGAAGGATGAAGAAAAGCCTTATTTTGAAAAGGTATGCACATTAGTTTGATTATAAAGGTAATTTTGGGCTTGCCAATTTTGACTCTTATGTATGCAGTTTTGAGTCTGTACTCGACTACCCTCACCTCTCACTCCATTTTTGTTTGTACAAATCTGCACGAAACGAGTCCTAGAAAAGGATAAATAGTCCAAAAATGATATCTAAAACAAATGGCTGTCTGTCCATATATCTGTGCGAAACTGGCAAGTGGATTAATATCTCAGAACATATTTCAACTATCACAACTAAACTTGGTAAGATGGTGTATATCCACGAGACCTCATAAATGATCAGTGAATTAATGATGTCAGGTCAAGGTCACAAGGTCAACAAATGTTTGTCCAACAACTAAAACTTTTCACAAAATTTCACTTTTTTCTAATTCATTAATATTGAACTTATGATTCTTGAATGCAAGATAGATATCAATGAGACACATCCTATGCACATTTGGTCAACCTCACTCCAAGCTCAAGGTCACTGGAGCTGTCCAAAGTCAGTATAAGTAGTTTGAAATTACCTTGACCCTAAACTGTGAGAGATATAAAGTCAAAACTTGTTATATTTAGAGATAATAGATTGATCTATATATATAAATTGCTTAGCCGGAAGTCCTTCTTCGCCTCTACTGTAAAGTTTGTCCGGTATGGACGCTGATCTGGGCGCTGCGGATCGGCCTGCTGTGCGCTCAAAACCCGCGAAATCGTTATAGCCGACATTTCCTTACCGAACGTTTAACCGTTTCTGAGATAAATAAATAAACAAAATGTCCTCAAACTGCAATAGCCTCATTCCGCACATTGCACTCATGTCACCAATCTTACACAATTTTGTGTTTAACTAATAAAATTTGATTAATTAAAAATCGAATTGAGGTTTCAGCATGTTTTCCCATATAGACCAAAAAATTGATGGTCTTTATACGAAGCCTTGGTAGCTTACTTCGTAAGACGTTCGACTATCGTGCAGGCGACCCAAGTTCAAATCACCCGCGGGCCTTTGTTTCTTTCTTTTTTACACTACAATATGGATATTTTTCTTTTTAATTTAGGCCTTTAGTTTTAATTTATTTATTTATTTATTTATTTATTATTATTATTATTATTATTATTTATAAACTAATAATAATAATAATAATAATAATAATAATTATTATTATTATAATTATAATATCTTATATCAAATTTTATTTTAAAACCTTGGTGTTTTTTATGATTTCTATTTGTATTATTCTATATTCAATATTATTATTATTATTATTATTACCAAGGATCGGGATGGGGTGGTACGTGTAGGTAAAAGGGGGCTACGGGTAGGTTTAAAGGGGCATGGGTAGGCATAACGGGGAAAGGTGTATATAAAAGGGGGTATGGTGATGGTCGATTCCTTCATCCATACCTGCGAAACGATCAAAGGGGAAGTATCAAGGAGGGTACAGGTAAGTTACAAGGGGGGTACGGAAGGTATCAAGGTTATGGAGAGGTATCGAGTGGGTTCGGGGAGGTATCAAGGGGGTATGGTGAGGCATCATGGGAGGGGGGGGGGGCGGCGGACGGGGAGATATAAGGGGGGGGGGGGGGGGGGTATGGTGAGGTATCAAGGGGGATATGGGGAGGTATCATCGTCCAAATAAAACTCGCAGACAACAGTTGTCTCTCTGTCTACATTTTAAACAGCAACCTGTGTACCCTGGCTTGCCAGGGTACAAAACCACTAGTCTTTCAAGTTTCATATAATTATGTTAAGTTTTTGCGTTGACCTCAGTTTTTGCGTTGACCTTGAAGGTCAAGATAATTTAGGCCTTGCAAAAAACATACAAAAATTGTATGGTGTAATGGCTCTATTTAACCCATAGTATACAACAACGTTGGGTTATTTGATGATACATGAGCATGATAGGTCACTTAAAGGTTAAGGTCATCCCAATGTCAAGGTCACTGAAGGTCAGGATCATCCCATGTTTTTTTGGCATAATACAACTGTTGCTGTTGTTTATTTGATAGTACATGAGTGTATTTGGAGCTGGAGGTCAAGGTCATCTCAAGATCAAGAGCATAAAAAGATCAAAGCCGGTATTTGCATTTTTTGAAAGTACCTGAGTGTATTTGGATCTGGAGGTCAAGGTCATTTTAATGTCAAGAGCATAAAAGATCAAAGTTGGTATTTGCATTTTAATGCCAACGTTTCATTTTGTTTTTTCTGGGCACTAATTTTGTTGTTAAATATTGCGAGTTCTATGAGGAGCATGTGAGTCATATGGGCTTTGCCCTTCTACTTCTAGTTGTTATTTTTCCTTTAGAATGGAGGACTGCTATGTACATTTGATGATTATTGTTGTGTGCTATCATTAAAATGTTGTTTTTTTATAGGTGCTGGGACACAATTATATTCGAGAGTTCCAAGCTAAAAAGAAGGACCAAAAAATAGCATTTCAATGCAAAATTTGCACCGAAGTACAAGTTTTTACAGCTGGAGCATCCCTGATATACCACTACCGCAGTCATGCTGGTAATTTTGTGTCCTTTTATTCATTTAATTTAAATAATTAATGTAACAACTGGACCTTGAGTAAGAACGAAGAACTCGAGCACACTTTTCATCATTTGTGAGACTTCGGTGCAGTAGCTTTCGCTTTTTAAAGGAAATTGATGTATTGAAAGGTTCTTGTTTTAAAGTTTACTGTGTGTGGTGACATGGTTGTGGTAAAGTGTGCTGAGTGCTTGCTTGTTCTAGTCTTGAGTGCAAGGTCTAGTATTCTTTTGTTAGACCAGTCGCCTACCTTTTTGTTGAAACTCCCAAAACTCCTCGTCTGTGTATAGAGCCTGTTGGTTCAGCTTGGGGATACAGGGTTCGTACGCATCCCTAAAAACCCCTAAAAGCCCCTGATTTTTGGATCCTCATTTTAGGGCCCCTAAAAGCCCCTAATTTTCGGATGAAAAGACCCAGAGGCCCTAAAAGCCCCTATCCGATATTGGACGCTTTCTGCCAAATGGTCACTAGGGACTTTTATAGTATTATTATTTAGCAATGTAGACATTTTATATGTATGTATTTTGTTAATATTTTATAATGATGCTTAAGTTATATTGTCCACAGCCGTAGCTCAAGTGGTAGGGTGTTGACCTGAAACACCAATGATCCAGGTTTGAATCCCATGGTGGGCAAAATAAAAAGTGGCTACTTTTACTGTTCATTGTAGCAGTAGGATTGCTGTGGTGGTTCAGTGTGGATTTAGGTCCCTACCCTTCTTTCCATGGGATGGTTATCTCTGTCTGCCATATTGTCAATCGTTAAACCTCAATGTTAATTAATTCATTAGATTCTATTTTGTTTTTGTAAACGGGTGTTAGATAAATTAGAGTACAACTTTGGCGTCCCCTGCATGGGATGCCTTTATTATAAAGTGACCGGCTGGTGGAGTGCCTTCATTGTTACCCTTTAGGGTTGTTTCAGCAGATCATTGATACGGATTTTGGGTGAGTCCTCTTTCAATCAAGTTGTGGTCCTGATTCGACTCTTTGCAGTCCACTGGACCCTATAAACCATGACTGACTAACTATGGTTTTGATCAGCAACTTTCACACTGTGTGTGTTTGTGTGCGGGTGTGTGTGAGAAAGAGAGAGAGAGGGAGAGAGTGAACAGAACATAACCATAACTCTACATGATTTGTAAATGGATGTGGCTCTATGGAAGTACATTTTATATTTCATGATATCTTGTTTTAAACTGAATCCATGCAGGGCACTCATTTTCTTATAGATTATTTTCACCAAGTTTCACAAGGGACATGTGAGTCATATGGACTTTGCCTTTCTAGTTCTTTTGTGCAATATTGGAGAGTACCATCACTCTCTCCCTCAATCCCCTCCCACTCCCCCTCAATCCCCTCCCACCCAAACGAATTGTCCATGCAATATTGGAGAGTACCATCACTCCCCTCCTCTTCCCCTATCCCCTCAACCAAGAAATTTTTTCAGATTTTTTTTTTGCAAATCTGTGTGAGGTCTGTCCTTAATGGTCCAAAAAATGACATTGTGCAAAACTTTGTTCTCAGAACCTATTTCAGCTTGGTAAGATGGTGTCTACGCATGAGACCTCATAAATGATCAGTGAATGAATGACTTCAATGTCAAAGAGTCTACAAATGTTAATCAAAAAATGGTAATTTTTCACAAAATTTTTTTTTTCCTTTTTTTTTAGGTTATTAATATTGAACTTATGATTCTTTGTATGATAAATATCAATGAGACACACATATGCAAATTTGGAAAACCTCACTCCAAAGCCAAGGTCACTGGAGCTGCCCAAAGTCAGGACAGGTACTTTGAAGTGACCTTGACGCTAAACTATGAGATATATATAAAGTCCACACTTGTTGTATTGAGGGATGATAGATTAATCTTTCATATTTGTTCCGTTGATCTTGAAGGTCAAGGTCATTTTAGGCCTTTCAAAAACATAAAAAATAGATCATCATACAGTGGAATGGCTGTTTATTTAACCCATAGTATTTAACAACATTGGGTTATTTGATCAAATGTGCATGAGAGGTCATGTTTGTCAAGGTCATACCAAGGTCACCGTTTTTTTGGCATAATACAACTTTTGCTGTTTGAAAAAGTACATGAGTGTATTTAGAGCCGGAGATCAAGGTCAACAGCATAGAAAGATCATTGAAGTCAGTAGTACTTTGCATTTTAATGCCAACGTTTCATTTTGTTTTTTTCCAGGCACTCATTTTCAGGTTAAATACAGTAAAACCTCCGTTTTGAGACCCTCTCTTAAATGACTTCCTCCAACATACGACTGGGAAAAAATTCACCGATGCTTTGTACTATATAAATGACCTCTCTTAAACGACTACCTCTAAAACGCGACTTGCGACCTTCAAATAATTAAATGTTACGACCTAGCATTTGACAAATTCAGATTCCAAACCAATACTATAATTGTGCACTTGAAGAAAACAGTTTCGTTTACAACTTCTAACAGCAGATGATGCATTAAAGCAGCTTGAAATACTCTAAGGAGCTGACCAGATTTGCCATGAGCAGGGGGCTGTCAGATCTTGCCTACACCATGTCTGGTGTTCAAAGTGACATACTAAGAGAACATGCACGGGTTTGTTTGATCATGCAAACAAACAGAAATAACCGCTTTCTTTCAAAAAACAAACTATTCGATGATTGAATAAAAATAATTACAACAATATTAATGGGGTAATCTGATAAATAGTTATAACTCCAAACATGCACTCAGCACTTACATACACTTTTAAACAACTATCATACCAACATCGATTTTTTATTTTGTAAATAATGAGGAACAGGAAGATATTGACTGAATTAACGGTGAGACAGAGTTTAATCTATATTTCTGAAAGATGGTAGATGTTCCATATACTTAATGGTATGTGTACTTTTTATACATGTATTTATTTTACAATTTATTGTACAAGCAGGATTCAGGGCAGGGCGAAGTACCACTGAACAGATTTTCAACCTCAGAATAATATCTGAGAAATACCTACAACGGAGGCACGGTGGTCTAATGGTAGTGCTTTGGCTTGCGGATCTGAAGGTCCCGGGTTCGAGCCCTGTCCGGGCCATTGTGTTGTGTCCCTGGGAAAGACACTTTACTCCCGTTTCCTACTCCTTCGGATGGGAGTATAAACCGAGGTCTAGTCTGTGTGTCGCATACATTCCATCATAACGGACTTTAAAGATCCTGACGCTCATGTCCTAGACGGGTGAGTGCCGGTAACAAGAACACACCCAGCATGCACTAGGTCCTTCTCCCCCATCCCTGGCTGGCCAGGATAGTGCTCAGTTGTTCGGGCGTCAAAGGCTGCGGGTGGGCGTCTCGGGCGGTTTGAGTTGGATCCTGTATCGGCCAGCGCCTAGAGTCTGGTCTAGTACGGCGAGATAAGTGCGCTATTAAAAAAAAAAAAATCCTCAATAATAATAATAACAACAACATCTATATCATGTGTTCATAGACTTCAAGAAGGCGTTGACCGAGTCTGGCATGCAGCTCTACGGGCAACATTGAAAGTGTACAACATCAGCCCTAAAATTATTGAAGTCATCAAAAGCCTGTATGACAAGGCTATCAATGCAGTCCTCCATAACAGCGTCATCGGAAACTGCTTCAGAACAACAATCAGTGTGCGTCAAGGATGCCTACTCTCTCCAACACTCTTCAACCTCTTCCTAGAGCGCATCATGTCAGATGCTCTTGCAGATCACGAAGGCACATTCAGCATAGGGGGTAGAGCAATCTCCAATCTTCGTTTTGCGGATGACATTGATGGATTGGCTGGAGAGGAACAAGAACTTGAACAGCTGGTACAGAGGCTTGACACCACCTCCAGAGCTTATGGAATGGAAATAAGTGCAGAGAAGACCAAAATGATGACCAACAACACCAATGGCATCAACACGGACATCAAAGTCCAAGGCCAATCCCTCAATACAGTGCATAGCTTCAAATATTTAGGAGCCATTGTATCAGACAATGGGTCCCAACAGGAAGTCCTCTCCAGGATTGCACAAACAACTGCTGCCCTGACAAGGTTGAAGCCCATTTGGAAAGACAGGACCATCAGTCTACATTCCAAAGTAAGACTGCTGCGCTCTATATGCTTGCGAAGCATGGACCCTCACAGCAGATCTACCACGAAGAATACAAAGCATGGAGATGAGGTGCTACAGAAGACTTCTGGGAATTTCCTATACCCAACACATCACCAACGACGAAGTCCAACAGACCATCACACAAGCCATTGGACAACACGATGACCTGCTCACAGTGGTGAAGAAACGGAAACTCCGACGGTATGGCCACGTCACCAGATCATCAGGCCTTGCAAAGACCATTCTGCAAGGCACAGTGCAAGGAGGTAGAAGAAGAGGGAGACCGAAAAAGAGGTGGGATGACAAACATTCGAGAATGGACTGGTTTGACACTGAGCGAAGCCATCAGGGCTGCTGAGGACAGAGAAAGATGGAGTATGCTGGTTAAACGATCATCTGTGGTGCCCCTACGACCTCCGGGATACGAGACAGGATAGGATAGGATTTATTTTACTTAATTAATTTTCTAAATGTCTTTTTCGAAAATGTCATACCTCCTTTTTAAGACCCCTCCAATTTAAGACCTCATTTTAATGGCTATTTAAAGGTCGTAAAATGGAGGTTTTACTGTATCGCAATTTTCATAAGGAGCATCTAAGTCATATGGGCTTTTGCCCTTCTAGTTCAAGTTTGGAGTAATTCTACAGTGTTGCAATGTTCAAGGATTCATAATAATGCCTCAAATGATTCACCTCTATTTCTTCAGTCATTCTCCATTTACACAAACACGTTGTTTTAGTAAAAGTTCATTTGCAACATAATCAATTCTCTGCAACCTTGTGCATGTGCTGTGCACACCTTTTGGCACCATGTCGTATTTTACATGTTTTCAGTAAAGTAAGAACTGCTGAAGCGCGCAAATCTTTCCAGATTTGTAAACCAATACTCTGTAATAATAAAAACAATGATATTGTGATTTATTGTAGGTGTAACTGCTTTTTTGTTGTGCTATTTTTCAGGAATCAAGCTGTACGTCTGCAATCTTTGCACAGGAAAATCCTACTTCACTAGGCGTCACAGCCTGAACTATCATCTCAAGACCCATTATGAAATAAGTGATCATACATGTGAACATTGCAACAAGAAATTTAGACACAAGTCTCATTACACTGTGAGTATTTGTTCAATTACATATGTGGTTTGTGTGTGTTGGAGTTGTGGTTATATTAAATAAATGAAACTTTGTTTTTTACTCTGATGCAAGAGTACAACTGTTAATGTAACTTATATTTGTAGAAAGTGTTATAATTATAGAATTTTTGTTGATTGAAAATAAACAGTTTGTGACTCTCTACTAAAATCTAGCTATGTCTTCAATGTTAAAGAATATACTCTGTATTTACCGTGATGAAGAGGGAAGGAGAGCCCATACTGTTGTGGAAGAGCACAATGTTTATATATACATAGTTTGAAGTTTGTACAGTTTCATTCATCTCAGAAAATGCTGATAATTCTGTGTCACCTTGTATTATAACTTTTTTCTCAGAAAAGAACTTTGCAGTCACATATGTGCTGTGAATTTGTGGGCCATCATCTTTGTATACAATATCTTACTGAATGGGGTACCAAGAATAAGAGACAAGACAGGTTCCTCCTGATGATGTTGCTTTCCAATGTATTTTTCATTATTATTACATTGTTTGTTTCAGGAGCATTTACGCAAGCACACAAATGATTTTCCATTCCAGTGCAAAGACTGTGAAGAGGAAAAGATTGGTGGACCTAAAGTACAATTTAAAACAAGGAACACATACAAGAGGCACTTGAAGACACGTCATGGAAAGCTTTTATCAAAATATGGTATAGAAAAATTGCCTCCAGAGCTAGCGGATAAGTTTAGAACCAAGCCTTATAAAAAAGCAAATTCGAATCCCCCATCACCCAAAGAAAATGTTTGTGTGACTGAACCAGTTCAACAGAAAAGCAGGAGGGCTTCACCAGCTTCTAAAAGCCGGCCAACAAAGAAAAAATTTGTGACTGCTCGTGCCACCAGTGCAAAATCCATTAGAAAGACATTACCTCCAGTTGGCACTCTTCTATCCTCTTTTGGACAAAGTGATAATAATGGAGGTATCATCAAGCAGGGAAACACGCAGACTGTTTTTGCATTGTCCAACGCTGTTTCACAGCCCCCAGTTGCCACGTCACAGTCGATGTCAGTACATCAGGTGATGTCAGTTCCTCACAATTTTTTGACAAATGAGCAGGTATCGATGGCTGCTCAGATAGGTGGGCTACCTAGGACAACTCCACTGGTTTTGATGCAGCCAGCAGGCTCTCTGGTAACATTACCATATCCTGTTGCAGTCAGCTATACCGTTTTGAATCAGCAGGCAAATCAAGCCAGCACCAGTGGTGCCATAGTGGCTTCTCCTGATTCAGAGAATTACAGGCCAGTTGGATTTTTGACAAGATAGACCAACTCCAGACATGCCTACCCAAACGGAATTTCCGTATTTTTTTCCGGAAATTTGAAAAACTCGGCAAGCACTACGGAAAATACGGATACTTGTTTCACTGTCCGGAAATACATAAAAACATTTTAGAAAAAATATCGAACTCGTTGTCCTGGGGTAAAGCACCACGTGACCTTTTTCCGAAGACGCCTGAACCCGGTTTAATGCCGCAATGCGCAGTCGCAGTAGAGACACGTGGCATCGAAGTTTCCGGTAGAGGCACCGCAGTAAAGATCGGTGCTTGTGAGACAGAATTTAAAACATGGTGTTCAAACGAATGGCTAAGCAAAGTGATTGTGAATCTGAATCTTTAAAAAAAAACGCGCAAGGGGCAGACATTTCTTGCCTCGTATTTGGAAAAGTGTCCTTTCGTTATTCACGGCAGCACTGACTCAAAAGTACGATTTGTGCCAACCAGTTTAGCATCTCCGCCAGTGATATGAACGACATCAAGCGGCACGCGGAAGGCCCACAGCATATCAAGAATTACGAGGCTTTGGAGAAGAAAAAGAAAATTGTGGCACCAAATCAATCTGTTACTGGATTCTTCGCATAATATCAAAAAGGATGAGTGCAGAAACAATAGGTAGTAAAAGTAAATACGGAAATCGTAATAGTAATACTGACATTTGAAAAAGCTAATACGGAAACTTCAAATTGAGGGTAGGCATGCCTGCAACTCAGACAGGACATTTTCTTGTTAATGGGACAAAGAAATCCTGTCTCCAAAGAGACATAGCAAAACGTGAGATGATAAAGGAAGACTTTTCTGTTTGGTAAAAAAAATTGATTTGCTTTGATTTACTATTCATTAGTACTAGTTATCCATCATTGTTCACCTTTGATTACTGTATGTATATTGAGAATAACATGTTGGGGGATTAGAAAGAAATTAATAATAATATGGGTATAGTTGGGGCGGAAGAAATAAAGGACTGCTGTGGATGCGAGTATAAAAACTCGAGGCCTAGCCAGCGAACACATGAGTTCCATTGCACAGACTTGTAATAATCGTGAGGTTCATGTCCCAGACAGGTGAGTGCCAGTTACACCAACACACCCTGCACCACTCCATCCATCCTTTCTCGTCCCCCACTGGTTACCCAGGATTGTGCTCAGTTGTCTGTGGCGTTAGACGATTCGCCCAAGCTGGTTTAATGTAGTTCCTGTATCGGTCAGCACCTTGAGCAGCCCTTGAGCTGGAAAAGCTCTAAATAAGAACAAGAAATAATAGTTCAATAACGTTGGAATTGTCGAAAGCAAAAGCTCAAATGGGACAGGAAGAGACATATGTATATATGTATATTGCTTTTTCACACATCAGTAATATAAACCATTCGGGTCAAACAACAGATGAATCATGTTTTTAAAGAATAGAAATAAAGTTAATAAAAAAATTTTCATGGTTATAATGTCAGATTCTGAAGCCAAAGAAAATATAACAGGATGATAGATTATTTTATAGAGTTTAAAGTGTGTGCACAGAAATATAGTTATTACATTAGAAGAATGTGCGTGTAAGGTGACTTGAGGAAGTTTTAGATTTGTAGTCTACTTGGAATTTTGCATGGGAAAATCTATGATCTGTGATATTGTACATATGATTATACTGGCAACTTTTCTTTTTTTATTAGCATGATTGATTTTTTATGTGCCGATTTGATGACATGTTTTAATCTCCTTGTCTTAATTGCAAGGTTGTTAGTTTGATCATAGATCTGATGCTAGGAAGTGAATGTCTGCACAGTAACAAACCTTTTTATCTTCCATTTTTAGCACAAGAATATCTCCATTTGAGCATTCTGCCCTTTTACTCAAAGTAGTGGTCTGCATTTTGTTTTATTGTCCGTCCCCCCCCCCCCCCCACCCTCCCCTCCTCCGTGAGGGTGCCGGGGGTTTCAGTATAAATACTATCCCCACTTTCTGGAAATTTAGTGCTTTAAATTCCCACTGTCTCCTTTCTTTCTCATTCCTACTCTGTTCTATCAATCTACTATACTATCTTCTTCTTCGCTAGACCAGTCACCTACCTTTTTTTTGAAAACTCTACTGGGACAAAACTCCTCATTTGTGTGTGAGGTCTGTTGGATCAGCTTGGAAATATTGGACGCTTTCTGCCAAGTGGTCACTGGGGCTTCCTATGATGTTATTATTTGGCATTGTAAACAATTTATATGTGTGTGTTTTGTTTATATTTTATAATGATGTTTGTATTCTATTTTGTTTTTGTAAACAGGGGTTCGATAAATTAGAGTATAGCCTCAGTGTCCACTGCCTGGGATGTTTTTATTGTAAAGTGACTGGCTGGTGGAGTGCCTTCAGTGTTACCACTAGGTTTGTTTCGGCAGATCTTTTATGCGGATCAGGAGTGAGTCCTCTTTCAGCGAAGTTGTGGTCCTGATTCGGCTCTTTGCAGTCCGCTGGACCCTGTAAGCAATGAATAACTAACTAACTAAATTTTGTTTTATTACATATGCAGATTTTTTTCATTTTTAGTTCAAGGTATATACAATAGGAATATTAATGTTCACTTGCTTCTAGAATCCAGCTAGTAAGCTCAGTTCTGTCTGTCACTGTTCACAATGGTTACTACACACTGGCAGCTATTTCAGCAGAGTTCAGTGGGCACCCATTTGAGCATGCCATTACTGTTCAGCTCAATTGCCTTTTTGACTCACATGCATGGCAGTGTTAGTCTATGTCCCACCTCTCTCCTACCCCCGGGTCCCCCCTAAAAGAAAAAACCCAGATTTTTGCAAATCTGTGCGAGATGAGCCCTAAATAGTTTTTTAAAAAAATTTAAAAAAATTCAACTTTCACAACCAAACTTGGTAAGATGGTGTACAGTGATGTCCCGAGGCCTCGGACATCGGTCATGGTCCGATTCGTTTGGAAAATGACCGAATGCAAACACCTGTGTCCGGTCAAATGTCCGATTCTATTGCGAAATTAGCGGCCATTGTCCGATAGTATTATGACTAGAGCGGTCACTGCAAGAAACATCTGTACAAACTGGAGTGTCAAAGCCGTTAAAACGAGTTTGAATAGTGGACTTTGCTAGACTATTATCACTCTTTAGTACATTCCGTCGAACAACAAAAGGGCCGCAACTCTCGACACTTTTGAAAGGGAAAGCACCATTAATCGGTTCGCTTCACAAATTGAATGTCCTATTGCTTTTATGTAGTCAGGACATGATGTCCGATTAGTTTTTATGATTTAGGACATTTTGTCCTATTGCCCTCTAATCCTAGGAACACCACTGGGACCTCATAAGTGATAAGTGAATAAATGGCTTAACTTCAAGGTCAGGGTCACAGGTTCATCAAATCAGAGACAAATGTTAGTAAAAATGAAAAGTTTTCACAAAATTTCACCTTTTTCCTCTAGATTATTAATATTGAACTTATGATTTTAAGATGCATGATAGATATCAACGAGACACATACTATGTACATTTGGTCAACCTCACTCCAAGGTCAAGGTCACTAAGTCATATGAGCTTTGCCCTTCTAGCTTGCTCTTGCATACCTAATCCAGAGCACATATTTACTGAGAATAGATCTTCAAATATGTCTCATTCTTTGTCCCCATTGACGTGGAAACTTTCCTTCTCTGTAGTGTAGATCAACTTTTTTCACCCCAAATGCACAGTTTATATATTGTTTAGGTAAATAAATCATAATACAGGTAAATAAGGCATTGTTGCTAAATAAGGAATTATTTACCTATAGCATTATTTAGCAGATTGTGTTAAATAATGCATTATTTACATAAACAGTTCATTGTTTAGGGACTGCAGTGTTCATTATTAAGGGGATTTGCAGGTGTATGTCGTATTACTGTGAGGTTAGGTGGTAGTGATAATTTAAAGAAAATTGCAAAATCGTAATTTTACACTGTTTTGCTATTTAAAATAAGGCAACTGCTTTATTTTACTCTATTTTTTTATTCAATCGCAACAGTATTAATAGACAAAACTGCAACAATAAAGGCTCAGGAAAAGAGGGATCCATAATTATTTCTGCGTTGGCATCCTTGCCTTCTGAGTACTTTCGCCATGTTACTTGTCAGTCTTACCTGCAAATTTCTGGTAGTTTTTAATAAGCTGAAACTTTCCGTTTTAAATTAAAACATAATTCAACTCAAAAGAACTAATAGAAACACTGTCTCAACGCAGTTTTTTTGGGTAAATAAATACAAAAAGAGCTTTTTTTCTGATGAAGATGCTTAAAAATTGAACACTCCCGCACAAACCTGACCTTGACCTTGCGTTTGTGTTCAAGAGGTTACAGACATTTAATCTTCGAATTTGTGGAGTAATTTATGTTGAAAAGTAAATAATTAACGCCAATTTTGGATACACAATCTTTTCAAAGACCTTGCATTTAATTATAAAACCAAGTTTTTAAGTGAATCCTGGAATACCCTAAATGATAAGAAGGTCAGGGGCAGTGGAGTGAAGAACACTGAAACACAGGGATGAAACTTTATGCTGGATTTGCAGGTGTAGGTCGTATTACTGTGAGATTAGGTGGTAGTGATAATTTAAATGAAATTGCAAAATCATAATTTTACACTGTTTTGCTATTTAAAATAAGGCATCTGCTTTATTTTACTCTATTTTTTATTCGTTCGCAAAAGTATTAATAGACAAAACTGCAACAATAAAGGCTCCGGAAAAGAGGGATCCATAATTATTTCTGCGTTGGCATCCTGGCCTTCTGAGTACTTTCGCCATGTTACTTGTCAGTCTGACCTGCAAATTCCTGGTAGTTTTTAATAAGCTGAAACTTTCCGTTTTAAATTAAAACATAATTCAACTCAAAAGAACAAATGGAAACACTGTCTCAACGCAGTTTTGGGGTAAATAAATACAAAAAGAGAGCTTGTTTTCTGATGAAGATGCTTAAAAACTGAACACTCCCGCACAGAACTGACCTTGACCTTGCCTTTGTGTTCAAGAGGTTACAGACATGTAATCTTCAAATTTGTGGAGTAATTTATGTTGAAAAGTAAATAATTAACGCCAATTTTGGGTACACAATCTTTTCAAAGAGCTTGCATTTAATTATAAAACCAAGTTTTCAAGCGAATCTGGAATCCCCTAAATGATAAGAAGGTCAGGGGCAGTGGAATGAAGAACACTGAAACAAAGGGATGAAACTTTATGCTGGTTGTGCTGCTCCAGAGGAAGCCAGTGAAGGTGCAGAAGAAGAAGAGTGACATGGTCACTACCGCAAGGGGCGAACATATGTGACTTAGGTACGAGACTATTGAGGTCACCGAGGGTTATCTCTGGGCACTCCGGTTTGCTCCCTCCCTTCAATAATGGTACAGGACGCAGTCAATATAAAATTTCAAAAATAAAAATTTGATTTCCTTTCCGTCTTCCAATAGCGATTTCCATGCCTTTACACCACCTTTTGAGTGATGGATGTGTATTTGTTGTGTGTGCGAGGGTAGATGAGACAGGTGGGCGTGTATGTTTGTACATATCGCCACGCTTTGAGCCTGATTGATTTGGGGAAAGGCATCCATTATTATTATTATTAAAAACTGCAGTCTCTAAACAATTAATTGTTTACATAAATAATGCATTATTTAGCAACATCTTTTAAATAATACTTTATTTAGCACATTCTGCTAAATAATGCATTATTTAGGTAAACAAATCATTATTTAAAAACATTTCTAAATAATACATTATTTAACCCAGTCTGCTAAATATTGCATTTTATAGGTAAATATTTTTTTTATTTAACAACGCCTTATTTACCTATATCATGATTTATTTATGTAAACGATATATTGTTTCAGTAAATAGTAAGTTATTTACAGAGAAAATATATTATTTAGACAAATATTACATTGTTTGTAAACAAGTGATTATTTAGAAAATATGCTTCTATATAAAAATTATTTAGCTGAAAGTGGTTAAATAAACGACAAAACAAAACACTAAAAATTTCGCAAATAAATATTTTACAAAAGGAATTCTATAGAGATGGGTATCAGGGTACTTTGAATTTGTATTTGTACATTTCTTGGCGTGCATTTATCTGAAAGTCTTGCTTATAGTTCCAACACAATTCTTTGACAGTTTGAGGTTGCTAAATGACACTATTATCTAACACGCATGCATGCATACACTCTCTCTCACAAGCACACTCTCTCTTTCTTAAACTGTTTCTGTCATTCTCCTTTGTTCTTTCTCATTTCTGTTTTGTTTTATCTATCTACTACTTAGCTAGTCCAGTCACCTATCTTTTTTCTTGAAAACTCTCCCAAAATTCCTCATTTGTCTGTTGGGTCATCTTAAGGATATTGGACGCTTTCTGCCAAATGGTCACTTGGATTTCCTATGGTATCATATAGTATAGGAAAAAAGGAAATTTTGTGAAACCCTTATTGCTAGGTTGATTGATGTATGACTTCAAACACGAACATTGATGTTTGGATGAATACATAAAACTCACATTGCTGCATGTGTTAAATTAAAAAAAGCAGTTGATCTTGGAACACACAATCTAAACGTTTTTGTATGTAGAAAGCATAGATTATGTTCTGGGAATATCCTGTTGTCTCTGAAGTCTATGTAACAATTTTATGTAACCTTTTTATTCTATAACCATAATGTTGTTTTATTAATTTTGTCTTATGTCCTGTGCATTCCAATGCTAGCGAGCATTATGCATCCCAAAGCTAGCGTGCATCTCCCATGGTGGTTGCCGAGGTTTCTGTATAAATATTAACCCCACTTTGTGGAAATTTAATGCTTTAAATTACAACTGTTTCTGTCAGTCTCGTTTGTTATTTCTCATTCCTACTCTGTTCTATCAATCTATCTTTTTCGCTAGACCAGTCACCTACTTTTTTTCTTGAAAATTCCCCTAAAACTCCTTATTTGTTTATGGGTCTGTTGCGTCAGCTTGGGGCTATTGGACGCTTTCTGCCAATGGTCACTAGGGATTTCTATAGCAATGTAGGCATTTTATATGTATGTGTTTTGTTAATATTTTATAATGATAATTATATTCTATTTTGTTTTTATAAATGTGGGTTCGATAAATTAGAGTAAAGCCTCAGCATCTCCTGCATGGGATGCCTTTATTCTAAAGTGACCGGCTGGTGGAGTGCCTTTAGTATTACCGTTTGAGTTGTTTCAGCAGATCTTTATGCGTATCAAAGGCGAGTCCTCTTTCAACCAAGTTGTGGTTCTGATTCAGCTCTTTGTAGTCCGCTGGATTTTATAAACAATGATTAACTAACTAGCTAGCTAGTGTGCAGATGTACACATTTTATTTCAGTTTGATTTGTAAGGACTGTGGAAGTGGAGTGTCTTGCGAAAACCACAAAAATGTTCTTTAAAAATGTATGTTAAATCTAATGTTAAAATTTAATGTTTGACCACTAGGTTATCTATCCCTGGCAATTAATATGTAGTTTTTACATTTCTATGAAATCTTAAAGTAGGTATTCCATTTTTTAACACTAATTGTCCATCCTTGTCACAGGCTTCGTAAACAGACTAAATAAAAGAAGGCTGTTCAAAACATAGATTGAGAATGCAAACACTGAAAATGACATCGGAAAGTGAAAAATTTAATAAAGAAGCTCTTGGTCTATGAAACATCATGAAACAAAATTAATGGAGCCTAAATTTAGTGCTAGTGTTGTAGATCATCCATCTCAAAGTTTGGACATCTACTCAGTGTTGAACTCGTGATCCAAAACTGAGCTAGTGGAGTTGGATTGTTGCATTGTTCGAGTCTGTGAAGCAGCTTTTGCCCAAAATTGGGTTTCTCCTCCTTGGGTTTTATTTAAGTTTGGTTGTTTGTATTTGATAATAAAATATTTTACCATACACAAAAATATGGCAAGCCATTCAAATGTATTTCCAGACACTCCCACAAAAATAAATTGTAAAAATGACAAATAAATAGCTTAAAGGTAAATTATTTGAAAAATTGTTCATTTTCTTGGTGGTTTGACAAAGATTGTTAACGTACCCTCTTTGGTTTGACTCAGCTTTATCCTAACTTGGAATGATAGGCCACTGTCTGAACTATCTGCAAGCACAAAATTATCCAAATTTGCTCAGCCAATTTTTAGATCCAGCACAAAACATGTTTTGTATATGGTAAAGCACAATGACCTTGACCTTTGAAACAGTATAAAAAATGATCTGACATTAAAGTATCTGCAAAGTAAACATGATGAATTTGATTTGGGGTGTAACTGACAAAACAAGTTTTCTTAGAATTTCCCTACCTGCTGACAAGCGCGTAGGAAAGAAGAATTTCGATACCATCTTTTCTTCAATCATGGCCATTTTCAAGGGGATGTCCACAGCGCACTCCTTTCGCACGGACCTACTTTAGTGTGTCATTTAATTAGCAACAATATAATGCTTTGTGTTTCTGCACAAATGTATTTTGAGCATGTGTGTGTGCTTTCAGATTGAGTTTGTGAACCTATTGTATGTAATTCATTTGATTTTCTAAAGTTAAATGTTCATTTTGCTGAAGTGTGGATGTGTAATATATGAAAAAGATCTATCATTGTTATGACCAAGGCAGCAATAACATTTTACCATTATTTGCATAATTATTTTAAATATGTGTATTCTCAAAGTATTGTGCAAGTTGTTTTTTTTTTTTTTTGTGAACATAAATATTTGACTTTCTCAGTTTTTGGACTGTGTAGCTCAACACTCCCCTGCCCACTCATTTAAACAACATATAGATGTTTAGTTTGTACTATGTGTAGCCTGTTTAGTTTCAACCCCTCCACTATCCAGCTATGAACAAAACGTGGCTTTCCATCTTTAAATGAAGACAACCAAGAAAGACAACCTAGTTCGATTTGTCATATTATTCTCCAAGATTCCACAATATATGGTACAATTTTTACTAATCTACATATTTTTCAGTAATCGTACATTCTTATAACTATGAAGTAAAACATTTCAGAAAATACGTCAAGTTTTTAAAAAAAAATTCAAATTGTAACATTTCATGAGGAATATACGAGTATGATGAACGACTTAAATTTAATCACAAACCCTGTAGGCGTAGCATTTATCGGGGTGGGTTGGTGCACAATCTGATACTTGCTATACAAATGTGACACGACATTTCTTTATTGTGTTTGCATGTGATGATTTGTATTAAGACATAATGTCATGTACCATTTATGCAGCATTGAATGTGCATGTATGTGTGTATATAGTTGTCTTGTGCAGGAACAATAAAACCGGAAAATTGCAAGTAAGAACAAAAAGTGTGTTGTGTTTTCTTAAAAAGGTTTATTCCCAAAACCAGTACTATAAAATCTTATACACATCATCTAACAAATCTGTGTAAAATAACAGCTATACATTATCAAAGCATAATTTTGCAACAATCTGAATAAAATTACATTTTCACACAATTTAAATCCATCACAATTCTGTAAAATTCTGGCTATTGAGTACATTGGTATATAAGACTCATCTCCTAAATAAATTTTAGTAAGGAATTTAGTCACACACAAGCAGCAAAAGTGGCACACACACAAAGCGCTAAAACGTCCAAAAATTAGCCATGGAACTCAAAAGCCATAGACACACGCAAAGCACAAACTCGATGACAAAGCGACAGAAAAATTAAAATAAAACTACAATTAGTTAGTCATTGTTTATAGGGTACAGAGGACTGCAAAGAGCCGAATCAGGACCACACTTTGGTTGAAAGAGGGCTCACCCCTTATCCATATGGAAGATCTGCTGAAACAACCCTAATGGTAACACTGAAGGCACTCTGCCATGCAGAGGACGCTGAGGCAGTACTCTAATTTGTCGAACCCCTTTACAAAAACAAAAAAACATAAAATATTAACAAAACACATACATATAGAATGTTACATTGCTAAATAATAATACCATAGAAAGGCCCTAGTGACCATTTGGCAGAAAGCATCCAATATCTCCAAGCTGACCCCATACGCAAATGAGGAGTTTTGGGCGAGTTTTCAAGAAAAAAAAAAGGTAGGTTACTGGTCTAGTGAAGAAGATAGAGGATACTAGATGGATAGAACAGATTAGGAACGAGACAAAAACAGTGGTAATTTAAAGCACTGAAATTTGCACAAAGTGGGGATACTCTTTATAAAGAAATGCCTGGCCTCCCAATGGGGGAGCTACACCATGCTTTGTTTTCGGCGTAGCATCTGAACAACACAAAATATCCACAGAAAAGCAGCTTCAGTATTTTAGGCACAAGGGTCAAAGTTTAGGGGAAAGTTACGGCCAATTGCCATAATTTTACCATATATTGTTACTGTAAATAACAGAAAATTGTTAATAACAATTGCATTATACTGTATTACAACACAATTTATGACAAATAATGTTACATACAATTATACAAACTTGCCTATACTTAACAATTCTTCAAAGTGCAAAGTAAATAATATTATATACTTATAAACAATAAATGTATTCATATCAAAATGATTACAATTTTCAACAAGTGCAATAAAACCATTACATGACATTAAAAAGTGATGGTATAATTTTAACTGGGCTTGTAATAGCTGAAATCACTTTTATGAATTAAATAACATATACAATTATCTTAATGTGATGAATAAAAACTGATACAACACATTAAATAATATAGAATAAGAAATATTTTTCATGTTTTCTATATACAATTAACTTTTGGCACTTAATTCTTACTTCATCAATGTGCATGATTTATAAAGTAAATAATGGTATTATATAATCATTAAATAAATGCATTCATATCAAAATGCTTAAAATTCTTCAACAAGTGCAATTAAACCATTACATTGCAATAAAAAGTTAGGGTACAATTGTAACTGTGCTTGAAATAGGAAATCAATCACATTTATGAATAAAATAACATGAACAGCTTATGTTAATCTGATGAATAAAAACTGATATAACAAATAAAATAATATAGAATAAGAAATATTTTTAATGTTTTCTACATAAAATAAACTTATGACACTTAATTCTTACTTCATCAATGTGCATGATTTACAAAGTAGATAATGGTATTATATAACCATTAAATAAAGGCAGTCATATCAAAATGCTTAAAATTCTTCAACAAGTGCAATTAAACCATTACATTGCAATAAAAAGTTAGGGTACAATTGTAACTGTGCTTGTAGTAGGAAATCACTTTTATGAATAAAATAACATATGTAAGCTTATGTTAATCTGATGAATAAAAACTGATACAACAATTTAAATAATATAGAATAAGAAATATTTTTAATGTTTTCTACATACAATAAGCTTATGACACTTAATTCTTACTTCATCAATGTGCATGATTTACAAAGTAAATAATGGTATTATATAACCATTAAATAAATGCAGTCCTATCAAAATGCTTAAAATTCTTCAACAAGTGCAATTAAATCACTACATTGCAATAAAAAGTTAAAGTACAATTGTAACTGTGCTTGAAATAGGAAATCACTTTTATGAATAAAATAACATGTAAGCTTATGTTAATCTGATGAATAAAAACTGATACAACAAATAAAAATCATATAGAATAAGAAATATTTTTAATGTTTTCTACATACTTATGGCACTTAATTCTTACTTCATCAATGTGCATAATTTACAAAGTAAATAATGGTATTATATAAACAATCAATAAATGCATTCATAACAAAATGCTTAAAATTCTTCAACAAGTGCAATTAAACCATTACATCGCAATAAAAAGTTAGGGTATAATTGTAACTGTGCTTGTAATAAGAAATCACTTTTATGAATTAAAGAACATATACAACTTATGTTAATTTGATGAATAAAGCCTGATACAACAAATTAAATAATAAAGAATATGAAATAGTATTTAGATGTTTTCTACATACAATAAGCTTATGGCACAAAAAATTTAAAATTATCATGATGACGATGTCTGATTTTAAAGCTCCGGTTACATTACATTACATGATTATTGCTTTAGGTCCAGCGGATAAAGCTCCGGTATCCATCCCGAAGTATGCTTGTTATGCATAAAGAGAATACAAGAAAACAAAAATAATAGGACAACATTTTACATTACATGATTACTGCTTTAGGTCCAGCGGACTCTTCAGAGCCAAATCAGGACCGGACAACCCTTGATCCGCATAAAAGATCTGCTGAAACAACCCTAGTGGTAAAACTGAATACTCTCCACCAGCCAGTCACTTTACAATAAAGACATCCCAAGCAGGGGACGCCGAGGCTGTACTCTAATTTATCGAACCCCCGTTTACAAAAACAAAATAGAATACAAACATCATTATAAATTATCAACAAAACACATACATATAAAATGCCTACATTGCTAAATAATAACATCATAGGAAGCCCTAGTGACCACCTGGCAGAAAGCGTCCAATATTCCCAAGCTGATCCAACAGACCTCACACACAAATAAGGAGTCTTGTCCAGGAAGAGTTTTCAAGAAAAAAGGTAGTTGACTGGTCTAGCAAAGAAGAAGATAGTATAGCAGATTGATAGAACAGAGCAGGAATGAGAACAAATGAGAAAGACAGCGACAGTAGGAATTTAAAGCACTAAATTTCCAGAAAGTGTGGATACTATTTATACTGAAACCCCCGGCACCTCAATGGGGGTAATAGGACAACGAAAATCTGGTGGAACAATTAAGGGATTAGATAACAGACAATCAGATTAGTGCTTGGCAAAACTGATTCAATCTGAGCATAAAAGATGCACCTTCAGTCTTTTCTTGAAGTTGAACTTAAAGACGGCAGCAGTTTCAGCAATCTTCAGTCATTGACAAAGATTCCAGAGTTTTGAGGGCTTGCAAACAAAACCGGGAAACAGCAGGAAGAACTTGGGTTAGTTAGTTAGTTATTCATTGCTTACAGGGTCTAGAGGACTGCAAAGAGTCTAATCAAGACCACAAAATCAGGACCACAACTTGGTTGAAAGAGGACTCGCCCCTGGTCCATATAAAAGATCTGCTGAAACAACCTTAGTGGCAACACTGAAGGCACTCCACCAGCCAGTCAATTTACAATAAAGGCATCCCACGCAGGGGACTTTGAGGCTATACTCTAATTTATCAAACTCATGTTTACAAAATCAAAACATATGATTAATATTCATTAGGAAAAAAGTGAACGTTTGTGAAAAATTGTCATTTTTTTCACTAACATTTGTTGACCATGTGGCCTTGACCTTGAAGTGAAGCCATTCGTTCACTGATCAGTTTCTAGGTCTCACTAGCGGATATACACCATCTTACCAAGTTTGGTTGTGATATTTGAAATAGGTTCCAAGATATTAAGCCACTTGCAAGTTTTGCACAGACGGACGACGGACAGCCACACAAAAAGAGGAAAGTTAATGTTATTTTTGGACTATTTAAGACCCAATTTGCACAGATTTTGAAAAATCTGGAATTTTTTTTGGAGGGGAGGGGGGGGGTTTGGGGAGGGGGTGTGTGAAGAAAGGGGATGGGTGGAGCTATGTGAGTCTAAGTATTCAACCCACTCCACCCATATATGACATATGTTAGTCAAAAATGGTTATGTTAATTGAAAATCACACTATATATTATCAGACCATAAGCCACATGCATTAGTTTATTTGACTGCAGATAATGCAGACATAAAAGCATCAGTACAGTTTCCAGCCATATCAATATAATAATAATAATAATAATAATAATAAAGTAGGCTTATATAGCACGATACCCCAGCTCAGGGCTGGGCTCACCGCTCTTAACATAGGATATATCTTTAGAACAAACATAAACAATAAAACAAGGTATGCAAGCATTCACACCAATCGTACTCACAAAGGCATACAAGGGAACAACATATGCAATACCCTACACATGCATAATAAAACAAACAAACAAAAAATATTAATACAATGGCATATTAAATAATAATAAGATTCACCATACAGATTTAAAATATAACTAAAAATTTGTTACATTTAACAATGGTTAATTAATACAATGATCGGATAAAAAAGATAAGACCGGCCTCTCCTCACTATTGCAAAAATAAAATATTATCAAAAACATAATGTACAAACTAATGCAAAAATAATTATATAAAAATAATTAGATACTCAGATATAAATGTACAGACTATTTACATGTCAAGCCATGGACGGCACCCCACCGGCATCATAAGGAGCCTGTTGTAAGACAGATTTTGAGACCATACAGACATTTTATTTCTAATTACAACGAGCATAAAAAATAAACAGATTTAGTCAAGCAATTTTGTTCTAGCAGAACTTCAAAAGATAACATGCTATTAGGACTTTAGGGAGTAGGGTACGTTGAAATCAAAGTGGATAGAATTTCCTGAAATGAGGTTTATTTTAAAGCAAACACCCTGAGAATACATAAAATGCAAAAAAGAAGTAAATCGCACTGTGTTACTTTTCAAGTTATAGCATAATTTTTTTAATGAAGGGTGGCAAACTTGAAAGAAAAGTAGTTTTATATAAACAGCTGCACGGATGGAAAGAAAATGATGATTTGAGCATGACAACCACCAGCAAGGTAGAAGTACGCTTTGTAAGTAAATTTTGAAAATTAAATTTCAGCGAGAAAGAATGACCTTTCAGAAGCAAGCGAGACTCATCGTGAAAGTGATTTCTCACTACTTTTACTGTGGTTGCCGCGAGGCAGCTTCATACGCCACGCAATGACAAACTTGACCTGCTTCCAGTATCTCGCTTCAAACTATGTTCTATGTCTCAAAACAAGTGCAGATCCCCATGTTCACACCTAAAATGACTGAGTAAGGTCCCTTTCACAAAACCACATCATTTTGGATGTCATACAAGTGAATGAACATTGAGGTTTAACATCTACACCCACCATTGGCGATATGGCAGACGGAGATAACCATCCCAGGGAACAAGGGTAGGGACCTAAATAATACTGAACCACTAGAGCAATCATACTGCTAAAATGAACAGTGAAAAATGGCCACTTTGATTTCGCCCACCACGGGCTTACAAAATCATACAAGTGATGTAATAAACTAAATATATACCTACACAGTCAACTTCGTGGGAAGTCCTTTTCCATGAAACCACCAAAAACGATTGAGTGAACTTTCACCTTTGCATACTAATGAGAGCATAAACTGCTGATGTCACGGACAGAAAGTAGAGCAGAATCACTTTCATAATGAAAATCAGTTGCTTCTGAAAGGTCCCTAGTAACAAGACTTACAAAAATTGCAATTTTGACTCCCATCAGAAACTAAAATTACAATAAATCCTGAAATAGTGAACAGAAATGCACAATCATTATTATTATTCGCACAAAAAGTGAACATAGGTCACAGCGCTAAATTTTGATCTATAGAGGTTACACTTAATACACCCCTTAGTCAAAACTATCAGTTTTTGGCCAACACCACCGTTTACATGAAAAGTTAATCAGAATGTTTTAAAACTTTGCAGACATTATCATCATTATCATCTTATTACACACCAGCTTTAAAGCTTGAGAGTGCATAGGTTGCATTGTGTTTGTCTGCTAGAATGTCTGCCTCAGTGTGTCTATCTGTGTGCTTGCCTGTTTGTTGATCTGCAATGTTAACAATCGAACTGAGCTGAAACGGGCCACACTCATTTTATTCAATGCTAGGTAGATGCTCACTGAAAATGGAATTCCTGTTTTCCCCTCAAGAGAAGCACCTGCAATGCAGCACCACAATCACAGTTGAATGTCAGCTGTGTTTGTGTTTACTGTCTGATAAAAATGAAGTTTGGGAAAGATTTTGTAGGATACCATTACCAAGTCAGTGACCACCAAATATGGGAGTGACAGACTCAAAATGCAGCGATCTCATGCTTACATGCACATGTTATTGTTGATACATTCAGAGGATATGCGGTTCCCTTCTTGCTACTTCTATTTCATAATCGTACACTTAAATTGTTTTTGAACTACCGACATTTCTATCCTTCATGCTCTTTCCATCATGATAATATTTGGTAATTTACTAATGATACGTTATTCACATACCTAGATATGAAAATATCTAGATCCACTCGAAGAATGAGCATACAGAGCCGATTTTTTTTCTTCCCATTACATAATATGTCATCGCATTTCTGATGTCATCCCTTGCAAACTGACATTTGAAAAAAAGCTGTTCCCCACAAACAAACAATACTTGACCTATTAACGAGAGGTATTTCTCTGCACATCTATATTTATATTCATTTCTGGTCAGAATGCTGTGATCGTTTATACGGTTCAGTTTCTGTTGATTAAAATGGAAGCAACACTGCTCGTCATGCAGGCACCTAGATCTATACGAACATATATATATGTCAACAACAAATAGCAAAATTCTCATACTAATGAAAGGAATTAACTTACTATTGATTTTTAATATCATCAGAGAAAAACACGAGTCAAAAATGAGGCAGTGTTTGCATTTTTACATCATCATTTGCACTGATTGGGATGCAATGGAACACACAAGGCATTGAATCCATTTGGGCACTTTTAACACTTTGTTTTTTCACAAACAAATGCCGTTACATCATCACTGAGCAGAGCAATTAGTACTCTTAGCATCTGAGCAACAAAAATATTTATTAAAAAAGAATACAATTATGATTTTCCCCTAATAACATTTTTTTTCTTCATTTTCTTCATGCTCGCTACTAGCCTACCAATCACAACTCAAGTTTGGAGAAGTTGAAGAAATTTTGTTATCAAAATGATGCCAGAATGCATAGGCAATGCTTTGCTTTCCGCAAGGTTCACTACATATTGCCAACTCCAGTGTCATCTGATGGTTTTCTGTTAATGATTTGCAATACCTCAACTAGCTTATCTACAATTTCCTCTTTCTGAGTTTGTTGAAGTTGTTGCAGTTGCTGCTGCATTTGCTCAAACTGTTTCTGCTGATCTTGCTTTTGTTGCTGGAGCTGGTCTTGCAGCTGCTTCTTCAGTTGATCAGATTGCTTCTGCTGATCTTGCTTTTGTTGCTGGAGCTGGTCTTGCAGCTTCTTCAGTTGCTCAGATTGCTTCTGCTGATCCTGCTTTTGTTGCTGGAGCTGGTCTTGTAGCTGCTGCTGCAGTTGCTCAGATTGCTTCTGCTGATCATGATTTTGTTGTTGGAGCTGGTCTTGCAGCTGCTTCTTCAGTTGATCATATTGCTTCTGCTGTTGTTCAACAGTCTCCTCAAATTTCCTAAGCACATATTATGCAGGGGCCGTATGCACCAAAAATTGAATAACTTTATGCTAGAATATCGGCTAAACTGGTATAGCTATTCCAGAATACTTTTCAGCACACATTGGTATGCATGATACACTCTAGCAGAATAGGGCCTACATATTACAGAACAGCTATTCCTATGTGCTATATTTAGAACAGGAGAATTCCTGCTACTGCGCCTGCGCCATATCCCACAAAGCATTGTGCCACTAGCATAAAAGCATGACAGCGAATGTGTATCAGAAACGAATTACTGTTCCTTCCGCGATTTTTTAATTGACTTTAGCCAAATCTGTACGCTCACGTGTCTGGGGACATTAATTTATTTACCAAACAAATGAACTTGTAGTGGCAAAGATCCGTGCCGATTCACGACTTGCATGTCCTCAGAAATTTCACCTGTTTGGTCTATAATGTCTTTCTTCCTGAATCTGAATTTGTCCTACAGTTCTGCACCAACAAACTTTTCGAAGGCGTCAAATCGATCATAAAAATGCGATTTCTTGCGTATTGTCATCTGCGATTGTGCCGATACACAATAACATCGGCCATCTTGCTTCAGCGAAGGACATCGGAATAGGAGATTTATTCTAACTGAAAGGTTGGTAAAACTTTATGCCGGAATAAAAAAAAGAGAATAAGCATAAATACGTTTTCATGCATTTGAAATGGTGGTCTGCAATTCTGGAATAGCTGTAAATTCCGCGCTAACCACTTTATTCCTTTCTCATGCATACAGCCCCAGAAAAATAAAGGTTATATTATGATGTTATTAAAAAAACCACATGAAAACAATTATTAAAAAACCTACATTTTGATTCAACAGAACTAGAAGGTCAAGTACACAAGCTCCTTGTGGAACTTGAAATAATTAACACAAAAAAGAGTGCCCAGAAAAAACACAACAGTGCCATTCCAATACAAATACCATTTTGATCTTTTGATTCTCTTGACCTTGAGATGACGTTGACCTCCGACTCCAAATACTCATGTATGATCACATAAACTACAGCAAAAGTTGTATTATGCCAAAGACAATGGCCAGTGGAATGGCTGTTTATTTAACTTATAGTTTGCAACATTGGGTTATTTGATCAGACATGCATGAGGTCACATGAGGTTCAAGGTCATCCCAAAGTCAAGGTCATTCCAGGGTCACCGTTATGTTTGGCATAATACAACTTTTGCTGTACTTTATTTGATAGTCCATGAGTGTACCTAGGGTGGAGGTCAATGTCATCTCAAGGTCAAGAGCATAGAAAGATTAAAGTTGGTATTACTTTGCATTTTAATGCCACCGTTTCAATTTGTTTTTTTCTACAGAATATGTCATGTCAATTTGCATTATCAGGTTTGACAAAGTTATTGATAACAAAGGCTGAAATTCTCTTTGATGTTTTATCAAACAGTCAGCAAATATAGCTAAAAATATGTAATATTTAAAAATGTTGTTCAGTTCAACATTGTTCAGAGATGAGAATCTTCCGCTTTTTAGCGGAAATCCGCTCTTTTGGAAGGTCCCAGGATCATTTTTGAGATCGGTTTAAATCCGGTGAGAAAATTTTAGTGTATATGATTAGGGTGAGTTGTTGATTTTCGATCTCGCAGCTTATTCCCACTCGTTATTCCCATGCGGATTGTTGTCATTTGGTTCGCTCTCACTGCGTTTTCGTCGATCCACCAAGCTGCCGTAAAAAGCCGAGATAACCCGATTTCTTTCTTCCGTGTGTCCTGGTAAACGTACGTGGGGCTCTCTTAGATACTAGCCATCGCATTACGGAAGTGACGTTGCGTATCTAAGCCTCCCGCCGGCTGTTCCCAGACACTCCCGCTGATAGTGACGTCACTCAAATAGGCGCTTGAAGCCCTTTCTCATGCGCTGAGTTGTAGTGCGAACGATGGAACAGCCAAAACATCACGTGGTTGATCAGCCATTGTCTAGAACAAAGCGCGACTTGTAAAATGCTTCGAAAACTAAATCCTGGAGAAAAGGCTCTTGCTACCCACATCTACAGTGGTGTAAAAAACAAGTGGAACTTTTTTAAGTGGTTAGAAGAAAAGTTGAACACAACAGTCTTAATTCGTTTGAAGGACAAAAAGATCGAAAGAAATGTGGAGTTGAATGCAGAGGCAGAGAAACAAGCCAGACTGGCTCATAAGAAAGCTCTGACTGCCCGACTTCAGGTGTTTGTGAGGAAGAGAAGTGAGATTAGAAGTCAAAAGCCACCAGCCAAGAAAGCAAGAACTGGATAGTTGCCTGGCTTCAGTTATAAAATACATGCACATGTACATGTACATAGTTCATTCAATAATTGTGTGTGTGCAGACTGTATAGCATGTTGGTACCTGCCAGTTTTTATTTATACTTTTAACAATTCTTCAAAAAACATGAGAATGTTGTATACACAAAGAACTGTAATCCTAGTGCATGACGTAATTGTAAACTTCAGCCTGACTTCAGTGCCTGACTACGACTTCAAGGCTGAAGTTGTTCATAATGTATGATTATAGCATCAGAACTGTTTTAGGAACTACTGCCTGAAACCATCCGTATTTCTGCTTTCCTTGTTGTGGTTTTTCCAAGACATTATTTTGACATTGTAAACCTTGTTTGAACAGTCAATCGAGGTATTTATGATTTTATTGTTTGGTGTGACCGTAAGAGTGTCAGTGAGGCTTCATACTGATTCTATGTATAAATGTACAAAGTTTGGACAGTAATTATGTGCATTGGTAAAGCCTTGTCTTGTCATTGGTATTTAAACCATTCTTGTCTGAAGTCAAAAGGAATGTTTGTTTAATACAAGGCTTAACTGATGTTTGAAATAAATTCATTAGGCCTATGTGTTGAACTGTGGAGAGCTAACAACAGCATTTTAGTACCACAAAAAACAACTGATCTGACCCCATAAAATAAGGCTCAGAATGCATAGATTTTAACCATCTTTTCAAAAATTTTCCGGGGGAGCATGCCCCCGGACCACCCTAGCATCGCGTACCTGCGAAGCAGGTACGCGCACTCGTGGCTTTGCCACTCGACAGACTTTGGAATTTTTCCTCCTTTTTGTCATTTTAGGATTCTCATCTCTGATTGTTGGCAACTAAAATCCACTGAATGTTATTATTAGCACACACAAAGTAGAACATGTGAACAATTACTGTTACTGTTACAAACACACAGGCAGATACCTGAGCTGCTTATCACTTGCTTGCTTCAGGTCACGTTGCAACCGATTCATTTTCTTATTGCAGCTCTTCCATTCTTCCTTGAGGTTGTTAAGTTGTTCAAAGTTATTTTCAATGACGCCAAAACTTTTCTTATTTTTGGCATGTTCTTGATCATTAGATTTTACTACTGCATCCAAGCCCTCTTGCAAACTGAAAAAAAAAAGAATAACAAACGTGTCCAACACAATAATTCTGTAAATATTTTATTTTATTTTATTATTTATTTTATTGCTTTGTTGTCCCTTTTTATCGGGAAATTCTGGGCCACCTCCCCTGGGGAAGGCGTAGTCGCAGCCTGTGGCACTCCCAAACCCAACCTACCTAACATTAGTTGTGTCTTTACATCAGTTGTATCTTTTTCATATTTTTTCACAGATTATTAATATGAATTATTCTTCTACAGCACTGTCGATCCAGCTCAAGAGCTGCTCAAGTCACTGGCCAAGAACACAAGCTACCCTAGGCGCCTGCGTGATGTGCAGGGTTTAATTCCCCACACAACTGAGCGGCCCTGAAGAAGAGAGACAGGAGTATCACGATCGGTCAAGTTTGTGCGATGGAATTCATGCATGCACAGATTAGATTTCAGCTTATGCGCTCCTCTGAAGAAGTAGGGGCGCTGTGCTGCTCAAGCATTATTACGGTCATGATATCAGTAGGCTAGGCCGTGATACCAACCACTGTCGATACAAGTCAGCCAAGATTTAACAAGGATGTTTAACCTTTCTACGCCCATTTATCCACAAGCTAAGTTCCTGGATATATACACTCACCCTTTCTCACATGTGTTGACGCTCTTTGCTACTTCATCCACTTTGGTGCCAACATCTTTCTTTAGAACATCCATTTGGTCTTTCAACCTGAAAACACACGCACACACACACACAAACACACGCATAGAGCATAAGCATATATATACACGTACACATATATTTCCGTTTTCCTTTTAAAAATAATGATGATGATAATGATGATGATGATGATGATGATGATGATGATGATGATGATGATGAAAATATGTGTACTATACACATATTATCCAGGCTACAAAAGAATGCTCAATGCTATTGATTTAAACTTCATCCGAGTATCAACTGGTGACCTTCTGCTGAGAATACTTGCTGGCACACCCACCATTAATTCATGGTTAACTTTTAGGTTGTTTGTGTGCTTGTGTCATGGCTGTCCGTAAGCGGTACTTTCAGACGGTGGCTAAAGAAAAACCTTGTTAAGTCTTTTATCGTCCCTTAATGCTGAATGAACTGCTTATAACCAGATCAGAAACGCCGGCAGTCTGCCGCGTAGTCTATCCAACTGGCACATGCCTTTAGTAGTTTGCTGGGAGCTTATAATTATTTTACCCAAGCTAGCTCGAGCTAGCCAGACCTTAATGAACCGCCCCGCCGGTGCCCTCTCTTACGATTTTGTTGTACATTTTAGAAATACATGACTGTTGTCCCTCACGCTATTAGAAACTACTTTTGCTCACTACATAAGTATTTTATGCCTAACAAAAATTACTGCTGAAACTGAATGTATTTTAAAAACTCATCCACTATTTATTATACACGAGACAGCCCAAACAAATGAAAATACATTTAAAACCTTATCCAAAACTGTCACAATGTAAAAGACATGATGCAATGTAAATAAAAAACAACATGCCAAAATACTACAATATACAAGGAAACAAACACAAATTTCAAAGTACAACAATTTACAAAACAGAGCAAAATAACACGTAATGAAGTGTTGTGTGTTCGTGGTTTTTTTCTATGGAGGCATGCATTCACTTGTGTGTGTGTGTGTGTAAGGGAGAGAGAGAGAGAAAGAGAGAGAGAGAGAGAGAGAGAGAGAGAGAGAGAGAGAGATTAAACATTTAATAACATATCAGTCATCCATATACAGCGCATGTAGAATGTGTATTGTGTTTTGCGATAATCTAGTGCGTGTAAAGAAAAGTCACAGGAAGTCTATACAGAAAATGAGCAATGGAACTTAACACCAGGCAAATAAATTTAATGGTACTCACCAAATTACTGCAATTTACAATGAAAAAACACAAATGAGAAAGCATCGCATAGAGTATGCATGTATGGAAAAGTCGGGTAATATTAAATGGAGTGTATTAGGAAGCAAGACCTTCCAGGGAAGCCTTATTTCATATATTAGAATTTGTTTCACATTCCCCGACTTTCCCCTACAATAATTTACAAAACAGAACAAAACAACACACAAACACATGCGCACAAAAAAGACCTGTGTTCTTTTTTCAACGGAGACATTCATTCACTCTATGGAGAGAGAGAGAGAGAGAGAGAGAGAGAGGGAGGGGAGGGAGGGTACATTGAACAATAGCCACTATACATGTCACTGTCACTCAACATGGCACATTGACCAAGCGATTCAGTTATGCTGGTACAATACATTGAACAATGACCATCATAAATGTCACTTTCACACAAAATGGGCACACTGACCAAGCTTCACTACTGTACTGGTAGGTACAGGGCCAGGTAGACTGAACAAAGACAATTAACAAATGCCTCTCCAAGAAAACGCACACACACAACACAAACGATACACACAATGTACACACATAAACATAAACTGAATGTAAACACACAATCAAAGGGTAAATAAAGTTAGGTTTTAAAGGACTTAACAAAACAAAGTTAAAATCAAACGAGACATAACAAGTAAAGAATAGAAAGAAAGAAAAATCAAAGCATACACACGGTGGGCCCGTGGCAATGCAACAATTATGTGCCTGTTGTTGCCACCATTAGCGCTAGCCTTTTGTTAATTCGCTGCAATTACAGAGGCCAGCAACCAAACACAAGAAGATATTTTATAATGTCGACCACATCACCAGAAAGTTCAAACTTTGTACTAAGTGACTTCAAATGGTGAACATTGTCAGATGGATTTAAATGTGTAATTACAACGCATATACACGTACACACTCGAAAACCTGTCCAGTTCAAGTCGGCTTAGAGTGCAGGGCTGATCAGTACACACAGTCAAATCGACTTAAATATAACACAAACCAAATCGAATTCTGAGTTCTAGTTTATGCTAACACAAAACACAGATATGAAAGTAAATAAATGCAAAAGATTATCACAATACAAACGATATTCCACATAAAACGATCAATTTTAGAGCACCAAAGATAGACAATGAGCCATATATCCACTCCATCCTTTGTACTGCTAGGTATGCGCTACGCACACAGTGCTTAGCGTGGGGTTTATAGACGTCGTTGAAGCGAGACCTGCCGCCAGGCTTGGCTAAAAATAGCTTACTGCTCCTGCCTCAAAGGTCACTTTCAGCGAAGGAAGGTGCAGCCGTGGTGTATGTGTCAACAGTTTCGCAACATTTGACAGATGTCCTAGAGTCAGCTTTGCTTTGTGAGATATGTGCACTTTTCAATCTCTAAAAAATGCACACAAAAACACAGTATTTCTTCTTCGTGTCCAACAAAATAATTCTGTAAATATATTTCACAGATTATTAATATGAATTATTCTTCTATAGCACTGTCGATCCAGCTCAAGAGCTGCTCAAGTCACTGGCCAAGAACACAAGCTACCCTAGGCGCCTGCGTGATGTGCAGGGTTTAATTCCCCATACAACTGAGCTGCCCTGAAGAAAAGAGGGGAACTCAGAGCTTGCAAGGTGTTTACCTTTCTGGCACTCACCAGCCTAAAGCAGGAGTATCAGGATCGGTAAAGTTTGTGCGATGGAATTCATGCATGCACAGATTAGACTTCAGCTTACACGCTCCTCTGAAGAAGTAGGGGCACTGTGCTGCTCGAGCATTAGGGTCATGGTATCAGTAGGCTAGGCCGTGATACCAACCACTGTCGATACAAGTCAGCCAAGATTTAACAAGGATGTTTAACCTTTCTACGCCCATTTATCCACAAGCTAAGTTCCTGGATATATACACTCACCCTTTCTCACATGTGTTGACGCTCTTTGCTACTTCATCCACTTTGGTGCCAACATCTTTCTTTAGAACATCCATTTGGTCTTTTAACCTGAAAAAAAAAAAAACCGCACACACACACACGCACAGCATAAGCATGTATATATATTTCTGTTTTCTTTTTAAAAATAATGATGATGATGATGATGATGATGATGATGATGATGATGATGATGATGATGATGAAAATGTGTGTACTATAAACATATTATCCAGGCTACAAAAGAATGCTCAATGCTATTGATTTAAACTTCATCGGAGTATCAACTGGTGACCTTCTGCTGAGAATACTTGCTGACACGCCCACCATTAATTCATGGTTAACTCTTACATTGTTTGTGTGCTTGTGTATGTGTCAATAGTTTCTCAATATTGACAGATGGCCTCGAATCAGCTTTGCTTTGTGAGATATGGGCACTTTACAATCTATAAAAAAAAACAAAAAAAAAAAACAGCATTTCTTCTTCGGGATCCTATACAGGGTAAAATGTCACAATTACTGTGGCATTATTTTTTTAATCTATGTCTGTTTCTACTTCTTTTGTCCCTTATCTCAGACCTACAGCAGGACCTGTCTAGCTACCCTAGCAGCCCTCAAGGTTAAACCCTAATCAGCATAGCTCCACCTAACATAGGACTTTGTAAAATCTCCGCACACAAATAACGCAATAAATTTACCCGCAAGATATAATAATAATTGCTTTCAAAATTTTCTTCATAAGTTGAAAAAAGCATAATCTGTAAATCAGCACAAAACCTGATACACCTTAATTGTGGGTTGCCAATTTTACAATCATGTAACATAAAGGTCAATTTTATAATACTGCAAATTGTGGGTCAACGCAGTTCCTGCAACAACTCTCCACCAGTTCATGCAAACACACAACATCACAAATATAAACACTTACATGCTCACAACTCTATTGAATTTGTTAACTCTTTTAACACCAAATATTACAAAACAGATTGGTTCCAAGCATAATATATTTGTATAAGTTTTAAAGTTTTTGTTAGACAGGCAATATCAATACTATTGCAGATAAACACTTAAAATATTGTTGGCTCCAAAAACAATTGTATTGTTGCAGTTTTCCACATTGATAAAATCAAATCAATCTTTACTTTAATGTCTGTTCATACATTTAGATAATATTAGACATTGAACTTTTAAAACATTTTAACTATTTTAAAACATAATTTCAAACAGTCTATATAAGTTTACCAACAGTCCTATCCTATCCTGTCCCGTAACCCGAAGGTCGTAGGGGCACCACAGATGATCGTTTAACCAGCATACTCCATCTTTCTCTGTCCTCAGCAGCCCTGATGGCTTCGCTCAGTGTCAAACCAGTCCATTCTCGAATGTTGTCCTCCCACCTCTTTTTCGGTCTCCCTTTTCTTCTACCTCCTTGCACTGTGCCTTGCAGAATAGTCTTTGCAAGGCCTGATGATCTGGTGACGTGGCCATACCACCGAAGTTTCCGTTTCTTCACCACTGTTAGCAGGTCATCATGTTGTCCAATAGCTTGTGTGATGGTCTGTCGGACTTCGTCGTTGGTGATGTGTTGGGTATAGGAAATGCCCAGAAGTCTTCTGTAGCACCTCATCTCCATGCTTTGTATTCTTCGTTGGAGATCTGCTGTGAGGGTCCATGCTTCGCAAGCATATAGGAAGATGGAGATGACAAGGGAGCGCAGCAGTCTTACTTTGGAATGTAGACTGATGGTCCTGTCTTTCCAAATGGGCTTCAACCTTGTCAGGGCAGCAGTTGTTTGTGCGATCCTGGAGAGGACTTCCTGTCGGAACCCATTGTCTGATACAATGGCTCCTAAATATTTGAAGCTATGCACTGTGTCGAGGGATTGGCCTTGGACTTTGATGTCCGTATTGATGCCATTGGTGTTGTTGGTCATCATTTTGGTCTTCTCTGCACTTATTTCCATTCCATAGGCTTTGGAGGTGGTGTCAAGCCTCTGTACCAGCTGTTCAAGTTCTTGTTCCTCTCCAGCCAATCCATCAATGTCATCTGCAAAACGAAGATTGGAGATTGCTCTACCCCCTATGCTGACTGTGCCTTCATGGTCTGCAAGAGCATCCGACATGATGCGCTCTAGGAAGATGTTGAAGAGTGTTGGAGAGAGTAGGCATCCTTGACGCACACCGATTGTTGTTCTGAACCAATTCCCGATGGCTCTGTTGTGGAGGACTGCACTGGTAGCCTTGTCATACAGGCTTTTGATGACTTCAATAATTTTTGGGCTGATGTTGTACACTTTCATTGTTGCCCATAGAGCTGCATGCCAGACTCGGTCAAACGCCTTCTTGAAGTCTATGAACACATGATATAGATGTTGTTGGTGCTGTAGGTATTTCTCACAGATTATTCTGAGGTTGAAAATCTGCTCAGTGGTACTTCGCCCTGCCCTGAATCCTGCTTGTTCTTCAGCTATGATTTGTTCAGCTTGGGGTTTCAACCTGTTGAGTATTATTTTCAGGAGGACCTTGCTGGGATGGCTGATGAGGCTGATGGTGCGGTAATTTTCACACTCCTGAAGGTTACCTTTTTTGGGAAGAGTGATGACAAGCGACTGGGTCCATGGTATAGGCCACTCCCCACTCTGCCAGATCTTGTTACAGATAATGGTGAGGGCATCAATCATCGCTTCTCCTCCTGCTTGTAGCAGTTCCGCGGGTATGTTGTCAACTCCTGCTGACTTCCCTTTCTTTAGCGCTTGCACTGCTGCCTCAACTTCTTCCCGGAGAATTGGGAGGATTTCTTCTTCTTCTCTGTTCTCTGGACATGCTAGAACTGATGGGTCTCCATTTGGTGTATGGTTGTAAAGGTCAGAGCAGTACTCTGTCCATCTGTCCAAGACTTCTTGTTCTTCTGTAAGGCATATGCCAGACTTGCTTTGGATAGTGGAGACTTTGGGCTGTTTGACACTTGTCAGTCGCTTCACAGTCTGGTAGGCCTTCTTGCTGTTGTTCTTGTTCAGACTGTTCTCTATTTCCTGGCATTGATCTTCTATCCAGTTCTCCTTTGCTGTGAGCATGCCTTTTCGGATGTCATTGTTGATTTTTCGGTAGACATCAGCTCCCTGTGAGGTGTTCTTTTTCTTTTTCATCTCTCTTCGTTTATCACACAGATCCAAAAGTTCAGGTGTGATCCACAGCTTCTTCTTTGGTCGGTGCTTGCCAAGGATCTCAGTGGCGGCATCTGTCACAGCTGAGTTGAAGGTGGTGGTCATGGTGTTGACATCTACTTCACCATCCCCCAAAATGAGCAGTGGTGCAAATTTCCCTCCAATTGTGGCCTGAAATAGTTCTGCCACCTCCGGGTCTTGCAGTTTGTCCAGGTCGAACTTCAGTCTAGTGCACTTTGCTGTATTTACTCTCTTCAAGTGGAGCCGGAAAGACATCATCACGAGATCGTGGTCACTTCCGATGTCTGCTCCTGGAAAAGTACGTGTCCTGCCAATGTTGATGCTTGATCTGAAGCGTTTCTTGACCATGATGTAGTCTATTTGGTTGTGATGCTCCCCGCCAGGACTGTGCCATGTCCATCGTCTGGAGTTTTTGTGGAGACCAAGCGTGTTTGCCAGTACCAGATTGTTGTATCTGGCAAACTCCAAGAGTCTCAGACCCCTGTCATTTGTCTCGTTGTTGCAGTGGGGTCCACATGTGTCTCCCCAGTTGCGGTGCGCATCTTGGCCAACCTTGGCATTCCAGTCGCCTTGCACTATGACTATGTCCTTCTTCGGCACTTGGTCAAGGACCGCCTGAAGATTTTCATAAAAATCCTCCACTTCGCTGTCGTCATAGTCTGATGTTGGGGCGTAGGCCTGGATGATGGTGATGTTGAAAGGGGCTGCTCTCAGGCGGATGGTAATGAGTCTACTGGAGACTGGGCGGCAACCCATGACAGTCGCTAGAATGTTCTTGTGGACCAAGAATCCAACGCCGTGTTCGTGCCTGTCATCCCTACCGCTGAAATAGAGCTTGTGGCCTTTGTCGGTCGTTGTTTCACCTAGGCCTTTCCATCGCAGTTCGCTGATACCTAGAACGTTCCATCGATAGTGGTCCAACTCGTGGGCCAGTTCTTCTAATTTTCCTTCCGCAGTTAGGGTCCTGACGTTCCAGGTTCCTATGACGATGTTGTTTCTCGTGCGGATCTTGCTATATTGTCCATCAGTAGCATACTTAACACCTCCGTCCTGGTGGCCAACGGAAGGCGCGGTCCTTGTGCCGGGTGACGGCCCGGGCGACGACCGATCCGGTATGGAATTAGTGGATTGTGTCATCATGTAGTGTGTCTTGGGCAAAAAAGACCTGGCGGTGCCCAATCCTCTCCAGGCTGTTGGCCACAGCCGAAATCCACGAATACAGTGTGGCTCGCCTTGGCCCTGAGCACATGGTCGTTGAACCTGTAGTAACGTGAGGTTCCTCCGCCCTGGCCGGTGACTTCTGTGTAGAAGACTTTCGCCCAGTGATGCCGTGCTAACATCACCCCTGTTAGTCGCCTCTTACGACACGCCGGGAAACGTTGGGTCTATTCTATTTAAAGCCCGAACCCACAGAGCCAACAGTAGATTTGATAATAACTTTCAAAACGTCTGTAAAATTTGGATGATACAGAACCATGTCTACAGAATGTCCATATTCAGTTATGTTGTCCATTTATTTTAAATATATCTTTTAAAACTGAACATTCTGATAGACTTGTATTGCATATACACTGAACCTTTGTGGAGAATTTAGTGTTCTATGCATTCATTCTTAATTTATATATTAATTTAGAAAGTGGCCTTTAACAATTTAGTATAGGTATTTTTTTAATGCTATTATCCTGATACACTGCCTTTTCTAGTAAATAAAACCTTTCATGATTACACATATTCAAATTTGTTATAATTATAGAATCTGACGACCTTTGTGCTCCTCCTTGGCTAGTCTGTCACATATCTCATTCCAATGAATTCCACAATGTGATAGAACCCAACAGAAATCAATATTTATTCCTATAGAAATCATACAATGTATCATATGTTTAATTTCATATATAAACCTCCTTCTATCTTTACAGTTCCACTGTTTTAATGCATACAGAATCGCTTTGGAATCAACACATACCAGTATACCAAATAATTCTAAAGGTGAAGTCATTATGAAATTTAAAGCCATTAAATAGCATAAAGCTTAGCTGTAAATATAGAAAATCCATTTCTTAAATAATATGACATTCTTATATTTAATGCAACAATAATATATGCTGATCCACTATCCGAAGAATCTAAAACTGATCCATCAGTAAAAATCTGTATGTGTTTTTGTAATTACTTTCAATATGCTCTTTTACCTCAGAAACTAAAACATTAGGATTATCCTCTTTTTTATTTTGGCTATAGCCAATATCAAAATGTGCACATATGTTCTCCCATTGTGGAACGACATTGATAATTTTACTGGTGGCCACCCAAATGAGTGACAGTCGACTGAGCGATGTCAACAGTCTACATTTATAGACTTGATTAGATATCATGTTACCTGGCTTCAAGGCAAGCACTGGCCACAAGCAAGCCCACTAAAGGCAGCTGTGGTCGTAAACAGAGTTAACTCTTTCCCTGCCAGGCATGTTTCCACGTTTGTGCCAGACATTTCTCTGGCACCGGAAAGAAAGTTCAGTACCTTAGGCATTTAAGCTACTGTTCTTTCAATAATAGTTGTTAAATAGACATATTTCATATCAAATTAAAGGTAAAAGAGTGAAGAATAAGGAAAAAAAACACACAAATGTCAATTTGATTATGTTATTGAAATATGTGTTTTGAAAGCATGTTGATCTTTTTGAAATGATAAAATAAAATTAAAATATTTCTACATACCACAGTGATAAAAAAAATTTGGAGGAATAATTCCAATCACTGAATCAGCTTCACACACCAGAAAGAAAATTTATTTAGGATCAAAATACACTTTACAGTTTGAAATTATATTGATTATTAGCAGAGTTTGACACACTGTCGATTGTGCCCATCACAATGCTTAGTAAAATGCACAAAAAACACTCTAAAAACGAATCAATTTGAAGAAACCATGCGCGTGTCGATCGAGAACGAAAGTAGAAAGAGTTATCTCTCTTTGGTTAAAATAAAACTTGGATTGGACTGCGCAAAAAACCGGAACGAAATGGAATACTGAAATCGACGATATATCGTCGATTGGCACAAACAAGGCGGCTCAGATCGACAATATATCGTCGATTGGCAGGGAAAGAGTTAAGAATACAAACAATGTGTTGTTGAGGGACTTCTGTAACAGTACAGTCATGTTTCAAAAGGAAAACGACTCACTCCAGTATCTGGTCTTTCTTATCCTCTTGTGTCCGTACATAACGTGCCTGTTCCGTTTCAAAATCCACCATGGCCTTTAGATCCACTAAAGACACATTAAAAAAAAAAAATCACTTCAGCAAGAAGAAAAAACAAGATGGCAAGCCAATCAAATGTATTTCCAGACACTCACACACACGGTGGAACAACAATCATTTTCAAGAGTGTCAATATTGTTGGCGCTGTTGTCACTTGGTTTTATAACTACGAAAGCAAAAGGAAAACATAGTTCTACCTGAACTATCTGCAAGCACAAAATGATCCAAATTGGCTCAGTCAAAATTTAGATACAGCGTAAAACACATTTATTATCATGGGTATACATGGTTTTCTATACCAAGTCACTGTTCCTGCAATTATCTTTTAATACTTTCACAGAGATAGTCATGTTTTCCATTCTTCGCTGAGAACATGTATGTATATTTATAATATTGAGTTTCTGTAAAAAATATTCTAATACAAGAATATATTTTATATCATTCTTCTTTTGAACAATGTTTTTTCCTTTTTTCCTTTTCATTCATAAACCCAACTGAACTAATCTTCTTCTCAGTTTTGTTCATGCACTTGATGGCTAAACACCATGGAATGTTATCAACAAGAGCGTTACTGTCAGTCTACAGTGGCCATGTTCTCATAGTCATAGCCGGGAGTTGGGAATCTAATTCCGCATGACTATATAAAAAACAATTTATTCTGTCATGCAATAAAAGTCATTCACTCACCTAAGGGGCCCTTAGCAGTAATGGGGTCTGAAAAAGGAGAGGAAGGTCCAACGCCAGCATTGTTCTCAGCACTGACTCTGAACTCATAGCGTGTTCCCTCCACAAGTTCCTTGAGGGTGAAGCTGGTGTTTGGCACCTTGATGTTGTGACTGGCTGGATTCCATTGCGGGGTGCCACACACACGCATCTCCACCACATAATTGAAGATGGCTTCGTCTATAGCATTGTCAGGTGGCGACCATTTCAACGTGACATGCTGCCTGGTGATGTTGATGGCTTCAGGCTTGCCAGGTGGATCTGGCTTATCTGAGAAAAGGAGAAGAATTAAATGCGACTGCAAAGCTTGCCAAACTAAAAGGGCAAAGCCCACATTACTCACATATGCCCCTTGGGGAACACTGATACAATTCTACATAAAAATGAGTGAGTTATTTAGTCATTGTTTATTGGGTCCACTCAACTGCAAAGAGCTGAATCAGAACCACAACTTGGTTGAAAGAAGACTCACCTCCGATCCATATAAAAGATCTGCTAAAACAACCCTAATGGTAAGAAAGATGGAGAACAGGCAAAGTGGGGAGTTGCCTATACCATGGACCCAGTCACTTGTCATCACTCTTCCCAAAAAGGGTAACCTTCAGGAGTGTGAAAATTACTGCACCATCAACCTCATCAGCCATCCCAGCAAGGTCCTCCTGAAAATTATATTCAACAGGTTGAAACCCCAAGCTGAACAAATCATAACTGAAGAACAAGCAGGATTCAGGGCAGGGCGAAGTACCACTGAACAGATTTTCAACCTCAGAATAATCTTTTGAGAAATACCTATGGCACCAACAACATCTATATCATGTGTTTGTAGACTTCAAGAAAGCTTTTGACCGAGTCTGGCATGCAGCTCTACGGGCAATCATGAGAGTGTACAACATCAGCCCTAAAACTATTGAAGTCATCAAAAGCATGTAATGACAAGGCTACCAGTGCAGTCCTCCGCAACAGCGCCATCAAGAACTGGTTCAGAACAACAATCGGTGTGCATCAAGGACGCCTACTCTCTCCAATACTCTTCAACATCTTCCTAGAGTGCATCAAGACAGATGCCCTTGCAGATTACAAAGGCACAGTCAGCATACGGGGTAGAGCCATCTCCAACCTCCGTTTTGCGGATGACATTGATGGATTGGCTGGAGAGGAACAAGAACTAGAACAGCTGATACAGAGGCTTGACACCACCTCCAAAGCCTATGGAATGGAAATAAGTGCAGAGAATACCAAAATGATGACCAACAACACCAATGGAATCAACATGGACATCAAAGTCCAAGGCCAATCCCTCAAAACAGTGCATAGTTTCAAATATTTATGAGCCATTGTATCAGACAATGGGTCCCGACAGGAAGTCCTTTCCAGGATCGCACAAACTACTGCTGCCCTGAAAAGGTTGAAGCCAATTTGGAAAGACAGGACCATCAGTCTACATTCCAAGGTAAGGCTGCTGCACTCCCTTGTCATCTCCATCTTCCTATGAGCTTGTGAAACATGGACCTACAGCAGACCTACAACAAAGAATACAAAGCATGGAGATGAGGCGCTACAGAAGACTTCTGTGCATTTCCTATACCCAGCACATCACCAACAACGAAGTCTGACAGACCATAACGTAAGCCATTGGACAACACGATGACATGCTCACAGTGGTGAAGAAATGGAAACTCTGATGGTTTGGCCTCGTCACCAGAGCATCAGGCCTTGCAACAACCATTCTGCAAGGCATAGTGCAAGGAGGCAGAAGAAGAGGGAGACAGAAAAAAAGGTGGGAGGACAACATTCGAGAATGAACTGGTTTGAACAGCCATGGGGGTTGCAGAGAACAGAAAAAGATTGAGTATGCTGGTTAAACGACCATCTGGCGTGCCCCAACGACCTTTGAGTTACGGGATAGGATAGGATAGGATGCAGGAGGATGTTGAGGTTGTACTCTAATTTATCGAACTCCCCGTTTACAAAAAGAAAATAGAAAATAAACATTATTATAAAATATTAACAAAACACATACATATAAAATGCCTATATTGCTAAATAATAATACAACAAACACCATTCTGTGTGTTCAATACCTACACATGGGAAAAGAAATAAAACAGCAATTACTTCTGAGGGGAATAGTCTCAGGTGAGTTGTTATCCCCTTGGCTTCTGTTCCCGGTGTTGCTGCTGCACCTCTCACTACAACCCTTGCAGCAAGAGCGGCAGCGCCCCACCAGCCATAGAAGAAGACTGTAGAGCAGTGTCATCACATTGAAAGGAGGTGGCAAGAAATCGCGGCTGTAGTATTCCATGATGATCTCGCAGCGATGCCATGACTGGTACTGTTGAGCTTTCCCCAAAACTCTATTGAATGTCACCCTGGTGGTAAACACATTTCAATGTTAGCTTTTGCCATAACAGATGGAGTTCTCTTATGAAATTAATTACATTAAATTAGCATTAAATTAATTTAAATTATTTGGGCATTAATGTACGCATGTATCCTAAAACTAGATTACTTTTTTTCTTCTCAAAAATAAAACAACAACTATGTAACATGTATATGCATTCTGTGCTAGAATTTTTATGGAATTATTACTGGTAAAATTGTTTTATACAATCCTTGGCACAGATGTACCTGTTTTACATGGCTGCAAAGGTTAAAAAAACACACATACACAAATATGCAGGAAATGTAGGCAGTACCCAAATCTGGCAATGAGCAAGTTGAGCAGCAGGATATTGGTGATCATGACATGTATTCCCAGGAGAATAGGAACCATGTAGCTGCCATAATTAGTTGGGCACGGTGGTGTGTCGATGCCGTCACTAAAGTAACTTGTTTCCAGAGAACTGCATGTATCATTTCCTGTGCAACATAAGCAAACATGCCCAGTCAACTCTCATTAAAACAGCCTACCTTTTCAAAGAACTTTGATAACAAATTTTGAAGCACAAATGTTCTTACAAATGTTTGTACTGATTCGAAGTACTTTCAGACTTTCATAGAATTGAGGGAGGGGGTCGATAGTGTTTAATAGTGTTAGGACTTTCTCATTATTTTTTCTTGCTCCTTGTTGGCTCTACCATCTGAGTGCACTGTCTTAGTTATTGTATTAAATGAGAACGATACTTTTAAAACCTGTTCTCACTTGAACTGTTATAACATTTTTGTTCATTCAGTACTATTTTGGGATTAGTATATTACAACTGTTTTATTGTAACTAGCAGTGTACTCAATAGTAGATCAGGAGCTGGGCTATAGATACAAACTATTGAGACCATATAGAGACAGTTTAGCAGTTAAATCCCTGGGCATCATCCGTGATGCCCAACTGGACTGGTCAGTTAACAGCATCATCAAGTAGAGCAACTAGCGAACTGATCAGATCCTTTGGCGTCAAGCTGGTCATCCTCTTTTTTTACCAGCCAACCGTGGAGAGTCTCATCACCTGAAACAGCCTGTACTAGTTTGGCAACCTGAGGGCTGCAGACTCATCCAGGTAAAGTTGACAAGATGGCAAGCAGCATGGTCAGGTGTGTGGTGGCTCACTTGGAAGCCCAATATGAAAGAAAGGTGCTCAAGCGCATCTAGTCCATCCTAGAGAATGCAACTCACCTGCTGCACAAAGATGTGGCCCCAATGTGGCCGACTGAGAGGACTCAGACTGATCGAGAAGCCTGAGAAGCAGAACCAACCGCTTCTTTCTTGCCCACTGCTGTCTGGCTGTACAACCTGAGCATGTGTGAACTTAAGTGACTTAGGTACTAGACTTTTCAGGACGAGGGGTTTCTCTGGGTACTTCGGTTTCCTCCCTCCCTTTAATAATGGTATGGGATGCAGTCAATCTGAAATTTCAAAGGTAAAAGTTAATTTCTATTCCGACTTCTGTAATGCCGATCTTTTTAGATTTCCACGCTTTGAGTTGGATTGATGAAAAAGCAGGTGATAGCATCCTGTGTTATTGTTATTACTTGGTCCTCCTGTTTGGATACACCTTCCACCATTCCCCCTCCTCTTTCACAGTGTGCAGGACTGTCTTTCTGGTGCTTTCTGAACTGTCCAAGAGTTCTCAGCCATCAGACTTTAAGACTGTGCAGTCAGACATTCAAACTTGCATCCATGATGTTCTTTCCTGGATGGATAGCAATAAGCTCAAATTGAACACTGAAAAAACTTAAATCATGCCTGTAGGCAAAGCCTCGTGTCTCAGGCAGGTCGGTAGCGACTCCCTAGTTGTAAATGGCAGCAGCATTCCGTACCAAGACTCTGTGCGCTATCTTGGAGTCAAAATCGACCAAACTTTGTCAATGCAAGATCAAATTGGTACTATTTGTCGTGCTACTTTTCTCGAGATGAGGCACATTGCCTCTATTCGACCGTTTTTAACCGAGTCAGCATGTGCAGCTCTTGACAATGCTTTTGTGACATCACGGCTTGACTTCTGCAATTCTGTTCTGGTTGGTCTTCCAGCTGAACAGATAAATCGCCTTCAACGCGTACAAAACAACACAGCGCGCCTTATTTTGAAACGGAAGAAAAGGGATCACACCACTCCCTTACTATGCAAGCTTCACTGGCTGCTGGTGAAGTTTTGCATTAAATTCAAGGTCTGCGTTTTGGCTTTTCGGTTCTTTGAAGGCACACTACCACCCTACCTAGCCAATGCACTTGTAGCCTATAAACCAACTCGGGCACTACGTTCTTCATCTGAACGTCTTTTGACAGCGCCACGCCAAAATATGAAAACTTTTGGAGAACGTGCATTTTCTTTTGCTGCGCCTACTCTCTGGAATTCGCTGCCGGCAAACATGAGAGGTGTACCCGACTTGGCGACATTCAAATCGCAACTGAAAACGTATCTGTTCAAGCTTGCATTCAAATAATAATTATTATTATTGTTGTTTTTATTTTATTGTAATATTATGTCATATGTGTTGTAATGACAGGATGTACAATGGATGAATGCGAGTGGGTGTGCAATGAGTCACAATGTGAGATTTGCGCGATATAAGTACCATTCATTATTATTATTATTATTATTATTCTTGGGTCAGTAACTGCCATGTGTGTGTGTGTGTGTGTGTGTGTGTGTGTGTGAGTGCATGTGTGTGTGTAGGTGGGTGGTTGGGTGTTTGGCTAAAAGTTTTTAGTTTTAGAACTTACTTTTTATGTATGATGAAACTAGTGACGTAAGAAATGCAAGACAAAACTGTAATTGGATCTAAACTGAAAATAATGTATCTTTTTCTTTCATTTGTGATTCCCAAGTACTCTCATACCCTTTTGCATTGATGTATCTGGACACACGAACAATGTTTTAAAATAGTTGTTTTCTGTTACCTTCAGTTTCTTTTTCAAATCATATTATTACTATTATCTAGGCCCACAACATGCAGTGTTTGTGTTAACTGTTTAAATATGTTTGTTCATTTTTCATCAAGATCAACAACATCAACATCATTATCATCATCATCACCGTCAACATCGGGTTCATCATAATCATCAATCAATCAATCATCATCATCATCATTGCTGTCATCAATTGTTATTTGTGTCACTGTTATTCTTTTTGTATTGGATTGCTGACGAAAAACAATTTCTTATGTCTTACGTCATATTGTCATGAAAACTTTCTAAAGCTTTACCCACACAAACACCAATGGAACTAAAATATTGTGCATTATATTTCTGTCAAACAAATATTATTGATGTTTTTGTGGTTGCCTTCTTTTTGGGTGCATGATTTGATGGCATATGTTGAAACAAAAAAAGTCGGTGTACACAAACCTCTGAGCTCAATTTCCTCCAACAGGAACTCTCCAAACACATGCCAGTAGCTCTTGCGGGCCAAATGGAAGAAGCGTGTACCAGTCAAAGGACTTTTCTCATACAGGAGGGATTCTGAGAGCACAGCGTAGGACACCACAAAGACGAGCAAGATTATCATGAAGTTAAACGTGTCTTTGACCTGAATGGAAAGCAATTGGTGTTTGTCACTGAAGAACAATATACTAAGAACTGACAACTGGCAAATGTAATAGGCCTACGTATATTGGTTAACAGCTAGTATCTATTTATTTCAGAGTTTGTTTTGGGTTTGATTTAACAGAACAACATATTTTTGTCTTTTTTTTTTTTTTTTTTTTAAAGAATCCTCTGTATGAAATGCCAATAAAACCATCGATGATTATAGCTACACAAAACAACAAGAATATTTAATTATTACATACAAGCCTATAAAGACAGAGAGAATGGGAATTATTAAACTATTAAAATCTCATTTTTTTTCCTTGCTGTAACTGCTGCTCCATAAATGGCACTTAATTCAGCATGCATGTTGTGAGCATCAATTCAGCTATGTAATCATCAATTATTTTGCATAACGTGTCTCTGTTCTAACGTGTCTCTGTTAGTTAATCAAGCAAGCACTAATGACTCACCATCCTGCTGACCATGACCAGCATAAGTCCCAAATCTTCAAAGACCATGAGCATCTGGAAAATTCTCATGAAGAAGAGGAAAATGTCGATGCTCAGGAAAACTCTGCCTGCTATTTTACATCTTTTATCATCAACCAAAAGCAGGCCAAATCCCAACCTAAAACACATAAAAACACATTCAGAAAAACGTCAATAATCGCTACCATTGCCAATGCCAACAGATAAATCATACACCAATACATTACTCAAAAAAAGAACCAATCCTTCCTACCCTATGCTACCCCGTAACTCAAATGTCGTTAGGGCACCACAGAAATCCAAACTAGTGTACTCCATCTTTCTCTGTCCTCATGAACCCTCATGGCTTCTTTCAGTGTCAAACCAGAAGACACTGAAGAAGAACAACAAGAAGAAGAAGATCAATAGAGGAACACAAAGAAAGGAAGATAACTATTTCAAGGTATTTCCACATAAAACGAGAAGTGCAAAGCCCATAACTCTCACATGCAACAATAAAATTAGGTTGTCGTATTTACGACTCTCTAAATTAAATTTAGAATAGATCAATAATTGCATGAACTATAGCACAAAATAAGCTACATCTGATCTAATAATGCGAAATTATTATAAATATAATTGGAGATGAAGATTAAAACATACTTGGGCTTAAGCAACTCACATCATTCAAATTATCGGTCTTACAACATCACTGAGTGATTGTGGAAAACAGAGAGGATCGAGGACAAGAGTTGGGAGGTGAAGAAGTTTTTTTAATCAGTATCAGTATTTTAATTGTACGTCTGTTCACTCTAAGTGATATTAGACAACAAAATAAAAACAAAAGAAGATAAAATTATAATAATAAATCCAATTAGTGATTTTAAAATAACATGAACAATATTAACTATGGGTGATATCAAATGTATTCCTTTGATTAACCGCATTTTTTGGTATTAATACTCCGTTCTATCCTATCCTATCCTGTAACTCGAAGGACATTAGGGCACCACAGATAGTCGTTTAACCAGCGTACTCCCATCTTTTTCTGTCCTCAGCAACCCTCATGGCTTCGCTCAGTGTCAAGCCAGTCCATTCTTGAAGGTTGTTCTCCCACCTCTTTTACCGTCTCCCTCTTCTTCTGCCTCCTTGCACCATGCCTTGCAAGATGGTCTTTGCAAGGCTTGATGCTTTGGTGACGTAGCCATACCTTTGGAGTTTCCGTTTCTTCACCACTGTGAGCAGGTCATCGTGTGTTTGTGATGATCTGTTGGACTTCGTTGTTGGTGATGTGATGGGTATAGGAAATGCCCAGAAGTCCTCTGTAGCATCTCATCTCCATGCTTTTGTATTCTTCGTTGTAGGTCTGCTGTGAGGATCCACGTTTCGCAAGCGCACAGGAAGATGGACATGACAAGGGAGCACAGCAGTCTTATTTTGGAATGTAGACTGATGGTCCTGTCTTTCCAAATAGGTTTCAACCTTGTCAGGGCAGTAGTTGGTGCGATCCTGGAGAGGACTCCTTGTCAGGACCCATTGTCTGATATAATGGCTCCTAAATATTTGAAGCTATGCATTGTGTTGAGGGACTTTGATGTCCGTGTTGATGCCATTGGCGTTGTTGGTCATCATTTTGGTTTTTGCCTCACTTATTTCCATTCCAAAGGCTCTGGAGGTGGTGTCAAGCCTCTGTACCAGCTGTTCATGTTCTTTTCCAACCAATCCACCAATGTCATCTGCAAAATAGAGGTTGGGGATTGCTCTACCCCCTATGCTGACTGTGCCTTTGTGATCTGCAAGGGCATCTAAAATGATGCACTCTAGGAAGATGTTGAAGACTGTTGGAGATAGTAGACATCCTTGATGCAAGCGGATTGTTTTTCTGAACCAGTTCCTGATGGCGCTGTTGTGGATGACTGCACTGGAAGCCTTGTCATACATGCTTTTGATACTTCAATAATGTTAGGGCTAATGGTGTACACTTTCAAGGTTGCCCTCAAGAGCTGCATGCAAAACTCGGTCAAACACTTTCTTGAAATCTACAAACACATGATATAGATGTTGGTGGTCTGAGGTTGAAAATCTACTCCTTGGTACTATGCCCTGCCATGAATCCCGCTTGTTCTTCAGCTACGATTTGTCCAGCTTGGGGTTTCAACCTGCTGAATATTATTTTCAGGAGGACCTTCCTGGGATGGATGATTACGCTGATGATGAAGTAATTTTCACACTCCTGAAGGTTACCCTTTTTTGAAGTGATGACAAGCGACTGGGTCCATGGTGTAGGCCACTCCCCACTCTTTCAGATCTTATTACAGATAATAGTGAGGGTGTCAATCATCACTTCTCCTCCTGCTTGAAGCAATTCTGAGGGTATGTCGTCCACTCCCGCTGACATCCTCTTCTTCAGCGATTGCACTGCTGCCTCAACTTCTTCTCGGGGAATTGGGAGGATAAATGACAGAGGTCTGAGACTCTTGGGGTTTGCCAGATACAACAATCTGATACTGGCAAACACGCTTGGTCTCCACAAAAAATCCAGAAGATGGACCTGGCACAGTCCCATTGGGGAGAATCACAACCAGATTGACTACATCATGGTCAAGAAACGCTTCAGATCAAGCGTCAGCATTGGCAGGATATGCACTTTTCCAGGAGCAGACATCGGAAGTGACCACGATCTCATGATGCCGTCTTTCCAGCTCGCAAAGGGCACCAGATTGATGTTTGACCTGGACAAACTGCAAGACCCGGACGTAGCTGAAATATTCCAATCCACAAATGGAGGGGAATTTGCACCACTGCTCATTTTGGGAGTGGGTGAAGTAGATATCAACACCATGACTACCACCTTCAGGCATGAGCATTGCCAAAAGGGCTTGGGGAGTACACTCAAGTGGTGCAAATCTATGCATTTTGGTGCATTCTGGCAGTGATTTTGCTGATGTACAAAGGCATGAGTCTTGAGATGAAAATATGTGAAACAGACTTTTGGGAAGAGGACTGCTTTACTTTAGATACTTACTGAACATAATGTGGCTTTCTCAGTAGTTTTACAAAAATTGTGCATGATTTGGGTTTCACTTTCAGTCAACTGCTTGTTCATCCAATGCTACATTCACTTAAAAGTCACAACTATTTAGATTTTATAGCAGAAAAATCAACCCCACACTGGTGTTTAAAAAAACACCCAATTAATAACTATTTAGATTTTGTTACAGTTAATCACTTGGGCTTCGGCTAGAGTATATGATTATGTTGTTCGATTGCGAGCGAACATGTTGTTGGTGGGCTTCAGATTTGATGTGCTTGTGAAATACCAAAACACCTCAATTGGAATACGCGAGTTCCACGCGACAAATCACACAGTATGACTTCCCCGGTTCCTGAAGTTTTCTTATCCATTGCCCGTAGCGCACAGGCGGAGGTTTTGACTTTGAGTCAACACTTGGCGGCTGCCACTCCTCGTCTAACCATGCCCATTTCCAATGATATTGGCAGCCGTCATCACTGAAACTTTCTCCTCTTATGATGATATCACGCCTAGTCGCCATTTTGGTCAAGTTGTACACGTGTGCGCATGTCAGAATCGCTATTTTCCGGAAGAGCCGAAAGTGACTAAATGCCCAAAACGACAGAAAGTAGACTAGCAGACGCTTTTTTTCATATCTTGGAAGCGGGCGTATTGACTAAGGTCGGGGCGTTTTAAAAATGTTCTTGGGGCGTATATACGATCAGAGGCGTACAATGCTCATGCCTGCACCTTCAACCCAGCTGTGACAGATGCTGCCACCGAGATCCTTGGCAAGCATTGCCCAAAGAAACCGCTGATCACTCCTGAACTTTTGGACCTGTGTTACAAACAAAGAGAGATGAAAAAGAAAAAGAACACATCACAAGGAGCTGATGCCTATTGAAAAATCAACAATGACATCCAAAAAGGCATGCGCACAGCAGCAAAGGAGAACTGGATAAAAAGTCAATGCAAAAAAAAAGAGAACAGTCTGAACAAGAACAACAGCAAGAAGGCCTACAAGACTGTGAAGCGACTGATAAGAGTTAAACAGCCCAAGGTCTCCACGATCCAAAGCAAGTCTGGCATATGACTTACAGAAGAACAAGAATTCTTGGATAGATGGACAGAGTTCTGCTCTGACCTTTATAACCACACAAAAACGAAGACCCATCAGTCCCCAGAACAGAGGAGAAGTAGAAATCCTCCCAATTCTTCGAAAAACATATAGTAAATTAACATGAAAATGTGTTATAAAAGAAAAGCGACAACGCTTTTATCCTTGACCTTCACACTTTATATACAATCTCATAAACCCATGTGTATATAGTTTGACAAATATAGAGACCTTGCATAGTATAACAACAAACTACTGATGATAACAGATCATCAATCTATCATCTCTTTATACAACAAGTATAACTTCATATCACCATACTTTAGACCAAACTTACACAGTATTTCTAACACATTCAAACATTCAGTAATTCACAATCAAAGAATGGTGAAAAAACTGAAATTTTGTGAAAATGTTTCATTTTTTGGCTAAAATTTCATGACTTTGATTTTGAAGTGAGATCATTCTATCCCTGATAAATGTCTAGTTCTCGTGGGTATACACCATGCTACCAAGTTTGGCTTTGATAGATGAAATGGGTTCGGATTAATTAGCCATTTTATAAAGTTCTGCACAAACAAACAGACATTGTGTTTTGGATATTATTTAGGACTATTTAGGATTCATTTTTTGCAGATTTTCAAAGATCTGGAAAAAAACATTGGGGTTAAGGACATAAAATCGCATTGTTACACTCATGTGTCAAAAAGCAGGTTACCAAAAGAAGAAAATGCTGCAAACGTCAACAATGTTCCATGGCTGCTTTATGTATACTTTAAATCTCTTCAAGCTCCAGGGCAGCTTCAACCCAGCGATGTGGCCTCCAAAGCACAACTGTAACAGAAAAACATCTGAAACTTGTTTTCAAAACATACGATCAAACATTTTATGTTTACATGTATAGAGAAAAGAGAGAGGCAGGAGGGAAAGGGCTAGGGGAGGAAGAAAAAAAACACACACTTAGCCTGAATGAAGCACATTCTAAATATTTTCTGCTATAGACATATTGATTATATTACAGCAGCTTGCAGTTACAATTTTTTTTATAATTACATATATGGCCTAAGGGGTAAACAAGGGATCCATGCACCCACACAACTCACTTGTCGAACCTCCTCTACTGTGATGGTGATCACCCAAACCATGAGCCCGATGAACAACCAGTGTTTTTTGAGGATGGCATATGTGATGTTATCACCAAGATCAAACAGGAGGATGTAGCAGAACCACATCAAGAACAGTACCTGCATGAGCTGCAGAACACAAAAATAGTACTAAAACAGAATAGAAAACGTTTGTATCTTTTAAATAACTGTCCACCATCAGGCTGGAGAATAGCTGAAGAAAAAAAACTCTGAAATCTGGTCGGGGTCTAAGGGCCTTACGGCCAGGGGGGTCTGGGGGGCGAAGCCCCCTGAAGCTGAAAGTTTTATAGCATTTAAAACCCCAAAAGTATGCTTTTTGTGAGAGAGAAATTTGGATGTTTTTCATAATATTCATGCATTCATAGATAGACATTATTTTTTTTTAATATTATTATTAAGACTAATGTTCACATACACACACAAAACCTGTTACTTGGAAAAAAACCTGAATAGGTTTGTGTCAACATATGCAAGATTATGGCAAATGTCACAAACAAGCTTGCTTCCTAGTAGTAAAATCTAAATAAAATAAAAAAAGAAAGCAAATCAATACTCTATTTGAAAAATTATGATAAGGTGCTCTGTTTTTTTTAAAGTTACTGCTGGCTTAGTATTAGTGCAAAGTCTCTTGGCTGGAGGTCTGTCATCAGCTTTTTTTTGCTCTTGTCAGGAGGGCTTATGTTTCAATTAGTCTTGATGGAACCACTAAGCAAACAAACTCTTACCTGGTATCGTTGTGCAGCTAGTCAGTGCTTTCACAGCACATTTGTGCTTCTTCGTAAAGAAGTGCTCAGTGAGCGCTGTAATACCACGATTAGTGTATCTAATTTCTTTTTGGCACGTGATGCAACGAGCCATGCCTGCAGCATCAACTTTTCAAAAATGAGAGCAGCGTGCTCGACTCCCTCCACTTTTACCACTTTCGACGTCCAATCCCAATTCCATTTGTTGGCGATGTCTTCCTCTTGAAAATCTTCTCCCCGGTTAATAATCCGCGATGCGCACATTTCTGTAACTTCTCACACTCAAAGGGACCGTGTGAAAGAACATGCGTCTCTGCTGGGCGGAAATACTTCATGGTGTGCGCCCAATTATCAACACGCGCTTCTTCCCGGAAATGGTACAGAGTAAGGCAAAACGTTGGAATGGGTTTGCGGAGCGAACATACGTGGTTAATTTACGATTTGCGTCTCCTTTTTTTTTTCCTCGGAACAAATTTTTAAACCTTGGAAAGGAAGTTCGTTAACCTCGGAAACTCGCGTATCCGAGGAGAATTCTCCAGCCTGCACCATCTTTATTATCCTTCAATAAAAACCAGAACATTTTGAAATGTGTGAAAAACCATAGGGGCATTAAGTTAACTAGAAGGGCCAAGTTCTTATAACTTACTTGCTCATTAGTATATCTATACAGAATGCTCTGCATGGAGTTTAAAAAAATGTGTAAACTATTTTTTTTCACGTAATAATTGTTTACGATCTTGTGGAGTTAAAAGTCAAGGTCAATGACAGTGAACAATTATTACGTATGATCAAATATATTAAGTACCATTTGTATTAAGCTGCAAAACAACACTCATCTTGAGATGACTTTGACCTATAGGGATGATTTGACATTCACATGACTTTTAATTTTCCTATATGTTGAAATAAACAATAGGTTGAAATAAACAAATGTCAATAAATACTGTGGGTCAAAAATAGATTCATGTTGATACATTTTTTGGAAGTCAGACAATGACCTTTAAGGAACTATTATCTCAAATAGCTACGAAAATGAAGAGTTGTGACATGACGTGAGGCAGGCGTATATCAAAAATTATATAAATCCGTCCACCCAAATCTTAGAAAATGTGCGGACAGGCTGGTAGACACACAGACAGAATTACAGAACAATGGAATCCAGTATACCCCATGTATATACATTAAAATGTACAGTAGCGTTGTTAAAAAAAAAGCAAACAAAAATCAGACATACAAAGTGGAAGATGTATTTTCCTCTAGGAGCTCTTAAGCAGTGCATGAAGCTACTGCAGCAGTTGTGTGACAAGGAGCTGGGCCCAGATTGAACAATTTGATAAGGCCTGCTGAGCAAGAAACAAACAAATAACAACAACAACAGCAAAGGAAGGTATTTGACCAGCACAAACAGCCAAACTATAGTCACGTTCAAGTTTAAGTTTATGTACATCTCTAGCCTCTGAACATGTTGAACAAACACGACATAGATAAAACAAGATCAAAAAGCGTTCACATCAGTCCATACATTCAATACATAGCATGTGCACAATATGAATAATATAGCAATTCTGACAGGCATATAATATATATGCCTGTCAGAATTGCTATATTATATATATACACACACACCTCATAACTATACAAGTGAGATAATATATATATATATATATATATATATATATATATATATATATATATATATATATATATATATATATATATATATATATATATATATATATATATATATATATATATATATAACTTATAAGTTATACAAACCTATCATACTGTTTGTACAGTGGAAAAAAATCAATAAACCAACAAAACAGTTTTCCTCTTCTTTGAAGAACTTGTCCTGATTAGATCATTAAGTTTAATATGTACATTTGGTGGGTGGTTATAATAATTTGGTAGCAAAACTCTATGGGTCTTTTAATAATGGAATAGTACAAGAAAAAATATAGCAGAACTCATCACCAATTTCATTTAAGTTACTCAATGTGTATACTCTGTCTTTCTTCAAAACATTTGAGTGTCTCAGCTGTTGCATTGGAAAAGGTTTTACAACTTAATCTGAATTTTATAAAGCTTCTCAGCACATTGTTTAATAAGCATGTAAGGTATTTTCCAAAACAGAAATCGTGTTTTATCATCCTATATGCTAGATATAACTTGTTATTAATTTAAACACATCTTGCTGCCAAGAAAACTGATCCTCCAATTTCTGTTTAATTAAACTTTTAAATTGATCAACTAAAAAAGCACAATGAACCTCTAATATCTAGCCAAAAGTGGGACATGCCAAGATCGTTAAAGGTTGAATGCACCGTTTCCAGCCATGACAATTTGTACTGATATTATAATAAAGAACTTACACAGACTTAACTTAATTAAGCACCAAGATTTTACATGAGAGTTTTTACTAAAAATTAATTACGGAGTATGTACCAAAAACTAAGCATTCTACGTTTTGCATATAATGACACTAGGAATTCTCCAAAAATCATACAAGAAGGTGTGCTAGGTTTGAACATTTATCAATAGCTTAAGAAATTTAAGATACAATAGAACGTCTTCAGAAATGGGAGGTAACTTGTCTTTTTGTTTTGTTTTTAGTTACCTAGTTATCTGGGAGGACATCTAGTCTCAGAACACTATAAAAGCTACCCCAAGCTGCAAGCTCTTTTTCGGTAAAAGGAGGAAGCGGAAGGAAGGGTGAGAGTGGGATGGCAGTGGTTGCCTGGCAGTGCAAGGCCAAACTAGCAAAGCTAGCCAGGATTGCAACTGAAATCAACCTTTTGGTTGATCCGAAAGGTTTGAGGGAGGACAGAGCAGAAATTGTAGACAGTAAACGGTGTTTGTTTGCAAAGAATGTCCGCCTCTACGTTACCATTTTCGAACATGGTCTATTTGTCACACACAGCTAACTTTTCAAAAATTGTAAACTTCACTGCAATACAAAATTACAGGTGTTAAAAATTACCATATGTTAAACATGTCTATTGGTAAATTGATAAGCAGTTCCAATTTTCTACATTTCTTTAACATTGAAAACATGGCTCTACCAGCAGAATTACACGAACCTACAATTATTGAATTATTAATCTTATATCTATAATTGAAAATATCCTATCCTATCCTATCCTGTCCCATAACCCGAAGGTCGTAGGGGCACCACAGATGATCGTTTAACCAGCATACTCCATCTTTCTCTGTCCTCAGCAGCCCTCAATTGAAAATAACACCTACAAATTTATATTCCCACACTATTTCAACCCTCTCAAACCATTAAATTAGAAATTAGATAAGTTACATACTTTTCCGTGTTAAAAAATAATTACTTTAGGGTTATTCATGTTGATGCTCAGCCCAAACTTTGCACAATAATTACTTGGCACATCCAGAGCTCACTGCATGATTTTGAACTGACTGCCAAAATAGCTGCATCATTAGCATAGAACAAAAGGAAAAGGTGAACATAATGGGTGATATTAGCGAAGTTAAAATCCTCAGTTAAGGGCTTAAGCAGATCTAGCCTACTAACGTGTTGAGCAAGAAATAATTTAAGGACATTTAAGAGTAATTAAAAAAAGAATTGGTGACAAACTCTCACCTTGACAAAGGCCAATATTAAAAGTAAAAAAAAAAATTTAAAGATAGACCTTGACTAGTTTTTACACAGGATTTGGCTTTAAAGTACATGTTTTTTGCTAACAGTTAAAATCTTTCCAGAGATACCAGATCAAACGTAAGTTTTTCCATAATAAATGTATGTGAATACTGTCAAAAGCCTTGCTGTAATCTAAAAAGTACAGAATACTTTCTTTCTATGTTAAAGGTTATATCAATTAAAGAATAAAGAGTAAAGGTAGGATCTCCTCTGCAATCGGGAGGTACAGGGATGCTGACAAGATCTTATAGAGTCAACATAATTGAACAGTGATTTTAAACTTTTAAATTGTACATACATATCACCAGGCTTCCACAAGAGGAGCCCTTTTAAGAATATAATTAAATAAAATCTGAACTAGCATAGGCAATATGAAGTTAGTATAAAAAGAACTATGAAGCATAATTTTATTTTTATTGTATCTTAAATCAAGTAGCGCGCGCACACCACCACCACGTTAATAGCCATCTATGGCTCCTGTGGTGTTTTCTGCCAACAACATCATCGGCAGTATCCAGATCCAGATCCAACCAGGACTGATTTTTTTCTAAAGCCCGCCTGCTCCTGACCTAGGAGATCATTGCATTGAAGATAAGCAAATAGTCTTTCATTTATGATACTAGTGAACAACTTTCAAAAAGAGCTTAAAATAGCAATTCCATTAAAGTTATCAATGTTGATAGTATCACCTTTACCTTTACACAAGGGACAGATAAAACCCATAGACCAGTCATCAGTAATAACACCGGATTGCAAAATAAGATTAAACAAGGAAGTTATTATATTTATTAATTATTAGAAGATGGTGCTTCAAACATTCATTTAGGATTTTGTCATAACTGCAAGACTTATTATTTTGACGTTTCTGTATGCATTTCTATAGTAATATCTGCATTTACATTTTCGTAAAGTACATTTTTTGACATTAACATTCAGGTCATCTGGGGTAGAGAGATAATCTTCATCTGCATGGGATATTATTTTTTCAAAGTGGTGTACAAAACTTCATGAGAAAGTATATTTGTGTTCGAAAAAGAATTATTGGTTACAATTGACTTGTTTAACATTTTCCAAACAAAGAGATAAACTGCTTTATTAACAAAAAGAATATTCTGCAGGGCTCGACAGCAACTTTTTTTTTTTTTAACCTGTCCTGTCGGTCAGGCTGTCAAATATTTTACCTGTCCCACAACATTTCCAGCCTGTCCAAACTTTCCTTACAGTTGTGCTGAAGAAAACACAAAAAGAAGGATATTCAAGCCAATTGTATTGCAGCACATTGCACATTCAAACGCTTGGCAAAGTCACATAAAGTAAACAAAAACAAGTGGAAACTAAAAGTTAGCTGCCAGTCCCTGCTTCGTTCAGGGCACAGCCCTTCTAGTGAGTCTTTGCCACCATCGGCCAATTATCTGGCAGGGTCATACTCTTTCATTGTTAGATTCACTACTGTTTTAGTGTCGTTTGTGAAGTCGTAGCAGTCTGTTTTCAGTTTTAAGCTCAGCCAAGATATTGATGCCGACTGACTTGGCAGCTGAAAAATATCTCTCCCATCAGATAGTTTGGGTAGCGATCCAATCTGTCTGGCAGCTGGTTCTACCTGTCCCGGACAGTCGGTTGTGTCGAGCCCTGCTCTGATTATGTGTAAAATCTCTGGAATAAGTTAATAAGCACTCCATACATGCAGAGGTGCTTTATAAACAGATATATTCCACAACACTAAGCATGCTACAGCACACATATAAGAGTGAAAGTAGATGAGCAATAAATAAATCCAAGTATGCTTACCTTTGCAGTTGGTTTGTGTCACTCAAAGATTCTTGATCACGCTGCTGCTGAAGTAAAATTTCAAATAAATTTAATAAAATAAGCTTTAAACTTAGTGTGAAGGGTGAAAGAATGAATTTTTGAAAGAATCAATGAAGTGAGGAATGAAGGAAGGGATGATTTACATGCTTTTTGCTTTCACAGAACAAGTTCTAGCCTAACCAGCAAAAGGTGATAACAGGTTCTGAATGCTCGACACACTTACAGATCAATCTTCAAGACTACAGATTCTCGATTCTTGCTAACCCTCAGTCCAGTTCTTGCTCGTTTGATTATTCTTTCAAGATATGAGAATAAGAGGCAAGAACCCGCAATCAGCAAACAGCCACACTACTTCCCATTGCCATCTGCCATGACGTCCTTTTATGATGTGAAATTGCTTGAAATTATTATTATGATGGTGACACACAAAGGAATAAAAAGAATAATGAACAGATGAACACAGACAACACTACAGCAGAAAACCCAAAGTCCACCACCACAGTTTGAATTTGCTAAGCTGCCCAGAGTGATTTCTGTTCCCTAAGATAATTTTGAGAAATATAATTCTGTCCTCTATGATCTTTTGAGAAATATAATTAAACAGGGCATAGGGATATTAGTATAGCAGAAATAGGCAGTCCTGTTCTATCTTTTCAAATAATGACACAAACCAAACAACATAGGTATTGTATGCTATACTGAGCTTAGAAATGAAAGTGGTACTTATATCTAAAGTTTGCTTGTAAAACTATTACAAAGACCCTCTTAGCATTTTTAGGCATAGATTATAATGGCCCTTGGCCCTTCTGCTATTAAAAGAAGGGTAAAGCCCAAATAACACATGCTCTAATAGAAAATCTATTCACAATATTTGATGTGAAAAAGAAAGTGTGAAGTAAGGAAATCCTCATTAAGGCACAAAGTAATATTGACCTGACTTTCACATGGCACTGACCTTCACCTGACCATGAACACTTTAATATATGATGAAATAAATCACATCAAAATGAACCGGCTCAGGTAACATTTAAAAAACTAAATATCATTTATGGACTTTGGACTGATCTCACGTAGGTTGTCACATTTTGCTTTTTGAGCGAGCTACATTGCTGCATGAGTCAAAAATAAAAATAAATAAGTAAAGAGATGAAATTGGGATCACCTTGCAAGGCCCTTCCCAGATTTGAGTGATAAGGTTCTTGCACGGAGTCTGTGCTATGAACTCGCTGTTGTGTGTTATTAAGGCCAGCTGCAGCACAGACATGTTTCCCCACCTTGGACATGGTTTGGTTAGTATGTGCTGCGTTAACAGCTCCTTCATCTCATGACAGTTTTTCAGTGTCTGCATGGCAAGGTCTTGGAAACGCCTGCACATTTAAAGAGGTTACAACATTATACTGATACCTGAATCTCTGCAAAAGTTTCCTGTAAGGAAAAGGACTAAATATAAGATCTTGTCAACTGCTTTCACGTGTGTGCAGAAAGTTGCTCCAGGATACCTACCTGTCTATGTATGAGCCATCTAGTCAGCTTCACTAATTGTTACCAATCTCGTTTTTGCCTGCCATCCTCTCGTGAGACAAACAAGAAAAGACTTGTTGCCAGATCCTTACAGAATGCAGTTTCCAAATTATGGAATGTGCTCCCTGAGACTTTTAAAAGAGCAGACTCTGCCAGGTCATTCAGGAGAAGACTTGAAGATCCACTTGTTTACATTGAAATAAATTTATTCAACCTACGTTTTGCGGATGACATTGATGGATTGGCTTGAGAGGAACAAGAACTGGAACAGCCGGTACAGAGGCTTGACACCACCACCAGAGCCTTTGGAATGGAAATAAATGCAGAGAAGACCAAAATGATGACCAACAACACCAATGGACATCAAAGTCCAAGGAAAATCCCTCAACATAGTGCATAGCTTCAAATATTTAGGAGCCATTATATCAGACAATGGGTCCCGACAGGAAGTCCTTTCCTTTTTTTTTTTTTTTTTTTTTTTTTTAAAAATTAGAGAGCATTCATACCCTCATTGTAATTGCCAAATCTGGATAAATAAAGTTGTTTGAATTGAATTGAATTGAATTGAGGATCGCACAAACAACTGCTGGCCTAACAAGGTTGAAGCCCATTTGGAAAGACAGGACCATCAGTCTACATTCCAATGTAAGGCTGCTGTGCTCCTTTGTCATCCCCATCTTCCTATACGCCTGCAAAACATGGACCCTCAAAGCAGATCTACAACGTAGAATACAAAGCATGGAGATGAGGTGCTACAGAAGACTTCTGGGCATTTACTATACCCAGCACATCACTAACGACGAAGTCCAACAGACCATCACACAAGCCATTGGACAACATGATGACATGCTCACAGTGGTGAAGAAACTGCAACTCCGATGGCATGGCCACATCACCAGATCATCAGGGCTTGGAAAGACCATCCTGCAAGGCATGGTGCAAGGAGGCAGAAGAAGAGGGAGACAGAAAAAGATGTGGGAGGACAAAATTCGAGAAATGACTGGCTTGACACTGAGCGAAGCCATGAGGGTTGCTGAGGACAGAGAAAGATGGAGTATGCTGGTTAAACGATCATCTGTTGTGCCCCAACGACCTTCGAGTTATGGAATAGGATAGGATAGGATATTCATTCAGTTTCCAAAGCACCGCTCTTACTCCTGCTCTGCTTCCCACCTTCAAACTATACCCTTTCCACTCCCCCTCCCAACTTCCATCTGGGCATTGTCTTTCCTGTGTTATTTTGAAATTCTCCTGATCAAGCACGGAGCATTCGAAAATAGATGGAGACATGCGTATTATTACAAATGGACATCACCACCACCATCTAGCAACAACACATGCCAAGAGTTGTCGTCCGTGATGACGAATAGTTATCCCAAAGTGTGCCCACAGAACAGCAGTATGACATTACGCGCTATTTCTAAGCGAAAACTTCTCAGAAATAAATAATTTTAACCAATAATTATTAATGAAAGCCTGTAGCTTCGGGGTTTTTACAAAAGGAGATGTCCGCGTCCTGGTAGCTGAAATGGCAAGTGAAAAGGTGGGTTTTATCGTGATAGTTGTTATTAAATTAGAAGAACCCTCGCTAAAACTTTGTGTACAGATAATAGAATGCACTATTTCCATGTCAAAGCTAAAAAAAAAAAATTGAAATTCGACCGTAAAATACTTGAAAAAGTGGTTTTTAGTTCCTGCACGTAGCATCAACCCATGCCAAGAGTTGTCGTCCGTGATGACAAATAGAGTTATCCCTGAGTGATAGGCCTATTTTATTCTTACACACTTCAAAATACAAATAATTTGTCATGCATGATACATTAAGTTTGATTTTTTTTTAAATTGTTTACAAAGATCACATCAAGGACTAACTTATTAAAGCGTTAAATTAAAATTCTGTCCAATATGTAAGCAGGCCATCGGCCGGTCACCTAAAATGGAAAAAATAGCTGAAAATGCTGATTCTGCGTTTTTTCTTTAACGGCTATATATTAAAAAAAATTCGACTTACGTTAAAAAATGATTTTTTTTTTCAATATACATGTTATCCTGTATTAAATATAGGCCAAATTTTTTTTTTTTTGAAAAAATGCTGTATTGTTGCTACACCATCATCATCAATATATAAATAAGATGGCAAGCCATTCAAATGTATCTCCAGACACTCTCACATTGTTGTAAAATTATCATTTTCAAAAGTGTTAAATTTTCATGGTGGTGTGGTGACTGGGCTTTATGCTTATGAAGCAAAAGGAAAATGTGGAATGAAAGGCCACTTTCTGAACTTCTGGTAACAAAATATTATCCAAATCGGCTCAGCCAAATAGGCATTATCCCTAAATAAACCGAAAGTAGGTCAATGAGAGTTGCTTCCCATGAAGTGCGGTACACAATACATGTTGACAGCTATTTAGGAAGTACTCCTTAATAAACCAAAAGTAGGTCAATGAGAGTTGCTTCCCATGAAGTGCGGTACAAAATACATGTTGACAGCTATTTAGGAAGTACTCCTATTATAGATACTGTGCAAAACACGTTTAGAAAATGGTGACACATGATGACTGTACCTTTGAGATCTAACATGCTGTCACGATACTTTTTATGTCGCTGTGTATTATGTGTGTGCATGCAGCGAGTATGTGACTTGCTCATGAAAACGGTGTGCTGTCATGTGTGTACGAATAAAACATCCCTCTTTCTTATTAGTCTAACACTTAAACAGATTTATGAATTAAACTAAATGTTTTTATTTGAAATCAAACAACAAAATTATGTAACAAACATAATAATCAGGAAATTAATTTTCATAAACAATGGTTGAATAACAATATTAAAATCCACTCCTACCCTTTCTCGACAATCCCACACAACACCACAAATTTCACCACTGACACACCACAATAAAAAAAAAAGTATTATTTAGGCGCACCTCCAATGGTGGCTACTAGCACAATTTTACTACGCAATTTGTCACAGATCTAACACAAAAATGCACCTCCGATGGTGGATTTTAACACAGCTTAAAAGTACTAATTCAATGAAAAAATGTCAAAAAGAATACAATCAAATCCTCACAGATTTATAGAAAGTCACACACAAAAATACAGAAGTAGTTTCCAACTTTTTCAAGGTATTTCCAGATAAAACGAAAGTAAATGAAAGAAAGAAAGAACGAATGCCATGTTTACTTTTTCCAAGATTTTAAAAATAAGCAATTGCGCACTTCATACTCACTCAACATTTTTTGACATCTGCCACTTCTTATCAGGATCATGGCATTCATTTTCCAATCTAAGCAGGAAAATAAAGCGAGCAACCAAGGCAGCAGCTATCTTGTCCTGCACAAAAGTGTACATTTACAAAACCTGACCACATTGTTTCCTACAATACATTAAAGGGGCCCCATATCACTAGTTCAGCAAGGCAGATCCTTTTAACAACCTTGGTGAGTGTTTCCCCATGAAAAAAAACACAAAAACTTACACTAAATATACCTTTTTCAAAAGCACAGTTTTTACATAAATAAATAAATTCTGTTTAAATTGTTTAGTAATAGCTTGTGAAATGTGGCTAAAACTAATGTCGACGTGAATAATGCATAGTGCATCACTGTGCGGTTCCTGTGTCGTAGCGTTAATAAAACATCTGAAAGTGTTCCCTCTTATGTATATTATCTCTTCATTACATACATTTTGTAACATTATAAAATGCTCCAATCCGATGGGTGGTTTCTTTGAGAACAAACGCTTCATTGGAATGCGAGCAAGGAAACTTGTTGGACCGACTGGCTTTGAAACAATAGCCACAGCTGATTGCTGGCTGGTGTTTGCAAATAGAGACGGTGTTTACACATCACAGAGCAAAAGTTGAAAATGCACACCATAACGGTGTGTTTGAGCAAAAAAGCCCTCTGTACAGTTTTTAAATGTAGTAACAATGCGAATTTTAGGATAAATTTATTTTCAAAAACAAAAACATCCTTCGAACTGTGCAAGTGCTCCTAAATTTATCTACCCATTGGTCATGCTAATTGCAAAAGGTTGCATATATACACTATTTTTTGAAAGTGGGTACACATTTTCATAACAGTGGACACAATTTTCCCATGTCTGTCATACAGGAACACAACACCAAACATGTTATAGCGTGAACCCCAATTACCATTTATCTTTGTTTCATCCTGTAATAAACAAGTATAATGGAACAGCTCTGCACTTGCATCCTAAGATCCTGGATCAATTTGTTTCTCTTGCATAGTTTCAGTAATCCATGCTTAGCCTAGCTTTAGCATCTCGTCATATTCAAAGAAATATGAAAGCATGAGGAATGCAACACACTTACCTCACATTTGCCCCAAATGAGCACAGCCACATCAACAACAAGACGTTCATCTTGAAGACTCCACAAAAACAGTTCCTGAACAGGTGATCTCTTCTTTAGGTCAGATTCTGCACACATATGCTCACATTGACACAGGAAAAGCTGGATGAATATTATTTGTTTGCATGCCGAGTCCAAAAAAGACAACTGTTGTAGGATGATGCAATCTTTTATGGGCACTGTGCCTTAACAGTACTTTTCAGTATTAAATGTTTTATTTTTATATTTTTTTCCATTTCTCAATACTATCTTACAAATGTTTCTTCAGTAGGCTGACACTCTTCAATCTCGAAAGATGGTGTGCCCAGCAAAAGACCTTTTGCAGCAAGTTACTTTCCTCGAGATCTTCGAGCGCAGACGAGTTCAGTCCCCATAACGTCGGGCTGGAATGGTGCCTTGCCTATGTAAAGTCTGTATGTACGTGCACCCTGCTGTCATTGCAGGATCTTGTGCATTGTGTCATATTCACTCATAATGCTATATGAATTATCTTTTTGACAAATGTTCAGTGCTGTTGATTTCAAAATGTCTTAGTTAATTGTTGTATATGAAAGGCCTATTATATAAGTTGCAGCTTATGTGTGTTCTCTCCACTATCAGCTCAGTTACATGCATGCACTTTTGAAATACAATACAATACAACTTTATTTATGATCATTCAAGAGCTTATAAAACTATATTATTGAGGTGAAAGCTCTCAAATAAGTGTGTATGCAGCTTAAAAAGAAAAAGTACAGCCATTGATAGCATAATTGTGGGCAATCACACACATACACTTGTTTCTATATTGTTGTATTCTAAGGGCTGTAAGGGCCATTTTCTACAACATTCGCCCCTTTGGATGGTCAGACACAAAGTCTAAATTCAATCTTGACCTCAGACACACTTTAATAATAAAAGTTCAATAAAATGACAAGCAGTAAATTCATGAGGTATAGAAGCTATAGCTATATAGCTACAAACTATCCCCAAGCTGCTAAAAAAAAACACCTCTTTCCCTCACACAAACAGCTGTCTCCTTTGTCAGTAATGAGACATAAAGTTTAGAGTGTCTACTATCATTGCCTTCTATGGTTTTTATTTTTTATCTGCTTCAATCTTTATCATCGTCATTATTAAAATTTCTTGACTGTGTGTTCGTGTGTATTTATTGTACACGCTTAGAGCTGTAAAATTCCAACGGGGCTTGTATATGAATTTTGCCCCAATGGCACGTTCAGGTCAAATCATGTTGTAGCCGTTGATTTTCAGTCTGTTACTTTAAAGCTGGTTTTGACCCTTTGTGAATTCAAAACTCACTGTACAAGTGTCCTACTGTTAACTGCTGAATTTAATTTCCCTCAGAAATTTACACATGGTCTATACACACACCAAATATTAAGTTGATTGCTCAGACAACTTCCATCACAGGGAAACTGACCTGCTGTTCATTAATTTTTCTGTTGCTTTGTCATTGCATGAGTTTGTACTGTGTGTGAGTCTGACACGTTTTTGTGGCTGTTGAGTTTCTCCCTTGCTGTGGCAAAATTTTGGACGTTTTTGCTCTTGTTTTCTTGAAATTGAAAAAAAAATTTTTGTTGGTGAAACTTGTTTAAAAATCTGGTATTTAGTCGCACACTAACTTTGGTGGTTTATAAACCACCAAAGTTAGTGTGTGACTAAATACCAGATTTTTTAACAAATAGGGTGTGGTTTATATATTGATGCTCTCACTAGCTTCAATTTTATGGTATTAAAATCAAATCAACTTTTAATTGTAAAATAAAAGGGCCCTTATGACTCTTTAGCTACTAATGGAACTTGAAATATTCTACTTGAAAATGAGTGCCCAGAAAAAAAAAAGAAAAAAACAAAGGTGGCATAAAAATGCAAAGTAATACTACTTTGATCTTGCATCATAATCAAGATAAGGAAATTAGAAAATAAAAACTAAATGTCAACACTCAAACAAGAAGTTGGTTTAAAAGTCAATATTTTGCAGGCTGCAGAACAACTTTGAAAAAAAATCTCTGAAGTTTGGCGGGGGTCTAGTGGCTGCTTAGGCCCCTGTGGGGTCCAGGGGCAAAGACCTGTTCAGGGGGGCGAATCCCCTCGAAGAAAAAGAAAAATGGCATTTTTTAAGGCCATTTTGTTGTATTTCCTGGATGGAAATACTGGAAAATGTATAGCTATGTTTTGGGGAAAAAATGTTTTTTTTTAGTATGAACAGGTAAAAAAAAACCAAAAGTGCAAATTGCCTTTTTTAAATTTTTTTTATTTTAAATCATTTATTGACACCATCAGATTTCTTCTTGAATACCTCACATCAAAATAAGTTATTAAAAAATTGGCACTTGTGACTTTTGAATTAAAAAATCTGAAAAATGTATGTTTTCGAAAAGAAATGTTTATTTTTAAGCACAGGTGAAAAAAGTAAATTTATTTTAATTGTTTTACACTTAATAGGAAAAAAAAAACCTAACTTTTAAAGGTCATTAAAGGTTACATCCCAAAAAGCTATAACAAGTTTCATTTCTTTTACTTACACTTAAAAGGGGAAAATGGCTCTTTCAAATGCCATTTTGTTGTATTTTCTGAATCAAAATACTGAAAAAAATGTTTTGGAAAAAAAAAATTAAGAGGCGCCCGCTAAAGTTGTAGCCTATAACAGTGAAGCAGTATTAGCGGGCGGCGCACCTCTCTGTCAATAAGACGACATAAAAATGTGGATCGGTAGGCCTACTCGTCAACAAAAAAAATTATCTGGATTTTTTTCTCTCAGAATTTTTTTTTTCTCTTGGACATTTTTTTATTTTTACTCAGAAAATCGCGGTTCCGCGGAGAGTTCTGCAGCCTGATTTTCGTATTAAAACCTTTGATCTTGCGATGATTTTGACCTTGACGTCATCTTGACCTCAAACTTCAAATGGACACTCATGTATGATCAAATAAACTACTGTTAAAAGTTGTATTATGCACACAGAAAAACTGTAACCTTCAGATGACCTTGACCTTTACAAGACCTCTAATACTCATGTATGATAAAAAAAATTAATTTTAAAAACATTTTTGACACTTTATTGTCTTTTTTTATCGGGAAATTCTGTGGGCACCCAAACCCAACCTATCTAATATTAATGTTAGTATTTTTTAATATTTTCCTTGGGGAGCAATCTGGAGTACCCCGAGAGAACCCCAAAGATGCTGCCTGAGTCAAAAGTAAATGATATTGGGAGAAACATAATCGCGGGATCGATCCCTCACCTTTCTGGCGAAATCAGTTTCTAACCTGTAGTCAAGGCAAGTTAAAGTCCCGTCTTAGACCACGCTGCTACAATGCTCATAACTCCATGTTGATGCACACTATGGGTCAAATATAGAGCCATGCCTCTGTACAATGACTTTTTGTTTTTGTTTTTACAAGGCCTAAAATTATCTTAACCTTCAAGGTCAATGCAAAACCTTCCCATTAATCTATTATCTCTATATACAACAAGTTTGGACTTTAAATCTCTCACAGTTTAGGGTAAAGGTCACTTCAAAGAATTCATAGGAACCGAATGTGAACAGTTCCAATGATATTATGATTAATCTTAAAGCGAGATTGACCAAATTTGCAAGGTGTACGTGTTTCATTGCTATCTATCATACATCAAAGAAGCATAAGTTTAATATCAATAGCTTAGGAGAAAAGTGAAATTTTGTGAAAAATATAGTATTTTATTACTAATATTTGTTGACACTGTGACCTTAACCTTGAAGTAAAGTAATTCATTCACTTATAATATTCAAGGTGTCATGGATATACACATCCTACCAAATTTGGTTGCGATACATATAATATGTTACGAGAAATTAAACCACTTGCAAGTTTGCACGAATGGATGGCCAAAAAAGCAAGATATAAGTCTGAAAAGTTTTATTTTTGTGTGTATACAGATTCACATTATTGCAAGCATGTTTATTAAAACAACAAATAAATAGTGAAAAGAGCATTCACCTGACATGTCCTCTTTATCAGAACAGCAACAACGTTTGACATCACAGGAGAATGGCAGCTTTGCAACATCCTTAAGCAAATGACGTAGCTTCTGATGTATATCATCTCTTTCCTTTTGGTCATACTTTCACCACACAAAAAAAAAAATAAAAAAAAAATCCATTAATATCAGGTAACAAGCAATTTTGATTACCAACATTTTAAACCCAGTGATCTGGGCCTTGAAGTGAGATAATTCTAATAACTTTTGAGCTCTCAAAACACCAGTTTCAAATCATACTTCATAGGTTCAGAGTAATAAACGTTAAACTTTGGAAAAATGGATAGAACACAGAAAATCAGACAGATGGATTGAGATGATTTTTTGACCTTGAAATGAGGTACCAGTATCCTAAGGATCATCAAAATCATTTAAGCTGTTTTGGAGATACACAGCAAATAATTTACCCAAGAGATCTGGACCTAGTTTGAGACAGAGTAAATACGATGGCACAGGAAGCTGGTCACTAACCCAGACCATATTTCTATGAATTTTGGACAAAATCTGTTCAGTACTTTTTGAGATATAGCATGCAATGGACCAACTTTTGGCTTGTTCGGGTTCTTGACAATTTCAAAGAATTTCCAGATAAAAAGTGGTCCACCCTACCTGATCAACCCATCTCCTTGTCATCTTGCAACTACTTACCACTAGAACTGCGTATCGTGGGTCAAAGTCTTACCAATAATACTGCGGTATTTTTAGGTCGTATCAGCATTTCGTACCGGTATACTGCGATTTTAAGTGTTACAATCAAATGGAATATGCAGAGGTGCCAACCCCCTAATCTTCTTGTCAGTATTTCTGGACCAGTTTGTCAGTATTTTTTTAATCGCAAAACCCAGCCTACGACATTATAACGACAGGCTTACCTCTGAAAGAGCACGCTATTTTCAGTCCTCTAAAATCACCATGAAAATCAGCTTGTTGAACACCACACTTGTTTTACTCTAAAATCACCATGAAAATCAGCTTGTTGAACATTACACTTGTTTTACTTAAAAGGAACGATACTGATAGTCTTTCCAATAAAAGCAATGTTAGCAACAAAACAGTTCTATTGTTTCAAGGACTTAGCAGTAGCCTTTTTCTGAAGTGTTGGAGAGTTTTGTTTTGTAGCAGTCAATATTTGAATTTCTTGATTTCAACTGCAGCATTGCATTCAGTGTCTTACTTCCCATAGTCCCTCTAAAGTCAGTTTTATTTTTTCTAACCAGAGAAAAGACCCTTTCACATGAACAGTTGGACACAGGGATCAGGAGAATCCTTAGTATGATCTTGGACAGTAAGTAAGCTTTGTGTCCAGCAGATGCAACATGCCTGGCAACATCGTCAAAGCCACCATGACTTATAAAAAAATCGAAGCCACAGACAGTACAGCGTGCGTACTTTGTTGACAGTACAGCGTGCGTACTTTGTTGACAGTTTCGACGCAATGAAGCATGGGTGTGCTTCTGTGTATGAATGCAGAAAATCATGCAGTCGTTTAGTTGCAGGCTTTGTTTTCTTTGATGAGGAATCGTCTTCATCATCAGACTTAGCAGCTTTTCTTTTTCTGGGTCTACCATGTCCTGCCATTTTTGCGATTTTCAGGGTGGAGAATAGCTGAAGAAAAAAATCTCTGAAATCAGGTTGGGGTCCAGGGGCCGCCGTAAGGCCCCTGGTTAGGTCCAGGGGCGAAGCCCCGGTGAGGGGTCTGGGGGGGGCGAAGCCCCCCTGAAGCTAAAAGTTTTATAGCATTTAAAACCCCAAAAGTATGCTTTTTGTGAGAGGTAAATTTGGATGTTTTTCATAATATTCATGCATTCATAGATAGACATTATTATTTTTTATATTATTATTAAGACTAATGTTCACATACACAAAAAAAACTGTTACTTGGAAAAAAACAACTGAATTGGTTTGTGTCAACATATGCAAGATTATGGCAACTGTCACAAACAAGCTTGCTGCCTAGTATTAAAATCTAAATTTAAAAAAAAAGAAAGCAAATCAATACTCTATTTGAAAAATGATGATAAGGTGCTTTGTTTTTTTAAAGTTACTGCTGGCTTAGTATTAGTGCAAAGTCTCTTGGCTGGAGGTCTGTCATCAGCTTTTTTTTGCTCTTCTCAGGATGGCTTATGTTTCAATTAGTCTTGATGAAACCACTAAGCAAACAAACTCTTACCTGGTATCGTTGTGCAGCTAGTCAGTGCTTTCACAGCACATTTGTGCTTCTTCGTAAAGAAGTGCTCAGTGAGTGCTGTAATACCACGATTAGTGTATCTAATTTCTTTGTTGCACGTGATGCAACGAGCCATGCCTGCAGCATAAACTTTTCGAAAATGTGAGCCGATGCTCGACTCCCTCCACTTTTACCACTTTCAACGTCCAATCCCAATTCCATTTGTTGGCGATGTCTCCCTCTTGAAAATCTTCTCCCCGGTTAATAATCTGCGATGCACACGACATTTCTGTAACTTCTCACACTCGAAGGGACCGTGTGAAAGAACATGCGTCTCTGCTGGGCGGAAATACTTCGTGGTGTGCGCCCAATTATCAACACGCGCTTCTACCGGAAATGGTACAGAGTAAGGCAAAACGTTGGAATGGGTTTGCGGAGCGAACATACATGGTTAATTTACGATTTGCGTCTCCTTTTTTTTCTTCCTCGGAATAAATTTTTAAACCTCGGAAAGTAAGTTCGTTAACCTCGGAAACTCGCGTATCCGAGGAGAATTCTCCAGCCTGGATTTTGAAACACTCTGAAAGGCGGTGAAGACTATTATGGAGGGAACTTGTACAGGCCTATTTTTAGACTAGGGGTAAGGTATGGGTAGGGTAGGGTATGGTTGGGTTGGGTTGGGTTGGGTAACCCTAACCCAACCCTACTCTAACCTTAGTTGACGTCAGTCTAAAAATAGATCTGTACGAGTTCCCTCCATTATAGTCTCCGAAAGGCTAAGAACAAGTATTTTCATTGGAAAAATGGATCACGTGTTTGATTCGGGTCGCACCTGCTTGATTCGGCTTTCATCACATAATTGATTAGGGTACAGTCCAAGGAGTACTGGTACAGTCATGAATCGAAAAGCGTGTCGGAAAATACCGCAAGCACACAGCGACGTTCAGTGAGTGCATGAGTACTATTCTGAGACCAAAAACCGGTACAGAAGCACCGCTGGCAAAGATAAACAATCGGCAACTTCTCCTCCATATTCTTATAAAAGCTACAGTATTTCCGTATTTAATTCACTTTGCTGGAATTAAATACGGTCATTCCGTACTGGTTGGCACCTCTGAATATGGCAATGACAATTGTGACCGACCGCAAAAGAAAGATTGTCATACACTTTAAAACAGTTTCAAAAAAACACATTTCCAAAGAAACTGAAGCTTTATTTTTGCTTGAACGCCTTCAAAACAAATTAAGATAAATAACTGTTTAGAACATCAGCAAACTTTAAACCACAAAATCAAAATAAAACAAAAACATTCAACGAGAAAGGTCTTTAAAAACTTTAAGAGTTCAGAAGGATTGGCAACTGGTACCATGCTCAAACACATGGATAAGCTGCTGTTCTTATAAGTTCTTCTTCAAGAACAGCTGCCTATCCACGTGTTTGGGCTTTAGGCTCGCTCTCTGGGCGGACAAGATGTCGCCCACTATCACGTTACGTGTTGTCGAGATTTCCCAGTAAACCAGACCTTGGACACCAGCACCGGTATACAGTACCGTCGCGTTTCCGAATGTAAATATAGTTACGTATCAGTAAAACTGTCCTGCCCTACTTACCACTAATATTTACCATCCTTCATTCTTCTCCATACACACGCACACACACACACACACGCGATGTTGCACGCACACACACACACAACCATACTTAATTACCTGTCAGTACACACTTCAATTATAAATCTAATTATTTTGTAAACTTTCTAATCACTGTTATTACAATTTCTGCAAGTTACTGATCACTGGTCAACACCCACCATTCTTCAAAATCTACCATCTACCAGTTGACCTACACAGAGTCCAAGACTCAACATAATGCCAAGCTTTACTCTGTTGGAGCTTTATTTACCACCTCAATAAAAAGGTTTGAAATTTCCCATGGATATTATTTTTGGACTATATAGGTGGAATGAGTTTATGAAAATAATAAGATTAGGCTGATAAATGAAGCATGAACAAACCTGGGTGTACAGAAACTTTATGTCTTTCATTTTCAAATGCTGCTCAAATTTGTTGCAAATATCTCTATTGTTCAGAAAATCGTCAACAATAACCAAACAGTTCTGCTTCAGGGCTTCAAGGAAGAAATCTATCTGCAGACGTTCGGAGTCTGGAAAACAGGAAATACATGAGATTACAAAACTACTGAGTTACATTTTCTAATGATCAGTGCCAATTACTTTAAATTAATATGTTTTTTGTTGTTGTTTTTTTTAATCAATATGGCTGATCATCACAAGGTTTACTATACATGTTAGCTCCTGAAATACTAGTATCATTCCTGATCAGATAATAAGAATGTACTGATGTAAAGAGCCTATGAGTGTGTTATTCTAACCTAGCAAGGTTTCATGATCCGTGGTAGATGAGGATGCTGTCTGAGAATTATTCCTCTTTGCTTGTTCCATGATATCAATCAGTCCGGTGAAAACACCCTCCAGTTTGTCTGACAGAAAGAAAACAACAGAGAAAAACAAGACCACTTTGCTCATGAAAACATGTACACATGCAAGCACGCGCATATTCATTTGTACTTACACGGATGAGAGTATAAACCGAGGTCTAGTCTGTGCACGCACACATTCCATGGCACTGACATCAAAGATCCTGACTCTCATGTCCTAGACAGGTGAGTGCTGGCTACACAATACAAATACACCCAGCAAGCACTAGTTCCCCTCTCCCCCATACTTGGTCACCAAGGATTGCACTCAGTTGTTTAGGCAATCAGGCTATCTGCCCAAAGGCTGCAAGTTGGTGCCTCAGGCGGCTTGAATTAAATGCTATATCGGCCAGTGCCTTGAGCAGCTCTTGGGCTGGAAAAGCGCTATATGAGAAAGATTAAATAAATAAAATTAATTAATTAATAAATACACGTAAGACCATTATAGATTGGATGTTGTACCTTGAATTCTCAAGTATCAGGTTTCAAATTAATATCAACATAACAATTCAGCACCAAGAAAACTCAAATATGTACCATATATTCCATCCCCCAGAAGTATCTGAATGAGGTTTCTTAAATCTTACCCATTTCACATTATTGACTGCCAAAAGACGGAGCAGAATCTATTATGACACAACCATCAACTCACTCTTCAAGAAAGCTTCAAAGATGCAAGTGTCCAGACTTCGCACCTCTTCATCAAGGTGGTAGACAGTGATGAGATCAAGTTTTCTAAGGATATCATCCAGAAGAATTGTAGTTTGTTTTTTTTCAGCATTATCTAGTTGTTCAACTAGCTGCACTAGCTGTTGATACATTTCTCTGTTCTTGTCTGGTTTCCTGTTAATCCTAAGAAAAAAAAGTAACACACAAACTAGAAGGGCGAAGCCTATATGAATCACATGCTCGTTAGGGAATATAGTCACAATATTCTATTTGTAAAAAATGTGAGTCTAGAACGTATAGTTTGTTTTGTTTAATTTAATTTAAACACTCAAATAGCTGAAAAATAATAACTATCTGCAATGAGCTACATGCGCCAACCATGTTTAGAAAATGGTAAAACACAATGACTTTGACCTTTGAGAAAATACAAACATCAATAGATCTAACATGCGTAACGGTAGTTAAAGGTCAACATCATTGAAATATAAAATTGAGCACAAAATATCTACATAATAAAAGAAGTCACATGCCAAACAACTTTTTTCCGAAAAATACTGCCTTTTTTTAATATTTAATAAAATCTACTTCGAATAAACTTTTGCACCTTCGAAAAGCCCGCTCACGTGACCACATGGCTCGTGACGTCAACTGCTGGAGACAATATAGAGTCCGATAGTGCCCCTTCTCTACCAGGGGCCGGGTAGCTCAGTTGGTAAGAGCGTCTTGCTAGTAACCGAAAGGTCGGTGGTTCGAATCCCGGATTGGTCAACGTGTGATCATATTATTTTCCCCTTTACCAACAACTGGTGTCAGTATAAATCGGTCCAGTAGTCACCTATATGCGAAAGTGTCGTGTGACTATAATCTACATACAAACAAAAAACTTCTCTACCAAAACGCAGGAAAACGAAGAGCAGTGGCCTATATTGTGCCGTTGGAGGTTGTACAAACAAACAAGCGGATGGGATAACATTGCATAGGTTTCCAAAAAACGAAGAAGTGCGAAATAAGTGGGTGAGATTTGTGCGTCGTCAGCAATTTGCGCAAAACACTTCGCTGAAGACTGCTACCCCCCAAGTGCCACTTTTATGCGGAGCTTTGGGATGAAAACAATACAGACATTAAAGCCTATCTCTGTTCCAACGATCCAAAGCCTCAACAACAGCAACAGTGATTCAAGTTACTAGTAGTAGGCCTACTAGTACTGCTTCAACTTCAACTACAGTCACAGTGGCTACTACACATCCATCGTCTGCTATCACTTGCCGGGTGAAAGGAAAGTCAGAGGAGCTTTTCAGAAAAGGGAACGCAAGAGGTTATGTATTCACGGGTCTAGCTCGTATAATTATTTGTTTATTATTACAATTAGTACTCGGGGGTCGAATTCGTTTCTAACAGAAGAGAGCACTGCTGTAACACGACAGATCGAGTGAAGAAACACTGCTTGTCTCGCTTGTAACTTCTTCGCAATCGGCCATTGTCTACAGCTGCTGACGTCACTGTGAGGGGAGATCAGCGATAGCTGCGTTTTAGAGTATTACTTCCCTTACCCTTAATTACAGGTAGGAAATCCCACTTTCAGTGATCGATATCTATGAAACGATAGAGCTTTGCTTACCGAATTTTTTGCATCTGGTATTATTTAGTAAAGTTCTTTCAGCAGAAACTTTTTGACCGAGCACTGTGGTTGACCTTTAAAGTATTCACAAAGTGAAACAAGATGGCAAGCCATTCAAGTGTATTTCCTGGCACTTGCAAACATAGCCCAAAAATAAGCATTTTCAAAACTATTAATTTTCTTGGCAATGTTGTCATTGGCTTTATCATAACTAAGCAAAATGAAAACATGGAATTGCAGACCACTACATGAATTATATTTGCAAGCAAAAAATTATCAAAATAGTTATGCCAATTTCTTGATACAGCATGCACTAAATGTGTTTGGAAAATAGTAAAACACGACAATATAGACTTTAAGACAAAGTACAAATATGAATGATCTAACATGCTCAGCAGTAGTGAAAGTATCCACAAAAGAAAACTAATTAATTTTGGTTCGGTTATTCTTGAGTTAAGATAAGGCAAAAAGTGTGTTTTGAACAAAAAAGTGAAATTTATAGCTACAATATTGAGCAAAACGTGTTTAGCAACAAAATGACTCCAGTGACCTAGACATTTGCAGTAGAGCAGACATGATCGCACGGTGGCATTACATTACATTACATAATTGTTGCTTTAGGTCCAGCGGACTCTTCCGAGCCAAATCAGGACCAGACAACCCCCAATCCGCATAAAAGACCTGCTGAAACAACCCTAGTGGGAAAACTGAATGCCCTCCACCAGCCAGTCACTTTACAATAAAGACATCCCACGCAGGGGACGGCTGAGGCTTCACCCCAACTTATCGAACCCCCGTTTACAAAAACAAAATAGAATACAAACATCATTATAAATTATCAACAAAACACATACATATAAAATGCCTACATTGCTAAATAATAACATCATAGGAAGCCCTAGTGACCACCTGGCAGAAAGCATCCGATAATTCCAAGCTGATCCAACAGACCTCATACACAAACAAGGAGTCTTGTCCCGGAAGAGTTTTCAAGAAAAAAGGTAGGAGACTGGGCTAGCGAAGAAGACGATAGTATAGCAGATTGATAGAACAGAGCAGGAATGAGAAAGAGCAAATGAGAAAGACAGCGACAGTGGGAATTTAAAGCACTAAATTTCCAGAAAGTGGGGATACTATTTATACTGAAACCCCCGGCACCCCAACGGGCGTTCTTCAAATAGTGATTTTCGACTTTGAGATGGCCTTGACCTTAAAAAGACTTTGACCTGCACACGCACATTCACATACCATCAAATAAACTAAAGCGAAATTTGTATTCTGTTGAAAATCAAAAATTACCCCAAGATGACCTTGACCTTACATTACCCATGATACTCATGTGTGATCAAAACAAAACCAATGTTGATACATTTATCAAAAGTCAAAAGAGAAATTCCACTCTATGGTGACAAAATTTTATGCTTTTATAAGGCCTAAAATGACCTTGACCTTCAACATCGACTCTTTGCAGTCCCCTGGACCCTATAAACAATGACTAACTAACTAACTAACTTCAATATTGACGCAAAAACAGTAACTATATAAAAGATCAATCTGTGATCTCTATATCTCTTATCGTTTAGGGTAAAGGTAACTTTAAAGTACCTACATGAACCAACTTTTGGACAACTCCAATAACCTTGATCTTGGAGTTAAATTGATCAAAATTGCATGGTCGATGTGTCTCATGGAAATCTATTATACCTCAAACAATTACTAGTCCATGACCAATAACTTTATAATAAAAAGTACATTTTGCGTGAAAATGTTTCCTTTTTATAATTTTATTTTTAATCGCTGAGAAAAAATCTTACCTGAGGCGCACTTTGTTTTCTTTGTCTCTGTATTTAGTGGTTTCAGGTTGCGAATTCAAACACATGTCGGCAAGGACTTCAGCTGTGCCCCCACTCCCCTGTGAAAATGTAACTTAAAACATTTAAAACATTACCCATACTGAAACAGCTGCTCAGCACAACTGTTCATTTTGCTATTAACATTCACATTATCAACAATAGCTCCCTCCTCTTCTTCTCCCTCCAAATCCTAAAAAAGGCAATAAATTAATTATACATGACAAACAAATGAATTCATCATTTATTTAACGGTAAATAATGAAAGACCAAGAAATTTTTTTTATTCTTCCCTTACATACTCCCCTCCACTACATACACACACACCATTCAGAATGCAGGATGAAGTAAAATAACAAAATTCCTGACATTTACCTTCACAACAATGACAGGAATGTCATTTTCCAAGGCATATTTGACCATTTTTAGAATATCTAGATGGCCATTGAACAGTACACACACCAAAGGTATCCCAGGTTTTGAAGTTGTATTGCCATCTGTTGACAATTAAAGTAAAATTAATGCAGATGTACAATCAGTACAGGCAGCCATTTGTATTGCATAAAACTTAAATAAAGCACAGAATTCAAATAAACAATTTAAACAGTATAAGCATGAAAAATTATAGAATTGAAGATAAAGTATATGTTCGTCCACTGTTCCAGTCTAAAATTTTGTATACATATACAATATAAATTGTTAAAAACACCTGTATTCCCAAACATTTGATTCACAGGATTCTTCCAGTCTCCCTGCTGTGTTACAAGCAATTTTCAGATCTATTGCAAAAATACTCAGCCTGATCGCAACCATACAACACTCTAAACCAACACTTTCAAGATTTCATATTCTTCAGCATTATCACAAGTGTACAGACGAGAAAACAATTAAGTGTGTAATGGCGAAAAACATTTTTTCCATCACCATAGGCGACCATAACAATGCCAGAACGATGGGTATATTCTTCTTCTAAAAGATCAAAGCCAGTTTTTATTTGCTTGGTTAAATAACCAGAGCTACACGAGGCTGAATATTGGGGGGTATGCTACTTTATTTATTTATTTATTTAATCGTTCATATATAGCGCTTTTCCAGCTCAAGAGCTGCTCAAGGCGCTGGCCGATACAGGATCTAACTCAAGCCACCCGAGACGCCCACCCGCAGCCTTTGGGCGCATGGTCTGACACCCGGACAACTGAGCACAATCCTGGGCAGCCAGGGATGGGAGAGAAGGACGTAGGTGTATGCTGGGTGTGTTCTTGTCACCGGTACTCACCCGTCTAGGACATGAGCGTCAGGATCTTTAAAGCCCGTTATGATGGAATGTATGCGGCACAGACTAGACCTCGGTTTATACTCTCATCCTTGTCATCCTATCTATGAAATCTTGGATAATGGTGTCTGAGAATCACAATAACTGAAAGCTTTGAATTTCAGAACAGGACTGATGATTAAGAGCAGTGGCTAGAATTCCCTTCCCTCCCATATCCGCAACATACAATCAACACAAGCATTCAAAAAGGCCCTCAAAACCCACCTCTTCAAACTGCATTATTCAGACTGATTTGTATCCCGCTGCCATTCTCTCCTCTTTTGTCTCTGTCTGATCCTTAAGTGTATACACGGCTGTAAATATTTATACTGTTTTTCTTCCTGGGTCTAACCGGGCATATAAATAGCTGTGAATAGATTTTTGCTATTCTATTTCTGTCTTTTTTGTCATTTATGTACATAGTTGTAAATAGTCTATTTCTGTCTTTTTTGTCATGTGTGTACATAGTTGTAAATAGTTTTTACCTTTACTGTTCCGTCTTTTGGTGTATCGTAGAAAAAGTGATGTTTGATCGAGTGCATGTATTTTTTATGTAATGACTATGTAAAGCGTGGTGAGTCTGGTCATAGGCTGGAGTACCCGCTATATAAAAATCCGTTATTATTATTATTTTATCTATGAATCTGAGGTCAAGTAAGTAACTAGGTTTCTCCAGAACTGTTACATTTTGACTGTTGAGCAGTATTTGGAGTCGTCAATATGATCCTTCGTGTCATTTTTCTGTTTTAATACGCAATTACAAATTGTATGCATTTTAAAATTAATTAATGAAATTTTTAAAAAAAATTATCTTAATATTATTTGCAGTTATTGATTTGTATGTATGTAAGAGAACAAACAGAACAGAATATAACATTTTTTTGAAAGATTCGCAAATAATAACAAGAATAATTTATTTCATTTAAAATAAATAATTAAATTAAGAAATATATGCCTTTCCCTCAGGAGAAGTTTAAGGTGCGTTTACAGTCAGAAAGAAAAAAACTAGAAGGGCAAAGCCCATATGACTCACATGCTTCTTATGCAACTTGCAATATTTAACATGAAAATGAGTGTCCAGAAAAACCAAAATGAAATGGTGGCATTAAAATGCAAAGTAAAACCGACTTTGATCTTTCTATGTTCTTGATCTTGAGATGACCTTAATCACCGGCTCCAAATACACTCATGTAATTTCAAATAAACTACAGCAAAAGTTGTATTATGCCAAAATAGTGACCTTGACCTTCAGTGACATTGATCTTAGGATGACCTTGATCCTCATGTGACCTCTTATGCATGTCTGATCAAATAATCCAATGTTGTAGCATACTATGGGTTAAATAAACAGCAATTCCATTGTACGATGACATATTTTGGGTATGTTTTTGCAAGGCCTAAGATGACTTTGACCTTCAAAATCAACGCAAAAAACAAAACATATATGAAAGATCAATCTATCATCTCTAAATACAACAAGTTGGGACTTTATAACTATCTCTCATAGTATAGGGTCAATGTCACTTCTAAATACCTATACTAACCCGACTTAGGACAGTTCCTGTGACCTTGATTTTTGAGTGAGGTTGACCACATTTGTAAAGTATGTCTCAATAATATCTACCATGCATCAAAAAATCATGTTCAATATTAATAACTTAGAAAACAGCGAAACTTTGTGAAAATTGTCTTTTTTGTAACATTTGTTGGCTCTGTAGCCTTGACCTTGAAGTGAAGTCATTCATTCACTGATCATTTATACATGGCTATACTGAACATCATCTTACCAAGTTTCAAATTCAAATTCAAACAACTTTATTTATCCAGATTAGGCAATTACAATGGAAGTATGAGTGCTCTCTAATTTTTAAAAAAAAAATCACAACAATATCTGATATACATGAGGATGTCTACAAACAATAACAACTTGAACAAAACACAGCGGCAGCCCCCCGACACCATCCGCACATACACACTGCCCATGCACACACATACATCCAGTTCATAGACATTTACCCAACACAGGCATACATCACCAGCAGCACTCACCACAGACACAGGCATAAAAATAACAAGGTAGAAGATTCAGTAAAGGAAAAAGCAGCTAAGATTAGTTATTATCAGGATAATTGTTTTTACTTTTAGTTTTATGCATTAATTTGATTTTTAATGTAATTTTTCGAATATTTAGGACTCGTCTCGCACAAATATGCAAAAATCTGGAAATTTGGGGGGGTTGGCGAGTACATAGCTATGCATGTGAGTCATAGTCTGTCAAAAATCTGGGTGTTATCCTTGATAACACCCTCTCCATGTCAGAATTCATTCACAAAACCTGTCAAACATGCAACTTTAAGCTCTGAATAATAGGTCTTGTCCACAAGCAACTGACCATTGACAGTCAAACTCATTTCCTCTCTGGTCCTGTCATGCTTAGACTACGGTAACTCTCTTCTGGCTGGATTTCCTTCCTCTTCTATTCATCAACTCCAACATGTTGCTCATCTGGTTATCAAAAATAACAAAACATCTGAGCATATTACACCCATTCTATGTCACCGCCACGACTCTGTCCAAGCAGACGCCACAAACAAACAACTTACGCACACAGACAGCCCAGACAGAATGACGATTTCCCGCAGACGTGAAGGGATGAAAACACAACAATTATATATACAACTTTCAAACTATTTATTCATTCAAGCCACACACTCATACACATACAACATTTACACATGAAACGAAGAAAATGATGATGAAACAATCAATGGTTCAATGAGACAATGAAATGGTACGTCAGGATGATCGAGGGTTGCTAATCAACCAAGGTCCATGAATCGAACCGTGCACAGCCAATGTCCGTTGCACGTAGACAAACAAGAAGGGGGGTTTGAGCGTTAGGAGAGGGACAACAAGGAAAGAGCCAACCTGATGGAATGAAGTCCCTGCCACCTCCTTGCAGCGTCGGCCTACGAAGTCCCGGTAACGGTATCCTTCCCCTTCTTGTAGCTGATGTCGGACCGGTGCTGTTGATGATCATGCGTGGTAGCGTTACCGCCCCCACTCGCCGCTGACGATGGTGATGAAATGATGATAGTGACGCAGTAGTCGCGGCAGCCCTGCCACCGTCGACGTCACACAGCTGGACTCCTCCCGTCAGCTACACCGCGACGTCGAGGCCAGGTTCCGTCCACCCACGTCACAACCACCACGGGAAGGGTGGGGTTGAGGAATGATGATGATGGAGTCAATGATGAGGACGTGTAGACAACGATGGACACGGAACGTTACAGATGGTGATGATGATGTTTAGTCCACCCGACCAAGTGCCGTCGCCGTTGACGCACGACGTTGGTTAACGTTGAACAACGTTGCCCAGTTGACGAACTGTCGAACTGACGAATTGGCGAACCTGCAACATGCTTGTCGTATCGTTAATATCCTGTCCACCTGATTCTGTCCCCCTCCCTCCTCACACTCTCCCCCCTCTTCCACTCACTAACTTCTGATGCTTGAGGAGACACAACTGCTGTCCGCTTCCCCTTCCTTGACTCTCTCTCGCTTATTTCCCTTTTAGCTACTGTTATTGTCACTTGTAAACAACGCATATCATATAACGCAATGAAATCATGAATGCAATGTAATGAGCAATGCTGCAAATGAATACATGTAAACATCAACACATTATTCATATCAAGCATCCACAACAACAACAACAGCAACCACTTCCACCCTACCATCATCCTCCTCCCTCATTCTCTTCCCTCATTCTCCCCTTCCACCGTGCAAACCTTCTCATCCTTCCTTAACCTCGCGCACAGCTTTCGTACCTAACCCCAAACAGCTGGCACCGGGTTACTGGGCACAGTGAGGAAAATACCACCACTCCACTCACCCACACGGTTCGAATGTAAACGTACTCCGTAGCCCTTCTCCAACTGCTTCCTACGAAAGTACTCCAATAGGGTAATCCATGTAGTGCGTAGCTTCTCTTAGCAGACACTTCCTCGATGCTAAGCTACCACACTAACACCAAACTTTGCTATTCTTTACTATACTCCGCACTGAGTGTAACACTGTAGAAATAGCAACTTCCACAACTAGTATTATTCTGGACCAGTTAATATAATTCGTCATTAACCGTCCTACCCTATATTCACAGAACACACAAACAAACCCAGAGCACAAGACAAACACGTCTACTCAGTAGCTCTATCAAAACCTGTTCTGGGGTGGAATTCATGGCCCGTTAAATTATAGGCGATGGTTAACGTTACCAACATTGGTTTTGTAACCAACAATGGTATCGTTAACCATCGTTTAGCAGATCGCTATTCATGAGCGAGTGTCCATCCATTGTTACTTAACCAAGGCTATTTTTGGGCTGTGCGGGAATATCCGTAAGGGGGCATAATTCAAGCAGCTGTTTTCCTTCTTTCGTCAACAAAATAGGCCTATAAAAATGGCTGTGCCAATGGCAAAGAGAAAAGCAATTTTTTCGTGCAATGGTGGCGTGATTAGCAAGCCTACCGACAGCATGCTGGATATCATAGTGAGCAAGGAGAGCGAGCTTTTTGTTGGGGTGAAAGGAGAGAAATCACTTTTGATCACTTTGTAGTTTGTAATGTTAGGCCTACATTTTGTTTTTAGACTGAGGTTCAATTTCTGCCGTTTCTGGGTAGTTTGGAACTTGAAATGTTGTCTTTATTTCGTAGGGTTGCATTACCCTACGAGTATAAACTATACAGATACACAATAAGCCTACACATCACCAGTCAAAATCCAACAACAATATTTTAATAATAATAATATTAACCCGTTTTATTAATATGACAGATTATTAAAGGTGCCAGAGGCATAAAAACAAAGAGTGAGACACACATGTAAAAGTGGTGACAAAACGCCTTGCCGATCACACTGTTTCAGTCTGTCTACCGCGTTCGTTAACGTGATGATATCATGCCGACGAAAACGAAATTTTGATACCAGTTCCACATCATCAAATTTGTCAAGTGGATTACTTCTGTCGCGAAATACTCTCTCTCTCCTCGGAGCTCGTCTCTGTCGAAGTTGCCACCAAACGATGGCCGCCATTTTTAACCAGTGTTCCATTGGTTATCGGGTGGTCCCCCCTCCGTTAAAATAACCATGGTTAGCAACTGTCGTTAACTCTGCTAAGGCCTCATGAATTTAAAATTTCCAGCTTAACCAACGTCGTTAATTTTACCAACATTGGTTAAGCCTTAACCAACGGTCATGAATACCACCCCTGGCCTATAGTGAGTATATTTCTCAACTGGCTAACCGACCTATGCTGCTTAATCACGCTTTGCACGCTTCAACTCTAATAACCACGCACACCAAAACACGCAGTTACGACCTCTAACCCATTATACTCTTCACCCACAACCTGCCCGGTTTCTACCACAGACTGCCCTGTGACATTCTACATTCCCTCCATTGGCTTCCTGTATCTCCAAGTATTACCTACAAAATCTGTACTTTCTGTTACAAACGCATCCATGGATTAGCCCCTTCCTATTTCACCCAGAACCTTCACTTCTACAACCCCTTTAGACATCTTCATTCTTCCTCTGACACCCTCATGCTACAAATATCCCGCTACAAACTCTCTTCTGCAGGCTTTCGATTCTTCTCAGTGCTTGGTCCTTCAACTTGGAACTCTCTTCCTCTCTCTCTTCACAGCTCTCTGAACATAGCCAATTTTCAAGTCGAACTTGAAAACTCATCTCTTCCTTAAAAATGTTTGATCTCGTCTACCATCATTCTTTCTTTTCTCATTCAGAACACCACCATCCCACCATGTTCCTAACCCCCTCACTCTTTAGCTGCTCTCCTTCTCCCTTCCCCTCTCCTGTCTTTTATATTTTATTTGTAATATTCTTTTCATGTTTGTATTATGTCTTTTTATTAGTGTCTTGTTTTTTGTTTCACTTCTTTTCGTATGTATTTCGATGTTAACTTTAAGTATGAATGCGTGAGAACTGCGCTTTGAACTGATGTCATTAGGCAAATGCACTATATAAATACTCTTATTATTATTATTATTATTATTATTATTATTATTATTATTATTATTATTATTATTATTATTATTATTTAACATTAATTCTCAGAGAAAAGAAGATTTTTTTTCTTTTAAGTGCTAGCTAAATTGCATTGTGTTTCTCCCAGGGACTGTAAATAGTTCACGATTTTTACAAATACGAATACGAATCTTTATTGTCCATAGTTAAAATACAATAACATTGAAATTTGTCTTTAGTAGCACAAAGACTAAGACGGAAAGATTTAAAAACTAAAAGAAATATTAACAGCTTTTGTTATATAAAACATTAATTAAGACAATCATACGCATAATAAATAGCTTACTTCATTGCACAACTCACATCATATTACATTACATCATCACAGTACACAGAAGAAAAATGTAGGTAACTGGGGGTATTACAGTTTGCTTAAATTTAAGATGCGGATTGCACTTGGTACATAAGAGTGGCTATACAAGTTTCTTTTCCAGGCCGGGGTTCTAAACCTCCGACCTGAGGGCAACAGTTCAAATGATCTACACATGGGATGACTGTTATCAGACATGATCTTTTTAGCTTTACTTTTTACAAAATCTTTATATATTTTTGTTATTGGCTTTGTGTCTTTCCTATCACTCTGCTAGCTAGGTTTACAATGCGGTTGAGTCTGTTCCTGTCTCTAACGCCAAGATTTCCTAACTAGGTAACAATGTTAAAGTATATAATACTTTCTACTAGAGATCTGTAAACTATTTCTAAGATATGTACATTGACCCCAAAATTTTTCAACTTTCTTACTAGATACATCCTTTGATTGGCCTTTTTGCAAATAAAACAAACATGATTACTGAACTTCAAGTTCTTGCCTAAAACTGTCCCTAAATACTTTAAAGTTTCAATCTGTTCTACATTTTCAGATGCAATTTTCAGGGGGCGAAGCAGGGCAGGATCTCTCGCACGGTGTTCTTCAAAGCAAATTTTAGTTTTAGTTACGTTTAGCTTTAAATAACTTTCACTGAACCAGGTAAGAAGCGTACAAGTAAAATCGAAGTATTTGAAGAGAGATTGTTCATCTTTCAGCCTGCCTATTAGAGCCATGTCATCCGCAAACTTTATCAAAGTGAAAATGCTGGTGTCGCACGTCAGTTTGTTGGTATAGAGAGAAAACAAAACTGGCGAGAGGACACAGCCCTGCGGTGCCCCAGTGTTTACAATAATCTCATCGGACAAGATACCGTCAATACTGACCCTCTGTGGCCTATCGCGGAAAAAGGAATGAATCCAGAGAACAAGTCCTGGACTAACGTCAAGGTCAAGAAGACGCTTGATTAGTAAGTGGGGTTGAAGCGTATTAAATACAGAACTGAAATCCATCATAAGGCACCGGACAAAAGTACCTGAGGTATCAAGGTGTCTAAAAACAGAAGCAAGTAAGGTCAAGGTTGCGTCCTCTACCCTGCGTTTTGCCTTGTAAGCAAACTGCAAAGGGTCCATGCGATTTTCCACTGAGGTAGTCAGCTGAATATAGAGCAGTTTTTCCATGCATTTACAAACCACAGAGGTCAAGGCGACAGGCCTAAAATCATTCATTTCTCTGGCATTTGGCTTTTTAGCAACCGGTATTACAGTAGAGGTGCGCCATGATCTTGGGACAAAATGATAATTCACTAAAAGTTGAAAAAGGCGAGTAAAAACACAAGATAACTGACTAGAACATTCTTTTAAAACTTTACCCCCCACCCTCTCCGGACCACAAGCTTTGCGAGGATTGACATTTGAAAGAACCTTTTTAACATCATGTTCGTTATAATGGTAATGTTATTTGGAATGGTAAGCAGAGGCAACAATAATTAAAATCGGTTCAGCGGCTTTTGAAATATAAAGCAACAAAGACTTGACTCCATCGATCTTAATCTTTAAGGTAGTGCAAATATGATGGCATGAGAAGCTGGCCATTAACCCTGGCCATTAATGTTCCTTTGAAGTTTGAACAAAATCTGTCCAGTGGCAAATAATGGATGGACGAATAGACTGACATCTGGATCGGCCAGATTCCTGACAATATTAAAGTATTTCCTGATGTCTGGAAAAAAACTAAAGTAATAACAGCATACAAGCACACAAAAAAGTTGGTACATTAACTCTTTCCCTGCCAGGCATGTTTCCATGTTTGTGCCAGACATTTCTCTGGCACCGGAAAGAAAGTTCAGTACCTTAGGCATTTAAGCTACTGTTCTTTCAATAATAGTTGTTAAATAGACATATTTTATATCAAATTAAAGGTAAAAGAGTGAAGAATAAGAAAAAAAAACCACAAAAATGTTAATTTGATTATGTTATTGAAATATGTGTTTTGAAAGCATGTTGATCTTTTTGAAATGATAAAATAAAATAAAAATAATTCTACATACCATAGTGATAAAAAAAAATCTGGAGGAATAATTCCAATCACTGAATCAGCTTCACACACCAGAAAGAAAATTTATTTAGGATCAAAATACACTTTACAGTTTGAAATTATATTGATTATTAGCAGAGTTTGACACACTGTCGATTGTGCCCATCACAATGCTTAGTAAAATGCACAAAAAACACTCTAAAAACGAATCAATTTGAAGAAACCACGCGCGTGTCGATCGAGAACGAAAGTAGAAAGAGTTATCTCTCTTTGGTTAAAATAAAACTTGGATTGGACTGCGCAAAAAACCGGAACGAAACGGAATACTGAAATCGACGATATATCGTCGATTGGCACAAACATGGCGGCTCAGATCGACGATATATCGTCGATTGGCAGGGAAAGAGTTAACACTGAAATAAATCAGAAATTAAGAAACCAAGCAGAGAATTTATTTGCCTGCTTTAAATACCTCTCACAGCTTTCATCTTCAACTGCCAAAACTTTAATCCTTAGCTAAATCAAAACAAACAAAAATTTAAAATTAAAGTATGTGTTCTGGCATCTGGATTCCACAGTTACATTCAACAATGAGCTATTTCTAATCATATTAGTATGCCACAAGGTAAACACAATCACATGGAATCACTAGAGCAGTGGATTACTGCAGTATTTGTTTCTGAACTTGCACAAACAGTAGCAATACCCACAAGCATACACCCATAGGATAAAATAATCATTGTAATATAATAAAACTAGAAAACTTACAGTCTTTGACTGCTCCCAGAAACTCGTACTGAAAATGCCGTATGTTGCGTTTACTCCTTTGACTTGGGTTATCATCAAGGAAGAAATAATGGGAAGCATTAGATGTTAAACGTTCACCCAGGCCATTGGATTCTAGTTCAAGTGGATGTCCTGGCTAACATGCAGATAGAAAAAAAGAAAAAAAGGCAATTAGTAATTGAGTAAAAGAAGTACCAGAAAGAACTAATAATGAGAAGTCAATATTCTTTGTTGTCCAACTGCAGGATTTATAATAACTAAAGACGTCAAACAATCCATCGAACAGTTTAATGTTTTACTGAAAAAAAAACATCAAAGCACTATACTATACTATGCTAAACTTTAAGAATCTGATAGTTATATTTAAATTAAAAATTACAAATATTGAATGGAGCATATTGCTACATGTTCTAAAATAATATTTTCTACATGAAAGGCCACTTTTTGAACTATCTACGATCTAAAAATTATCCAAATCTGTTCAGCGAATTTTGAAATAAAGGTTAAAAAAATGACCTCTGCAACCTTGACCTTTGAGAAAGTGCAACAATGCATGACGTAAAAGCTGTGGAGTATTTAAAGTATCTTCATTGTAAAAGTAATCAAAATCAGACCAACCAAAGGACTGCTACGGAACAATTGGCAATGAGCTCAAATACCTGAATATTAAAAATCATCAAAATCAATGGTGCAAATAATCAACTGACCAACCAACGGACTGCTTGGGAATAATTGGAAATGAGTTGAAATACCAGTATACCAAAAATCATCAAAATCAATTCAAATGTGTTTTAGATAAAGAGCAAAATGTGTGTATCAACAATTTAGACCCCAGCGTATTCACCTTTTGAAATAGAGCAAATGTGAAGGCATAAGAATCAGGCAACCAAACTATTATTCCTGTGAAGTTTAAACAAAGTCCATCCTGTGCTTATTTGGCTTCTTTTGATTCTCAACTATTTCAATGTATTTTCAGATAATAAGAGGACATGTCTGGAATGACAATTAGCAGAAGACAAACAGGTAAAGAAGCATTTGATAAGATCAGTGACGAAAGCATGCCTGTTCCTGAAGACGTTGTTGGACCTCAGAGGTAACATCTGACCAGAAGCAAGTAGCAATGGCAGCCAAATTGTTGAAAGATTGTGAATGAAGATTCTTGTTTTCCACAAGCCAGGAAATAGCCCCATCAACCATGCTGTCAGACCGTACACCGCTCCATGTCAGGACAACACCAGCTACAGGATTTTAAAAAGTGTTGAACATTATACAAAACAGGAGAGAGAATAGTGTGGAGCAGGGAGGAAGGAAAGGATGAAATGTTGGAATTAAGAGACAGTTCATATTGTATTTAATTAATTCTTCCCCGTATACAGTGCTTAACAAGCTCATCTGGCTGCTCAAGGTGTTGACAATATCCTGCGTAAACAGAATACAAAGATAGAGAACTATTTGTCCTCATTTATCACTTCATAACTTATAGCATTAAATCTGTGACATTACAAAGTTGTTCATGTTTTGGAAGAAGATAATTTATTAAGTTTATTGCAAGTGTTAGTTGGAAAATTGTCAACTTAGAATTCTATATTAAATTCTCGATTTGTTCATCATATTTAAAGAGTCAAGACTGCAACAAAAACTGATACTATAGGAACAATAACTCGATGTACCCGTTTTCTTGGAAATACTACGTAGGTCTTTAGGCAGCTTAGTGGATACTTCTTGTGGAAGAGCTTTGGCCTTTGGAAGTTCAACACCAGCAGGGCAGTGATCATAGTCAATGCAGTGAATGTGGATCGGTTGCATGCCTTCCTTCATGATGAACAGTTTTTGACATAACTTTTGTATCACAGACTTTTCTGTGCTCACTGTCATTCTCACAAACTGCACAGAAACGAAAAAAGAAAAACAGCAATATATAGAGTGTCTATAAGTGTGATGCATGAAAATCAAGTTTATTTTATACATGTCCAAAATGTTGTGTGTAAACTGTAAATGAACACACATTAAGAATTAAACACAAATATATAAACTAACAAGTTAGTATCTCGTATTGCCCCCAGTCGACGTGCGGTGGTCTTGTTGCCCTTGGTTTTAGCCACAAGCTGAGACGGGGGTATCCCAAACCTAAAAATAAAATAGAGAATTCTGGGAAATCTGTTCAATGGCAGTAACTGATAACTAGCTACGGATGCAGGCATGGTCGCCATTTCTTGCGAAGATGTGCTGGTTTAAATTAAACGAAAGTTGAGATAGGAACTGCATATTTCTGATAGTGAACAATGGCTTTGCTCAATTATCGAAGGAGAACATGATGGATTTATAGAAACATGCACACATGTATGTGAGCTCAGTGCAGGCGATCATGAGTCTGAGTGAACGATTGTTCGCCATTGATTGAGCTGCTCAGATCGCTTCCATGTGATGGTTCATTTATCGTTTGAATCACACTGTAGGCCTATAATGCACATGCAAGTTCTGTCAAAGATATGATGATTTGAGCATATGTTCGGTTCCGTACCGACTGGAAGGTGGGGTGGAAAAATTCAATCATGGTGATGATCAATCCTATTTTGCAATGGTGGTTAGGCCTACTTTATTGTGTACTTACCTTTTGTAGTTTGTGTGGTTTTTGTTTTGTCGGCCTTGAGTGTTTGCGTCGCCTTGGCTCATTGTACTTTGTTGTGGTCTCGCTCTCTTTTGATTTTTGAAAGCAAATTCAAATTGCATGTTTTCCAGCAGCATGCGAGGTCAAATTAGATTAATTCAGATCTAACCAATCTTCTTGTGATGCCATTTTCCGTGTCTCATGCACCAATCGCGAAGAGTCCTGCCGACGTCATTTCAGAAAAGGATTTCCATACCCATAATTCCCCTGGGTTTTGAAGTTTCTAAAAAAAATTATTTCAGGCCGACGACGCTTTATGGAGCGCAAAGCATGTAAAGGGAAGCAACCGGTTGTACGCGCACGTCGACAGAGACATAGAAGGGAGATACTAACTTGTTAGTTGATATACTTGTGGAATTAAAGAATTGCAATTACTACACTAAACGTGATGTTTGTGAGTGTGCATTTTAACTGACATTTTTAAATTCACTGACAATATGTACAACTCTTATTATTTATTTATTTATTTAGTTTAGATCAACAAGAAGAAGCTACAGAATCGTACACTGACAGCAAAAGTTCTACATGTGAAATGGTAATGGTTCCACATAAATTATTTATTTATCTATTTAATTGTTCTAATATAGTGCATTTCCAGCTCAAGAGCTGCTATTGATGCAAGCTGATACAGGATCTAACTCAAATTTTTAGAGATGCCCACCTGCAGCCTTTCGGCAATAAACAATATAAACAAATAATTAATGAATAAACAGGAAGTACCCATGAACGCAATCGATCCTTAGTAAACTCAAGTTGTCCAAATGCATCAGTATTAATCAGCCTTTGATCACCTGCAGAACTGATAAGTGGAAAAGACCATATGTCAATTATACTAAATACTTATGAAAACAAGTTCCACAATTCTTCATGCATGCATTTTTAATGTTATCTCACATAGTGAATCAAAATCTAATGCCCACTTGATTATGTAGTTAAATCAACATTAAATCAAGAGAACCGCATAATAATGAATAAAATAGAGGTCATGAAAAAGAAAACTACTGGTATTTATCGCTGGTCACCATTAGAATGGAGCTAAATATTAACTAGAAGGTCAAAGCTCATATGATTCACATGCTCCTTATGGAATTTGCAATATTCTACATCAAAACGAGTGTCCAGAAAATGTTAAATGAAACAGTGGCATTAAAATGCAAATACTGATATTTTTATCTCCAAACAACAGTGATCTTGGGATAACCTTGACCTTCCATATGAACCGACTTTAGACAGCTCCAGTGACTCCGACCTTGGAGTGAGGTCAACCAAATTTGCATGGCATGTGTGTTTCATTGATATCTACAATGCATCAAAGAATCATACGTTCAATAACAATAAATAAAAGTGAAATTTTGTGAATAATATAGATATATATATATTCTATCCTATCCTATCCCATAACTCGGAGGTCGTAGGGGCACCACAGATGATAGTTTAACCAGCATACTCCATCTTTCTCTGTCCTCAGCAACCGTGATTGTTTCGCTCAGTGTCAAACCAGTCCAATCTCGAATGTTGTCCTCCCACCTCTTTTTGGTCTCCCTCTTCTTCTACCTCCTTGCACTGTGCCTTGCAGGATGGTCTTTGCAAGACCTGATGATCTGGTGACGTGGCCATACCATCGGAGTTTCAGTTTTTTCACCACTATGAGCAGGTCATCGTGTTGTCCAATGGCTTGTGTGATGGTCTGTCGGACTTCGTCGTTGGTGATGTGCTGGGTATAGGAAATGCCCAGAAGTCTTCTGTAGCACCTCATCTCCATGCTTTGTATTCTTCGTTGGAGATCTGCTGTGAGGGTCCATGTTTCGCAAGCATATAGGAAGATGGAGATGACAAAGGAGCGCAGCAACCTTACTTTGGAATGTAGACTGATGGTCCTGTCTTTCCAAATGGGCTTCAACCTTGTCAGGGCAGCAGTTGTTTGTGCGATCCTGGAGAGGACTTCCTGTCGGGACCCATTGTCTGATACAATGGCTCCTAAATATTTGAAGCTATGCACTGTGTTGAGGGATTGGCCTTGGACTTTGATGTCCGTGTTGATGCCATTGGTGTTGTTGGTCATCATTTTGGTCTTCTCTGCACTTATTTCCATTCCATCGGCTCTGGAGGTGGTGTCAAGCCTCTGTATATATTTTAAAAACTAACATTTGCTGACCCTGTGACATTGCCCTTCAAATGAATGATCATTTTTGAGGTCTCATGGATATACACCACTACCGGTAACAAGTTTGAATGTGATAGATGAAGAACATTCTGAGAAATTAATGCACTTGCAAGTTTTGCACAAACGGATTGACGGCAGACAGACACTTTTTGTTTTCCAAACATCATTTTTGGACTCTTTAGGACTAATCTCATACTTAATTGTAAATATGTGGGGAGAGAAGGGGGAGAGGAGGGGAGGGAAGGAAGATGGAGAGAGGGGGCCAGGGAAGTCAAAAATCAAGGAATTTAACATACAAGCTTTCATTCAAACAAACTTACTTTCTGCCTTTGTCCACTTCATCACGTTCCTTTATCTTGACATTTGTATGAATCCATTCACGTTCCTCTTTCTGAAAGAAAATTATGCAGATTATGGTCCGTTGTTGTACATGTACAATAATAACATTGAATTCAGGTAAAAGGGTAGGGAGGAGGGATATGGGGGTCAAAATAAAGTGGGTACAAATTGGTATGCTATAGATGCCAAGCCAAGCATACTGTGTTCCTTCAACGGGGAGAGGGTGTTAGGAGGTAGGGTGAGGAGAGAGGGGGAGAGGGTGGTTGAATTTGGAAAACTGAAAGTGACCTAGATTTTCAGATGACCTTGACCTTCTTCTGACCTTGAAATGTCACGTTTTGTACAGAAAAGCTTTAAAGGTTTTCATCTCACAAAACTGATCAACAATGTCCTTGACCAGATCTTGAATACTCAAGTATGATCTAAGACACTAATGTTAAGACATACTGAGTGTGGGTCAATTATGGACACTTTTCAGTGACACATTTTTTTTATGGGTACTCTTGGTATTTGCCTATAACTCAAAGACTGTTTTCTTTTTCTTTCTGGGATGCCACCACATATGATAGCAAGAGAGGCGGGCCTAACCCAAGGGAATGTTCGTATACAGTTTTATCAAAGTTTGTTCAGTGTTAACTTCTTGAGATACGGTGATTGACATTTGGCTCGTTCTGAGTCCTGACTATATCAAAGTATTTCCAAATAAATCTAGAAATATAAAAACTAGAAGGGCAAAGCCCATATGACTGACATGCTCTTTGTGAAACTTGCAACATTTAACATGAAAATGAGTGCCCAGAAAAAAACAAGATGGAACAGTGACATTAAAATGCAAAGTAATACCGACTTTGATCTTTCTATGATCTTGATCTTGAGATTAATTAGACCTACACTCATGTACTATCAAATAAACTACAGTAAAATTGTATTATACCAAAAAAACTCCTGTGACCTTGGGATGACCTTGACCTTTAGTGACACCTTGGGATGACTTTGATCCTCACGTGACTTCTCATACATGTCTGATCAAATAACCCAACGTTGTTGCACACTATGGTAATGGGTTAAATCAACAGTCATTCCAAGTTATGATGACCTATTTTTTTGTACGTTTTTCAAGGCCTTAAATGACCTTGACCTTCAAGATCAACAAATAAACAGAGCAAATATGAAAGATCAACCTATCATCTCTAATTACAACAAGTTTGGACTTTATATCTCATATAGTTTAGGGTCAAGGTCACTTCAAAGTACCTATACTAACCAACTTTAGACAGCTCCAGTGACCTTGACCTTGGAGTGAGATTGACCAAATTTGTACAGTATGTGCGTCTCATTGATATCTATCATGCACCAAAGAATCATAAGTTCAATATTGAATTAAATATTAATCCACTTGCAAGTTTTGCACAGACAGATGGTGGACGGCGGACAGAGTACAGACAGAAGGGCGGACGGACATTATTTTACTATGTAATTTTTTTAGGACTCGTCTCGCACAGATTTGCAAAAATCTGATTTTTTTTTTTTTTTGAGGGGGAGGGTTAATGGTGGTGAGTACATAGATCCAAATTGCTATGCATGCAAGTCAAAAAGGCTGAGGTTAAGGTAAAACACACATGTACATAAACTTTGAAAGCATCTCCAGTAGTTACATACAATGAGCAATGAAGAAACTGTGGAATACAAATGTTCAAAACCAACATTATTATTATAATATACTATAATTATTATCGTTTTTCTTCTAATTATTATTATTATTACTCTTATTATTATCATTGTCATCATTAGGTGCTGCGATTGTTATCACCTAATTGTTACTACTCTCTTCAACTTCTATATTTATTGTGGTCAAACAAGAGATACAAAGATCTCAGCCTCAGTTCCATTTCTTAAAAGAGTACCTGTAAAACCTCAGTCCTGTGTTCCAAGCGGCTGAATTCCACCCTTTTGTCTGACGAGAGGTCAGTACTTCTTCCTGAATTAGGATTGATTTCCCCAACTGCACCGTGAGGCTGCTGAAACAAGCAATTAATTTACAATCAATAAATATCTTTTTAATATAATAAAATTATCTTTAACTTACAGTTTAAGCAATGAAATCTTTTTATTACAGACTCCATTATTACAGTTACAGTGTATAGCCCTGTACGATTGAAAATATGTCTACTATTACTTTCAAAAATGCCCTTAAAAAGTGTTACCATGCAGGATACCTTTTTTTTTTTTTTTTTTTTAAAATCACGCTAGTTGAAAACACTGTTGTTGCTGTAGAAACAGGCAGCAGAAACACCTGTCCAAAGTTTGTACCACCCCAAGTCTTACCCAACTCCCCCCTCCCCCCCTCCCTACCCCCCCCCCCCCCAAAAAAAAAAATTGACTTTATGAAATTGAACCCTCCTCTCTTCCCACCACCACTACTTGTGCTTCTTGAATGCCAGTAGAGAACTGTACCAACTACCCTGCTGCTCCAAAAATCTCAGATGAAAATTATATAATCCTAAGACTAATATATTCTCCGTTTACCAGATTTAAAAAAAGCTTGTATTACTGTGACAGCTTCAAACAAGATAAGAAGCCATTCAAATGTATTTGAAGACACTCACACACAGTAGAAAAACAAGCATTTTTAAAAGTGTTGATTTTCTTGCCGTGTTATGCGACTCGCCTTTATCCTAACAAAGCAAAGGAAAAACATAGAATTATAGCTAGGCCACTATATGAACTATCTGCAAAAAAACAATTCTCCAAATCAGCTCAGCCAAATTTTGATAGCACAAAATGTGTTTAGAAAATGGTGAAGCTCAATAACCTGTATCACAATTGAATGGCTTGCCATCATGCTTTGGGTTGGTTTTTTTTGTTGTTTTTTTCTTTCTGGAAATATACTTTACTTCCTCCGGGAAATTAGCATAATAATAATAATAATAATAATAATAATAATAATAATAATAATAATAAATCGCATTTATACAGTGCATTTTCAATTAGAATAACAACTCGATGCTCTTACACACATCATTCGTACGCATCATCACAACATTCACACTACATCATGTCTAGCATCATTCGGAAAGTATTAATGTTCTTACTATTTACACAGAAAACGCCTTGCAGAACAAGTGCATTTTTAATCAGCTCTTGAAGGAAACAATGTCTGTACAATGTCATAAACGGGCAGGCAGCGCATTCCAAACCTTGGGTGCTTGAAAACTAAAAGACCGCTCACCAATTGTTTTAAGCGGACGTTTGGGCGTTTTCAAAAGTTTTTCATCTGATGAGCGCAAAGAACGAGTTATAGTGTAGTTAGTGAGTACCTCAGACAGATATGGTGGAAATGACTGGTCAAAGTGGCGGAAAGCTAGGACAGTAATTTTGTATTCAATGCGGAACTTTACATTACATTATATGGTTATTGCTTTAGGTCCAGCGGACTTTTCCGAGCCAAATCATGACCATAGAGGCGTTATCTTAAAATATTATAAAATGGGTAAAATCTAAAAAAAAACAAGCCTGTTCCTCTTAAATATTCAAACAAACTTTCACACGCAACCTCTTGAAAAATCTTCTTTAAATCTGATGTATTAAAAATACGTTCTCTTGCTTCAAGCAAATCACTAAAATCAGTCTTAGCAATACAATCCAACCAACACAAAACAAGATGACATGATTTATATGCGATAAAACAAACCAACATCATGTAAAAATTGAAACAGGGAGCCAGTGAAGCTCCTTTAAAAGAGGTTTGACATGATCTCGTTTCCATTTTTTAAGCACAAGCCGAGCAGCACAGTTCTGTACACGCAGCAGTCGGCTAACTTCATCAATGGGGAGACCAGCTAGAATTGAATTACAATAATCAAGTCTAGATGTCACAAAAGCGCTGACCAAATGTGTGCATGCATCCCTCGAAAGAAACTGCCTCAAGGATGCAATACGCCGAAGCTCAAGAAAGGACAAACGACAGATGGTACTGATCAAAATGGAAACATATAATATGAAAAATGGAAAATAATCTGAAGGACCAAACTATGGATACAAGAATTTAATTTGTTTAAACTGTTATATTTGATAAATACCAATGTCATTTCAGAGTACCCATATGTACCCACTTTGGGCGCCTAGTGAGGATTTGATCCAAGATGCTATCAATAAACTCCAATCCCATCTCTTTAAGAGAGACCTCTTTATCACTGGTTCTACCTCCCTTATTCCACTGGCCAGCAGTCACTTTCTCAACATAACCTCAAAACTGCCAACACTGCAACCCTAGATTTTAGAACTATTTTTGGCAATGAATTCTCTATGAAAAAGTTGGGTTCTTTCCCATGTCCGTGGCCAACTAGCTAAATTGTGGATACCTTTTTCCGCATGAAGAGGTGAACTTCATTCAGGCGTCTTCTCATGCTTTGGAAAATCAGTGCCTTGCTTTTCATCAAGCCCAGCTGATACACTGATGAGCTGAGAACACAGGGAAATGGCCATCTGTATCTATGGCACTAGTCCACAAATGCAAACCATTGGCAGCAAGGAAGAGGAGATAGATCTTTCCTATCGTTCCACAGAGAATAGCATCTAGTAAGGATTTTATCTAAGATGCAATCATCAAACTCCAGTCTTTATCACTTGTGTCATACAAACTTTTTGTCTCCCTTTGGGCAGCTATAAAGACCTTGACCCTCCAGAAAGGTGGACCAAACTTGTATGGTAAATACGGCTCATTAATATCTATTACGCAGGTAAGAGTTCACTAAAGTAGTCTCTGCAGCGATGAAGCAAGATACTGCGATGGATGTGATAGCACTAGTTGACTTTGTCAAGGCATTAAACTGTGTGAATCACAGCATGCTCATACACAAGCTTAAGCAATACGGAGTGAGAGGAAGCACCAATCGCTAAGTAAGCAAACTTCCTGCCCGACTGACAGCAAGCAGTTGTGGTTGGTCGTTGGGGCACCACAGATGATCGTTTAACCAGTGTAGTCCATCTTTCTCAGTCCTTATTGCGTGGCTCAGGGTTAAGCCAGTCCATTTTCGAATTCTCTTTCTGCACGACTGACAACAAGCAGTTGTGGTTGATGTAGCACAATCTGGTTATGTGAAGGTGAAGTCTGCCGTCCCACAATACAGATGACACTGCTGCTGTATTGCATTTTGCACAATACCGAAGATATGGCCAAGCTACAAGAATACCAAAACAGACTAGAGGACTGGGAGAAAGAGTGGGACATGGCTTTCCATCCGTACAAGTGTAGCCAGCTGCCCTTGACCCCAATAGCAGAAAGCCTCACAACGCCAACTTCAGCTACACTCTCCACAGCCACACTCTACAGCACGTTGACTCTGCCAAGTACCTCAAAGTCACTCTGCAGTCTGACCTACTGTGGGGCCAACATATCGACGACACCTGCGCCACAGCAAACAGAGTCCTAAGTTGAGAAGGAACCTGAAGTTGTGCTCTACCAAGACCAAGGAGCTGCCATACAAGGTGATGGTGTATCCCATTGTGGAGGATGTGCCAGCACTGTTTGCGATCCTCACACCAGCAGGCCCATCGCAAACCAGATCCAGTAACGGGCAGCCAAGTTTGTGCTGAACCGACATGTATAAGAATAGCTCCTGAGTCAACGACATGTTACATCAATTACAGTGACCCACACTTCAACAGCAGCGCCATTGCTCCCGGCTCACTTGCTGTACAAGATCAGCAATGACCTCGCCAGCGTATGTTGTTCTGGCCTGAAGCGTATGCTACCAAGCAGTCAAAGAAGCCATCATACCAACCAATACAAGCGCATCCAGTGCAGCACCGACTACCGCAACTATAGCTTTTTCCTTTTCGCCACTCTGAACTCTCTCCCTTCCACAACTGCTCAATCCCCCACCCTCAACACCTTCATTGAGAGGGTGTTGAAGCCAACCTAAGTCCCCACAAAGAAATTCTCTCCCTTTTTGTTTTCTTAAAGTTAGGTGCTATACTTTATTTCAGTTAGGTGCTATATTTTATATCAATTAGGTGCTCTCTCTATTTGTTATTTTTTTATTTTGCCTCCAGTGAAGAACCCAAAGCACAGTCCTACAAAATACCCCTTAACATTTCAGTAATAGTCGAGTGTGACAGATCTGTAAATTAAGGGAAGAAGAAGTATTCATTTCCCATTTCGTGTGCCTGTGGCGTAATTTAATTTAGAATCATTCATTTAATCGTGATTTAATTTTGGTTAAGTTTTAGTTGTAGGTTCGGTTCCAGTTTTGAACATGCATTTGCCTTCTCTGCCCATGGCATAATTATATTTTTGATTGCTATCTCAAGGGATAGCTTGGCTAACTATAGTCTCAGAATTTTAAAATCAGATGCTGTGGGAGATCTCGAAACTGTGAGATCTCAAAATTGTAGCTTCGCGTTGATGCTTGAAGAGTGGCCGCCAAACTTGGAGCCCAGAGACTTTATGTGACCGTTTCTTTCAGTTTATAGGCAAGTGTGTGATAGAGAAAAAGAGATTGGGGGAAAGAAGAAGTTAGCGATAGAAAGAGGGGAAGGAGGGAGGTGGTAGTGCTCGAATCAGAATCAGAATCCTTGCATTATTAGAATTTTTTCATTCAAGTCATTATCTGAAGAATGTGTACCTCATTTCTCGTTTTTGATCATGTTCAACCATTGAAGTTACTATAATTAGTGAAAATACAGAGAGAACAGAGGAGAAGACGAAATCCTCCCAATTCTCCAAGAAGAAGTTGAGGCAGCAGTGCAATCGCTGAAGAAAGGGAAGTCAGCAGGAGTGGACAACATACCCGCAGAACTGCTTCAAGTAGTAGGAGAAGCGATGACTGATGCACTCACCATTATTTGTAACAAGATCTGGCAGAGTGGGGAGTGGCCAACACCATGGACCCAGTCGCTTGTCATCACTCTTCCCAAAAAAGGTACCCTTCAGGAATGTGAAAAATCAGCCTCATCAGCAATCCCAGCAAGGTCCTCCTGAAAATAATACTCAACAGGTTGAAACCTCAAGCTGAACAAATCATAGCTGAAGAACAAGCAGGATTCAGGGCAGGGCGAAGTATCACTGAACAGATTTTCAATCTCAGAATAATCTGCGAGAAATACCTACAGCACCGACTCCATCTGTATCATGTGTTCGTAGACTTCAAGAAAGCATGCAGCTCTGTGGGCAACCATGAGAGTGTACATCAACCCTAAAATTATTGAAGCCATCAAAAGCCTGTATGACATGGCTACCAGCGCAGTCCTCCATAACAGCGCCATCGGAAACTGGTTCAGAACAACAATCGTTGTTCGTCAGGGATGCCTACTTTCTCCAACACTCTTCAACATCTTCCTAGAGCTCATCATGTAAGATGCCCTTGCAGATCACGAAGGCACAGTCAGCATAGGGGGTAGAGCAATTTTCAACCTTCGTTTTGCGGATGACATTGATGGATTGGCTGGAAAGGAACAAGAACTTAAACAGCTGGTTCAGAGGCTTGACACTGCCTGCACAGCCTATGGAATGGAAATAAGTGCAGAGAAGACCAAAATGATAACCAACAACACCAATGGCATCAACATGGACATCAAAGTCCAAGGCCAATCCCTCAACACAGTGCATACTTCAAATATTTAGGAGCCATTGTATCAGACGTGGGGCCGGGTAGCTCAGTTGGTAAGAGCGTCTTGCTAGTAACCGAAAGGTCGCTGGTTCGAATCCCGGATTGGTCAACGTGTGATCATATTATTTTCCCCTTTACCAACAACTGGCCCGCTGGTGTCAGTATAAATCGGTCCAGTAGTCACCTATATGCGAAAGTGTCGGTTGACTATAATCTACAAACAACAGACAATGGGTCCCGACAGGAAGTCCTCTCCAGGATCGCACAAACAACTGCTGCCCTGACAAGGTTGAAGGTCATTTGGAAAGACAGGACCATCAGTCTACATTCCAAAGTAAGACTGCTGCGCTCCCTTGTCATCTCCATCTTCCTATATGCTTGCGAAGCATGGACCCCCACAGCAGATCTCCAATGAAGAATAGAAAGCATGGAGATAAGGTGCTACAGAAGACTTCTGGGCATTTCATATACCCAACACATCACCAACGATGAAGTCCGACAGACCATCACACAAGCCATTGGACAACACGATGACCTGCTCACAGTGGTGAAAAAACGGAAACTCCGATGGTATGGCCACGTCACCAGATCATTAGGCCTTGCAAAGACTATTCTGCAAGGCACAGTGCAAGGAGGTAGAAGAAGAGGGAGACCGAAAAAGAGGTGGGAGGACAACATTCGAGATTGGACTGGTTTGACACCGAGCTAAGCCATCAGGGCTGCTGAGGACAGAGAAAGATGGAGTATGCTGGTTAAACGATCATCTGTGGTGCCCCTACGACCTCAGGGTTACGGGACAGGATAGGAGGATAGGATACCATCATTGTTGTTGTCACGATCGTCATTAGCGGGAGCAGCAGCAGCAGCAACAACATTTTTATCTTCAGGTAATTTTTGTTTCAGACTATGTTTTTGAATTAATTATAGTTTTGTCTTTTCCTATTAAAGTTTAGTTTTGCATTAATTATTGTGTTCGTGTCCATTCTTTATCTTTCTACAAGTTCCTGGTGTTCTTTGCAAGAAAGAATAGGTCCTACAACTAATATCATAAACGTAGGGTGCAATATATGCACCAATCAAGTCCATGTGTGTGTATTCTGATTTGGTATTTCATGCTTTGTTTTTGTGCTTTGCTGTAAAGTACTAGGAGCTCTAGTGTGGAAGGGCACTGTACAAATGTTAATTATTTTTACTATTATGATTATTATGATTACTATAGACTCAAAATAAGAACAAAAGGTACCTGACTGCCCCGTTGACTCTGCGTTGTGTTTTCTTCCTCTTCACCTGAAGACGACATTGTGCTTACTGTTGTGGTCAATGACCTTTACTGTCTTCTTCACTACTTCATCAGTATATGGATCAATGTCCTCTAACAGTAATATCAGGTCTGCAAACAAAATATGAAGTAATTAACCTGCATCTTGTGAGCATGCCTTAGCATTTAGGCAACTGCCACAAGACCTAGATGAGATCAAAGTTAGAGTAACCAGAAAGGCTAATGAAATGATCAAATACAGCATTTCGTAGTATAAAATCTGAATAAAATCATGTAAAATCAAATCAAATCAAACCCGAAAAGCATATCCTTCTGGGTATGCGTTTCCCATAGCACAAAACGAAAGCTGACATTGCAGTATCTGGTTTTATGCCCAATTTGTAGGGAAATAGAGCAAAGAGTAACTGAATAGTTTAATTTGTGTACCAGTTTAGCTTGGGAATAAAAGCAGATATTTCATATTGCCATGTCAAAAGAGCACTAATCATTGTATGCATGATTCAAGATACACTCGTTTAATTTTTTTCTTTCTACTTAGTACTGTACGACATGCATACAAAACCGTCCTCTCAAGTGATCAACACGATTGATAGTGGGCGTACACGGCAAGACAAGACAAGACGTCTGTTCGAATCAATATCTCAGTAAACGAACAAGATTAACACTTAATACTAATAGCTTTCTACAACTAGTACAAGTAAATAAATCGAACAAATACAATCCAATAACTAAGAATTAAGAATTAATACTCAGTCCGCATCTGCAGCATCCTAAATCAGCGTTCCTAAAATGGATAAAAGATTTTACTTCCTGCGTCGACGCATGCTTACTTTCGGTTTCATTGTGAATCTTCTCGGAATCGTCTGTCCGACTTGACCTGGCGCATGCGCAAAGGCGCCCGGCTAAAGTAAGACACCCGTAACTTTGACGACGTGACACCGGCTCTGATTGGCTGATATTTATTTCCATTTCAAATCATATCCTATCCCTTAACACAAAGGTCGTTGGTGCACCACAGATGACCGTTTAAACAGCGTTCTCCGTCTTTCTCTGTTCTCAGCAACCCTCATAGCTTCGTTCAGTGTCAAACCAGTCCATTCTCGAATGTTGTCCTCCCACCTCTTTTTCTGTCTCCCTCTTCTTCTGCCTCACTGCACCGAGCCTTGCAGGATGGTTTTTGCAAGGCATGATGCTCTGGTGACATGGCCATACCATCGGAGTTTCCGTTTCTTAAAAGATCTGCTGAAACAACCCTATAGTGGCAACACTTAAGGCACTCCACCAGCCGGTTACTTTACAATAAATACATCCCACGCAGGGGACGCTGAGGCTATATTCTATTTTATCGAACCCCCGTTTACAAAAACAAAATAGAATACAAACATCATTATAAAATATCAACAAAACACATACATATAAAATGCCTACATTGCCAAATAATAACATCATAGGAAGCCCCAGTGACCATGCACCTGGCAGAAAGCGTCCAATATTTTCCAAGCTGATCCAATAGACCTCACACACAAATGAGTAGTTTTGTCCCAGAAAAGTTTTCAAGAAAAAAGTAGGTGACTGGTCTAAGGAAGAAGAAGATAGTATATATAGTAGATTAATAGAACAGAGTAGGAATGAGAAAGAACAAATGAGAAAGACAGCGACAGTGAGAATTCAAAGCATTACATTTCCATTTCGTTTCGTTTTGCTACAGTTAACGTCCCCGAACACATGACATATAGGGGACATAAAATTGATAACATGGTTAAGATCTAAGGCACAAAATATAAAAAAAAATCCTGATAGGACCGATAAAATATTAAAGGGGTGATAAAATCACGACATTCAGGACACACATTCATTCCATAACTAATATAAGATTACAAAAAAGATATAAAATCAACTTAAAAGATCCGTTTCTGGTCACCAAATGGTTGAGCAGAATCATATTAATATACATGATTAGGATCTGGATCGTTCGACAAGCGTAGAATTGGATCATTGTTACTAATATAACCAGCTTAAAAATAAAAGTCGCGAACTTATATACTAAGAAATTTTATAACTCTCGCTTTTAGTTGGTACTATCGAATAGAGAGACCATCATACTACAAATTAAGAGCTGTAAATATAAACAAGCAAAAAAGCATAATTAAAACTAATATTACAATTTGAATACAGAAGAACGGTATTCATTTTTCTGATATGTATCAGTAAAGGAGCTATATACACTCCAGGCTAAAAGTATCCCAGACAGCACGCCAAGCTTGGGACAAGTCTGGTGCAAGATTGGCTACGAACTTGGACCAAGCTTGGCTTCCAAGGATGGCCCAAGCTAGATATGGAAGACTCATCCTTGGCTGCCAAGCTTGGCTTGCCATGTTTGGCCCAAGCTAGTAGCCAAGCTGGGCCCAAGTTTGGCAGTGCTATATATATAGGCCCAATTAAGGTTGGCAGTATATATATATGACCCATCAGGACAAAGTGATCAGTCTTAAGGGGTATTTTTTGTGTGTGTGTGTGGGGGGGGGGGGGGGGGTAATATTTTCAAAATCTACAATATCTGTCTTTTTATTTAATATATTATGCATGAGCCTTATAGTAAAAAAACAAGTCATTTTAAAATAGTCATAGCTTACTATCCAGTTTATTCAGAGTACCTTCCTATAAATGCATTTAAAATACATTTTTCATCATAAATATTAAAATATTAACACATTTACATGATAGTTAAAAGTATTCATTTTTCATGAAAATGCTCAACCACCTTTCCGGGCCTCTACTGCTAATTATACTGTTTGCGAGTTAAGACACTTTGTCCCGATGGGTCACATTTATATATATTATATATGTGTTGTTGTATCAATTTTATTCATCAGATTAAAGCATGTTGTACTGATTATATGTCCTATTTATGAAAAGCTTGTCCCATTTGTACGTTCATGCAAAGCTGTAATTAAGTTCCATTCATGCCAATTGATCCAATTAAAGCTTTTTTCCTTGTTAAAGTGTTTTAATGCACACATAGACATACAAAACTTAATTCTTAATTGTCAATGCTTATTTTTTAGACCAATACATTTGAAGGCACAAAACATTAACATGACTGTTTTTTTTATTCCAAATATATTTTAAAATTTCACCAGACTGATAAGTAGAAGTAGCCTAAATTAAGTAGCTTAAATGAAAAAAATGCATTTACATGCAATGACTAGAAATTAAATGAAAAAAAATGCATTTACATGCAATGACTAGAAATTATTGGAAGGTTATATGATCAAAATGTTCACTACAAATTATACCTATATAGAACGGACATCCAAAACATACTGAAGTGCCACTATAATTTCTTATTTTAAGCTCACACAATTAATATTTTTCCAAAACCTTCTTCACATCAATCCTTTATTAACAAATATAAGGTAACAAGAAACTTTAATTATTATAAGTTAATGAGAAGATGACAAAAACTGGCATTCTGTTTTACATTTTTCAAGTTGACTAGAAATTAGCTGACATACACAATAAAAATGCATTCAGTTCAATGTATCTTAATTACCCCCCAAAATAGCTTAACACAAGCACATTCAGTTTAAAGCAGTAGTCATAAATGACATATTAGCATAGAATGCAACATATGTAAAATAATAAAAATCTGCAACTCCAAAAATACTCTTCTGGATCACCTCTACCCTATCAGTTATTCATTTACATCCTTTAAAAAAAAAAAGCACAACAATGGCAACATGGATGTAATATGTAACTATTCTGAATCAATGAGATGCGTTAAGCGTTTTCCTATATCAAGTTAATAGAAAATCAAAGTGCCACTAACGGGAGGTAATGGCACGTACCATACAATTGCAACACAATTACTAAAAAATAAAATTATATTTAGCTCGACCCACCTGGCATATTAAAAACATAGAAGAAATTCAAGTAGAAGCTTAAATGTCCAGTTTAAAGTAATTAATACTTTATATACACTTTTAAAAAAACAGGACACACCAAAATATATGTCAAATAAAATTGGGAACACAGTTAAGCTCGCAGGAACAGAACTCAGTAGGGTAACAAAATTTCTCAGGACCAATTAAAAGTCTGAAAATAAGATAAAGTAGTATTTATTAAATGCTACTAAAACATATATACATTTAAAAATAAGATACTTAGTGTACATCTTGTGATGCCAATACTGGTCGATTATGTAGTTTCTAGGCTAGCCTTATGCATGCAACGAGCATACCCGCCTAATTAGTTGCTGCCTAAAAGAACGCCTCCTGACAACAGCCACAGACAGACTGAAGTGGCGACAACTCTCCGCGACAGCATCCCTCATGTCTCCCCAACGGCCTGACAGGCTGAGGGATTAGATAGATAGATAGAAAAGAAATTAAGATCGTAATTTGGTTTGCACAGAAGCAGACTAGCACAGTAGAAGTAAGAAGTTGAATGCACCAGTCTCTAACTACAGAGTTCGCAGCTACGCGTAGTCAGAGCCTCAGGTAGTCCTGTTTCATGCTTAAGGCTGCTGATTGTCCCCTCTGGCTCCATCTTCCACAGTCCCATCCCCTACATTCTTTTTCCTTGCCCCAGCTCTGTTTTTTTTGCCCCCCTCCGTCCTGTCAATCCATGTTGATAGCCAGTCTCCAAAGTAGTGGTCAAAGTCCTTATGATCAGTTTTATGTTTGTCGTAGACAGCGTCTGCAAACATAGAAGAATATGTGCAGTCTTTAACTTAATTGGCACCATTCAAAACATTACGACCTGGGAAAAAATATTGTAAAAAATGTTTCAAATATTATACAGATAATTAAGGCAACACAGCTAGTGAAATTTAATGTTATACACACACACATATAAATAAGCAGACAACTAATTCACCAGTTTTAGAACGGATACAGTAATGTAAAGAGATCCCTCAACCCTTATTCTATTCGACCGACCGCTATTTTGCAAGTGCATGTATGCTGTCAGACCGCCCGATACCGACCACTAAACACATGGCTACTCTGAATGCATCCATCTTTCTTACTAATTATAGCATTAGAGCCAGACCAGAAGCCTAATTTCCACGAGTTCTCTGCAATATGCGTTGATCAAAAATGGAAGCAGTAAGACTGGTGCAGTGATTTTTTTTTAAGTTGAACAATGTTTCAGTGACGCTACTTCAACATTTTGGAAGAAATGCTAGCGGATAGTGACAGCAATGAGAGTCCTTTTGAAGGGTATACAAGCGGATTGTGTGACAATCAACCAAAATAGAGAGAGTGACCTATAATCAACCACCATGCTTTGCTACACTATGAAAATGAAAGTGGCAGCAACAGTTACAGTGAGGTGGAAATAAATCGTTTTTTTCAATTTTTTTTTAATGTGAAAGTCCTATGTGAGGGAGGTGGAGCTTTCTTGGTGGAGTGCAGACACACTAAAACTTGTGAAAATGAACTTTTGCTTTTTTTTTTTTGAGTGACAACTGTGTAACAAACTACATAATTATGGATACCCAATGAAATAAAAATGTATTTGCTATGAAATAAACTAATAAGATAATGTAAGCAATGTGTTTTGTATTTGTATTTTTTTTAAGTTGCACACACATCACATGATACAGATTTTCCTTTTCACTGAGAGTTTGAGAGATAAAAGCTGCCAGCTGAGCTAGGGGCATACACACACACACACACGCAGCGATGCACATCGAGCTGCGAGGGATCGAGGTGGAGCTTTGCCGGTGGAGTGCAGAAATCTTACTGCTCCTCCGGCTCCAGTGGGCAGTCTGTATGCGGTTGTGGTCTGGACTTTGTGTCGAAGAGAGGTAGGAGAGCAGCTTTTACAGCTGCATTTAAATTTTTTTTAACAGCTGCCGACCAGCACTTACCACTGCGTCGGTCTCTGCTCTGCCAGCCATTTATTTTCACAGCGATGGTGTGCCCAGACTACCACTGCACTACTACTGAAAGCGGTTGGCGCTCAGACTCAAGTCTCCTTGGCCTGGCGCCGCTTGGGGAGGCGAGTGTTCCCTATCTAGAGGTGTCAATATTCTACATTGTGCCCTCACGCTCCAGCCCGGCGGTCACAGACTGGAGTGATTCCGATGCGACACCATCCATCACCCAGTTTCCCATCACATTGGCTCACCGCTGGACGACTGGATCAAGTTCTCAAGTTCGACATGTGCGCCACGCCTCGTTTCCAGTCCTTTTCGGCTCTGCTGCCTAACTTTTACCTTGGTACGGTCCACTGTGTGGCAACCTGTGGGAAGTGGTGAACCCCGGACTGCAAGCGCTCCGAGTTGCCATTTTGTTGTTGTGTGGTACCCACTACTACCGTCATCTAGGTCTTGGGACCACTCTTTTCTTGACCAGTCCACCTAAGTAAGCTCCGGATTTTGCTCAATTGAAATTAACAATTCTCCTTCAGCCTTCAGTAACGAAAGACCATCAAACGTTTCACTTCACAACGAACTATCTCAACAGGCTTTTCTTCACTGAGCATTTGATCATCTAGAGTTTTTATCAAAGTCCCATATACGCCTTCGGTGGCCCGGGACACTAATCTACTCAACAACAACAAGGAGCATAAGAGTTATTGTAGTTCTAGCTGATTTAAATTTATGATTATTATTACTGGAAAAAGAAAAGGAAGAAAAACAAAGAAAGAGAAATCAATGTTAGAACAAAAATTCTTACTGTAAATTGCAGAGTATATGTTTGTGTACGCATTGAATGCTGCCTTTGGCTTGCCGTTCCTTGCAACACCAGTCCTGCTGTGCTCGCCCTGCAGCTCTGCAGTCATCACCATTGCCCCACACTCTCGAATCGACTCTTTATAGTCCCTCCCTCCCTTTTTTATCAGCTCTCGCTCCTGAATAACACAAAACATTCAAATGGAATTGGGTAAGAATTGGGACTTTGATTGCCATGTGTATTGCCAACATTATTTGTTATTGCTAGCATTAATATATACCACCTCAAACTTTCAATCGATGCAGAATATAAATACAGTCCAATTTGCCTAGACTTAAATATTGTCACAATTAAATTAAGACTTTTCAATGCTGTTACAGAAAATAAACAATTATTACTTACAAACTGTAAACTTACTTTGAATCCCAATCTTTATTCTAATTTCTTTCAGTATTTTGTATTTCTTTCCCTAAAAAAAAAAAAATCAGTTGTTAAAAACTCACAAATGTAGCTTTAATTGCCCTCGAAGCAAGATGTTCTTCCAGTTGGCGGAGCTGAGGGATTGAGTGTAGGGGTAGGTTCAAGCCTGCAGGCAAGAACACACGTGCTGCAGGCTCCGGTGCTGCCAGGCCGCCTTCGGTGTCTGCCACTGATGCCAGCTTCCTCTCGATGTCAGTCATCTTTTTTGTCAGCAAGCCAAGCTGGCCCTTTAATTCTTTGAGTGCCTCCTTCACTTCCTTGTTCGAGGTTATAAGTTCCTTAAAAAATGGAAGGTAATCTCGTTGATCTGCAACATATGAAAAATTGACTTCAATTTTCACTCATTTTGGGGGCATTTTCCTAAACACATTTTGTGGATGATAACTTAGGCCTTTTACCCAGCACCACATTTGTGTTAACGCTACAATAAGGGTTACGGAACCAAGTATACCATTCGATGCAGAATACAATGTTTAATCAAAAGCTGCAAAACAAATTTTCAAAAAAAATGTCACTTAGGCCGTTTACCTTTGTCGACGACGCATTCTCACTATCAGATAAGTATGGTTGGCAACAACAACAAAAATTGATAGTAAGGACTGTACAAGAAATCACACATTTTTAATTTATCCTTAATCAGATGTTATAATTAAACAACAAATAATTTAAATTTTGACCTTCGACAATATCGAGTGATGTTTTGTAAATTCATTAATTTTTTGCCGTGTAATATGGAAAATAAATTACAAGATAATGCGTATATAACATCCAATATTATTATTATTATTATGATGTGCCCTGCTAAGCAATTGACCTACGACAATCGTTTAGCAGTGTGAGGAAAATTCTAAACGTCTCGATTCTGTAGTCGAGCGTCAGTTTGCTTCAAACAGTGTTGTAAAAAATTATTTTCTTAAGTTAGAAGATCGTTTCAGCCAAATGGCACATGTATGTCAATTAAAACAATATGAATATGACACACACTGTGCCCACCTGTTGGCAACAAGTCATATACAATCCTCCTCATTATTCAGTTATGGAGTTAACATATCATACTCTATCTTTACATCGCTATACACGTTACATAACAAAATGTCACTCCCTGCCTTGTGCAAAGAAAATTGTTTAACATATAGCTACAGACTTTTATTGCAACGTAAGTATAATTACCACCACTAGAAGGTCTGGCTGCTGATGGTGATGAACGTCTTGAAAAGGGAGTGGGTGGCAGTGGCAGATTCAATGTTGATCCAGCCAGAGGTGTACAATTCTGGGATGAGGTTGATCTAGCCAGCGTAGTTGTAACATTCTGGGATGCTGATCCAGCCAGAGAAGGTCTTTTTGGTGTCCTAGGGCACAAGAGTTACATGCAACATATAACATTAATAATTATTAAAAAATACATCTATCTATCTATCTAATCCCTCAGCCTGGTAGGCCATTGGGGACACATGAGGGATGCTTCTGTGTGAGTTCTCGTCACTTCAGTTTGTCTGTTGCTGTTGTCAGGAGGCGTGCCATGTCAAGTGCCGTCCATGTTTTGACATCATCTGCCCAGTTCTTACTCTACCTTCCTCTGCACCTGCCTCCTTCCACTGTTTCTCTCTTAATGGTTTTTGCAAGGGTGTCGTGCTACATGTTGTGACCAAACCACACCAGCTTTCTTCTCTTCAAGATGGCAAGGATTGGTCCCTGAAGGCCCGCAAGTGACGTTACCATGTTCCTCATGTATTCGTTGGTCTTGTGTTCGTACCCGGCAATTGGCAGCATTCCGAGGTAGCACTTCGTTTCAAAGGCCTGAATACGTTTTTCCAGCTCTGCTTTCATTGTCCAGCTCTCGCAGCCATACAGCAGAACTGACAGCACCAAAGAGTATTATCTTTGTGCAGAAACGTATAAGTAAATAAATAAACAAATATAACAATAATACAACTAAAATAAATCTTTACAAACTAAATAATGCAGGCATTAAATTAAATACACACCTTTTATCAACATCATTTTCATCATTATCAGACTCGGATGTCGTACTCGAGGAACCAGAGGGCGAATCCCTGGAATTATGAAAATCAAAACAATTTCGTGGGTTAGTTTTTATTATCATAAAAATAATTACAATCTTTAGATATTGATTGTACGTATTTATGCTAAATCTTTCAAGAGGTATTAGTGTGTGGTATCATACACTAAAACATGCCAGTAAAACCAAAGACGAATCATTTAAATCTTAATTTGTGAATGGCACGTACCCCATCCAAGATTGGAAACAGATAATACAAAGAGCAAAAATGTAAAATAATATTGTTTACCAGGGGGAAAAAAGACACACACACGAGTAAAAGGTTAAAAGCAAATATAGTGGTAAGTAAAAGGTTAAAACAAATAAAAGCAAATATAAAGTAATAAGTACAAAAAGGAAAACAAATAAAAAGATAAACCAAAAAAAATTGCAACAAAAAAATTGCAACCAAAACAACAAAGACAGAGCTACAGTACTGTTTCCAATAGACTTAGTGGTTGATGTGTGCACACGAGTGCATGAGCATTTTATTCGTTTACAAAGAAAAACAGATACCTACACAAAGAAAAAAGGGCAAAAGTACTTAAATAAATAAATAATTAAGTTTAACCAAAATGCAACCACAGCACACACAAAACATTTAAAAATAAAAGAATACCAGGTTCTTTTTTGTGGGCGTCGCCTACACCCTCTTGCTTCGATGTCTGTCGAATCCAAATCAGAACGGCAGGCATACCTTTTCTCCTGCACCACTAGTTCATCAAAGTCTGCTGTAAAAGCACAAACATAACACACACTGAAATGGTGACAAATCAACAATAAATTAATAATTAACAAAAAGTAAACGTTCAGATGCGTAAGAAATATTGTTTATTTTAAGTAATATTACATGCTTACAATCCCAGTAGTAAGGATACATTAAAAAGTATTAAAATAAATGAAAATTTATTTTTCATACTTACTAATTAGCACTAACTAATATGAAGTTAACAAAATTGTACTTACTTCCACTGATTTTCACCTTGTGAAATGGGTAGCAAGGCCAGGTATCCTTTGGTTCTTTGCCTCTCCTAATCAGGCTAGAAGAGGCGTTCGGTGGCCACCTACATGTGTTGTTGTCCCAATCAATCCATAAGTCGGGGACAACACTAATAGATACTCCGCTTTCTCCACCCTCCCATTCAATCAAGTGGAAGCGAGTGACAGTTGACTCCATTATACTAAAATTGAAAGAGGGTGAAAAGAAGAGAATACCGTCTTGAGAAAAGGCAAATCAACATCAAGTATGCATCAACAGCTTTGAAAGTAGCTTTTAGCTTTAGACAAGGAATGACATGAAATATGAGCCTACAATATAAAGTTTTGACAGCCTTGTGTCTATCCCACAGTTAGATATGAAGCAAGGAATACAAAATAGAAATATTCATATTGCTACTAGTACCGAAGCAACCAAACATTGTAATGTTTGTTTTTAAAGCTTGAAGCAAATGTCAGAAATTATACTTGTTCAGACTCAGAGCCAACTGACATGCGACTTCTACTATTGGACGGTTAGGAGAAAAAAGATAGCAAGAAAGGCAAGAAGAAAAAAGCAAACTGGAACAGTGGTAGTCAAGAGCTATACATAGGTCAGTGATTGACATTCATGGGAAACAAAACAAATTCATTCTCAAGAGGCAATGCTACAAGCTTGTCAGAGACATCATTGATGTCAAAAACTTCAAGAACAGGAGACAAAGCTGCACAAAGTACAATTCCAAAACTGCTAGAATTGGCTGGATATTTAAAAAAGTCTTTTGTAGTTGTAAATCTGTTAACAACCAAAACAACTTTTCGGTCAGCAAAACTCAAAATGTTTTGAATTAAACAAAAAGAATGATGAATCCTAACACAATTATTCCCTTTTGATATAGACAGAAAAAATCCATTATGATCTACATGTTCAAACTGACAAATGGCTGCATTAGCACACTGTGTAGGAACTGGTCCTTTGTTGTGTTGTTTTTTTGGTACACTTTTTTTGTTGTCATCAGCAACCACTCGTCTGAATCCAAACAAGCCATGATGAGCACGTTCACAGATTCTCCTGATTGCTTGCTGTAGAGGCTGGTGTGGCTTGTGAACAAGTGACTTTAAATGACAAAGAAAGTTTTCAAAAGGAAAAGATGAAAAACTGTCAAGTGATCCAAATATTTTAACATCTTCAGCCAAATGACACAAACAATGAACATTGTAAACCAAAAATTCACTGCCATATATTTGTGCTGCCTGATTAATAAAGAGGCACAGTATTTCATGTGCATAATCAGCATGTGAATGACAAAGCACGGGGCTTACTAAAATATTAACGCCAACAAAAAGAAGTAGAAAATGTCTATACATTGCCTTTGTCAGCCTTCCTTTCAAACACAGGATGCCACTGAACAACAAAAACTGGCGGAATTCTGTGGCCTTCCATCGCTCAACAGCACCAAGTTCCCTACATTTCCTTGAAAATTCCTTTGGAATAAAATCTTGAAAGTTTTGTAAGCTATCAGAAATTTGACCAAGTGCCACATGTCCAAGTCTGACACCTTTAGCGACTGGACTCTTGGTCCAATAAAATAGCAGTCTTCTCATTACTCCAAGACATACCATGTGCATATAGTCCAGTGGAAATTGAGATACCATTTTAATGTTTAAAAAACGAAGAAGGGGAGAAACTTGCCCTGTATGGTGTGGGCTGCCTTCGAAAGCACCTTCTTTAAAACTTTGATCAGTTCTTTTGTCAGCAGACACGTCAGGAAAGGTCATTCTGCCCTGCCACTGCCCTTTTTGAACACATTTGTCACACCCATAATAGGCATTGTGACCTTTACATTGTTTCACATAAGCTCTTGCTGGTGCATCACAGATGAAACAAGAAAGAGCAACATGACATGGAAAACTCTGACCATCAACAATCAAATTAATAGGGTTGTTCTGAAAACTGTTAACTTCATCTATAAAATCCTGAAAATATTCGTCCAGATTGCTTGGCTTCTGCTGTCCACAAAACAAACCAATCAAAAAAGGATCTGTCTGCACTGGAATACAGACACGCCCGAGTATGGGCCAGAACTGGGCTGCAGAAGATTTAAATAAAGGAAGACCATCAACATTTATCTGGAGAAAAATGGTTGGGACAAATTGAAGACAAGAATGAAATGTATCAGAAAAATAATTCAGCAACCTCTTGGACAAATTCAGAGCCTTGGTTACACCAAAATGAAAATAAGCACCTCCACAAATCTCTCTGACAGCAGTTGAGCGAGGAGTACGCAACAAAGTCCTTGGGTCTTTGGGTAGTTGAGGATGATACACACGCAAAATTAACAACAGAGCAGAAACAGCAAGGACAGAAACTCCGTAAGATGATGCCCAAATGCCTAGCTCAAATCCAAGGTTAGCAGTCTGTTTTTCATCAGATAGATCAGCCTCATCACTGTAATCATCACTTACATCAGAAACAGCTTCAAAATAATCCTCATCATCTGTGTCCAACGTCTCATCCCATGATGAGGAATCACACTGACCATCAACAATTGTTGGATGGGCTTCATCAATATCACTAGCTGTAGCATCTAAAGATTGAATTAGACAACTGTTCGTATTACTCGCATTGACAACATTGTCTGTTGAAACATGGTTTAGATCAGAAGACATGCATTCAACTGTAGTGTCACCGATGCTCGACTCATCCAAGTTTACTGAGGAAGAATCAGAATGATTATCTCCTGTCGAAGATAGTCTAACCATTTCTCTCGTACACTTTGCCATGCAGTCTGAGACCTCTTTACGAATTCGTCTTCTTTTTGTGGAGTAGGAAGACATCTTAAATTAATAATTGATTAGGCACCCTTACCGTAGGCCTATACAGTATACCGTAGTATACGGCGGAAGAGTCGATCGGTCGTTTTCACGAAAACGGGTAGTTTTCGTTAGATTCAGATGGAATGTTTGCCCTATTCTAATGCTACACAACTTATAGTTAAAGAATTATTGAGAATATTACTGTTTAAAACAATAAATTAAACATGACTGACATATAATAGAACTTGAAAAACAAAAGATTTTGAATGCAGCACTCGTGACACCGGCCGGTAGTCACAAAGTCAGGATGCTAGAAAATATGAATACGTCGTAAGTAATGAGCATCACTTAGTCAGAAAAAGAAATACAAATAAAAAAGAATATACTAGTAGTAGGAAGAAATATATAGATGTATCATAATCAAACTATTTCGCCTTGTACGTACCAAAAGAGGTAAATTTTACAGAAAGAATGTAGTTGGCGGCAGTAATGAAAGAAAGCGGAAGTAATGGCGACGTCGCGGTGAATGTAGTTGCGCAGTAAATTATCTTTGTTGTTATTTTATTTTATTTATGATTTGCAATTTATTAATTATTCCTTCTTGTTTTAGACTTTAAAATATTTTGCTTCTAATATATATATATATTAGAAGCAAAACAGCGAAGTATTTTGCGTACAGCCTTTTTTAATATAATAAATATGTTAATTCGTCAGTGCATTCATGGGCGGTAATTACGAAGTGAGCGGGGTTAGGGCAGTGAACTCAATAAGACTTAAATTAATCGATGTTCAAACCATAAAATGTTTGTTTTTACGAGGCTCCTGTCTTTTAATTTTTTTTAAAAATATATAATATATACATTTATTATTATTATTTACTTCTTTCCCAGGCAGCCTAGACAAAACCAAGCTTGACTGCCAAACTAGTACCAAGAATACCTTATTCTCAGGCAGCCAAGCTAGAACCAAACTTGGGGTAAGTTTGGTTGGCAAGTGCCAAGGATGCCAAGCTTTAACAAGCTAGGTTCAAGCTTGGCCCAAGGAGCTGTGCTTACTGGGATGTCTACCGACTTGGTTAAGGTCGGTCTGAAAGGTTACGCCAACTCAAAAAGCTACTATTAAGAATTGCCACCCAATATACAAAGGGGGCTGATTATAAATGGCGACAACGCCAATTATCTACTATTAAAAACATGTTAAAATTGTATTTTTAAAATATAGAAAATTTCATATAAAAAAGTGACCCGGCAACAACCTAGGTTATCACCCAGGGACACATCCAAGTTGTTTGTAGATTATAGTCACACGACACTTTCGCATATAGGTGACTACTGGACCGATTTATACTGACACCAGCGGGCCAGTTGTTGGTAAAGGGGAAAATAATATGATCACACGAAGACCAATCCGGGATTCGAACCAGCGACCTTTCGGTTACTAGCAAGACGCTCTTACCAACTGAGCTACCCGGCCCCACTGTCACATCCAAGTTCAGTTCAGTGGGTAGATTACCGTCCCCGGACACAGTAGCGTATAGGGGACTAACATCCAAGCCAACACCATGGTTATTATATACTCGGGGCACGGCCGCGGCGGTGCACCTACTCAACACTTTAGGTTATTTGATCAACACAATGGTAATGCAAAGAGAGGGTGTTGTATTACAGAAAAGCACCGATTGCCGAGGTGTGGACAAGCTGAGCAGTCCGAACAATAATGCCGACACCCGCGGTCTCGACCAAATGTCTCATCCCCACCATGCCTAAAGATGTCCCAGCCAACTCTAGTTTATCTAGGAGTGGGGAGAAATGGCTTGCCAATATAAGACATTCAAAAAGGCAATGGTCAAAGGTAACCTCCCTTCCACATACACATCTAAGATGGTCGAGGACATGATTAAATCTTGTGTGCCCGACCATAAGACTTAAGTCTAGAAGATAGGGTTCACAGGTACACAGGGATCGAGGAATACAACGGGAATGGTTTATGAACCGTGGAAAATAACAAATTGTTTTTACCAGCATTCCAGTTTTTAAATTCGGCCTGCCATGCCCTCCAACCCAGAGCATCGGCCCTGCTGCAAAGTTCAGCAGCCGAAGGGGGAACCAGGGCTGACGTAGGGGTTCCCCTTAGGACCCAACCCTCGCAGCCCTATCTGCCAGCTCATTTCCTGCTATACCCACGTGCGAGGGCACCCAAATGATGGCCAGTGAGATACCGGCATCCCTGACCTTCTCAGCATACTCTAAGGTGTCGGCAAAAAGCCTCGGCCTGGACCTGGAACTCCCCTGCTCAATACAGTCGAGGACGGACCTAGAATCGGAGACTATAGTAATACCCAGTCCCGCGGGGAGGTCAGCCTCAGAGAGCGCCATAAGGGCGTAGTTTATAGCCAAGAGTTCGGCTGAGAAGATGTCTGGGCCCGGAGACGCGCCAAAAGACCAAGTTCCCACTCCCGCTATATGGAAACCAAAGCCCGCAGAACCATTTTCTAACACAGAGCCGTCAGTAAACACCCTGAGGGGACCAGGGGCATCCTGCAAGCGCTCGCGGGCTAGCTGTGAAAGCAGGGGGAGGTCTCTGTCTCTACTGAGGCCTTCGAATGAGGAGCTGACCACAATCGGGGGGGGGGGGGGGTGGACTGTGAGCAGCTACATGAGCTTGGCCAGGCCACCCATGGGTCCGTACGGTGTGGACCTGGTCCTACCCGGCGACCGGTGGCCTCGATCACCATTATTGTATCATATGGGGACAAGACCCCATTCTTTCCAGTGGTATCCCTTTTTTTTTTTCATTTTAATTTCTAGCTGGATTTTAGATGTTAATCACCCCAGCCTTTTAACATATTATTTCTGGTCCTGAGAGGATTTTTATCTCCCACTTGTTGTTGGCTTATAATATATTCCTATCTCTCCGAGCTCGTATTCCATTTATAGTCTCTTGACCGTTATCTGCCTGGGACTTATTCATTTTAGGACTCACATCGAGTAGTTTATATATATATATATATATATATATATATATATATATATATATATATATATATATATATATATATAGTATTCCTACTCCTTCGGAGAGTATAAGCCGAGGTCTAGTCTGTGCCGCATACATTCCATCATAACGGACTTTAAAGATCCTGACGCTCATTTCCAAGACGGGTGAGTGCCGGTGACAAGAACACACCCTTCTCCCCCATCCCTGGCTGCCCAGGATTGTGCTCAGTTGTCCGGGCGTCAGACCATGCGCCCAAAGGCTGCGGGTGGGCGTCTCGGGCGGCTTGAGTTAGATCCTGTATCGGCCAGCGCCTTGAGCAGCTCTTGAGCTGGAAAAGCGCTATATAAGAACGATTAAATAAATAAAAATAAATATATTATAAATCAGTATTGTTTTCACTATAGCCCGATAGATCCCGATAGATCAGTTGTATAAAAACTATAACCCTCTCGCCCATTATATTTCTAGCATCACATTACATTACATTACATTATTATTGCTTTAGGTCCAGCGGACTCTTCCGAGCCAAATCAGGACCGGACAATCCCCGATCCGCATAAAAGATCTGCTGAAACAACCCTAGTGATAATACCAAAAGCTCTCCACCAGCCAGTCACTTTACAATAAAGACATCCCACGCAGGGGACGGCTGAAGCTTCACCCCAACTTATCGAACCCCCGTTTACAAAAACAAAATAGAATACAAACATCATTATAAATTATCAACAAAACGCATACATATAAAATGCCTACATTGCTAAATAATAACATCATAGGAAGCCCTAGTGACCACCTGGCAGAAAGCGTCCAATATTCCCAAGCTGATCCAACAGACCTCATACACAAATAAGGAGTCTTATCCCGGAAGAGTTTTCAAGAAAAAAGGTAGGAGACTGGGCTAGCGAAGAAGACGATAGTATAGCAGATTGATAGAACACAGCAGGAATGAGAAAGAGCAAATGAGAAAGACAGCGACAGTGGGAATTTAAAGCACTCAATTTCCAGAAAGTGGGGATACTATTTATACTGAAACCCCCGGCACCCCAACGGGGGTAGCATCCGATTCCTCTTGCTTCCTTGTCGCCTTCCAGGCCTTCCCCTTCCCTCACTTAGTCGGCTGTTCCCCCCCCCCCCCCTTTTTGGCAGCCTTGTCCATCCCTGTCACTGTCCTCTGCTCAGAAATCCCGTCGCCGCCTCCCTCAGACTCATCTTACACTTCATACTGGACGTCGTAGCGGACCTGTGCGCTCCCTCTTCACGCAATTTTCCTTATGACTTTTTATTAGGCTACATCGAACTCCTTCTATTCAAGTCCCCTATATGCCTAGAGTGTCCGGGGACGTTAATCTACCTGCCTGCCTGCCTGCCAGGGAAAACAGACAGGGGTGGCAGTCGATCTGTCTTAGGAGGCGTTCAGACCCACGGGGTGCGCTATCTACTTCGTCGGAGGATCCACTGTTTCTTGCCATGGACATAGACCATTTAAATGGTCTATGCCATGGAGTAGGCTACTGCGGTCGAGAATGTTCAAGGTTGTCCGAAGGCGGAGCGGCTTGCATGCATCCCGTGAGAGATCCTGAAACGATACTCCACTTAACCTATCAACATTCATCTTCTACTGGTCGGGCTCCTGTGACTGGGTGGCGGCCGCTCTTCGACGAAAGGCGCCTCGACGCACTGCTGCTGGCATATTCTGTCCCAGGCTGCACTTCATTCTTTTACTGCGGCTGGGCGACGCTGGGACATCTGTGGAGGGTGGCGTCCTCCGGACTACAGTTGCTCGCAACGCCAGTATCTCCCGGTGCCTGCCTTCACGGCCCCATGGCCACACCTCCTCTCACCTCCACGTCGAGAATTCGGCAGACTTCCTATACTTTGTGCGCTAGCATTGCGGCAACGAACGTCTTCAACGCCAGCCCTGTGGCAACTTTCTACGAAATCTTACAACATTATGACTTCAAACTTCATGTCTCCTATACGCTATGGTGTCCGGAGACGATAATATACGAAAACGAAACGAAACCAGGGCAAAGCACAAAATCGGGTGGTGGTATTATGAATCCAAAGATACGAAATATTATATGATAACGGCAAATTTCGATATTTAGCATTAGGATTTAGAGTTAGTTGGAATTTGGATTAGTGTCAGGGTTAACTGTAACCCTAGGCCTAAACTATACCTATTTTCACCCACTGAACTAAATATTTATTCTTTTAGATCAGTGATTTTCACCAGCCGATTTTCGATCTCCAGGCTAAGTTTAGTTATCTCCCTTCAGATGTTCATTGGTGTCAGAGGTAGGATTTGTATTTTAATTTCGAAGCTTCCTTTGAAACTCGTGGTGTTTTACATCCAACAACACAATGAAGAAAGCATCGGCATTTTCAGTGTTTGCTGCCAAATCAAGTAGCGATAAAAAGGTACTGTAGTCATTAAAAGATATTCACGGCTATATGCGTGTATGCTTTATTATTTTGTCTCGAGCTGTTGAGATATCTGAATCGTAGGCCTCAAAACAGTTATAAAGACGAAAGAAGAGGCTTTCGTCCGAGCCTGTGGTTATGGCAAGGATGGTTTATTCCATATATGAATAAGATAAAACACCACAGGACGCATGGATACATTAAAAATCAAATCAAATTTTAAAACAGCAGTTTACCCGCGCATACCCGGTATTTTGTGCTTCCAAAACTTACTTAACGTCTCAAAAGTAGTTGGTGCACCACAGATGATCGTTTAAACAGCGTGCTCCATCTTTCTCTGTCATCAGCTCTCTTCATGGCTTTGTTTGACACTCAGTGTCAAGCCAGACCATTCTTGAATGTTGTCTTTCCACTTATTTTTCTTCCTTCATCTTCTGCCTCCTTGCACAGTACCTTGCATGATGGTCTTTGTTCTCAAATAAGAATCTAAGGTATATATTCTGCGCTTTTTTGTAAAGAAAATATTAAGCAATTCATATTGTATACATAATACTGTATTGACTATTGTATTATGTTGTATTATCTTCAGCGTAAGTTGATGGAGACTCCTACAGGCCCTAGCGATACTGCACCAAGCAGCTTGAAACGGGCAGGGAGCACACCTACCATGGGTAAAGGCAAGAAACTATTAGTAAGTGAAGTTTTCCAGATGTGGAGTTTTTGACTCGCATGCATAGCACTCCCCGTCCCCACTCCTCACCCCCAAATGTTTTTGTTTTTTCAAATCTGAGCGAGGTGAGGCCTAAATAGTCCAAAATAACATCTTTAAAAAATTTCCTTCTGTCCACCATCCACTGTCCGCCATCTGTGATTCTGTCTGTGCAAAACTTGCAAGTGGATTAATATCTAAGAACCTATTTTAACTATCACAACCAAACTTGGTAAGATGGTGTATACCTATGAGACCTCATAAATGATCATTGAATGAATGACTTCACTTCAGGATCAAGGTCACATAGTCAACAAATGTTAGTTACATTACATTACATTATTATTGCTTTAGGTCCAGTGGACTCTTCCGAGCCAAATCAGGACCGGACAACCCCCGATCCGCATAAAAGATCTGCTGAAACAACCCTAGTGGTTAAACCGAAAGCTCTCCACCAGCCAGTCACTTTACAATAAAGACATCCCACGCAGGGGACGGCTGAGGCTTCACCCCAACTTATCGAACCCCCGTTTACAAAAACAAAATAGAATACAAACATCATTATAAATTATCAACAAAACACATACATATAAAATGCCTACATTGATAAAAAATAACATCATAGGAAGCCCTAGTGATCACCTGGCAGAAAGCGTCCAATATTCCCAAGCTGATCCAACAGACCTCATACACAAATAAGGAGTCTTATCCCGGAAGAGTTTTCAAGAAAAAAGGTAGGAGACTGGGCTAGCAAAGAAGACGATAGTATAGCAGATTGATAGAACAAAGCCTGAATGAGAAAGAGCAAATGAGAAAGACAGCGACAGTGGGAATTTAAAGCACTAAATTTCCAGAAAGTGGGGATACTATTTATACTGAAACCCCCGGCACCCCAACGGGGGTACAAATTGAAATGTTAGTTTAAAAAAAAAGAAGACAATTTTTCACAAAATGTCACTTTTTATCCTAGGTTATTAATATTGAACTGATGATTCTTTGAGGCATGATAGGTATTAATGAGAAACACATACTGTACAAATTTGGTCAATCTCATTCCAAGGTCGAGGTCATGGTCATTGGAGCTGTCCAAAATCGGTTAGTATAGGTACTTTGAAGTGACCTTGACCCTAAATTATGAGAGATATAAAGTCCAAACTTGTTGTATTTAGATATGATAGATTGATCTTTCATATGTGTTCTATTTTTGGTGTTGATCTTGAAGGTCAAGGTCATTTTAGGCCTTGCAAAAACAAACCAAAAATATCTTACAGTGGGATGGCTATTTAACCCATAGTTTACAACATTGGGTTATTTAATCATACATGCATGAGAGGTCACATGAGGGTCAAGGTCATCCCAAGTTCAAGTCACTGAAGATCAAGGTTTTCCTGAGGGCAGTTTTTTTTGGGCATAACTATTTACTTTATTTGTTAATACATGAGTATATTTGGACCTGGAGGTCAAGGTCTTCTCAAAGTCCAGAGCATAGAAAGATCCAAGTCCGTATTACTTTGCATTTTAAATCCACCGTTTCATTTTGATTTTTTTATGGGCACTCATTTTTATGTTAAATATTGCGAGTTCCATAAGGAGCATGTGAATCATATGGGCTTTGTCCTTCTAGTTAAAATGCTAACAAGAAAGCAACTGTGCACGCTCAATAGACGTTTCTTGCCTGCTTAAACATAAATGTTAATCAAACTGTAACAGTATCACGTTTGTGATATCAATGTTAGAATATAAATATCGACAGAAATAATAGTATCACTGAATAAGCAGAAGAATTTATTTCTCTTCTTGATTGATCTGACTGCACATCTGAGCGTTCGCCTTCCTCTTCTCACTTGCACACTGTATCAGCCATTTTTCACTTCTACAACTGAAGAGTTCAAAGACAATTCGCACGCACCTTTGTATAGGAAAAACAACTGCAAGATTATGAAAGAACGAAATAGCACTTCCAAACATCAAAACCATTAAGGGCGCCTGTTATCTAACATTAGTTTACAAACACTTGAAAAATGTTCTTCGAAAATCTTTCTCAAAAATAATTATTTTGGATAAAATGAAATCACAACGATAGGGGCACTGAGCAATAGTACTTTAATCTCAACACATACATCATTGTCTGAGACTAGATGATGGGGAGCTATGGAATATAGGTGTACTCACGAACTAAATTCTTAAAGGTTTCTCATGTTTTCTTTTCAGTACTTCTTCACTTCTCGTTCAGGGACCATGCCAACAAACTGCCCTCAGGCTGCAACATCAAATATAACAATGTGTAATTGCTACTCTAGTTTAATCTCTTTTCTCCACAATCCTTGAGTCACACACACTTCAGTACTTTCATTTTTCATTTCCATAGCTCCATAATGTCCACAATAATCCAAAGCTCATAGTGAAATCATACTAGTATTTATTTATCAACTCATTTCATTTTCAAAACACCACTTTAGTTTGACAGCAGTACTTTCTCATCCCCGACCAAGGTATTGACCAAAAAAAAAATGATTATATCGAAAACATTAAGAACATTTTCCTATGCTGACTAGGCTTACTAGTACTGACTAGCTTAGACTTCTCAACAGTAGTCATGCTTGCATCACTGATCAATAAAATGAGTGTAAATAACGAACGATGAAGTTTTCTACATGTATATATAATAAAATGATTTAAATGATTACTGACATCCACATAGAACAGCCATGCTTTGACCTGATCAAAGAATAAAACAATGATTGCCTGCAGGATTTAGTTTTTTTGGCACAGCCTTCACAAGTGAGACTGATTTGAACCCCGTTTACAATTCAGAAGTATTTTCTTGAGTAGGGAATATGACTACTCACAAATTTATAACATCAAAATTAATTTGACCAATGAAAATGCATGTTTTCTTTGATCTGTGACAGTATGGTAAGCCATACCAGTACAAAAAACAAAGAAAATAGTAAAAATCTCATTATAATAGAAAAGTGCATGGATTATGAAAACCGGTCCATGACACAAACATACATCATCTGCATCACATAGGCATAGATAGATCTGCGAAATAACTTTATTCCCTTTACATGCATGTGCAAGCTGCACTGAGGCTTGGCAAGAACGAAGTGACAGTTTATGCTAAGTGATGTCAAACTGCTAGATTTAATTTCTATACATGTATACATGCTATACTAGCACATCAGAGTAGAGGTTCAGGCTGTTCTCTTGCACATTTTACCGATTTTAGAAAATCTGTTATAACTGTATAACCCTGGAAACACAGTCATGTGCATGTTTGTTGCTAGCAGGCTGCGTTGGAACCTGACTAGCTTATATACAGCTAGCTCCAGTACGATGCTGATCCCAATCCAAGTGTCAGAGGCTGTTAAGGCATATGCCCACACACAGAGATCTTTGACACTCAGCTAGCGTCAATGTCACATGTTTAGTGGAAACTTACATATTGAGATTGAAATGTGCTTCATGTTTATTGTTTCAGAACTCCATTCGTGCAAGTGTCCGAGGTTCCGGTCAGAAATCTAAGACATCTACACTGAGGACTAAGGGAGACAGCCCTCATGTGGCAATGGACGTTGGGCGACAAGTGTCACTTACTTCACTAAAAGCAGTTGATAATGTTGTTAATTCCAAAGGTAGTTGTTTTTTGGGTAAAAATTAAATTGTGGAACTTGACAGTCATTTGAAGCTTGCCGTCAGTGTTAGTAATAAATCAGCCACTGGCAATCAGTAATATTTTACTTATTGTCTGTAGTGAAATCTGGTTTAAGTCTTGTTCTGTACTGTTCTGTGGTATTCAAACTCTGGGGTTTTAAAGTCTACATTAGTAGATTTGCAGGGTCACAGCAGAAAAGGAAATCCACCAGCTACAGTAAATGATTGTTTTTGTGTTGCAGTGATTGAGATCATTTCTTAATAGGAGATTGAATTTCTGATAGTTTGTATCACATTTAATGCATTGGGTGTCCATTGCGTGCTTATTTGAATCCTATGTTTCTTTTGTTAGAAATCCAGCCCAAGAAGCCGCCAGTAGATCATTCATCAAAACCAACACAAAAACAGAGAAACACTCTACATGGGGGTGGAGATGCTAGGAATGGTAAAGCAACTGCAGCAAACACTTCTACTAAAGCAAATGAAAAGACTCCATCTGAAAGCAAACAGCCTGTGTCCAACTCATTTCTGCCACGTAGTACAGGCTCCAGCAAAGCAGCCAAGCGACAGTTACAGTTGCTGGAGGAATCAGGGCCCAGCACAAAGAAGAAATGTAAATCAGGCGGAGTGATTGCGGTCGAAGATGATGAAAATGGGACGGTCAGTGTCTCATATTATATATGTAGTTTTAACTCATAAGAGACACATGAACCAATAGCAGCATCTATTGTGATGAACGATTTTGGCAATATTTAACAAATTAAACATGTGTACCTTAACCTTTAGCACCCTATATTCGACACACAGCGCCACACACAAAATGTTCACAGCTACTGTAGTCGCAATGCGGCACCAGTGCTTTGTGCTCTTGTTTAGAGTCACAGTACACCTGCACTATTGATATGTTACAGCCGAAAATTACTTTGACTATCGGAAACAAGGCAGAGTTACTTCTAGAGCTATTTCTATTGCTGTGCTTTTGATGGAAAGGTTGCTGTGATTTGTTAAAAGTTGAGCTTTGATTTTCAAGTCTGTTCAGTCTCAAAATGGAGTTTGACGATGAGGCCCTCTTTCATGAACTTTTAATGGATTCAAGCCCTGGTCAGACCTACCTATCCTCATAAGATTTACCCGGTCACACGCTACAATAAGTTGTACAACAAACTTACCATAAAATCTCAAGTGAATCCATCGTAGATTCAGAGGATAGAAGTTAGAACATGTTCTAATTCCTGTGATGAAATCCCCAACCAATCAGAACGTGCTGTGGCGTCCTTGACATTACAACTGAAGAAAGTGGCCAACACCACAACACAAAGGTTGTCATTGGATCAAAGAGCAGAATAAGCACAGAGTATCTCCTTCCTCCTGATCCATGGCCCCACCCTCCATCGACAGAAGTTTCCTCCTCGTCTGCTACTAAAACTGCTAAATATGGCAAACAATCTTCTCTCTCATTCTCCAAACTGCTCAAAACCAAAACTGTTGGCCATAGCTTTTACAACATGTAGCCTGTGTAGCAACAAGGGAGGGGTTTTAGATTTATGTCCCCGGACACCGAAGCATATAGGGACAAGGGAGAGCACTACAGGAAAAAGGAAAAGGCCTGTGAGCGAGCCGCAGTGAAAACCAACTTCCGCCTCCGGTGTATGGAATTAAATTTAGCGTGTGATTGGTTGCTTCACGTGATCAGTCCTGAGATTAAATCGCATGGAGCAAATTGTATGATTTAATCGGTAGGTCTGACCGGGGCTTCAGACTCTGATGATGAGTCATTTCATGGCTTTGATTTATGCAAAGTGACAGCTAGGAGGAAATGTATCTGATGGGGAAGAACACAAGTTGGCGATATTAGTGGTGTATCGAGGGTACAGGCTTATTTTTTATTTTTAACAGGTGTATGGTTAGCTTACCAGGTAAATCGACTTGAAAAAATGAGCTAACTTGCACTAAAATAAAGTTCAAGGAGTCTTATGAGTCATTCTGAAGGAAATTATTGCCTTATTAACTGTTTTTTTAGTGTGAAAACGAGAGGCCCAGCAAAAAAGCATTGAAAGCATACTAAAATAGCAGTTTACAGTCAAGGGGAACTAATTGCTGTCAAAAATTAGGTCTATTTATTTAATTGTTCTTATATTTCGCCTTTCAAGTTCAAGATTCCGGCCGATATAGGATCTAACTCAAGCTGCCACAGGCGCCCACTTGCAACCTTTGGGTGCTTAGTTTAACACCCAGACAACTGAGCACAATCCTGGGTGACTGGGGATGGGGAGAAGGGACCTAATGCGTGCTGGCTGTAGTTGTGAAGCCGGCACTCAACTGTCTAGGACATGTGTCAGGATTTTTAAAGTCTATGCAATGGAATACGTGCGTGCACAGACTAGACCTTGATTTATACTCTCATCCAAAGGAGTAGGGTCTCAGGGTAATTAAAAAAATATATAAATACTCTAGAGCGTCAAAGGGGTTTGAAATTACTGTCTGTACAGGCTGCAATGTTATCGCCTGACGTTCCAGTACACTGTGTACACCACTGAGCCAACTGCTGATTTTCTTTCCTTTGAAGTCATGATGGAAAGAATAATTGTCCCCAATTTTTAGCACCGGCATGTCATAGTTTGGTGACATCATGCAGAATTTCTAGATTCTGCACAATGCCAATGTGTTTATGTTTTAATTGTTGGTGTGTTTTGGGAATGCTTTGCGAACTTCATTTTCATATTTTGAAATATTAGAGTATGTGTACTAATTGGAAGCATTAAGTTTAGGTTTCACGTTGATGTTTGGTAATTTTCCATTTTATTAGCAAATATTATCACCATTATCTGTAACAAGATCTGGCAAGAGTGGGGAGTGGCCTATACCATGGACCCAGTCGCTTGTCATCACTCTTCCCAAAAAAGGTAACCTTCAGGAGTGTGAAAATTACCGGACCATCAGCCTCATCAGCCATCCCAGCAAGGTCCTCCTGAAAATAATACTCAACAGGTTGAAACCCCAAGCTGAACAAATCATAGCTGAAGAACAAGCAGGATTCAGGGCAGGGCGAAGTACCACTGAGCAGATTTTCAACCTCAGAATAATCTGTGAGAAATACCTACAGCACCAACAACATCTATATCATGTGTTCATAGACTTCAAGGAGGCGTTTGACCGAGTCTGGCATGCAGCTCTATGGGCAACAATGAAAGTGTACAACATCAGCCCTAAAATTATTAAAGTCATCAAAAGCCTGTATGACAATGCTACCATTGCAGTCCTCCACAACAACGCCATCGGAAACTGGTTCAGAACAACAATCGGTGTGCGTCAAGGATGCCTACTCTCTCCAACACTCTTCAACATCTTCCTCGAGCGCATCATGTCAGATGCTCTTGCAGACCATGAAGGCACAGTCAGCATAGGGGGTAGAGCAATCTCCAATCTTCGTTTTGCAGATGACATTGATGGATTGGCTGGAGAGGAACAAGAACTTGAACAGCTGGTACAGAGGCTTGACACCACCTCCAGAGCCTATGGAATGGAAATAAGTGCAGAGAAGACCAAAATGATGACCAACAACACCAATGGCATCAATACGGACATCAAAGTCCAAGGCCAATCCCTCAACACAGTGCATAGCTTCAAATATTTAGGAGCCATTGTATCAGACAATGGGCCCTGACAGGAAGTCCTCTCCAGGATCGCACAAACAACTGCTGCACTGACAAGGTTGAAGCCCATTTGGAAAGACAGGACCATCAGTCTACATTCTAAAGTAAGACTGCTGCGCTCCCTTGTCATCTCCATCTTCCTATATGCTTGCGAAGCATGGACCCTCGCAGCAGATCTCCAACGAAGAATACAAAGCATGGAGATGAGGTGCTACAGAAGACTTCTGGGCATTTCCTATACCCAACACATCACCAACGACGAAGTCCGACAGACCATCACACAAGCCATTGGACAACACGATGACCTGCTAACAGTGGTGAAGAAACGGAAACTCCGATGGTATGGCCACGTCACCAGATCATCAGGCCTTGCAAAGACTATTCTGCAAGGCACAGTGCAAGGAGGTAGAAGAAGAGGGAGACCGAAAAAGAGGTGGGAGGACAACATTCGAGAATGGACTGGTTTTTTACACTGAGCGAAGCCATCAGGGCTGCTGAGGACAGAGAAAGATGGAGTATGCGGGTTAAACGATCATCTGTGGTGCCCCTACGACCTTCGGGTTACGGGACAGGATAGGATAGGATTAGCAAATAAAAAATATGATAGGCATCAGTTAAATTTGATCTGATGTTGTTACGGGGTGAATTTTTTTTTTTTTATAATGATTTTTTTTACAAATACCTCAGTTGGATTTTTTGTTTCTCTGCCCTAATAAGACACCTAATGACCAAGGTCAACGTCTGACTTTAGACTGACAGTGGGTCCAATACCCACCAGACTTCAGTGTTCCCGATTACGCACAGTAGTGCGTCAATTACGCACAAAATATGAAAAATGACGCAGAAAAATTTGCACGTGTGCGTCCTGTGGACGCACACATTTTTTCGAATCGCTGAAGTCAAAAATACGACCAACGAGTGGCGAACTAATTCACGGCATAATCAGAATCAGAACCCAACTGAGACTGCCATTGCAGACGATTAAAGATTGTGTCGGAAGTTGTCCTAAAAAATCGCATGCGCGCGCAATGTAAACTTCCTGCAAGCAATCCATTCACTGAAGTTTGCAGCAACCAAGCGACTCAGGCTTAAATAAATATTCAATACATGTTTTCATTTTTTGGTTTTATTTGATTATGATAACTAATGTGACGCTTTAACAGAGTTAAAAAAAAAAGAAAGAAAAAAGTGAGGCTTGGACTTGTTTTTACTTTTTTTTTTCCGATTTGGGGACTCTCAAAATTTGCACAAGGACTCTTAACATTTTATACTTGGAAGTCCCAAGGACTCTCATTTTTTGTGTGTGGAGGGAACACTGAGACTTCTTGTCCTTAACTCTACCAAGCAATAGGACGTTAAACATTGAACCCAACTTTCACTGAGACTTTTGGCTAACTGCACATTTGGTGTGTTTTGTGTGCATTTGGTGGTGGTGGTATTGTTATTTTGGGGAAAGAGGGATGGGAATGGGTTATGTGAGTTTATTCTTTTTGCGTTCTTCTTTAGCCTCATGATGTACCAGCAATATGTCAACATACACAGTTTTGTACTTTGGAATCTTACCATTCCTTGTGTTGATTTCAGGTGAGCAAGAGGGTGCCCTATATGTTTGACAGTGTGGAAGAATCATCTAGAATGTTTGACATACTCATCCATCCAGTAAAAGCAGACAAATTTTTCAAGTAAGCTACTACTGTGATTTCGAACATTCCAATGATTGGATGGTAGGATCTGTTGCTAATTTGCTATTTGTTGAGTAATTTTTGACTCACATGCATAGCAATGTGAGTCTATGTACTAAACAACAACAAAAAAAAAAAACCCACAAATTTCCAGATTTTTGCAAATCTGTGCAAAATGAGTCCTAAATAGTCCAAAAATATTATTTTAAAAAGAAAATGTCTGTCCGTCTGTCTGTCCGCTGTCTGTGCAAAATCTGTAAAGTGGCTATGTACTCAGAACCTATTCCAACTGTTACAACCAAACTTGGTAAGATGGTGTGTACTCATGAAACCTCATAAATGATCAGTGAATGAATGACTTCACTTCAAGGTCAAGGTCACAAGGTCATCAAATGTTAGTCAAAAAATGAAAATTTTTCACAATTTTTCACTTTTTTTTCTAGGTTATTATTATTGAACTTATGATTCTTTGGTGCATGATAGATATTAATGAGACACATATACTATGCAAATTCAGTCAACTTCACTCCAAGGTCAAGGTCACTGGAGCTGTCAAAATTAGGTTTGTGTAGGTACTTTGAAGTGACTTTGACCCTAAACTATGAGAGATATGAAGTCCAAACTTGTTGTATGTAGAGATGATAGATTGAGCTTTCATATATGTTTCATTTTTATGTTGATCTTAAAGGTCAAGTTCATTTTAGGCCTATGATTCTTTGGTGCATGATAGATATCAATGAGATTCATATACTGTACAAATTCGGTCAACCTCACTCCAAGGTCAAGGTCACTGGAGCTATCCAAATTAGGTTTGTATAGGTATTTTGAAGTGACTTTGACCCTAAACTATGAGAGATATAAAGTCCAAACTTGTTGTATTTAGAGATGATAGATTGAGCTTTCAAATATGTTCCGTTTTTATGTTGATCTTAAAGGTCAAGGTCATTTTAGGCCTTGCAAAAACATACAAAAATAGGTCATCGTACAGTGGAATGACTCATAGTATAAACCCATAGTATACAACAACATTAGGATATTTGATCAGACATGCATGAGAAACAGTGTTCCCTCCACTCACAAAAAATGAGAGTCCTTGGGACTCCCAGGTATAAAATTTTAAGAGTCCTTGTGCAAATTTTGAGAGCCCCCAAATCGGAAAAAGAAATGTAAAAACAAGTCCAAGCCTCACTTATTTTCTTTTTTTTTTACTCTGTTAAAGCGTCACATTAGTTATCATAATCATATAAAACCAAAAAATTAAAACATGTTTCTTTGGACGCTTTACTTCAGTTTGAGTTTCATCATTTATTTGTTTATCCTTGCTTTGGAGTTCCGTATTTTCGATAATGACAGGATCTGTACTTGATGTTGCTGTGGATGAACGGGTTTTGGGCCCAGTCAACCAAGTCAGAAGTGACATGATTGTGTATGATAGAATCAAAGAATGGATTCACGAAGATTTCTTCTGTTCAGTGAATGGATTGCTTGGAGGAAGTTTACAATGCGCGCGCTTGCGATTTTTAAGGACGACAACTCCCGACACAATCTTTTATCGTCTGCATTGGCAGTCTCAGTTGGGTTCTTATTCTGATTATGCCGTGAATTAGTTCGCCACTCGTTGGTCATAATTTTGACTTCAGCGATTCGAAAAAAATGTGCACACATGCAAATTTTTCTGCGTCATTTTTCATATTTTGTGCGTAATTGACGCACTACTGTGCGTAATCGGGAACACTGAGAGACCACGTGAGTGTCAAGGTCATCCCATGGTCAAGGTCATCCCAAGATCACCATTTTTTGGACATAGTGCTTTATTTGATAGTACAGGAGTGTATTTGGAGCCGGAGGTCAATGTCGACATGTCATCTCAAGGTCAAGAGCATAGAAAGATCAAAGTCAGTATTTGCATTTTAATGCCACCATTTAAATTTGTTTTTCTAAGCACTCATTTTCATGTTAAATATTGTGTGTTCCTTAAGGAGCATGTGAGTCATATGGGCTTTGTGCTTCTAGTTTTTTGTTAAGGGTCTGGCACAATAATATTGCCTGAATTTGAGGAAACTTTGTTATTTTTCCAGAGAACTGTGGGAGCAGAAGCCATTGTTGGTGAGAAGGCACAAGCCTGACTACAACAGTACCTGGTTCAGTACTGCTGAATTTGACCGCATTTTACGACAGGTAATATTTTAATACCCTGTGTCATGCCAGTCTTTACAGTAAGAAATTTTTATGTAGTAATATCATTGAATTTCTCATTCAACATCCTTATCATTTTACCGTTGACATTGGCCATTTTCCTTGCTACTTTCGGAGTTATTAAAGTTACATGCATCACTCTTTTCCTAAATCTACTATGGGAATGCATTATGAAACAAATGCACACTTGACATCAAAACATTCTTAATTTTACTATAATCTGTCATAATGCTAGGTTATAACCAGACGTCATATGGTGATTTCTTAATGAAATTTAGATTTTTTGCCGTATTTTTCAGGAAAATATTCACTTTGGAGTAAATATCGACATCACTTCTTACATCAATGACAAGAGAGAAACTCACAATCCTGTGGGTCGAGCCTATGCTCCTATTGTGTGGGACTTTTATCAGGTTAGTCAGCCGAGACATTGTTCTAAATCAGTATTAATAATTAAATCACAAATTATAAATTGTTTTTGAGTTTACCATGAATTTGGCATTCAAGTTTTTGATGTTGACAGAAAGCAGATATAGGTTTATAAAAGTTATTTCTTTAATACTTTCTTTGTTCTTATTTCAACTGGAAAAATGTGCTCGTTTATTTTAATTTATGAATGCATTTAATGTACTTTCTGGTTATTTTATTTTATTGAGGATGTTTTGATTCTAATTGTTGTCATTGGATATTTCTCTTTCAGAAAGGGTGTTCTGTTCGATTTCTGAACCCACAAACATACAGCCGAAATGTGTGGAAAATTCTCTCAGTCCTGCAAGAGTTTTTCAGCTGCAGTGTTGGTGCTAATGTGTAAGTTTTCACAATTGGAGTTTGTTTTTGTTTTTTTGTTTTTTTTTCGAGGGCAGGGGGAGTGGGAGGGGGAGTGGTAACTTGTCATTTAAATCATTTTGCCATTATTATTTGCAGACAAGGTGTGTAAGTTGTAATGACTTTGGTTGATAGTTTATAATGCTATTATTTACTCTTTGACTGAGCTTTTGTCATATGCCCTAAACCTGCCCCCTGCAATCTCTGTGGATGTATTATTTGCATTTGAGTTTGGCATTGCTCATATGCCTGATTATAAAAGAGTTGTCTTCAGCAAGGAAAATAACTTCTTCATGAATTTTTTTTCTGACAATGTGCTTTGGAGTTGTGTTTCTGGAAATTACACTTGAATTTACTGTCGTGTGTGTAAACTATATCAAATAATTATATTAAGGAAAATCTGAGATACTCAGAATAGACAAAAAGAAAGGTTAATGCTTTCTGTAATTGTTATCTTCTTGTTTCATTGGAAGTGGTTCACACTGACTTCATATTTGAATAACAATGTTAAAATATCCAAATGCTTTGTTCATTGTTGTTCATTGTTCTTGTATATATATATATATTTTCATGCCACCATGGATTTTATAAGTGTATCAAATGTATGTCAGTGTCAGAAATAAGTTTTGTTTGTGGGTATCTGGTACAGGTATTTGACCCCTGCAGGTACACAAGGTTTCGCCCCCCATTATGATGATATTGAGGCTTTTGTCATCCAACTGGAAGGCAAGAAACATTGGAAATTGTACAACCCAAGGTTTGGCATGTTTGTAATTGTTTGGCATTGCTTGTCAGCTAAATAATGAAGTAGAAAACCTGAACAACAAAGTTTCTGAGACGTGGACTTAGGATGTTTATGCCTTAGAGCTGACTTTCTGTTACTTGAAATATTTTATTGCTCTTTTTGTTTCAGTTTACAGTGCCAGATTTTGTTGTAAAAATCTCCAGATTGCAGAGATGAGAATCCTAAAATGACAAAAAGGAGGAAATATTCCAAAGTCTGTCGAGTGGCGAAGCCACGAGTGCGTGTACCTGCGAAGCAGGTACGCGATGCTAGGAGGGTCCGGGGGCATGCTCCCCCGGACAATTTTTGAAAAGATGGTTAAATCTATGCATTCTGATGCATTCTGAGCAATATTTTATGGGGTCAGATCAGTTGTTTTTGTGGTACTAAAATGCTGTTGTTAGCTCTCCACAGTTCAACACATAATGAATTTATTTCAAACATCAGTTAAGCCTTGTATTAATCAAACATTCCTTTTGACTGCAAACAAGAATGGCTTAAATACCAATGACAAGACAATGCTTTACCAATGCACATAATTATTGTCCAAAACAGAGTTGTACATTTATACATAGAATCAGTATGAAGCCTCACTGACACTCTTACAGTCACACCAAACAATAAAATCATATATACCTCGATTGACTGTTCAAACCAGGTTTACAATTTCAAGATAATGTCTTGGAGGAACCTCAACAAGGAAAGTATACGGATGGTTTCAGGCAGTAGTTCCTAGAACAGTTCTGATGCTATAATCATATATACATTATGAACAACTTCAGCCTTGATGTCTTAGGCACTGAAGTCAGGCTGAAGTTTACAATTACGTCATGCACTGTGGGTAGCAAGAGCCTTTTCTCCAGGATTCAGTTTTCGAAGCATTTTACAAGTCACGCTTTGTTCTCTTAACAATGGCTGATCAACCACGTGATGTTTTGGCTGTTCCATCGTTCGCACTACAACTCAGCGCGCATGAGAAAGGGCTTCAAGCGCCTATTTGAGTGACGTCACTGTCTCACTATAATCAGCGGGAGTGTCTGGGAACAGCCGGAATCTTATGCGCAGAAAAACGGGAGGGCTAAACTGCACGTTTCGGGTTATCTCAGCTTTTTACGGCAGCTTGGTGGATCGACGGAAACGAGGTGAGAGCGAACCAAATGACACCAATCCGCATGGGAATAACGAGTGGGAATAAGCTGCGAGATCGACAATCAACAACTCTCCCTAGTCATATACACTAAAATTTTCTCACCGGATTTAAACCGATCTCAAAAGTGACCCTGGGACCTTCCGAAAGAGAGGATTTCCGCTAAAAGGCGGAAGATTCTCATCTCTGATATTGTTATATTCTCTGGCACCCGCTGGTACATCCCCATTATGTTCGTACAAATGAACATCCTACCACGCACAGTTTTTACACAAACAATTGCTGCAATCATTATGTACAGGAGGAACACTGTTTGTCCCTTACATGCTCATGTTTCTGAGGACTTTAATTTATTGAACGAACGGAACACCGTAAAGTTCGTTCATGCGGAGAGAGTTGTGTTATTTTATAACGAATAAAACTTGCACTGTACAGATAAAAGGCAAAGACAGACTTGCCTTTGTTTGATGTTGATTTCTGTAATTTTTTTGTTCCAGGTCTGAGGAGGAAACCTTACCAAGAGTTTCTAGCAGTGAGTATTGCAGAGTTTCCTACTGTTCCGTATTTTCCGTATTTTGTTCCTGAATACAGCCTCGTTGTACACATGTCCTGCAAAATACGGATACTTGGAGTTTTTTCCTCAAAACTCTAGTAATCGGTTTCAAAATAAATTCGACTACAAGTCCTATTGCAAAAGCGTTACCTCTGAATAGGCCTGTACATCATAATCAGTGATGCTGTGGAACAGATCTCTGATTAGCTGTAGGGTAATGTCCTCAGCCAGTCAGAATGTACCAATGTCTGGCGCTTGTAAAGAAAGGTTGGCTAAGCAAAAGGCGGATTGATGCACAATTTGTTATCAGCGGCACAAATGCTGTTTGCAAAACTCCTCCAAAGAAATCAGCTGTTGAACTTCTGAAACCTGTTTGCAAAGAAACACTTGAAGCACTGCTAGTGAGCAAATCAAGGCCAGGAAATGCATTAGCAAGAAAGTACAGCCAGAAAGACTACAAATAACTGAAGAGTGCATTCACGAATTGAAGTCTAAGAATTAAACGTTCATGATTGGGCAGCACAAATCAAATACTACCAGTGCTTTTCTTTTCAGGACCCTGAATTCAACAGTCAGTGTGAACAAATGTGAAAGTACGGTGTGCATGCTTACAAGTTTCATCTGGATCAATGATTTTTGTAGGAAAAGTTTAAAAGTGTTATACTATATCTGCTGTTGTATGGTATACTATTACTATGGAAGTAGTTTTGACCTTTTATTAAGCTCTTTGTGCAATAATTCTTGTTCCTGAAAATGTTGCAGTGTCCCTGATTTTTCACTGTGCTGGTTTTGAAATTCATTTTGTGGTGTAAGAAACTGGTATTGAGCTTCCTATCCTATCCTATCCCGTAACTCGAATGTTGTTGGGGCATCACAGATTATCGTTTAACCAGCGAACTCCATTTTTCTCTGTCCTCATGGCTTCCCTCAGTGTCAAGCCAGTCCATTCTCAAATGTTGTCCTTTCACCTCTATTTCTGTCTCCCTCTTCTTCTGCCTCCTTGCACCATGCCATGCAGGATGGTCTTAGCAAGGCCTGATGCTCTGGTGACGTGGCCATACCATAGGAGGTTCAAGATTTAAGAATACTTTATTATCTCAAAAAGAGAAATTAAGACATGCTTTGCTGACAGTACTATAACAAATTGCAATAAATGTGTAAGAAAATACAATTAAAAACATTCACGTATTAAAAGGTTAAAAAAATGCAATATACTATAACGAAGCAACAGGAAGAATCAAGTAATAAAGGCAACAATAAAGTAATAAAATGCAAAAAGTCCCCAATAGAAAACAGTTGAAGGGGAGACAAAATTAAGACAATCCAACACACACATACACAACTAGTGGTTTTTGTACCCTGGCAAGCCAGGGTACACATGATGCTGTTTAAAATGTAGACAGAGAGAACTTTTGTCTGCGAGTTTCATTTGGACGATGATACCTCCCCATATCCCCCTTGATACCTCACCATACCCCCCCCCCCCCTGATATCTCCCCGTCCCCCCCATGATGCCTCATCATACCCCCTTGATACCTCCCCGAACCCACTTGATACCTCCCCATACCCCCTTGATACCTTCCATACCCCCTTGGTTCCTAACTGTACCCTCCTTGATACTTCCCCGTTGATCGTTTCGCAGGTATGGATGAAAGGAATCGACCATCACCATACCCCCTTATATATACCCGTATCCCCGTTATGCCTACCCATGCCCCTGTAAACCTAGCCGTAGCCCCCTTTTACCTATACGTACCACCCCATCCCGATCCTTGGTAGTAGTAATAATAATAATAATAATAATAATAATAATAATAATAATGAATATAGAATAATACAAATAGAAATCAGAAAAAACACCAAGGTTTTAAAATAAAATTTGATATAAGATATTATAATTGTTATTATAATAATAATTATTATTATTATTAGTTTATAAGTAATAATAATAATAATAATAATAATACAAATAATACAAATAATATTGAATATAGAATAATACAAATAGAAATCATAAAAAACACCAAGGTTTTAAAAGAAAATTTGATATAATAATAATAATAATAATAATAATAATAATAATAATAATAATAATAAATATTATTATTAATATTATTAGTTTATAAATAATAATAATAATAATAATAATAATAATAATAAATTAAAGGTAAAAAGGCTAAATTAAAAAGAAAAATATCCATATTATAGTGTACTAAAAAAAAAAAAAAAAAAAAAAAAAAAGGGTGCCGAGTGAGATTTGAACTTGCGTCGCCCTGCACGGTAGGCGTATGGTTTAACTAACTAAGCTACCAACGCTTCCTAGAAAGACAGTCAATTTTTTGGTCTATATGGGAAAACATGCTGAAACCTCAATTTGATTTTTAATGGAAGCGCGCGGAATGGGGCTATTACAGTTTGTGGACATTTTGTTTATTTATTTATCTCAGAAACGGTTAAACGTTCGGTAAGGAAATGTCGGCTATAACGATTTCGCTGGTTTTGAGCACACAGCAGGCCGATCAGCAGTGGCCAGCACCTGCCCAGATCAGCGTCCATAGGGGACAAACTTTATAGTAGAGGCGAAGAAGGACTTCCGGCTAAGCAATTTATATATAGAGATAGTAATACACAAACTCACACACACCATTACACACTTATATTCCTTCTGAAAAACACATAATAATGTTTGTTTAATAATTGGATGGATTTGGGGACAGTGGAACACTTGAGTACCTGGAAACGGCATCCAGAAAGAAGAATATCATACTGTTTGGCCAGAACATAATAGTGTCTCCCACATCATCATAGGCTTTTTTCACAATACGACATTTGTACAACTCATGCAGACTCTTCTGCTGTTCATCCACTACTTTTCCGCACACTTTCACCATTCTGTCAAACACATTCTTGTTCTTCACACTCAAGCCTCCCTACCAGGATATAAAACTAAATATAAGAACAGATTCAATAAAACAACTTTTAAAAGAGCAGAGGATGGAATTGTTCACATTCATATATATGAGTTTTTGGAGACAGTAAATTTGTGATTGACATTTGTGAGTTAACGCATTATTGGTATCAAAATTAAGTTTGTTGTTCATAACAGTCCCGAAATATTTGTACTAATTCACACACTCTACTTTCACACCATAAATAAACAGATCTTTTCCATTTTTTTTACCACTGTGAGCATGTCATCGTGCTGTCCAATGGCTTCGTCCCCTGGAGCTGTGCTGGGTATAGGAAATGCCCAGAAGTCTTCTGTAGCACCTCGTCTCCATGCTTTTTATTCTTTGTTGTAGCCACTATAATCTTGTTAAACATGGACTCGCACATGAGTCCATGTTTAACAAGAGTATAGTAAGATGGAGATGACAAAGGAGCGCAGCAGCCTTATTTTGGAGTGTAGACTGATGGTCCTGTCTTTCCAAATGGGCTTCAATCTTGTGAGGGCAGCAGTTGTTTGTGCGGTTCTGGAGAGGACTTCCTGTCGGGACCCATTGTCTGATACAATTGCTCCTAAATATTTGAAGTGTGGACCACTTTGAGGGATTGGCCTTGGACTTTGATGTCTGTGTTGATGCCATTGATGATGTTGGTAATCATTTTGGTCTTCTCTGCACTTATTTCCATTCCAAAGGTTCTGGAGGTGTTGTCAAGCCTCTGTACCAGCTGTATCCAGCCATATTAAAGTTCTTGTTCCTCTCAAGCCAACCCATCAATGTCATCCACAAAACGGAGGTTGGAGATTGCTCTACCCCTTATGCTGATTGTGCCTTCATGATCTGCAAGGGCATCTGACCTGATGCGCTCCAGAAAGATGCTGAAGAGTGTTGGAGAGAGTATTCATCCTTGATGCATGCAGATTGTTGTTCTGAACCAGTTCCCGATGGTTCTGTTGTGGAGGACTGCACTGGTAGCCTTGTCATACAAGATTTTTATGACTTCAATAATGTTAGAGCTTATGTTGTACATTCTCATGGTCACCCACAGAGCTGCATGCCAGATTCGGTCAAATGCTTTATTGAAGTCTACAAACACATGGGGTGTTGTTGGTATTGAGCTTCAATGAACATTAACTTTTCTTACCTCAGGCTGAGTTTCTTAATGTGTTTTGAACAATTAGATCTTAAAGCAGCAGTTGAGAGCATTTTCGTCAGGATTACCCAATACGCAATATTGTGATTAGTGTATTAGTGTATTCAAAACCAGAGCCTATGGAATGGAAATAAGGGCAGAGAAGACCAAAATAATGACCAACAACACCAAAGGCATCAACATGGACATCAAAGTCCAAGGTCAATCCCTCAACACAGTGCATAGCTTCAGATATTTAGGAGCCATTGCTAACAACTGTTGACCTGGCAAGGTTGAAGCCCATTTGGAAAGTCAGGACCATCAGTCTATGTTCCAAGGTAAGGCTGCTGCGCTCCCTTGTCATCTCCATCTTCCTATACGCTTGCGAAACATGGACCCTCACAGCAGATCTACAACAAAGAATACAAAGCATGGATATCAGGTGCTAGAGAAGACTTCTGGGCATTTCATATACCCAGCAGCAGCTCATCACCAACGACGAAGTAGACCATCACACAAGCCATTGGACAACACGATGACCTGCTCACAGCGGTGAAGAAATGGAAACTCCGATGGTACGGCCACAGCACCAGATCATCAGGCCTTGCAAAGACCATCTTGCAAGGCGCAGTGCAAGGAGGTAGAAGAAGTGGGAGACCGAAAAAGAGGTGGGAGGACAACATTCGAGAATGGACTGGCTTGACACAGCGAAGCTATCAGGGTTGCTGAGGACAGAGAAAGATGTAGTATGCTGGTTAAACCATCATCTGTGGTGTCCCAACGACTTCCGAGTTGCGGGATAGGATAGGTATTCAAAACCAGCAACAGACCACAATACATCAGCAATTTTGTGTGACATGCATTGCACAAAACTCAAGGGTAATTTTATTTTATTTTTTAATTGAATAGAAGAAGAGTGCAAAAGAATCAAGAGAATTATATTATTTTGAAGATATTGTGGTAATGTTTTTCACTTCTTTGTCAATATACTATGATGCCTTGTTTTCAGAAAACTTCTCACAGAATGACTTGGGGGACCCAATTCTGGATGTTGTGCTGGAAGCTGGTGACCTGCTGTATTTCCCAAGAGGTGTTGTGCATCAGGTCAGACTCTAGCCTTCCCACACTCACATATTTGTCTTTTTTTTTATTCCCGCTTATGTGGGTTCACTTTAGGTATGAACTGGCCAAATGCTTGGACACGAGACATTTATGCCTGTTAGACCTGGGTTTAAACCCATTGTCAGGAAAGTAGCTCCCCAATAAAAGAGGCGCAAGTGCAATGGAAAGCAATTTATATTGCTTGAATAGAATTAGTAGACAGTCTTAATAAATTATTTGCAATATTATATGTGCTAGATCCGTTTGTTAGCATTCTCATGAGTGAGTAAATGTTTAGCACAACTTCTTTGTATTCCCTTCTCATCCCCCTTCCACCTCCTCTAAGCTGGCCCTTTTAAGTGTAACACTTTATTTAAAACTGGAATTTTAGCTATTTGCTGTTGCAGGCTTCTGCTGATGAGAACGTGCATTCCCTTCATGTCACATTCTCCTGTTACCAGTGTAACAGTTGGGCTGATCTTCTTGAGAAGGTGGGTTATATTTTGGACTATAAGCCATTACTTTTTTCCCCAGCTTTAACCCTTTGCCACTCGCAAGTCCCGTTCAGGCCCGTGAGTTCAATGCCTTTGTTTCTTTGCAAGGCCCGTTCAGGCCCTGGAACTAGTCTACTGCGTCATAACTGTCTAGCAACGGTCAACCACAATGCATCATTTAAAAAATGTATTCCGTTAAAAACTTCCTTTTCCAGTTTACTTTTTCGCTAGATCTACACGTTGCAATAGGCGATTGTCTTTTCATGGTGATTTTTTTAAAACCAGAAAGTTTTTAGCCCAATTTTTGGTGTCACAAAGATGGAGTAGGAATGTTTGAATAGTGGTGAAAGTGACAATGACTTTATGGGCTTAACACTAGAAGAAATGGCGAAAGGAGAGGCATCTGATGTTGATGTGGATTTAGCAGTAACCCTAAATCGCCTTATTTTTACAATTTTGACGATCAGCAGAACTTAAGAGGATTGACCGCCAGATGATCTGTCATTTAGTCATTGTTTATAGTAACTAAGTCAAAGTCCGAATGCGTAAAGAAGACACCAAAGTTGCTAACACTGTAGAGTTTGTTTCTAGAGTTTGAATTGAATTGAATATTTCTACTTTCTGTTTCTTTTGACTGTCAGTAAGCCTACCTGTCTTCTTCGTTTGTCTTTTATTCTAAACGAAGACAGGTAGGCCTACTACTAGTAAAAAGAAACATAGTTTCTTCAATGACATTTTTATTACACTGTTTCTTCCTCACTTTTTTTTCTTCCATTTTGGTAATTTTATTTCTTTTAAGATCAGCATTCCTTGTGCCTTTAATAACAGCTTGTTTTGTGAACTCTGTGCTGAACAATAGCTGTAAAAAAAGGAGTTCTGATCTGAACATCTGTGAAAACATGAAATTCTTGTCTTTGTATTTTTTGTGTACATTTTCTTTACCAACCTTACACCTTTTAAACACAAAGTGTGAATATTCAACATGTGATTATATTTTTCATCACATTAAAACAGGTGTAAATCCTCATTTTGTATTTTTATTGTTTTTTTTCCTGAGCGAAGTGAGAACATTTTGAGGAGTTCTTCCCCTTCCGTTGAGTACTAAATAATGGGAAGCGCAAAACTGGCCTGAGTGTCATGGAGTTAAACCCTGCGGCTTAGAAACAGTGCGGTTGTTTGCCGATTGTTCTGATTCCAAGAGCATCGTGCTCTTGTATCTAGCGCTGCTACTTCTGCTCAACTCCGACACCAAAGAAGAAGACCAGCGGATTCAGTGATCAAGAAGATGACTACACTGAATCAGTGTGATTTGAACATTACTTTTGTTGTATATATTTGAGGCTTATAAACCAATGCAGCTTATTTGTGAAAAAAGTTGATTTTAAAAAAAAAAAAGGGTGGTTTTAATAGACCAAAATATACGGTAATTTTTTTTTGGTTACATTTCTTCTTGCTTAGGCTGTTATTGGTTTAATGTGTTTGACTTCATTATTTTGACACTTGCTACCATTAACTTTATCTGTTTCAAGTAAAATTATCTTCAGTAGAAGGGGAACTTGGCACTGATGCAGTTAGAGTTTGAAACCTGGCTGAAGGCAACTATTTGAACTTGGCAGTAGTCAATGTTGGTGGTATTCTACATGTTCTGTTTTAGAATCCTGTTTATATATGTTTTTAAAATTACAGATGGTACCCCAGGCACTGGCAATGGCGATTGAAGAAAATATAGACTTCAGACAAGGCTTGCCCACTGATTATCTGAATTACATGGGCATCGTACACCAGGACAAGGTATAATTCTTAGTACATGGATGCCATTCTTCCGGTTTAAACTGGAATTCCGGATTCAAATTTATTTGCTTATTTTTACTTTTTAATTTTTTTTAGGTCGGTTTGTCTGAGAGCAGTAATATAAATTTTCAGAACTTCCGGTCTATAGTTCTGCCGTCTGGTATTACCTTTACTGAGTGTTAGTTACCTGCTTGTTGTGAAAGAATGAAGTTCTTGAAAGCAAACCATCTGTCAGCAAAACAAACTGACATCAAAGGAAACATAACAAACACATGGGTGTGGATACGGTTGAACGAGGATGAGATTGCCAAAAAAAAACCATTCGTTATGGCCGAGAAATGTCGGTGCTCCGGGAGCAGTTTTCTGCATTGTTTTTAACAAAACTCTGCAGTATGGATCGTGAAGAGAAGACTTTGACTTGCCATACCAAAGACAAAACACACTCCGATCTGCAAAAAGTTGCTGGGTCAGCAGAAGTGGTCGCTCCATCATCAATGACAAACAGCTGCTTTGAAGGCTGTTGTGTGTGGGTTCATTGCGGAGCATGCTTTACCCCTGTCGCTTGGATCTAACCTGATAGAACTGGTCAAGGAGCTTGCCAAGGACATTGTGGCATTGGCAAACATGTCCATGTGCTAAAAAACAGTCACCTAGGGAGGCAAAAACTTCCACTGATGACTTAAAAGAAAAGTTGAGTTGCAAACCAGTATCTCTCAATATTGGTGAAGCCACTAACAATGCTTGGCAACAAAGTTCTCCACATTGTTGACAGGTATTTTGATCCTTCCTGACTCTGAAAAAGTCGTGTTTTGAGATGGAAATAAAATATGATTAATTCATTTCTGAATTATAATCATAAAGCCAGCAAAAATAATATGTCTTGTTTACGGTAACATATTTGAACAAATAGGGTCGGTAGGTCAACTTCTGGTGTTTTTTTTTTTTTAAAACCTTTTCCACCTGGGTGCGATTTTTTTGGATCTTTTTTTGCTCCCTTGATTGTACTGTTGATTAAATTGTTGCCAGATTGACAGTGGTGACGTTTTTTTTCGATACAAATCATACAAATCCTTCAGCATAAAGGGGTGTTGCCCCCAGATCCCCACCAAGGGGCGTTGCTCCTGGACCCAACTGGGGGCCTTCTGCGGCCCCCAGATCCCCTTTTCCAAATTTGAGGATTCTGTGAATTTTCCAGTCCCACCCATGTTAGTATGATTTTCCTTCACTTTATTTCAGTCAGGCTAACAACTGCCATTGGTATTCAGTGCACATTTTCTTTGCATTAGAATGTAGGCATCATTTCTTTTTTCTGTCAAACTCAAAGACAGTTTGGTTAAAAATAGCAGTAAAGCGGATTTCTACAAAACTGGGTGCAGTTCTGTCTTTATTGCAACAAGACTGCTAAAAATGGATTTGATGGGACCTATTGTGACATGTTGTGAAACTGTAAACAGGATATACCTCAGCGAGAGCAGTTTCAGAAGACTGTGGAAAAACTGGTCCTTTCACTGGTGAAATACCTCCCAGTGGACGCAGCCTGTGATCAAATGGGTAAACAAGCCATCCATGCTGCATTGCCACCAGTCCTAACACAACGTAAGTAGATTTTCAAAACTGTTAAAATCATCTCAAAGGTGGTGCGAATTTTTTCTTCAAGTTTTCCGATGTACCTTTTACCATGAGCAGCTTTTGAAAGGAAAAAGTGCTGTATAAGAACGATGAATTTAATACATTAATAGTATTTGTTTTTAGCAAATGCATATTAATCCCTTGTGAATGTCACCATTATTTGAGAGGTATCTTGACTCGTCCATTCAAAAGGGACAAATCTAACGTAGCACTGGTTACAAACTGCAACAAGAATATAATGTTTCTACTTCTGCAGTCTTTGTCACCATGCTCATCGAGTTTATACATATATTCCTGTATTGAGCCACTTTCAAATTATTTCTCATATAGAACTAAGTTCTCTGTGGTGAGAGACAGTGTACTTAACTCTGAAGTTTATAAAAATTTATATTGAAGTTAATAATATTTGAAAACTAGTATAGTTAAAAGCGACACTTATTTTGGTATACTGGCTGATTTTGATTATATTCTTTTCTCCAGGAGAAAAATCATGCTCTGTGCATGGTGCTGGGGAACGTTGGGATCCAAGTGAAGCACAAGTCAGAGGAGTTATAGAACTTGAGCCTGACACCCACGTACGCATCATTCGACATGGAGTGCTCAGGTTGCTTTTGCATATGTAGTTACACAGTAGTTGTCAATAGAGCTTGTATATTTTTACATTAGTGTTAGGTTGACACCACCTCCAGAGCCTATGGAATGGAAATAAATGTAGAGAAGACCAAAATGATGATCAACACCACCAAAGGCATCAGCATGGACATTAAAGTCCAAGGCCAATCCCTCAACACAGTGCATAGCGTCAAATATTTAGGAGCCATTGTATCAGACAATGGGTCCCGACAGGAAGTCTCTCCAGGATCTCACAAACAAACTGCTGCACTGACAAGGTTGAAGCCCATTTGGAAAGACAGGACCATCAGTCTACATTCCAATGTAAGGCTGCTGCGCTCCCTTGTCATCTCCATCTTCCTATACACTTGCAAAACATGGACCTTCACAGCAGATCTACAACAAAGAATACAAAGCATGGAGATGAGGTGCTACAGAAGACTTCTGGGCATTTCCTATACCCAACACATCACCAACGACGAAGTCCGACAAGCCATTGAACAACATGTTGACCTGCTCACAGTGGTGAAGAAACGGAAACTCGGATGGTATGGCCACGTCACCAGATCATCAGGTCTTGCAAAGACAATCCTGCAAGGAGGTAGAAGAAGAGGGAGATCGAAAAAGAGGTGGGAGGACAACATTCGAGAATGGACTGGCATAACAATGAGCGAAGGCATCAGGGTTGCTGAGGACAGAGAAAGATGGAGTGTGCTGGTTAAACGATCATCTGTGGTGCCCCAATGACCACGGGATAGGATAGAATTGGAGATGATGTGCTACAGAAGATGTCTGGGCATTTCCTATACCCTGCACATCACCAACAACGAAATTTGACAGACCATCACACAAGCCATTGGACAACATGATGACATGCTCAGAGTGGTGAAGAAACAGAAACTCCGATGGTATGGCCATGTCACCAGAGAATCAGGGATTACAAAGACCATCCTGCAAGGCACGGTGCAAGGAGGCAGAAGAAGAGGGAGACAGAAAAAGAGGTGGGAGGACAACATTCGAGAATGGACTGGGTTGACACTGAACAAAGCCATAAGGGTTGCTGAGAACAGAGAAAGATGGAGTACGCTGTTTAAACGATCATCTATGGTGCCCCAACGACCTTTGAGTTACTGGATAGGATAGGATAGGATTTTTATATTAGTGTTATTTATAACATGACTAGTATAATAGAATGATATTTTACAAACTTTAAAAAAATACAATTTGATTCATGTGTAGATTGTTTCCTGAACCTTTAAATTTTTGGTGTTATTTGTATTGTGTTGTAACAATTGTGTATATAAATTAATGTCTTGAAGTTGATATATTGTAACCCTTTGTTGAGGGACTTGCTTAAGTGTTTTTTTTACAATTTCCCCACCTTACCCCTCAAAAACATTTTTTAGATGCATTTGGACTAATTGAATTAAGAAGTTGTTTTCTTACACAGTTATTCCCATAAGGTCATGCTGGCACTTCCAGCATTACAACCCTGTATGCAGGCATGCAGAATATTCTATACTTGGTCACAAAAATGTACACAAACCTTTGCAATGAGCAGATATAAGAATGGTATTATTTTTAACTTTGATCATTGTATTATTTTTAACTTAGACAAACACCAATTCTGTAACTTGTCTTTTTCACTCTGTGATTTGGGACAGCCAGCCATATCCAGTATTTGTTATCTAAAAACAAAACAGTAGTACTAAAATCTTTTACCACCAAATTACGGGAGTAATTTCTAAAGATTTTGAGATTTTTGTTAACAACGCAGTCTCCAAAGCTATCGAGATAAGCATTTGAAATCTTGTGAGCTCAAGGGATAAATGTTGTTATTTTATTTGCATCCAATGGATGATTACACTATCATCTTTTTGCTTTTCTGGTCCATATTTACAATTTTAAAACTTGTAACAATAATTTTTTAAAAAAAATTCTAAATTCAAAAACACAAAAAGCATTTTTTTTTTAGTCTTCTGTTAACCACTCTCCCTGCCTTTATGACAGCACATTTTTAAGTGATGAGTGGGTGTTTGTATGTTGGAGTGTGTATAACATGAGAGCGTGTATGCAGGTTACAGATCGCCACACTATGAGTGATTTTGATGTAGTGTAAATAGGCGCAAGCCTCCTGCACTTTAAATGGAATAAAACAACAACAAGAGTGATTTTGAAAAGAGCATATAATAGTATCCAGTACTTTAGCAAAGAGTTGGGAGGACAACATTCGAGAATGGACTGGCTTGACATTGAGCAAAGCCATGAGGGTTGTTGAGGACAGAGAAAGATTAGATGAAGTATGCTGGTCAGAATGATCATCTGTGGTGCCCCAATGACTTTCAAGTTATGGGATAGGACTTTAGCTGACTTGCTTGTGCGCCTCCATTGGTTGTCGTGACAGGGCAATGTCAAACAAAGTACCATTCCCAATGAAGCCTCGTCTATTTGACATGACCCCATAATGTTGAAAGTGGGTATTGTCCCCTATACGCAATGTGTCAGGGGACGTTAATCTACCCACTGAACTGAACTTGAAAGTGGCAGGCCAGGTTCAAGTTCACTATAAAGTCGACTATGTGTTTTAAAAGAGTTGATATCATGGTGTATGGTATATTGTTACAGAATGTTGACAGAGGAGGATGAAGTAAGGATTTACCATTCACTGGAGAACGCTCGTGTTTACCATGGGAATACACCAAAGTTCTTTGAAGTGAATTCAGAGGTAATTTTATCTTTGTTGAAAAAGATGACTGCGGCAAAAATTAATAAAGGGAGGCAAAAAAGGTTTGTGCAAAACACAATGGGTAGGCAGTCTTGTCTCTTTGTCTCCCTTTGTTTAGCTGTGCAGTCACTTGCATTTTACACTTTTGTCTCTTTGAAATAGTCAGGAATCAGAATGAGCAAAATATTTGTTGTTGTGTCGGGTCGGTTGGTCTGTCCGTCAGAAGCCATATCTCAGAACTACTGAATGGATGTTGACCAAACTTCATGAAACATTACCTAAGTTAGTGGCCTGCCTCACATGCCACCATATTTGCTCTACCGCAAAGGTCAAGATCACTTGAGTGAGTCGTTTTGTTGCTATACATGTTTTGCTCAAGGTCTCAAAAACAGCTTAAATGATTTTATTGAGTTTTGGTACACAGGTACTTCAAATCATGAACCATCCTTCAGTAGCAGTCCAGTCCGTCAGTCGGTCGGTCTGTTGTTCTGAATTTCACTTTTTTGTTCAAAACACACTTTTTGCCTTATCTAAAGAATAATGGAGCAGAAAGTCATAATTATTTTTTGCCAAATTCTTGAACTACTGCTAAGCATATTACATCATTCGTATTTGTACTTTCTCAAAGGTCAAGGTCATTGAGCTTTACCATTTTCTAAACATGTTTTGTGCTGTATCTTAAAAATTGGCTGAGCCAATTGGGAAATTCAAAAAAACGTTTTTCCTTGTTCAGTTAGCGTGGCCCATCAGTCCATGTTTCCCCTTTGCTTTGTTAGGATAAAGCTGAATCACAACACCCAAGAAATTTATTTCTTTTATTTGTTTTTGGCTTTTGCCTCAAAACGATAAGCAAAACAAACAAGCAAAAACAAACACACACACATACTTACTAAAGCTACATAATAAAGTCTGTGACACAGGGAGTGTAACTGGGCTGTTTTTATTATGTAGAAATTTACCACTTTTGAAAATGCTTATTTTTAGGCTATGTGTGAGTGTCTGGATATACATTTGAATGGCTTGTTTTAATTTTATCTTGAATGCAAAAACTGTTGACTGTTGTTTCATGTGTTTGTGTGAAAAAAAGGGCCACAATTCGGCATGACTTGTAAATGTGTATGGATGTCTGGAAGTACATTTTAATGGCATGCCATCTTTCCTTCTAATATTGATATTTTTGTGAGTTTTTATGTATCATAATGTATTTTGTACTTGTCTGTTCAGGCAGCGCCAGCGGTGGAATATTTAATTGATGTCTACCCTGAGTTCGTTCCCATTGAAGCTCTTCCCCTCGACCATTTGCAAGAGAAGGTACGTTTCTCTATCCTTCAGTTATGTGGACATGAGTAATAAGAACCGTTTACTGCTTTGTTGGTAAGCATTTATGTAACTGATCACTTGTTCCAAGTAACTAACATTTTAACAAACGGGGTTTAGCAGTACTGAGTTTTCATTTGACATTTTCTGTCTCAACTGTGTTTCATATTCCATTTTAAATTTTACAACAGAATATTGTCTTTAAAGTCTTCTAATGGTTATGTTTTGTTACTGTAAATTAATTGAATTTTAAATGTATTACTTGATCAGGTCAGTTGTACACACCAGTGTACTCAGACATTTCTTTATTTTAAAAAAAAAAGGTGCTTACTGATGGTAAAATTGTGTTGGTTTCTTGTGTAGATGGACATAGCCAATGTTCTGTACGACAAAGGACTGCTGATGACAGAAGAACCGTTGCAGACCATGTACGATGAAGGCACAGACAGTGAAGAGGACACAAATCAATCCTGATGAATTGAGCATGTCATCGGTGTTTAAAGACATTTTCCACTTGCCCCCACCCCTATCTTCTTCTGTTGGACTTGTGTCTCCTTGCAAGGGTGATCGCAATGGCTGCTGTATAGCTTTCTTAGTCATTTCTGCTTTGTGAAATTTGTGGCGTGGGTTAGATTGGAAGCATGTTGATTAATTGACTTCTAGAATTTATTCAGCCTTTCTGGTTATCACACTCTGCATGATGTTTTGTTTTGCATTATGCTAAATGGCATTGTGAAGTTGAGGTTTGCCCAAACCATCTCATTGTTTGTGTCTTACATTCATGAACATCATCAGGATCTTGGTAAAATAATTTTGTAGAAAAGTTCATATATCAAATGTAATTATGTAAAATTCAGAATAAAATTAAAGTACCACTACACAATGACTAAAAGTAATTTTGTGCTTTCCTTTGGAAGAATATTTTCAAGGAAAATATTTGTAACATATTCACGTAATGTTTTAAAAATATAGTTTTTAGCTTACAATTTACCGACATATAATATGTGAATAAACCAGCGCTGCTGTAAGGAAAAACAATCTACTTGAGGTTAACAACCTCTCAGTGTCCGAGGAACCCTGAAAAAAACAGCTTTAAATATGGAGTCCATATTAGCTTTAAATATGGAATCCATATTAGCTTTAAATATGGAGTCCATATTAGCTTTAAATATGGAGTCCATATTAGCTTTAAATATGGAGTCCATATTAGCTTTAAATATGGAGTCCATATTAGCTTTAAATATGGAGTCCATATTAGCTTTAAATATGGAGTCCATATTAGCTTTAAATATGGAGTCCATATTAGCTTTAAATATGGAGTCCATATTAGCTTTAAATATGGAGTCCATATTTAAAGCTATGTTTTTTTCAGGGTTCCTCTTTAAAGCCATGAAGTTAACTTTTTCCCTCTTGGAGATTGTGTGATTTAAAACTGTATTTTCAACCTACTGAATGGCTGTACATTTGTACTTATTTTTTTCATTGGTTAATTATTGTTTGATGTTTTTGTTAGCTGCGTGTTGAACACACACACTCATATATAAAGCAGATCATCAACAAGATCCAAGCAGTATTGAACATTTGTGTTTTTTATTTTTTGCCACAATCCTATCCCTTAATTGATGATTTTCCTCATTTCCATCAAAAGCATTTCGCTGCATTTAAAATGTGCTCAAATTTCTATACTTTTTTAAGTACCTCAAAACACGTGAGTAACTTGAACTATTTTTTCTCCTTCAAACTGAGAAGAAATTAGATACCAGATCTTGCATGAAAGTGATTTAGTAATATTGTCATTATTCATCTCTTGGCACTATTAATTGTGACTGACATGTTTTTAGCTTATATATCTATATATCTATATATATCTATCTATCTATCTATATATATATATATATATATATATATATATATATATATATATATATATATATATATATATATATATATATATATATATATATATATATATATATAAAACATTGAGAAATAATGTGTATTATGCAGAAACGTTATGCAGTAAGATTTTTTTTAGGGGGGAGGGAGCGGGCGTGGGGGGGGGGGGGGGTGAGGGTAGGGAGGAGCACCCAACAAGCTGTGCACTGGATGCTGTTTCAATCAAGGAATAAAAGCAGGGGAATAGTTGTGCATTCAAATTAAGAGGATTAGGCAGACGTATTCCCTTTTCATCCTGTGTGGCTTTTCTTTGCTTTTTTCAAGCTTCCTTCCACATAGGTGATAAACTGTATGAAAAAAAACCCCACAAACTTTAATAATATTAGATGAGATACTACTGAGGACTTTCGCATCAGTCACACAGAAAGGGTTAGTTCAGTGTCTGTCAAAGATAATTAAATAAAGAAATTAGAATAATAGTCTTCTTTCTTTGTTGTTAACAAAAATCTGAATAATTCCCCTATGTCTAAATGTTTTTACTTGATGATCTCAAAATGTACACAAAGTTGTTATTCAACAAAATGTGAAGTATGTTGTTTGGTTTGTGATTTGTTGGTTTTACTGGTTCAATTCTTGTTCAGTTGTGTGTTGTTCAACTTATTGTTCTTAAAAAATGTAATTTAACAAAAAACACAATAGCATTGCAATGAAATAGTTTTATATAATTATTTTTTAAACAATAATTTTAGCTTGATATGTTTGAACAATGGTGCTGAATTTCATTTTAATTTGCATTTTGATTTGTGCATTATATTGAAAAGATTTATTATTGTGTTTGGGTTATTAGGGGAGAGCACTTGGCTCAGTGGTGTACTCGGTGTAGTTGAAGAATGTCAGGCCATAACATTGTAGTGTGTATAGGCAGTGGTTCAAAGTCCATTGTCAGCCTGGAGTAAAAAAAAAAAAAAAAAAAAAAAAAAAAAAAAAAGAGGAGGCTGGGGGAATAACCTGAGAGACTGTCCCTGACTCCTTTGGATGAGAGTATAAACTGAGATCTAGTCTTTGCACGCACTCATTCTATCACATGTACTTTAAAGATCCTGACGCTGATGTCCTAGACGGATAAGTGCCGGCTACACAAATGCACCCAGCATGCACTGGGTCTCTTCTCCCAACCCCCAGTCGTCCAGGATTGCACTGGGTTGTCTGGGCGTTAGACTGTGTGCCCAAAGGTTGCAAGTGGGCACCTCAGACGCTTTGAGTTAGATCCTGTATCAGCCAGCGCCTTGAGCAGCTCTTGAGCTCAAAAAGCGCTATATAAGAAGTATTACATAAACAAATGAGGGCTTTGTACATCAATGCCAAGAAGTATCCTTTCTTGCACCAGCCATGTTTGATGAGTGTGTTGACTGTATGTGATGATTCAGAGCTACAATACAATCACTTGGATTGGAATAGGGGGGAGGAGGTGTATTGCCTGCTTTGGTGAAGGGAAAGAAAAAAAAAATCATTTAAATAAAAACATGATAACGAACCCAAGAAAATGTGTTTGTTGTACGCTCATACAAGATACAAGAAAACTTTACTATCTCACTCTGAGAAATTAAGACATGTTTTGCAGGCAGTTAAAAGAAATCATCAATCAATAAAAAGAAAACATAACATATGTGCCCTACACAGTTGGCACTTCACATTCTTACTGGACATCTATACATCTTCATGTATATATCATTCTCCTTCTTGCTTATATTAATGTACAGATAACAGATTAAAAAGTTAATTACATTAAAGTAACAGATATTCATGTTGTATTTTTAAATGTATATAAGTTCATACAAATCAATTCTATTGACAGAGATAACTACACAAACAAAGAGGGGAGAACTTATATTTTAAAAACCTACATTACAGCTGTCATTACACAAATTAGCACCTACTGCACAGGCGACAAGTGATTAAAAGGAATCGTATAAATAAAAGCAATCTCTCTTTCTTACACACATGCACTCACCTACACCCCCACACAACCGTCAAAAAACATTTATACTTATCCAGAAGTTCGGTCGACTTTGGTACAAAGCTGCATTTGGTTTTAACATTGGAAAATTTAGGCACTTGAAAACGGCGAGCAGATGGTAAAAGTCTATAATACTTTACAAGGACGTGTGTGTATGTATGTATATATATATATATATATATATATATATATATATATATATATATATATATATATATATATATATATATATATATATATATATATATATATATATATATATTATCTATTATATATATTATTATATATATTATCATATCTATTATGTCGTAACAAAATCGTGAAATTGCCGAATTCGTGACATCGGCAGCCGAGTTGCAGATTTTGTGAAATTGGCAATCTCTTGCCAAGAGCGCGAATTCTGCAGGCTGTTTCCAAAATAAGCAACTGATTTCAAGAAAAACGGATGTCGATTTTATGAAATCGATGTTTTTGCCGATTTTATGGAGTCTGCAACAATGAACGATGTTGTAAAAGCATTAATACAATGTCTGACATAATAATTATGTGATGGATGTTATCTGTTCATGTATTTACAAGTATCCACTTGGTGCCTGATCTGCTTTTTATTGTGACAACTAACGGAGTTCAGAGTTCTTTGCTTTGAGTTCATGATTGCCTGTACGATAATTGCAGGAATGTATGATTACCGACTGGAGACTCAATATTTGATCTTAAGTTGAGCAGCCTCGTATGAAGGTGAACTGTTCTCTGTGGGCAATGACTTTCACATGCACCATTAATTGATAAATTTTAACATCCTTTTTCGTAAAATCTGTTGCCTGCCAACTGTGAAAAGCCTTTCCACTATTTCGACAACTGCCTGCAGAATTCGCGTACTCAGCAAACGATTGCCAATTTATCGGAATCGGCAACTCAGCTGCCGATTCCACGAAATCGGCAATTTCACCATTTTGTTACGACATGTATATTATTTAATAACTTTGTACATTGTGCCTAATGAATAATGGCACAGCCCCAAATCTTTTGAAATGGTGAATCAATTTACTTATTGTTCTTAAAAAATGTAATTTAACAAAAAACACAATAGCATTGCAATGAAATAGTTTTATATAATTATTTTTTAAACAATAATTTTAGCTTGATATGTTTGAACAATGGTGCTGAATTTCATTTTAATTTGCATTTTGATTTGTGCATTATATTGAAAAGATTTATTATTGTGTTTGGGTTATTAGGGGAGAGCACTTGGCTCAGTGGTGTACTCGGTGTAGTTGAAGAATGTCAGGCCATAACATTGTAGTGTGTATAGGCAGTGGTTCAAAGTCCATTGTCAGCCTGGAGTAAAAAAAAAAAAAAAAAAAAAAAAAAAAAAAAAGAGGAGGCTGGGGGAAAAACCTGAGAGACTGTCCCTGACTCCTTTGGATGAGAGTATAAACTGAGATCTAGTCTTTGCACGCACTCATTCTATCACATGTACTTTAAAGATCCTGACGCTGATGTCCTAGACGGATAAGTGCCGGCTACACAAATGCACCCAGCATGCACTGGGTCTCTTCTCCCAACCCCCAGTCGTCCAGGATTGCACTGGGTTGTCTGGGCGTTAGACTGTGTGCCCAAAGGTTGCAAGTGGGCACCTCAGACGCTTTGAGTTAGATCCTGTATCAGCCAGCGCCTTGAGCAGCTCTTGAGCTCAAAAAGCGCTATATAAGAAGTATTACATAAACAAATGAGGGCTTTGTACATCAATGCCAAGAAGTATCCTTTCTTGCACCAGCCATGTTTGATGAGTGTGTTGACTGTATGTGATGATTCAGAGCTACAATACAATCACTTGGATTGGAATAGGGGGGAGGAGGTGTATTGCCTGCTTTGGTGAAGGGAAAGAAAAAAAAATTCATTTAAATAAAAACATGATAACGAACCCAAGAAAATGTGTTTGTTGTACGCTCATACAAGATACAAGAAAACTTTACTATCTCACTCTGAGAAATTAAGACATGTTTTGCAGGCAGTTAAAAGAAATCATCAATCAATAAAAAGAAAACATAACATATGTGCCCTACACAGTTGGCACTTCACATTCTTACTGGACATCTATACATCTTCATGTATATATCATTCTCCTTCTTGCTTATATTAATGTACAGATAACAGATTAAAAAGTTAATTACATTAAAGTAACAGATATTCATGTTGTATTTTTAAATGTATATAAGTTCATACAAATCAATTCTATTGACAGAGATAACTACACAAACAAAGAGGGGAGAACTTATATTTTAAAAACCTACATTACAGCTGTCATTACACAAATTAGCACCTACTGCACAGGCGACAAGTGATTAAAAGGAATCGTATAAATAAAAGCAATCTCTCTTTCTTACACACATGCACTCACCTACACCCCCACACAACCGTCAAAAAACATTTATACTTATCCAGAAGTTCGGTCGACTTTGGTACAAAGCTGCATTTGGTTTTAACATTGGAAAATTTAGGCACTTGAAAACGGCGAGCAGATGGTAAAAGTCTATAATACTTTACAAGGACGTGTGTGTATGTATGTATATATATATATATATATATATATATATATATATATATATATATATATATATATATATATATATATATATATATATATATATATATATATATATATATATATATATATTATCTATTATATATATTATTATATATATTATCATATCTATTATGTCGTAACAAAATCGTGAAATTGCCGAATTCGTGACATCGGCAGCCGAGTTGCAGATTTTGTGAAATTGGCAATCTCTTGCCAAGAGCGCGAATTCTGCAGGCTGTTTCCAAAATAAGCAACTGATTTCAAGAAAAACGGATGTCGATTTTATGAAATCGATGTTTTTGCCGATTTTATGGAGTCTGCAACAATGAACGATGTTGTAAAAGCATTAATACAATGTCTGACATAATAATTATGTGATGGATGTTATCTGTTCATGTATTTACAAGTATCCACTTGGTGCCTGATCTGCTTTTTATTGTGACAACTAACGGAGTTCAGAGTTCTTTGCTTTGAGTTCATGATTGCCTGTACGATAATTGCAGGAATGTATGATTACCGACTGGAGACTCAATATTTGATCTTAAGTTGAGCAGCCTCGTATGAAGGTGAACTGTTCTCTGTGGGCAATGACTTTCACATGCACCATTAATTGATAAATTTTAACATCCTTTTTCGTAAAATCTGTTGCCTGCCAACTGTGAAAAGCCTTTCCACTATTTCGACAACTGCCTGCAGAATTCGCGTACTCAGCAAACGATTGCCAATTTATCGGAATCGGCAACTCAGCTGCCGATTCCACGAAATCGGCAATTTCACCATTTTGTTACGACATGTATATTATTTAATAACTTTGTACATTGTGCCTAATGAATAATGGCACAGCCCCAAATCTTTTGAAATGGTGAATCAATTTACTTCAAACCTTCACACTACCCAATCAATGAGATAAATTCAAATCCGCTTATAGTTTTATTCATCCAACGTTTATTTTTAATCCCTGCCATTGTCCACATTGTTATTTGCATTTCTTAACATCAGCCTTTTATTTTAAAAAAATCTGAAATGTTCAAGTTGATCAGTTACAATTAAGCTGTTAAAGTTAACCTCTCTTTATTGTTTGTGCTAGCATACCTTTCAACCTAAACGGAGTTAACCTCTTATCTTATCAGAAACTACTTCTTTTCTTTTTGACCTGGTGGCTTGTTCACCCACGAAAAAATGTTTCCTTGTAGTATTTTTCTTACAAAATGTTTCCTTATTGTAATCTTTTCCTGTACATTGCGAAATCTTGATCACTGCCATATTAGCCTGTGTGCACTCATTTCCGTTTGGGGAATTTCCCAAAATAGATAAAGAGACATTTTTAAGAAAATGCAACAGGCACAGGTGCCAGGCTTTTCAATTGTTAGCCATTAAAATGTAAGGACATAACTTTTAGGCTTCAACAGAAATTTTTTCTCCCACCTTTCTACCTTTACTAGAATGCTTGCGTGCGTGCGTAACTCAGTAGCACTCTTGAAAAAACAAAAACTAATCCCGAATCTAGTCCAATTTTCTTGTTCTTCTTTGTTGTAGGCAGCCAACTTCAATAGTGTGAAGAAACTTGCTGCACTTAGGTGCATGCTGGGTGTGTTTTTGTCACCGGCACTCACCCGTCTAGGACATGAGCGTCAGGATCTTTAAAGTCCGTTATGATGGAATGTATGCGACACAGACTAGACCTCGGTTTATACTCTCATCCAAAGGAGTAGGAAACGGGAGCAAAGTGTCTTTCCCAAGTACACAACACAGTGCACCGGCATGGGCTCGAACCAGGGACCTTCAGATCCGCAAGCCAAAGCTCTAACATTAGGCCACCGTGCCTCTTTACATGTATTCAAACTCGCACACACTGGTATAAATCATTTTTCTACACGCCCTGCTATAACCTGTTTAATACCATTCATGCACACACAGTTATATTTTAGGTCACTGCATTGCTATATACAGTAGGTCTACAGAAAAGTCTAGGCAGGGCGTAGTAGGCCTATAGGATCTGACAACGCTAGTCAGTGTCACAAGACCGCTGATCAATGAATACATTAAACTCGACCTTTCTTAACTCAGACGCTTGTGACAAAAAGTCAACAACCAACACGTTGATCCACATCATGTGATTATAGTTTAGCTTGCAAAAGTCTACTATTTATTTTATAATTTTTTTTTCTTTTGTTTTGAGGGAGAGGGTTAGTTTGTTGTGCAATAGAGGTACGTTATTGGCCACAGGCGCTTGTATCAGGACACGCGAGCGCCTATGCCTGCGACGCGTCTACCTTTGGTTATCTATTATCAAAGACTATAAATAAGTATATAAGCTCTTCGCTATTATTATAGATAACCAAAGGGAGACGCGTCACAGGCATAGGCATAGATAACCAAAGGGAGACGCGTCACAGGCATAGGCGCTCGCGTGTCCTGATACAAGCGCCTGTGGTTATTGGCCTACATTCGTTAGTGCTTCATTGGTTCAGGCAGTGCTGGTGTATAATTTTTGCACGTGTCTTTGACTTACCTCTAACATCCGCTTTCTAGTTTCTCAAAAAGAGGGAAGAAAACTTCAAGTTGCAACAGAGCAATAAAATTACTCGACGCGCTTCGTCCCATGCTATAGAAGCTTCGTATAAAAAGCTCTGCTGTAGTCAATAATATTTCGTGTGCTTGGATCAAATTCAAGTGCCAAAGCACATTTTTCCGTGTATGTCCATCGGCCTATCTGTCAGCTCCTACGCGCGTGCACATCTAGCTTGGTCATCTGACGCTCTCCGACCTTCGCTCAACGTTATTCAGATATTATACTATTAAGTGCCGCAGATTGGCTCTTTATTTCTAGATTTGAAACTGCAGTATCGTCAAAGAACGAGTGGTTACCAAAAATGTTGTTGGCGGTATTTGTTGTAGTTGTTGTTGCCAATGCCGCAAAGGCAGAGGTGTCACTACCCAATGGAGAAAAGCCTTTAAACTTCAAGGATCCTGTTCAGTATAGAGGTAAGTACATAAATGTAATTTTACGATATACGAGGTCAATTCACGGACTGGTGTAGGGCCTATACTATACGTACTCCTGCATTTGACCAACTCCATGCTTCCGCAGGTATAGCTTACTATTCAGTGTGTCAGGTTGTTTATCTTTCTCTTTTGATTAATAGGTCTACGTGGATACTGTTTATCTGTAAACAAATGACTAAGCCTACAAGAATGGAGGAAGTAATTTCTTATGTTATTGTGACAAGTCATAGGATATGTCTTGTCTTGATGCATGCCTTGGTGCCTTGAAACTTTCCACAGTCGCAGGCTTTACATTGCCTATAGGCGCCAGTAGTTATCTGAACAGCGTCCCTCTCTCTATTTACTACATGACTAGAATACAGAATGCAGACACCACTCCACTATGATCACATCCCGATACGGGCGCCTGTGTCTTTACGAGTTATAGGCCTACTGTCAATCTTCTTTCCGGCAGGATGTATGCTTCCACGGATGGAAAGAACTGGAAGATGTGAGCATGACAACCACCAGCAAGGTAGAAAGAAGGGTTTGCAAACAAATGTTGAATATTCTTGTCATGTTGAATATTTTTGCCATTGAGGACTTAAAAAAAAAAATTTTTTTTAAAAGCAATTTTGATTCCTGTCACAGGCTAAAATGATAACAAATCATAAAATAGACAAAATTGCCTGGAACGAAGCAGGTTATACTTTATCCCCGACCTTCATATTGAATATTCTAAAACTTTGCATACATGAACTTCATTATCGTCTTGTTACATCTGAATACATTTTCTCGTACCCAATAAATCTAACATCGGGCAAGCCCACATAAGCATTATCGTGATAAGCACTATTTGATGCATCAGCAGACGACGCATTTGCAATGTCAACATGAAGCATAATTTATTATACTCGCTTTCACAGGCGCTCGCGTGTCCAGATACAGATAATCAAAGGGAGTCGCGTCACAGGCATAGGCGCTCGCGTGTCCAGATTCAAGCGCCTGTGTTCGCTTTCTTTCCTGCCAGAGTCAACACTTTTTTTGAGAGATCATGTTCCCTTGTTGATTATTACTGTATATATTGCTATCATTATTATTTTATTATTGCTTTTGATTACTGTCGTTGTCATGGATAGAGGTAGGTACGCGAATGACAGACCGTGCTCGGAAATATGAAGGGAAACAACTTTGGCCGGCTTGCCCGCATGTTGCGCCCAGAGTTGTCCTACGTTGGGCGGACATTCTAAGCACTATCTATCTATCTATCTATCTATCTATCTATCTATCTATCTATCTATCTATCTATCTATCTATCTATCTATCTATCTATCTATCTATCTATCTATCTATCTATCTATCTATCTCATTTCCGAATAAGACCAATTGAATATGGGGTTTGGCCTCTGAGCTTTGCCCGGTGGCTTGAAAACGTTATGGAAGGGGGTGAAGAGTGTCCGAGGAAGGAATGGGGACATTACATTACATGATTATTGCTTTAGGTCCAGCGGGCTCTTCCGAGCCAAATCAGGACCGGACAACCCCTGATCCGCATAAAAGATCTGCTGAAACAACCCTAGTGGTAAAACTGAAAGCTCTCCACCAGCCAGTCACTTTACAATAAACACATACCACGCAGGGGACGCTGAGGCTGTACTCTAATTTATTGAACCCCCGTTTACAAAAACAAAATAGAATACAAACATCATTATAAATTATCAACAAAACACATACATATAAAATGCCTATATTGCTAAATAATAACATCACAGGAAGCCCTAGTGACCACCTGGCAGAAAGCGTCCAGTCTTCCCAAGCTGATCCAACAGACCTCATACACAAATAAGGAGTCTTGTCCCGGAGTTTTCAAGAAAAAAGGTAGGAGACTGGTCTAGCGAAGAAGAAGATAGTATAGCAGATTGATAGAACAGAGCAGGAATGAGAAATAGCAAATGAGAAAGACAGCGACAGTGGGAATTTAAAGCACTAAATTACCAGAAAGTGGGGATACTATTTATACTGAAGGAATGGGGAGAGCCTGAATGTTCGGGAAATGAACTGGTTGAACAGAAGTTTGGTGCTACTTTTTTGTATGAATTGATGTTTTATTCTATACTGACTGTTTTTTTGTGTGGGTGTGACTGTCAATGATTGTTGTACTCTGCGAGATAATTTTCATTGCTGTTTGTTAGGACAATAAATATCCTGATTCTGATTCTTCTCCCACTTTTAAATTTCTTTTAAAAGTACCTTTATTTCTAATGTTTGGAGTTGTTTTCGCCAAAGAAACAAACCCGAGAGCCCAGCGAGAGACACACTGAATCTACAGGAACGCCGGTTTACGTCATTCTTAACCCCCGTAAAATGCTTTGTTTACTTTTGGTGAAAACGGGGTTACCCTAAAATTCGCATTGTTATTGCATTAAACGATGATAACGTGGGCTTTCGTTGCCCAAACCAACCGTTACAACTTACAGTTTGAACTCTCCATTTCGCTTCTGTCAGGGAGCGATTTTCCCTGTTTTTAACGGTACATCAATACGACAGGCGTGCGACCTTTCACTATTTTTGAGTGAACCACGCGTCTTAAAGAATGCGTTTTTGGTGTCTGAGGTAGGGTATCAACCTTAAACGAAAAACCTTACGAGCAATTTTTTTTAACAGGTTCGGTCTCTTTCCGGTATAATGTGCCGAAACTGCCCCCACGCACCCCCCCTCCCCCACCCCCCCTCCAGTTTTACTGCTGGGAGTAGTTTCAGTCCAGACTCAGACTAACTCCACGAGAGTTAGTCTGGTCATGGCCCAGAATGGGCCCCCTCCCCCCTCCCCTCTCTTCCACCTTTCTGTTCCAAATCAAAATCAACTCCCGGGAGATAATGGGGGAAAAAAGATTCCATAAGAACGATCAGGATTATGAACTAGACTGACTCTCTATGTGTGTCAGAACAGCCCCCTGGGGGATATTTTGGCATTGGAAAATTGTGTACCAGAAAAACTACAAGGAGTTAAACAGCCAAAACAGCCCCATTTTCAATGGAGAGTAAACCTGACATAGTCCCATATGCATTCTACGGGAGTTATTCTGGGACAATTTTAATTGTACCAAAACAACTCCTGAGGAGTCACACCGGAACAGTGAAAGGGGGGAAGGTAGGAATGGGGAGGGGGGAGGGGGTCGACTGCAGGCATAGACATTGACTCTGTTAATGATGACCATTTGCTAACTGTGCTCCCACCTTGGAACCTCACCAACCCCATTATCAACTTCAATCGCACATCCTTCAAAAAGAACGAAAGTCCTGAAGCTGTTTATAAGCAACTTTATCTAGAACAATGTTCATGGTATAAAGGATATGAAAACATTTTACGGACTGGTCGAAGGAGACTCAGTTGCTGCTGCGTCGGTCTCTGGGAGACACATCGACCAGCCTTTGCAACAGCGTCTACCCGATTGTTGTTCTGTTTATACAACTCAAAGCCATTCATTTAGGTCTGAAACAGGTTTATCAATTCAAAAGATCCTCATTATTAATCATGTTTGATTCACTTTCATCACTTCAGGCTCTTTCCACAAGAAAGATATCGCACTCTTTTTTGGCAGAGATCCATGACCTCCACACACAGCTTGTTTCTGAGGGTAAAAAGATAGTTTTTATGTGGGTACCTAGTCACATGGGCATCCGCGGCAATACTGCAGTGGACAAAGCAGCTAAAAAAAACCTCTGCATTTAGATTTCCCTTCAGAGATTTTCCAATTTGTTCCATACTCTGACCTGCGTTGTATGACTTGCTCTAATTGTAAACGGCTGTGGCAGACCGAATGGCCTAATCAAATCAATAACAAATTATTTGAAATTCTTCCAGATTTGTGTGCATCTTTGCCTAACTTTACATCCACTCGCAAAGAAGAAACCTTTTTTGCTCGCCTTCATATTGGGCATACTTATGTCACCCATAGTTTCCTTATAAAAGGAAAACAACTACCGTGGTGCTTTGCAGGTGATAAGTCCTTTTCCATCCGCCATTTTATATCTGAATGAGCTCATCTGGTTGATGAAAGAGAAAGATATTTTTGTTCGATACCTTTTAATGAGATTTTTAAAGTTTGCAATAGTAAACGCCTGTTTCAATTTTTACATGATGTTGGTTTATTTTATCGCATATATGTCGTCTTGTTTGTATTCTTGGTTCAATTTTTATTAATAACGCTGGTTTTATTTACATCTTTTATCATATTTAAATGTTAGTAGTTTAGTCTGATTGTGCTTAGTTTTGGTTGGTCCTGATTCGGCTCTTGGCAATCCGTAGGACCCTATAAACATTGAATATTGAATATCGATTGGGACATATACAAATCAATCCCTCTAACACAATCATAAAACACAGAAGGGGAGTTAAACTGGTACAGTTCCAGAACAGTCCTCCACCCCCAACAACAAACTGATAACACACAGAAGGGGAGTTAAACTGGAGCAGGTCCAGAAAAACCTCCTACCCCCCCTCCCCACCCCACCACACTCGTAACAAACAGGGGGTTGCCCTGGACCTGTACCAGTCTAACTCACCTTTTGTGTTTTGTGATTTCGGAGGAGGGTGTTCAGAACCTGTCCCAGTTTAACTCCCTTGTATTATTTATAAGTGTTTGTGGAGAGGCTGTTCTGGACCTGTTCAAGTTTAACTCCCTAGTAGTGTTTTATAGGTGTGTGGGAGGCGAGGTGAGGGAGGCTGTTTAGAACCTGTCCCAATTTAACTCCCCTGTATTGGTTTATAAGTGTGTGCGTGTGTGTGTATGTGTGTGTGTGTGTGTGTGTGTGTGTGTGTGAGGGGAGGCTGTTTTATAGGTGTGTAGAGGTGGGGGAGGGAGAGAGGGCTGTTCTGGATCTGTTCCTGTTTAACTCCCATTTAGAGCGTTATAGCTGTGTGTGTGGGGAGGCTGTTTTGGACCTGTGTTAATTTTACTCCCCTGTAGTGTTTTATAAGTGTGTGTGCTGGGAAGAGTGCTTTATAAGTGTGTGTGCTGGGGAGAGTGCTTTATAAGTGTGTGTGCTGGGGAGAGTGCTTTATAAGTGTGTGTGCTGGGGAGAGTGCCTTATAAGTGTGTGTGCTGGGGAGAGTGCTTTATAAGTGTGTGCTGGGGAGAGTGCTTTATAAGTGTGTGTGCTGGGGAGAGTGCTTTATAAGTGTGTGTGCTGGGGAGAGTGCTTTATAAGTGTGTGTGCTGGGGACAGCCTGTTCTGGACCTGTCCCATTTTAACTCCCCTGTAGTGTTTTATAGGTGTGGTTTGGGGAGGAGGCTGTTTGGGCCTGTCCCAGTTCAACTGCCCTGTAGAGTTTTTATTGGTGCGCATGTGTGTGTGAGGGATGGGGGGATGGGGCTGTTCTGGACATGTCCCATTTTAACTCCCCTAAAGTATTTTATGGGTGTTGTATAGGTGTGTGGGAGGGGGTAGGAGGGAGGGAGGCTGTTCAGAACAAGTCCCAGTTTAAATCTCCCTGTATTGATTTATAGGTGTGTGTGAGATGGGGGAGAGGGAGGGGGGCTGTTCTGAACTTGTCCCAGTTTAACTCCCTTTTAGTGCTTTATAGGTGTGTGGGGGAGGCTATTCTAAACCTGTCTCAGTTTAACTCCGAATGACTTGTTATTTTGTTTAGAAGCGTATTGGTTATAATGGTGGGGATTGATTTGGAATAGAAGGGGGGAGGTGGGGGGTGGGGGGGGGGGGGTGAATTCTGGGACGTAACCAGACTAACTCCAGGGGAGTTAATCTGGGCCTGGACTGAAACTACTCCTGGGTATAAGGGAGTCATTACAGCACGTCACACTGGCTTTGGTATATATTATTTTTAGCTCAAGAATGTCGGCTGGCTGTTGCTATTAATAGGCACAAACACTACGGAATTTATTCATTTAAAAAATAACCATACTTTCGAAAGAGTTATTTTTATTGTGGGCTTCAGTGAGGCAACACTCACTGTGAATGTTAAAAGTGGTGTAGTCAAAGTTGGTCCCTGTAAGCTATTCCTAAGTGTTGTTGATGAGTTGCAACATTAGCTTATTTTTTTAAAAAATCAGCATTTACTATTATCAATTCATAGGTAGGCTTAAGCTTCTGACGTTTGCTTTCTATATTTAAAAATTAAAGAACTCGAGAAAAAATACAAAAAACAACAGATGAATATTGAAATAGGCTTTCATTTGTCTTGAATATTTTATTTTCAGATTGTGGCGAGCTCCAGAAGGCTGGCTACAATGAGTCTGGTGCACATGTGCTGTATATGGACAGCAATACTCCATTCCTGGTACGTATTATTAGCAATTAGAATACAACGTGTACGTAATACTCGTACATACATCAATCAACATGTCTTATAAAGCTAGCCTATAGGCCTTTTCTTGACAACTGTGAATTCTTTATGCAAGTCTCAACGTGCATTCTGGTTTAGGCCTGTATATCATTACATTCCTCACTCTGCGGGACAACAACAAACTTTACCTATAACCTATCCTATCCTATCCTATCATATCCTATCCCGCAACTCAAAAATCGTTGTGGCACCACAGACGATTGTACAACCAGCGTACTCCATCTTTCTCTGTCCTCACCAACCCTCATGGCTTCGCTCAGTGTCAAGCCAGTCCATTCTCGAATGTTTGACGTTGTCCTCCCATCTCTTTTTCTGTCTCTATCTTCTTCTGTCTCCTTGCACCGTGCTTTGCAGGATGGTCTTTGCAAGGCCTGATGCTCTGGTGACGTGGCCATACCAACGGAGTTTACGTTTATTCACCACTGTTAGCATGTCATCGTGTTGTCCAATGGCTTGTGTTATGGTCTGTTGTTGGTGATGTGCTGGGTGTAGGAAATGCCCAGAAGTTTTATATAGCACCTCATCTCCATGCTCTAGATCTCCTATAATCTAGAGGTCACCAAATAATAAAACAACAACAACAACAACAAACTTGATAGTCATGCACAAAAAATATAGTAGACTAGTTACTGTGGTAGAATGTTGACTCACCCAAATCATAATTTGCCGCTCTGATAACTTCGCACCGGAAGTTCATCATGCTATCATAATTTATGGCAGTTCCAACTTGGCGCATGCGCGATGTGTTACACATGTGTTACTGTTACTGAATCGACTCACCATTCTCGGAAATACGAGGGGAAACAACTTTGGCCTGTTTGTCCGCAAGTTGCGCCCAGAGGTGACTAACGTTAGGCGGACATACTTTGCAAACGAACACAGTTTCTCGCATACAATTTCTGCTCTGTCCTCCATCAAACCTTCCGGACAACCGAAAGTTTGATTTAAGCAGCTGCAATCCTAGCTAGCTCCGCTAGAGGGGCCGGGTAGCTCAGTTGGTAAGAACGTCTTGCTAGTAACCGAAAGGTCGCTGGTTCGAATCCCGGATTGGTCAACGTGTGATCATATTATTTTCCCCTTTACCAACAACTGGCCCGCTGGTGTCAGTATAAATCGGTCCAGTAGTCACCTATATGCGAAAGTGTCGTGTGACTATAATCTACATACAAACAAACAGCTAGCTCCGCTAGTTGGATCTTGCACTGCCCTCTAACCCTCTAACCCCATTTCGCTAAGAAAAGCTTGCAGCTCGGGGTAGATTCATATACGAGATGTCCGTCCGGATAACTCTAGGTAACTAATAACTAAACAAAAAGACAAGTTATCTCCCATTTCCGAATAAGTCCTATCGGTTTGGAATGCTTTTTCACTGAAACAGTAGAATAAGTAACTCTAAGGTCAAGGTTATTATGGAAAAATGGAAATTACTAATGATTTATTCCATAACGGCAAAGACACGTTGTTTTTGGTTGAGTTGTATCTAGTTGTTTTTTTGCCCCACGGGAGACAACTCCTGTTATACACGTTTTTGACAAGACGCCCTTTGAAAACGGTTTGCTCCCTTCCTTGAAGTTAAACGATTTGTTAATTTTTAAATCCTATCCTTGGAGTACTAGACTAAATGGAAATAATGATTGATAGCCAAATAAAATAACCAAGTTTTGATAGTACATACTGTCATTCAAAATAAGGAAATAAACAATAATACATTAATTTAAAATAATTAAAAATAAGTAAATTACAATACAATATAATACAATACAATACAATACAATACAATACAATACAATACAATACAATACAATACAATACATCTTTATTTAACTCTGCAAGAGTAATTAAAAGCTGGACTGTGTATCTGTAAAATCAATTGATCAAAAACCATGCAAAAATATCACATCATGTGCTCACATCACATATTTACATCATACCATCACCTACAACGGTGTACCCACAATCTCACTAAGAAGTCTAAGAATCATGCATTGACTGTATAGGCCTAATGATGGAAGTCTATAATACATACAACACAAAATTAATACTATATCCACCACACGCTATCATTCGCCATAAATGTAACTAAAGAAGAAAACCGACTGACAATAAAGTGTATAAATATCTAGTATTACAAAAGGAAAGAAAGAGAGAAAAAAAAGGCCTCCTAAATCCGTTGTCAGAGCGACAATTGCTAAAATTACACATGACTAGACTTAAGTCAACTATTTATCAAATGTGACAATACATACTGCAGTTCTAACAATAATATTATTTAAACTTGAACTCCGTCTCGTTCCATCGCCATAATGTATCTCAAGCCGCCGAGGATTGCAGTTAACTGGCTGAAGCGTTAGATGATGCGTTTAATTTAAATAGGGCTGACAGTTGGCCCTTCATAGATCCTGTATTAGCCAAAGTCTTGAGTCGTTCTTGCGTTGTTAAAGCGCTGTATAACAGCAAGTATAATAATTGTGATTGTAATGTATACAGCTGTATTGCGAGTTCCGTGGGGACACGGCATACAATGTCATCCAGCGTCGCTTGGACGGCAACGTGGACTTCCGCCAGCCTCTCGCCGTCTACGTCCACGGCTTTGGCAACGTTCAGGGAGACTACTGGGTTGGTCTGGACGCCATCAGCAGTCTCACCATGCAACAAGGTGGGTGGTCATTTACCAGCCCAATCTCTCCCTCTGCCTTCCCCTTACCTCTACACAAACACTCTCCATCTCCGTCAACCCACTGCCAGCACCCCTGCCAACCACTTCCACCCTCACCTTCTCCAGTCCTAAGTTGGACAAATATGTTTTGAAGTTGGTCTTTGGTTATGTATAAAGTTATTATACATTTTGTGGGTAATAATTATTAGAATGTAGACTATTCATTTTGAAAGAAAGTAAAAGAATTAACTATTTTTAAAAAATCCCGGTCTCTAATTTCAACATGGATTTGCCCGGCTACAGACAAGCGGCAAGAGATTTTCCCACAGAAGTCGACTCTCTGTAATAACTCGTGGGGCGGTTGTTCCACTTTCTTGCCATCCTGTCAAATGTGCAGAAGACGGTCTCAATTGAAAAAAACAAACCAACAACAACAAACACGTACAATTAGTCGGGGTCAGGTGCATCTTCTATTCATAAACACTGATCCTCTTTTAGCACTTTTCATTTTATCAGCGCAAGGTATGTTAATCTGACGAATTAAAAAAGATGATACAATAACAACCTTTATTACGCTGAAGCTGGTTAGCCTTCCGTAGAAAATAAAGCTACTGTTTCTGAAAATCAGACTACTTCGGGTTGGCCCATGCTAAGAGCAGAAGTCTTTGGACGGCTTGGGTTCGATCGTCACCTTGACCAATGCCTTGAGCATCTTTTTGAGCTGGTGAGTGCGTTATATAAGAACAACGCGTTCCATTTTTTTTCTGTTGTGTCCCCTCCCAACAGGTAACAGCGTACTGACGATCCAGATGCAGGACTACCTAGCAACAACAAGAATGCCCGTTACAGCGACTTCAGGGTCCTGCCCTATGCTAACGCCTACAAGATGTTCGTGGCAGGGTTCTCCCAGACTGGAGGGCTGGTGGATGACTTTGGTTTCCACAACAACCGCACTTTTCAGGTATGGTCGCATTAGGTATAGGTAAAACTCATCGGCGTTGCCCTCACGATCATCATCAACATTATCTATCTCTAACATCATTTATGGAGTTATGTTTTGATGCCTGTTCAGTTTTGTATCCGGATATTTACTAATTTATTTATTTTTATTGTCCTTATATATGCATTAATATAGTTATTTATTCACTCATTCTTCCCTTCTCCATCTTTTTCCTCCTTCCTTCATTCACGCGTTTCTTGACTGACTGACCAACTGACTTGCTTCTTTCCGCTGTCCACTGTTTCAGACCTACGATTACCCCGACGTGGACAACTGCGCGGTGTACATGCGGGCAGGCTGGTGGTACAACTACTGCGCCTACGCCTACCTCAACGGCGTCTTTTACGCGCCAGGTCCGTACCATCCCAGCGGCAGCTACTTCGACGGCATCTACTGGAAGGACTGGTATGGCTACAACTACTCGCTCAAGTTCGTCTCCATGACCGTGTCTAACCGCTAGAAGTCGTTAATGTCAGTCGTATTTGACCTATAACTTTGTAAGGTTGAGTTTAGCTAATTAGTCCTAGCAGGATTTTAGTTGTATCACGGTGATCTCGGCTTTGGCCTGGCTGTGTACGATTTTAGCTTTTTAAGGTATAATCGTTTATGGATGTATCGTATCTTTTATTTTGAGGGGTGTCCCGCCATGTCGCCACACGCCAATATTAAATTAATCCGTTGTCCTACACTGTGCCGGCTTGTCCATATGTAATGTATCCCAGACTAAGTTTGGGTTTCACCAATTGTTGGCATTTTTGCCTAAACTCCTTGCCCCTAACCTCCATGTAGGTTCTCTGCTCTGTCAACATTTCGTCCTTGCTTCCTGATTGGCACCGTTACCTCTCCACTGCTACTGATTGACCGTAACAACCTATCTCGTCTTCAGGACGTCGTAGCAGCGTTCTTCGCGCTCCCTCTTCATGCGTCTTACCACTGCAACATGACTTTTTTGTATTCTATGGACTTCTTAACACCACAGTCTCCTATACGCTTAATGTGTTGGGGACTAAAACAAATTATCAAACTGAACTGAACTGCTGTGCTTTCTCCAAGCCACCCTCTCCACAACTCTCCCCATCCCGCTCCACTTCACTTAACTACACCCAAAGTTCGTCTCAACGACAGTGATCCAACCGATGAACGCAATCGAGATCATAAATGCCTTTTTGGTATTCTCATTTATATAACGCATTGATAATATTTAGTCTAAGTCTTGTAAATATATATATTAATTACTATTCTCATTTATAACAATCTAACATCGTTCCCCGCCCTTTGTGTGGGAACGGTAAGTTCAGTTGACAGAGCAGCTTAAAGTACCCGAAAGGTTCCAATCCCGTATTGGCCAACGTGTGACCATATTATTTTCCCCTTACCATCAACTGGTTCGTTGATATCAGAATAATGTGACCAGTAGTCGCCTATACGCTCCGGTGTCGTGTTAGTCTACAATTAACCTTAACCTGCCCTTTTACCCCCCTTGGGATGCCGGGGTTTTCAGTATAAATAGTTTCCCCACTTTCTGGAAATTTAGTGCTTTAAATTCCCACTGTCGCTGTCTTTCTCATTTGCTCTTTCTCATTCCTGCTCTGTTCTAGCAATCTGCTATACTATCTTCTTCTTCGCTAGACCAGTCACCTACCTTTTTTCTTGAAAAGTCTCCGGGACAAGACTCCTTATTTGTGTATGAGGTCTGTTGGATCAGCTTGGGAATATTGGACGCTTTCTGCCAGGTGGTCACTATGGCTTCCTATGATGTTATTATTTAGCAATGTAGGCATTTTATATGTATGTGTTTTGTTGATAATTTATAATGATGTTTGTATTCTATTTTGTTTTTGTAACCGGGGGTTCGATAAGTTGGGGTGAAGCCTCAGCCGTCCCCTGCGTGGGATGTCTTTATTGTAAAGTGACTGGCTGGTGGAGAGCTTTCAGTTTTACCACTAGGGTTGTTTCAGCAGATGTTTTATGCGGGTCAGGGGTTGTCCGGTCCTGATTTGGCTCGGAAGAGTCCGCTGGACCTAAAGCAATAATCATGTAATGTAATGTAACCTGCCCTTTCGTCTCATCCGCACCTTTCTTTCTTCCCATCGAGCATGTGCAGGTTAATTTTCTTTTCCCGTTTTCTGTGTAGTTTGTAATTTGTGTAGTGTGCAAGGCTCGAGTAACATCTGTATTTTATTGAGAATGTTGTAATATGTTGCCCACTACATTCCTACAAGTATACTTTTGATGTGAAAGGGTTTGTTTAATGCTTTGACTGCAAATAAAAGCTGGAATTTTCAGTAAACTTTGGAAATGTGCGTTCATGTGAGACAAGGTGTTTTTTTGGTGTTGAAACTTACTATCCAAACGCACGCGCGCTCGCACGTGCTTCTACTCCCCCTCCCACAGACTTTTCAGTTTCTCTCCTGTTTCTCCTTTCTCATGTACGAGTACATACCGAAGAAAGAAGATTCTATAACATGCATACAACCCAAGCGATCATTATTTTCAATTGTTTTTAATTAAGAAAAACGAGCACGATACAAAATTTAAATCTTTTTTTTTTTTAAAGTAGCCTACATCAATATTTGCCGATGGTGTAACCAACCCAAAGAAGGAATAGAAGTAGGCTTACTGAAAAGGTTAATGAGGAACAAAAATGAAGAAGAAGAAGAAAGAAAAAAAATGAAACAAATAACCTATCGTGTTAGATGTACGGTCGCCGTTTAACGAAATAAATAAACAAAAGAGGAAAGAAACACTTATAAATTCTGACAGCTGCGACTCGGTCTTGCGTACGTCAACATGCAGAGTGCAACTTTAAAACATTTAGAACTCGGACGTTGTACAATAAGTTTTAAATAACAATGCACATTTAATCCAAAATTCATTCCGATACTCAGGGCACTTTACACGTATTTTTTAACGAATAATTAATATTGCAACAAAGTACAAGTCTTTCATGTCGTTCAGTCATTTATCCAAATGCAAACACACAACCACAACTTGACTACAAAAATAAAAAAAAGACCTACTTCCAAACCCAAGAAATGCAAATGGCTGCCAATCATTCTAGTACATCATTGATTAAGATTTCCTAGAGGAACTCTTTAAAGTTACGCCCTTGATATACAGCTTATGTGTTTAAAGGCTACAGCTGTAAAGTATTCTAAATGCATTTCTACTAGACCAAAAACTGACTTACTATTCCATCTGTCGGACCATTCATAGGTCCTTTAATTATCTCCCTTAGGCCATATTATAACGTTTTATATAGGCTTCCGACCGTGTCCCTTCAATGGCTCCAATAGAACATACATAGCCGATTAAATACATCCCATTACTGGGACACGTAGCCACCTACACACGCACCCACCCAGTCTCTGCGCCCATTAGATAGTGAACAGCCAAGCTCTAAACGTTAAAGGTAGGGGTCTTGGGCTGGTTGGCCATGGCTGCCTGCTGTTGCTTGTAGGCCTCCGCTTGTCTCAGCATCTCCTGTTGTGCCTTCATCATCTGCTTGCTGTCCCGTCGCCTAGCAACGATGTATTCCGGGTAGCTGACGTACCCGTCTCTGTCCCTGTCATCCTTGTCCAGTACATTGTCGATCATCACTGGAGAATAACGGACACACAACAAGGGAGATGATAAAGGAAAGATACATAGATGCTACTCAATGAGCCATTACAAGCAATACAGATTACTCTTTCGGAGGAGAGTATACTAAACAAAACAAGGTCTAGTATGTGCACGCACGCATCCCATCGCACGGACTTTAAAGATCCTGACGGGTGAGTGCAAGCTACACAAATTCACCCAGAAAGCACTAGGACCCTTGTCCTACATACTCGGCTCTTCGGTCGCCTAGGATTGCGCGTAGTTGACTAGCTGGTGTCAGACAACGCTGCAAAGCCTGCAGTAGGCGCCTCAGGCTGTTTGAGCTAGGTCCTGTATTGGCCAGCGCCTTGAGCAGCTCATGAGCTTAAAAAAGCGCTATAAAAGAACTATGAAATAAATAAATAAATAAATAAATAAAATTTGAAATAAAATAAAATAAAATTTAAAAAGTATGTTTATGAATTTTAATACATGATTGATATTAACAAAGACAAACAAATATGTCCATAAGCCAAAAGAATGCTAATTAGGACCAATACAAGACAAAACCACGCAATGCAAATGTTCGAGCCAAGCTCTTCATCAAGCGGACGAAACACAAAGAACAAAACAGTAGGCCTACTTTCCCGACAGAACTCCAATAAAGAATGAAGCATTGTTCTTGTGTCTCGTCCGCCCAAAGAAAAGGTTAGCTCGAAAATGTGCTTTGTATCGTTTTGTCTCGTTGTTTTGGTGTGTGTCTAAATTAGCATTTTGAGGGGTGGGGTGGGTAGGGGGGGGGGGGTAAAGTTTGAATGCTAGCAGTGTTCTGTGTTATTCCATTAATGATACAACGTGCTACAACAGAAAAGTACGAAAGCTACTTCTCCACTCACTGACGATGCCGTTGAGCATCTGATAAGTGCGCTCCTTCTTGAGCTTTTCGATCTGTTCTGGCGTCTTGCCCTGCAGTTCCTGTGGGTGGATCTCCATGCCGGGAGGGATCATATGCATCATGGCTTTCATAATCTCAAGGCCGTCCAACTGGGTATCGTTGTTTGTGTCGTGTAGTCTGAAGCCAGAAAGAGGAAGTGATGAGTAATAACAAACCCAAGAGGAGTATGAGGAGAGGCTGCTGCTGCTGCTAAGGATGATGGTGTTGATGTTGGTAATAGTGATGATGATGATAATGATGATGATGATGATGATGATGATGATGATGATGATGATGATGATGATGATGATGATGATGTTAATGATGATGATGATGATGATGAGGTGATGTTGAAGTTGATGATTATGAAGATGGTGATGATGATGATGAAAGAAAAAAAGAAAGGAAAAAGAAGAAGACGAAAAAGAATGGGGATGAGGGGAGGGTGGAGGAGGACGAAGAGGAGGAGAGTCAAAGAAGAGGAAGATGCTGCTGCAGTTGCTGCTGCTAATAATGATGACGATGATGACGATGATGATGCTGATGATGATGATGACGACGATGATGATGATGATGATGATGATGATGATGATGATGATGATGATGGTGGTGGTGGTGGTGGTGGAAGGAGAAAAAGAAGGAGGAGGAGGAGTAGCAGGCCGGAGAGCAAAATAAGAAGGAGGAGGAGGAGGAGGAGGAAGAACTGACCTAAAATAGTGGAACTCCATTTCTTCTGGTGACATATCCTTATCAGCACGGTTGCCAACCTCTTCTCTCAAATGTTCCCGCATGTGCCTGTTGGTTTACAATAATTCATTACATTCAGGTGAGACAAAAATCACACATACACACACACAGATACACACACACATACACACACACATATACACACACAAACACAACACACAACACCACACCATTATCACAACACGCACATACACCACAACATAACCAAACCATAACACGCACAACACAACAGTCTTTCCGGACGACGATACGGTCCACGTTGATCTTACGCTTGGTTGCCCACGATGTTAGGGTCATGGAAATCTGTGGGCGGCTGGCCCGGTTGGCTCATCACGTTCACGTTGGCGTCATTGTGACCGGCGTGACCTTGAACCCCTAGCAGCACAGTTGTCAAGGTCACCGTGAAGGACAGCAGCTCCATGTTGGTATGAAAGTGTTTGCGACCTACAGAACAAAAGGGAGCATCGTTCTAAGTAATATTGATAGCAATACTATTAGTAACCGCAAGCTAATAATATAGTAGACCAGTTTGCATTAAACTGGCGATCTTGATGCTAGATGAGTTTCAGAGATCTATAAAGCGTAGGCCTATCATGTCGTGTGTACCCCCTTAACAGCCTCTGTTCTACACGGCAATGGTCGATCCAGCCCCGATGCTTGTGTTACTCGAAATCGTTGTCCACCCAGCCCATTCAGCCAGTAACAAGGCAGGAATCGTAGTTATAGACTTAAAGTTTTCCAACTTTATTCAGCAAACAACCTCTAACAATGGCATACACAATCTCTTTCGAAAAAAACACCCTCCAAACACGCAGACCGCGCTACTCACAGGCGCTTGTATCTGGACATAGGCATAGGCGCTCGCGTGTCCATAGGCGCTCGCGTGTTCAGATACAAGCGCCTGTGGCGCTAATTATATTATCTATCAACGATGTTAATATATATATATATATATATATATATATATATATATATATATATATATATATATATATATATATATATATATATATATATATATATATATATATATATATATATATACAGAAGATTCCGGAATGACGCAATCAACAACCAATCAAAATAAAACTCGTCACTGGAATTACGCACTGTCTTACGTCATAGAAGATGATACAGCCTTCGAAAATGTAACTATCTGTTACTAAATAGATATCGAATCTTTCATCAATAAACCAACATTATGTAATAACCCTCCAGCAAACAGAATAGATCCAATAAAAATAAACGCTATAATTGCGCGCCTGTGCCTAAACAAAAATAGTTGGCCCAGTGTTTTTGAAGTTAAAACCCCTGTCGATTTGTCTTGGCAGTGCAGTCAGAGATAACTGAAGGGTTGCTTACTGCTGGTACTGATGTTAATATTATGGTACAGCACAATCAATGGTAAATATTGCATATGCCACAATACCCGGGGAAAATGCACATGTATGTACTTTGGTGAATGAAACTGTCTTACTTTGACAAGGCTTACTTTGCCCTTGATTTTGATGGGGTTCTCACCTCCTGCATTATATATGTCTTTAATGTTTACGATACCAACAAAGCGATTCTAGACAGCTCGTCGAGTCTTAATATTATACTCTTGTGATTCTTATTGCTAAATATCATAACATTTTCCTGCTAGTGGGTGTGTTTTCAGTTTATAAAATAATAAGCTGGCATAATTCTATTGAGAATGGAAACTTGGGTTTAGGGTGGTAACCGACCACTTTCGTGACTTAAACTAAGTTAAAGAAATTGGTCAGTTTCCAATACACAGGCCAAGCTTGACGCTAGTAGCAATGTCAGAAATCTATCAAGCTATAAAGGTAAAAAGGTAAAGGTAGTCCCATAGCCTTGTGGCCGTAGGGGAGCGTGATGTTGGAGATCACACTTATCTTGGGCCAGCGTAATGAGGGTGATGCCCAACTCTCTCCCTCGCTGCTTTACCTTCCCCACCCTCAAGAGAGTAGGTACTCAATCACAGTTGAGTCAACTGGGGGCGTTGTTATTTGTCGCTTCACGCCTTAGCGGTCACCCATCCAAGTGCTAACCGCACCGGACGGTGCTTCACTTTCGACACAGTAGCGAGTGCTCCAACCACTGCACTATCCGACACCCCCTATCAAGCTATGTGTAGGCTTATTCCTCAACAATCTCTAGCACTCACATTGTCCGCTGGACCCTGTAAACACTGAATATCTATCTATCTATCTATCTATCTATCTATCTATCTATCTATCTATCTATCTATCTATCTATCTATCTATCTATCTATCTATCTATCTATCTATCTATCTATCTATCTATCTATCTATCTATCTATCTATCTATCTATCTATCTATCTATCTATCTATCTATCTATCTATCTATCTATCTATCTATCTATCTATCTATCTATCTATCTATCTATCTATCTATCTATCTATCTATCTATCTATCTATCTATCTATCTATCTATCTATCTATCTATCTATCTATCTATCTATCTATCTATCTATCTATCTATCTATCTATCTATCTATCTATCTATCTATCTATCTATCTATCTAACTAACTAACACTCCGATTATTGTCAGCGTCGGTTTCGGGCAATCTGTGCTGACTACCTCTAAAAGCTGGCAGCATTTCGACGCAGCCCAATAGCGCTATATAGTAGGCCTAAAGAGTAGAGATGTAGGCTATGTATTATTACTTCACGTCCTACGATGGCGAGCTGATGCAACTATACAGATGATAGGGAGCGCAGTTGGCTCAGTGGTATACTCAAAATGTCAGGCGATGACATTACAGGACTGTACGGGCAGTGGTTGAAGGCATGGAGTATAATAATAATAATACTAATAATAATAATAATAATAATAATAATAATAATAATAATAATAATAATAATAATAATAATAAATAATAATAATAATAATAATAATAATAATAATAATAATAATAATAATAATAATAAATAATAATAATAATAATAATAATAATAATAATAATAATAATAATAATAATAATAATAATAATAATAATAATAATAATAATAGGTAAAGGTAGGTGGTGGTGGTGGTAAAGGTAAAGGTAAAGGTTGTCCAATACCCTTGTGGCCGTAGGGGAGCGTGATGTTGGAGATCACACTTATCTTGGGCCAGCGTAATGAGGGTGATGCCCATCTCTCTCCCTCGCTGATTTACCTTCCCCACCCTTAAGAGAGTAGGTACTCAGTCACCGTTGAGTCAACTGGGGGCGTTGTTATTTGTCGCTTCACGGTTTGCGGTCACCCATCCAAATGCTAACCGCACTGGACGGTGCTTAACTTGCGACACAGTAGCGAGTGCTCCAACCACTCGCGCTATCCGACACCCCCAATAATAATAGATACAAATAAGAAAATAAAAAAAATAAAAATAACAATTGTACTGAGACGCTGCGCTCTTAATCCTTCGGATAAGAGTATAAACTGAGGTCTTGTTTGTGCAGGCACGCATTCCACGCATCGGATGGCCTTTACAGATCTTGGCGCTCATGTCTTGGACGGGTGAGTGCCGGCAACACAAATACAACCAGCAGGCACTAGGTCTTTTCTCCCCATCCCCTGTCAGACTATGCACCCAAAGGTGGCAGGTGGGTGCCTCGGGCGGCTTGAGTGAGATCCTGTATCGACCAGCGCCTTGAGCAGCTCTTGAGGTGGAAAAGCGCTAAATAAGATTGATGTAAAAAAAATATGAGTGTGTTGAACACTGGGACAACGCTCAAGAGGAAACTTTCTGTCATCACTTTTGCATAGCGCATAACTTTATGTGGAAGACATGCTTGAGGCGCATGGAAATGTGTCGGTAATTACTATGGTGGGAATCGGGCATATAGGCAAAATATGTAATACTCTGCCTGCTCTAACTACATCTTCATACACTGCCTGCTCTAACCCCATCTCCATACTCTGCCTGCTCTAACTACATCTCCCTAATGTTAGTGTTAACACCATACAGGTTGATTGAGAGAGGTATAAGGTCTAACCTCAGCTACGCTAAATGTTGTAACATAAATGTTGACTTACTAAAAGATGAATCTGAATCGTATGTATACATATAAGTATCCTTAACACTCTCTTTCACGCTGATAACAATAGCAATAATGGTATTACTGATGTGAAATTTAAAATGATTTCCTTTCGTTTCATTTGGACTGGCCAATTGATCATTATAGCATTCTCACTTTCAGCGCTCTCCCCCTTAGCATACGTTCTTGTAACGTTTCGTTTTCGTTTAATATATTAAAGTCCCCGGACGCAGTAACGTTTAGGGGACTCTCTTGCAACAAGTTTATTTTCCTCTCACATACTTTACACTGCGTTCAAAAATGTTGGGTTGCTTCAGCTACATCGTGGATGAGGCGCGTCCATTTAATGTGCTGTTTCGTAAAATGGTAAAATAAATCTTCAACCGTGTTACATTGTTTTTAAACTATAATTTTAAAAACTCTTTTTTTGATTGTTGACTGAAGGCAGCGTACGACCCCACACAACTCACAGCGATATGGAAGCGGTTATAGAATCTATAGTCCACGTCATCACACGATGCGTGACACAAGTTTTAATTAGCTTGAAAGACTCCAACTTCTTCACCTATAACGGGGATCGGCGCGCAATTAACACCTAAATAAGCACCTACTCCTGTGCGAAAAGAGTCCTTAACGGCGACAATTGCAAGGATTCTGTTTACACGAACAATCGCTTAGCTCACTAATATGCGTAAACAATATGGCAAGCAATTGACTCACCTGTTGAAACAAACCCTTTCCACGTGTGTTTAGCAAGTGTGTGCTTTGATCTACCAACCGTATGGTCACAGCACTCAGGTGCGTCACGCTGCACTGTCACGAATACGAAAGCATTCAACTTATGAGTTAGGGGGAAAAGGGCTCCCACATGATCTTTTTCCACACTCAAACTAAAGACTAAGCTCAACGGTGTTTTTATAGCGTTTGCCTTGAAGTCCAGTCCGTAGGCTAGTAGGAATAGTCCAGTGTGTGGGACTGTAAAAAGAGCAGCGTGCTCGTTCATCACTGAGGTTGTAGGTCGGGATGGTGAGATGGGCTGTGGGTTGGGGGGTGAGGGGAGGGGAGGGGAGGGGGAGGCAGATAAGTTATGGTGGGGAAGGGGAGGGTAAGATGGGAGATGTTGGATGGGGAAGATGCCATTGTTTATGGAAGAAGTGGAGTGGAACTAGACGGAGATAATTGAATTAAGTTAAATTAAATATGAGACGCGTGCGTGCGTGTGATCCCGAGGGTTGTACACAGGTGACTCCATAGAAGATCATAAACGCAGGTGATATAATTAGAAAAAAACACAGTGTACAATTGTTGATATTACTGCTTGTTAATGTGTTTGTTTATTTGTATGCATTATCGTATATAATAATTACATAGTATTATTATATCTCGATCGTATATCGCTTTCTAAACCTCTAACAATCAATCAGGGTTGCTGAGGACAGGGAAAGATGGAGTACGCTGGTTAAACGATCATCTGTGGTGCCCCTACCACCTCCGAGTTATGGGATAGGATAGTATAGGGATAGGACAACCTCTAACGTTCTTTCTGGGTCTTTGCTATGAGGCGGGTTCTTTACGAGAAATTCAGACTTCCCCAAACTCCTAAACCCCGAAATTCACGCTCCCTTCTTCCCCTTTCCCTCCCCTACTTCTTCAATCATTATTCTTCTCCCACCCCCGTCTTCCCTATATTCACTCGTCCTAGCGTGCTCCGTCAACCATGACAAGGGCTCGTAAGGAATATAAAAGAATCGCATCGTTGGTTTGTGTGGTGTGTGATGTTAGAACGAATGCTGGTCATTGGCTCGAATCGTTTTTTTTCCTTTCGGATTTGAAATTCAATTTTCTATTGTTCTGAACGGGAAACTTAACTCTGAATAAAGATTATGTTACGTCCGCCAGAGACAATGAACGTAAATTATATTATATTTTAGGGGTAATGTTTTATTTAAGTTTGCTGTTTGGGTGCCATTTATGTGTATTCTTGCTAGATGATTTGAGTACTTCTTGAATACACGGTTTTTATCTCAAATCGGAAACCGATGAAACGAGTTATAACAAGGTGTAACGAATTCAAAGTAACGGGATGTTGATGAAGCGGGGTTTGATTTAGCAGGATTAGATGTTGCGGCATTCGATGTAACAAGAATCGTAAAATGACAGGACTTTATGTAACGGAACGTCGATGCAGCGGTATTCGATCAATCCATGTAACCATGTTCTTTCTATGTAGCGTTTTATCGAAAGAATAATTATTCGATGAAGCGACATTCGATGTAAAGCGATTCGATGTTTTGTAACTCTTCAAGAGTTCCATGTACTGTCATTCGATGTAACGTGTAGCCCGTGTATTGTTGCTCGCGGAAATCTTACCTTATCCTTCCAAGCATACTTTACTCATAACTTTAACTTTCAACATCTGTCTGGATGTCTTAGCTGTCAGGACGGCCGTTAGCTGTGAGTGATCGCCGGCCATTGCTCCTCTCCGCCCTAAACCCCATCCCCACTTCTCCACTTCCCTTCCCTCGCTATTTAGGCCCGCGTCGCATGCGCAACTAGTACTTCCGGCGTCGCTTTATGTAATGATACGTTGCGGCGCCGCTTGTTGACACGTCATCGTGTGTGTGTGTGTGTGTGTGTGTGTGAGAGAGAGAGAGAGAAGAGAGAGAGAGAGAGAGAGAGAGATTGCGCTTTTGTCAGTGTACGAGCGCGCACACGCATGCTCATAAATGACAATTATATTCTTCCATACTTTTGCAACTTTTAATACTGAAACCTGAACATTATATTGTACCACCATCACCGCTAACAACAACAACAAAAACGATAACAACAACAAAAACTTAATTTTGGAATGAAACTACCGAGTAGGCCTATTAGAAACGAACACGAAAGAGTATACAGCTAAAGTGAAATTGTGGAAGTTTGTAGCTCGAAGACAAACGACTCTTTCATCTCGTTCAAAGCCCCTGGACTTTAGCGAGGAGGCAGCACCACTGGGAAAAAAACAAACAAAACAAAAAACAAAACAAAAAACACGCACACATACACGCACGCACGCACACACACACACACACACACACACACACAAGACAACACACACGCAGAAGAAGAAAACAGACAAGATGGAAGGGCCTTAAGAGAACCCCAAATGGTAATTAACTTGCCCAAACGTTGTGGGGGATTTTCTTCTGTAATACCCGCAGCTAATAGCCAAGTCGGCATGGCGTTTGATGGGAATACTTCAACAAACACAGAACCATCGGATATCTATAAGACCCAATTGATGAATACTCTCTGTTAGTCTGTACTGTACCTTGATACTCTGTTTCCACTCTAGGCTGGGCACTCTCTCTCTCGCTCTTACTTCCTCTGCCTCTTCAGGGTGATTCCTAGGCACGGGGCGTGATCTTGAGGTTGAAACACCAGCAGCAGCTAAAGCTCTGGCTCATGGGCTGCGCAACCCAACTCATCCCCAACAACTGCGGACTGCTGAGTGTCAATATAAAGAAAGAACTATTCATTGTGTGAACATCGTAGGACATCGTAAACGTAGTCTAAGTTTGGGTTTTAGTTTTTGGTTTAGTTTGATTTGGCTTGCTTCTATACGCGTGGGGTTGATTCTCTATGGGTGTCGCGTTAGGACTAGTTTTAACTCTGCTTGTTGACTATTTAGCATTGTGTAGTCTTTGTAATAGTAGAGAGTCAGTCTATTACACAGCAGCAATTAAATTACAGCACACTGCGAGCCTGAGCCACACACACAGCGCAGTGACGTCAGCACTTAAGTTTTGAATCGGACCGTTGGAACCAATGGGAGAGCTTAGGCAAAGTGGTTGGAGCCAGTTTGACTGGGTCCAAACCACGCACAGTTTTGGTCAGTTGGGAGGAATACACCGAAGTGTGAACAGCTAGATAGCTAGAGAAATCTCTACACACTTAGACCAGGAAGCAGGACTTAGAAGCATAGAATTCTATCAAGTCACAACGGGCCTGAACTTGTCAAACAGGTAAATGAACACCCTTCTGTTTCATCGTGATATATTTATATTATTGTTGAAATTATGTTTGTGGAATTTGCTATGCATAAATGTGAATTATTAATCCGAATTTGCGTGACCATGTGGAAGAGCCGACCACGAGGCGAAACACGACCGGTTACGCCGCCATGTTGTATCCCGTACGGAACCACTGTTGTTTAACTTATATGTATGTTTGCAGACCAGTGGCTGTACCACGGAATGTTTATAATATTATTAATTCTATATGTGTATAGTTAGCCACGTTTGATATTTATATATGTATAGGAATTTAGAGTGAGATTCCAGTGGAACCCGGAAGTAGCAGAATGTTCGTCGCTTATGTATAGAGATGTGGAGCTATCACTGAGGGCTACTTTGGCTTTCAGTGAGACGCTCTGCACAAACCGATTATTCAGGGTTGTGCAGAATTTCGTCTCTTATATTACAGACGAGCGGGCGAGCTATCCCGAGCTATCCTGGGCGCACCACTCCACAGAAACGACTGGTTGGCGGAGTATCCTCTACCGCACAAGACGGAAAGAGCGACCCGGAAAACTCCCTGTCAGACCCCACAGCGTGGCAAGGGAACCCAACTACACAACGACACAGGTGGACCAGAAGCTACCTCACAGAAGGACTTCGAACCCCCACTCATGAGTTAAGTGCATAACACGAAGGTGCACTTAAACTGATTATAACAGGACCACAGTAGTCCAACTCTTCAGAAACTGTAAAACGGACCACAGTAGTCCAAATCTACATGAATTCGAATAGAAAGTGCCCGATGAAGATATAACAGCTGCCTAGACTATCAGCGAGCGAACTATTAGCAGTGACTGAGACATTTTAAGTTAGATTAGTACTTAGAGAATCTTGTATAGAGTAGAAGAAATAAATGTGTGATTTTAACTGTTATCAAGTGGCTGGACTACTTATGATTCATAGCCGTGTGAAAGCTAGTGTGACAGTATTCTTTTACCATTTTTCTATCTATTTCTGTACCCCAACCTTAACACAGAACGAGCGAAACAAATAAATTTATTAAAGTAATTCATAGGGTGACTTACTAGCAGTTCCCACCGAATAAACGTGAGGGTCCATAATTCCATTGTGCAGAGCCCCTAAACCCCACGTGACACTTTAATTGGCGAGCCTAGCTAGGATCTGTGTATAATAGGAATTGGGTATAACCGGACCTAAGTACAATAAAATTAGATAACAGTAGAAGTAGAATAACTTAGAATAGTGGTAACAAGGACTAATCAGTTTGGGTGCACTATTCTTTAGTTAAAAACTTTTTTGCTTCAAATATTTTTGTGCCTGTATGTTGCATTGTTCTTTTGCAGGTTTTGCTTAAATAACTGTTGTATGCCATTTGACTCTTGTTTTATTCTATTATTGATTACGAATTGTATGGTCTTTGCATTGTTTTTATTGAATTGCAATATTGCTAGTGTTTTGGTATTCCACGTGATTCAGAGGTTGTTCATAGACACGTTTGGCAATGTCGGACCCAGTGGCCTTGAGATTGCGCTTCAAGGAATTAGGGGAAGCTTTACACTTAGCAGGGGGAGACCTAATTGCGTATATCAATGCAGAGGTAGAGAAGCAGGAGGCTAAGGCAGAGAGAGCAGCAGAGAGGAGGCGAAGAAACTCGAAGCGGCAGAGAGAGCTGCAGAGAGAGAACAGAAAAAAGCAGAACTAGAAGCAGAGCAAAAGAAACTAGCATTAGAAGCAGAGCAGAAGAAACTAGCATTAGAAGCAGAGCAAAAGAAAGCAGAGTTAGAAGCAGCAAGAGAACAGAAAAAAGCAGAGTTAGAAGCAGCAAGAGAACAGAAGAAAATAGAATTAGAAGGAGAACAGAAGAAGGCAGCATTAGCAGCAGAGAGAGAAGCAGAAGTTAGGAAATGGGAGTATGAGCGGGCAGAAAAAGAAAAAGAGAGGGAAGAAAAGGAAAAAGAAAGACAGCATGAGTTAGAGCTAAGAAGATTGGGATCAGGAGTTTCAAGTTCTTCCTCAACCCCTCCCCACTCAGATCAGCTAGAGGTAGCATCCAACCCTGTACAAGGAATGTCATTTCCACTGGGAACATTCAATGAGAGAGAAGAAGGTCTAGATCTCTATCTGACTAGGTTTGAGCGTAGCAACAGAGTACAAACTAGATCCCACTCATTGGTCCTTTAAGCTTAGTCAAGGGCTTAGAGGAAAGGCTTATGACATCTACAGTAAGCTACCGACTGACAGAGTGACTGACTATCACAAAGTAAAAGAGGCACTCCTAACGGGATTCGAACTAACAGGAGAATGCTATCGGCAAAAGTTCCGCACCAATCGGAGAGTGAAAGGAGAGAGCTATGCGCAGTTCGCGGATCGGTTGTCCGCAATGCTGGATAAGTGGATTAGCCAGTCAGCCACGGCTAAGACGTATGATGGACTGACAGAACTGTTAGTATGGGAACAGCTACGGGAAACCATGACTCCCGAGCTGAGAACATTCTCAGTCGAGCAGGGCGCGGAAAGACTAGAAGATCTGGTCAAGGTCGCAGATAGGTACGTGGCCGCACACGGAGAAGCCAAGAGCTTCAGGCGAGACCTAAAGCCTAACGGGAAAGAGGCACAGAAACGAAGCCCTAACCGGGAAGAGCGCACCGCGAATAAGCCGAATAACCCCAGACCTGGGCAAAATAAAGGACCCAACACGGAATTCGGGAAAAGAGGTCCCGCAGAACAGAGACGGTATTGTTCGTTCTGCAACAGAAACAATCACTCCACCGCAGAATGTTTCAAGTTGGCCGCACAACGTAGGGAAGAGCGCGAAAGCCGGCCAGCGCACAGAGTTCTAACTCAAAGTAGCGGTAGCAAGCCACACACAATCGGAGATCACCCATCGGTGACAGACACGGTCAAGGTCAACGGAAAAGAAGCGAACTGTCTGTATGACACAGGTCTGTCATACGACGCGATAGTTAGCGAATCTCTTGTATCGCGCGCGGACTTGACAGACAAGACAGTCGACTTACAAGGAGCAGACTTGACGAAACCGACGACTACTTGCCCAATAGCATGGATCGAAGTAGAGAGTAGGTACGTCACAGGACGAATCCAAGCAGCTGTTTTACAGAAACCCCTGTATGATCTAGTGCTAGGTTGTAGGTATGTGTTCTTAGGCACGCCCCCTAAAACTGTAGAGATAGCTGCAGTGCAAACCAGGGCCCAAGCTAAAACCCAACCACCCCAGCCCGAGTTCGCTCCGAATCCAGGACTCGAAGAGATCAAAACAGCACAGAAAGAAGACACCTCGATAGCGAAGTGCTTCCAGAAGCTACCCAAGGCGCACACACCCCCGCACAAGGGAGACTTCTACATGGAAGAGGGAGTTCTACATCGACAAGGAGATGGAGATCACACCCAACTAGTACTACCAGCCACCCTTCGAGCCCAAGTACTAGAATTAGGCCACAGCATGCCACTCAGCGGACACATGGGAATTGGAGCCACAGTGCAGAGAATCAGCGCACACTACTATTGGCCAGGAATCACGGAGGATGTCAAGCGCTACGTGAAATCTTGCCACCAATGTCAACGATATTCCCCGCGACATCACACCGTACCAGTTACCTTAGGACCATCGGTAGTAGTCGGCGTGCCATTCCAGCAAGTCTCAGTAGACATAGTAGGACCACTGCCCATGACCAAGAAGCGGAACAGATTTCTACTCACACTCGTCGACGCATGTACGATGTGGTGCGAAGCAGTCCCGTTGCCAGCGATCGACACCAAGAAGATTGCAGATGCACTCATCGCCATCTTTACCAGAGTCGGATTCCCGGACAGCATTAGAACGGACAACGGATCTCAGTTCACCGGCCGCCTGATGCAAGACGTGTTCGAGTTGATACAAGTTCATCACATTCGCACACCACCATACCACCCAGCCAGCAACGGACAAGTAGAAAGACTGAATGGAACCCTCCTCACCATACTCAGGAAAGTCGCCGACGACAATCCAGAAGCGTGGGACACCTACGTGAATGCGGCACTGTTCGCATACCGAGAAACGCCCCATGCAGCCACAGGCTACACCCCGTCAACATTGCTATTCGGCAGACCTCTAGCAGGACCGCTAGAAGCCCTACGCAGAAGTGGACGGAAGCCAAGATAGACGACACACCAAGAGGTGCCACCAAGTACGTCGCAGACCTGCAGGAAACCCTCAAAGCAACGTGGAAGAAAGCTGGTGAAGCACTGAAGAAGGCAAGAGCCCGTCAGGCGAAGTACTACAACCGCCACGCGAAGGACCGAGAACTGCAAGTCGGCGATCAAGTGCTACTCTTACTTCCAAGTGGAACCAACAAGCTGGACATCGCTTGGAAAGGACCGTACCGGGTGACTGCCAAGAAATCCAAGACAGTCTACCAAGTAGAGGTGAACGGGAGAGCCCGATACCACCACATCAATCTCCTCAAGAAGTACACGGACCGACCAGCGACCCCCAGCACTCACAACTTGTTAGCCATCGCCATCGCGGAAGAAGGAGAAAGCATGGAGACCAATGCAGTAGAGTATCCCCTGCACTCCAAAGAAACCTACAAAGACGTGATACTCAACGGAGACCTAGCCGCTAAACAACGACAGCAAGTACTCAGGTCATTCGACAACATCAGACTGTGCTCACAGACCGACCAGGGAGGACAGACCTCGTCGAAGTAACCTTAACGGTGACCGACCCAACACCCGTCCGCCAGAAGCTCTACCCGATGCCACTGTCTCAGCAGCGAGCCATCAAGGAAGAGATAGACACCTTACTGGCAGCCGGAATCATCTCAGAGTCTACTTCACCCTACAGCGCAGGCACGGTATTGTTGCGAAAACCCAACGGAGAGCATCGACTGTGCATCGACTTCAGACTGTTGAATGCCGTAACGCAGTTCCAGCCAGAGCCACTCCCGGACCAGACAGACCTATTTGCCAAGCTACAGCGAGCGAAGTACTTCTCACGCATCGACCTCAGCAAAGGATACTACCAGATACCAGTGCAACCGCAAGTCCGAAAGTACCTAGCGTTTAGCACTATGGAAGGACACTTCGAGTTCAATGTACTTCCATTCGGACTCCACAACGCACCCAGCATCTTCAGCGCCATCATGATGCGAAAACTCCTGGCACCCCTGAGCAGCGAGCACCTACATTCGTTTATGGACGACATCCTCATCGCAACACCTACGTGGGAGGAACATGTCACGCTCCTACAACAACTACTCGCCCGCCTCAGAGACACGGGATTGACGGCAAGACCCACCAAATGTCAGATTGGATTCACAGAACTAGAATTTCTGGGACACACCATCAGTCAAGGAAGCCTGCGACCGGTAGAAAAGACAGTGAAACGCCTACTCGACGCTCCTAGGCCCAAGACCAAGAAGGAAGTGCAGTCGTTTCTAGGACTATGCGGCTTCTACCAGAAGTTCATCCCCAACTACAACAGCATCGCCGTACCACTGACAAATGGAACCCGGAAAATCGCCCCGGACAAAGTTGTATTGGCAGCCGAATGCGAGACAGCATTCCAAACACTCAAGGACAGAATGACATCGGCGCCAGTACTCCACCTACCCGATTTGACTCAGCCATTCGTTCTTCGCACCGACGCAAGCGACTTAGGCCTCGGAGCAGTACTGCTACAGCGCGACCCCAAGAATGCGGAGACGCTATTCCCTGTCGCCTACGCCAGCAGAAAATTGAGACCCACTACGCCACGTCGGAGAAGGAATGCCTTGGACTAGTCTGGGCCATACAGAAATTCCAACTCTACCTGTATGGGACCCACTTCACAGTTCAGGTGGACCATCAACCACTATCGTTCCTGGCAGCCTCCAAGTCTTTGAACTCTCGCCTGATGCGATGGGCACTCACCCTTCAGGCATACTCATTCCACATCGAGTACATCGCCGGCAAAGAGAACCACGGAGCCGACTACCTCAGTCGCCATCTCGTGGAGGACCCAGCAGCTGTCGCCCACCCAACACAACTAAGGGCCACAGCACCAGAATTCGTCCCCGCCCAGTAATACCCTGTCACTAGAGTCCATAGCTACCTGGCACAGCATTGCAGCTCAGGTAGAGCAACTTACTTAGCTTGTAAATAGGACCCTAGGATAGTGCAGCGTTAAACTAGGCTCTGTAGTAGAAAAAGGTCGAATCCAGTAGTCATCGCCTTTTTTCAGTTGAGGGAGCCTGTCGCGTTAGGACTAGTTTTAACTCTGCTTGTTGACTATTTAGCATTGTGTAGTCTTTGTAATAGTAGAGAGTCAGTCTATTACACAGCAGCAATTAAATTACAGCACACTGCGAGCCTGAGCCACACACACAGCGCAGTGACGTCAGCACTTAAGTTTTGAATCGGACCGTTGGAACCAATGGGAGAGCTTAGGCAAAGTGGTTGGAGCCAGTTTGACTGGGTCCAAACCACGCACAGTTTTGGTCAGTTGGGAGGAATACACCGAAGTGTGAACAGCTAGATAGCTAGAGAAATCTCTACACACTTAGACCAGGAAGCAGGACTTAGAAGCATAGAATTCTATCAAGTCACAACGGGCCTGAACTTGTCAAACAGGTAAATGAACACCCTTCTGTTTCATCGTGATATATTTATATTATTGTTGAAATTATGTTTGTGGAATTTGCTATGCATAAATGTGAATTATTAATCCGAATTTGCGTGACCATGTGGAAGAGCCGACCACGAGGCGAAACACGACCGGTTACGCCGCCATGTTGTATCCCGTACGGAACCACTGTTGTTTAACTTATATGTATGTTTGCAGACCAGTGGCTGTACCACGGAATGTTTATAATATTATTAATTCTATATGTGTATAGTTAGCCACGTTTGATATTTATATATGTATAGGAATTTAGAGTGAGATTCCAGTGGAACCCGGAAGTAGCAGAATGTTCGTCGCTTATGTATAGAGATGTGGAGCTATCACTGAGGGCTACTTTGGCTTTCAGTGAGACGCTCTGCACAAACCGATTATTCAGGGTTGTGCAGAATTTCGTCTCTTATATTACAGACGAGCGGGCGAGCTATCCCGAGCTATCCTGGGCGCACCACTCCACAGAAACGACTGGTTGGCGGAGTATCCTCTACCGCACAAGACGGAAAGAGCGACCCGGAAAACTCCCTGTCAGACCCCACAGCGTGGCAAGGGAACCCAACTACACAACGACACAGGTGGACCAGAAGCTACCTCACAGAAGGACTTCGAACCCCCACTCATGAGTTAAGTGCATAACACGAAGGTGCACTTAAACTGATTATAACAGGACCACAGTAGTCCAACTCTTCAGAAACTGTAAAACGGACCACAGTAGTCCAAATCTACATGAATTCGAATAGAAAGTGCCCGATGAAGATATAACAGCTGCCTAGACTATCAGCGAGCGAACTATTAGCAGTGACTGAGACATTTTAAGTTAGATTAGTACTTAGAGAATCTTGTATAGAGTAGAAGAAATAAATGTGTGATTTTAACTGTTATCAAGTGGCTGGACTACTTATGATTCATAGCCGTGTGAAAGCTAGTGTGACAGTATTCTTTTACCATTTTTCTATCTATTTCTGTACCCCAACCTTAACACAGAACGAGCGAAACAAATAAATTTATTAAAGTAATTCATAGGGTGACTTACTAGCAGTTCCCACCGAATAAACGTGAGGGTCCATAATTCCATTGTGCAGAGCCCATAAACCCCACGTGACAATGGGTTGGTGGGTGTTGGAGGGTTGGAGGCAAATCTCGTAATTATTGTAATAGCCGTTTAACCAAACCAACCTATGTATCTATAGACGTGGTTTTTACACAGTGGATGATGCGTGTGAGGGTATAACGTTCGT
>CM072513.1:24604189-24989189 GCA_036898135.1 Oncomelania hupensis
CTAAGACAGAGATTAGATGATGAAAATATAAAATTGCCACTACAACTGCAGTTTCATCCCTATAGAATTGTATATGATATAGAGACGTATTTTCCCAATACACCACATATCCAGGATAATCCTACACAATTAACATTTTTAGAAGAACACGTACCGCTTTCCATCAGTATATGTAGCAATGTACCTGGATTTACACAACCACAATGTTTCATCACCACAGGCAACCCAGAAGAGTTGGTGCGTGAAACCATGAGGCACTATACACCATCCAAAAAGCTTCACATTCCATTCTAAAAGAGGTAGCCAAACCAGTTTTTAAAAAAATCAAGAAGCGTTTAGAAGTGATCGCCGAAACGGATGAACATGTTGAATTTCACCCACTCAATGAACTTAAAGATCAATTATCTACATTTATTGAAAGCATTCCTGTGATTGGGTTTTCCAGCGGGAAATACGACTTAAATGTTTTGAAACCTTATTTGGCTAAATATTTTTGTGAAACTGAGCCCGACCCTGGCATGAATCTAAATAAAGAGAAAGAGGATGATGCTGAAGATGAGGATGAAGATGAGGATGAGGAGGAAACAGAAGAAGAGGATGATGAAGAAGAAGAAGAAGAAATAACACCTGAAGCTAGAAAGAGAAAAAAGTCGAGTATACAAAAAACACAAATGAAGAAAGCAAAAACAACCTCCAAAAATCGGATGATCAAAAAAGGCAACCAGTTTTTGGTCCTTTCAAATGCTAAATTAAGATTTTTAGACATCACCAATTATTTGGCGCCTGGTTTTTCTTATCGCCAATATTTAGCAGCCTACAAGTGCTCTCTACAGAAATCATTTTTTCCTTATCAATATATCACATCACTGGACAAATTGGATGAGCCACAGCTACCTCCCAGAGAGGCCTTTTTTAGTGATCTAACCAAAAGTACCATCACGGAAGAGGAGTATCAAAGCTGTCAAGTGGAATGGGATGCCCAAAAGATGCGCACATTACGAGAATGGCTCATACATTACAATAACATGGACTGTGTGCCATTTTTAGAAGCTATTGAAAAGCAGACGCATTTTTTTCAAGACTTGGGTTTAGACATGTTCTATGACGGCGTGACACTACCAGGGCTAACAGATCGCTTTTTGCACTCAAGTTGCCGCAATTTTTTTGCGCTTTGTGATGAGCAGGATAAAGATATGTATTATACAATGCGGGATTCGGTGTGTGGTGGTCCAGCCATTGTTTTTCATAGATACCATGAAAAAGATGTCACCTACATCAGATCGGCGGACCCCAACATCGTTTCTCCAAAACTCTGCAAGACCATTGAGGGATATGACGCAAATAGCCTATATCTGAAATGTATGTCAGAACCTATGCCGGTAGGGTTTTATTTAAGAAGAAAGGCAGAAGAGGGATTTTATTTAGATTGGAAAAAAAATCGACAGAGCAAGATTTGTTTGGAATGGTTAGAATATATAGCAGCTAAAGAAAAGAGAGACATCCAACATCAATATAATAGGGGAGTAGAAAAAAGGCTAGGAGGAAGAAAGCTTCCCGTGGATGGTTGGGAACAGAAATCAAACACGGCATTTCAATTTCACGGCTGTTATTGGCATGGGCATGATTGCCGCCTAACACAAAATTTGGACCCCGACTTAAAAAAGAAGAGAGCCGACGACACACAGGAAAAAGATGCGTATTTACAAAAAATCGGCATCAATCTACGCATCATGCGAGAGTGCCAATGGCAAATTACAGAAAGAAAAACAAGAAAGAAGTGGCACATTGGGCGCCTCGAGTTGAGTCTGGACCCGCCTTCTATAGTGGAGGCATGACCGAAAAGGAGATCTTGGAGCATGTGAGGACTGGGGCCATGTTTGGATTCGTGGAAGTTGATATTGAGGTTCCGGATCAACTCAAACCTCGATTTGAAGAATTTCCACCAATCTTCAAAAACACCAACGTCGGCCGAAATGACATCGGTCCTCACATGAAGGCGTTTGCGGAGGCGCATGGCTTCTTAAAACAACCACAACGCTCCCTCATTTCCAGTTTTCGTGGAGAAAAAATATTGCTTATCACCCCCCTACTCCAGTGGTATTTGCAACAAGGGCTACGAGTCACCAAAATCCATCAGGTGATTCAATACAACCAACAGCCCTGCTTCCAGAAATTTACAGACAAGGTGACCAGCGCCCGACGAGAGGCAGACTTGGATTATGACAAGGCCATCATTGCAGCAGCTTACAAATCGTGGTGAGTCCTTTTTTTTTTAACATGTGTACACATTTTTAATACTATGCACACCCAAATTTTTAAAAGTGCACGCCAAAATACAATAAAATGCATTGGAAACAAAACACACAACCCGTGCATCGATGGTATCATATCCATGCATCGATAATATCATGCGCATGCACGTGTGCACGCATGTGCGAATGACTAAACAGACATTTTTAATACTCTGTACGCGCATTTTTTGTAATGCTGCACGGCCAAATTTAAAACAATGCACGCCAAAATACAATAAAATGCATTGGAAACAAAACACACAACCCGTGCATCGATGGTATCATGTCCATGCATCGATAATATCATGCGCATGCACGTGTGCGCGCATGTGTGAGTGACTAAACGCGCATGCACGGCCAAATTTGAATCACTGGCCCCACTCAAATTTGAAAAGACTGCACGCCAAAATACAATAAAATACATTGAAAACAAAACACGCAACCCGTGCACCACCAATGGCGTGAGTGCGTACGTGCGTTTGTGTGCGCGTGCGTGTGTGCGTGCGTGTGCGCGTGTGTGCGCGCGTGTGTGCGCGCGTGTGTGCGCGCGTGTGTGTGCGTGCATGCGCACGTGTGTGTGTGTGTGTGTGTGTGTGTGTGTGTGTACGTACCTAACCATAACAGTGGGTTTATGCATAGGTTACACTTACGTGCAACTGGGTTTAAAAAAATACTGGGTTCCAAAATCTGAAACTCAGTTTTTTTAAAACCGGCTTTGCAATAGGAATAACAAAAAAAGTGTATACGCAAAGTCTGAGCGGTGAAACCCACAATTGCGGTTGAGTCAACTTTGAGTTTGAGCCAGTTAACATGCCGCGATGTGTGTTCCCGCTGGTCAACCAGTCGAATACACGCACTGTCAGGGGAAGTAACTCGGAACGCCACACGCTACGAGCCGGCTGGCAAGATGGAGGTACGTGTTTTTTCGTTTTATTCAGTTGTGTTTTGTCCTTCTGTCTCTGTGTTCTTTAATCTATATTTTGTGCTTCTAGGATGTGGCTTTAAAATGTTCCCTTGTTAAAATTTCAAGCTTTTTCGGTGTGCTTTTGTACTTTTAAAATCATATCAATTTTCGTGTGGATGTTGTGGTCGATTGTCAACACAGGGTCTGCATTTTTGTTTGTTACTTTTTGAAGAACACAAAAATAAATTTGCTGCATTTTAAGCGTCCTAGTATCTGATATTAATGAAGAGTCTTGTGAAGTCTCTTGAACATTGAAACAGTTACCATGAGAAATGTATGTCTCCTTTGTTCACACTGGGGTTTTCAAAACTTGCATTTTTTCTCATTTACAAAAAAGACGGTCAGTGAAGATAGTACAAGAAGTAAATAAGGGAGGTATTGATGTGTTATTTTATTCATATGTAGATTGATTAAATAAATGTTTAAAAATATTTTTGCAGAATAACAATTTTAGTAGGCAAAATGCAATGTTATCAGAATAAAAAACAATAAGCTTTTAACGTGTACCATTTATTATACTGCAACTTTTATTTTTCTGTATTTTCCTTGTGTTCTGATGTAATTTAAAAAAAACCACATGTTGCAACAAACAGTAAAATACAAAATTCTGGCTGCCGTTACCTACATAAGTTATAGCTTTTGGTTTATGGTTCACCTGTCTGTTTTCCTTGGATGAAGGGAAATAGAATATGTGAAAACTGATTGATGCATTAAACTGCTTAACATTTGGATATTTTGTGGAGACCAAGCGTGTTTGCCAGTATTAAATTGTTGTATCTGGCAAACTCCAACAGTCTCAGACCCCTGTCATTTGTCTCGTTGTTGCAGTGGGGTCCACATTAATAGCTAGAGCACCATTTTCAGATCTGCATCTACTCCATTTCCCAAATTGTTAGCTGTAATTCTGAGTAAGCATAATTATTTTAATAAATTCTGTTATTCCTTTTTTTTCCCAGAACATCCTGTTATGCCTCGAGTTTATCCGGTTGCGGAGAAGTCGCTGTAGTCCGACGACGACCCAGGAGGCGTTTGGAAGGAAGACGTCCCACTCCATCACCATCAACATCTTCATCGCCTTCATTGTACTCATCAGGTGACAGCTGGTGTGTGTCAGTACTTATTGAATTTTATAATATTGTTGTTCGCTTTGAAAAAAACACTCATTGATTGCTGTATAAAATCGGTGCCACAGCAAAGCAGTTAACAACTGGCAGCTCCACGCCTCAGATCAAACTGTGACCTGCTAACACAAGGTGTTGGTGGTATATTGTTTCTACATTGCAAAGAGGGAGGTGAGGAGAGCTTGGATGAGGGAGGAGAATGGGGGGGGGGGGGAACATTAGTGTTCATGGCAGAGCTAGACATCCTTGTTGAATAAGATCAAAATTTTAGCTCAATTTTACAGTTGTTAATGGGGCACATGAAATGCAGATTACATTATTATAATGTACACAATTCGCTCTGGGCTTTTCAGGTTGTGTAGGTATGCTTTGGATTTTAAAAAGCAGGCATGTTGAGGAACCTTTGTACTTGTGCTTTCATGGGGTGGCCTCGTGGCGCAGTTGATAAGTCGCCGGTTTCCTATGCCGAAGGTCGCGGGTTCGATTCCCGCAAGGGGCGAACGTATGTGACTTAGGTACGAGACTATTGAGGTCACCGAGGATTTTCTCCGGGCACTCCGGTTTCCTCCATCCCTTCAATAATGGTACAGGATGCAGTCAATATAAAAATTTCAAAAATAAAAAGTTCGATTTTCTTCTGTCTTCTAATAGCGATTTCCCTGCCTTTACACCACCTGTTTGAGTGATGTATGTGTATTTGGTGTGTGAGAGGGTAAATGAGACAGGTGAGCGTGTATGTTGGTATAGATCGCCGCGCTTTGAGCCTTGGGGAAAGGCGCGTACATAGCATCCTGTATTATTATTTATTATTATTTACTGAGTAGCTAGTAAGCATAAGAGTTTCTATAACTATTTTATAACTTGGTTGCTAGTAGCTAGTGTGTCGAAGTGGTTAGTGGGAAAAAATGCTGTCCCACTTCCTCCGGGCTTTTGTGCCCTTTTTTCCCCAACCTCTACCCCCTAAACTTTAAATGTGTTTTGCTTGTTTCTTTTACACTTTAAAGAGGGTGAGTAGTACATTCATGTACAAGAAAATTAAAGTCCCGAATATAATATTTCATTGATGAATCAGTAGACAGTATTGTCAGTCAATCCCTTTTTGTAGTTGAGCCAGTTCAAGCCTCTACTCTTTTCAACTTCCATTCCCTTCTCCCACCCCAGGCCCACCACCCCACCCTTTGACCATCCTCATCCCTTGGTTTGAAAATGTTCTTATGCCGCTGAATTTGTTCTGTTGTTTAAACCCTGTGTTCTGATGCTGCTACTTGTTCGCAGGAGGGCTGAAGAGCAGCATGAGGATTCTAAAGACTCTAATTCATCGGAAGGTTCAGTCAAGAAACAAGCTAGAAAAAGGCGTCAAAGCCAGCAGACCGAAATGCATACAGCATCCCCATCATCAGCTTTGTTGCTGCCATCAGTGCTACCCCGTTCTCCAGGGTGTGAACCAAGTGCCATGAATCGTTTAGATATAGAATATATATTCAAATTTGTTTGCAAATCTATTCAAGATGAGTCCTAAATAGTAAAAAATTGCATGTTTAAATAATAATAATAATGTTCGTCATTTGTAAGGCGCCTTAGCCTAAGGATCAAGGCGCTGGCCGATACAGGATCTAACTCAAACCGCCCGAGACGCCACCCGCAGCCTTTGGGCGCATGGTCTGACGCCCGGACAACTGAGCACAATCCTGGGCAGCCAGGGATGGAGGAGAAGGACCAAGTGCATGCTGGGTGTGTTCTTGTTACCGGCACTCACCCGTCTAGGACATGAGCGTCAGGATCTTTAAAGTCCGTTATGATGGAATGCATGCGACACAGACTAGACCTCGGTTTATACTCTCATCCGAAGGAGAAGGAAAACAGGAGTAAAGTGTCTTTACCAGGGACACAACACAATGGCCCGGCCAGGGCTTGAACCCGGGACCTTCAGTTAATGTTGTCTGTCTGTCTGCCTTCCATCTGTGCAAAACTTTAAAGTGGCTAATTACACGATACCTCGAAAATTATCAGTGATTGAATGACTACACTTCAAGGTCAAGGTCACAGGTTCAACAAATGTTAGTCAAGCTATGTCAATTTTCCACAAAATTTCTTGTTAATCCTAAGTTATTAATATTAACTAAACTTCAGCTTGTTTGATGCATGATAGGTATCAATGAGACGCACATGCATATTTTGTCAACCTTGCTCCAAGGTGAAGGTCATTGGAGATGTCCAAAATAATAAAATCTTTTGCTGTAGTTTATTTTATCGTACATGAGTGCATTTATAGCTGGAGGTCAAGGTCAAGAGCATCGAAATATCAAAGCTTGTATTACTTTGCATTTTAAACCCACCGTTTCAATCATTTAACTTTTTTTTCTGGCATCTCATTTTTGTGTTATTTATTGGGAGTTCCATAAGGAGCATGTGAGTCATATGGACTTGCCTTTCCAGTGATTGATGGTGTTCATCATGTTCAAAGCTTTTTGAGGTGCTACTTGTCATTAAGTAATGGAAATTTACTGCTCTGTATTGTGTAGACTAGTTTTTAGGCCCGTTTTGTTATGTAGTAGATTTCTGTCTTAAACTTAAGAGAAAGCGTGGATTAATCAGGCAAAGTACCAAATTATATTTCTTTGCCAAGTTAATACATATGTTATTCTCGGGGTTCTTGTTCATCAAAAAGCAATGTCAAGACTAATGACTATATAATAATATTCTGCTCTTCACATGGTTTTATTATACCTTTGAGGTGCTGGAAAAAAAAACGAATTATAAGTGGTTGCACTCAATTGATCCTTATTCAGAATATATTAACGTAACGGGAAACCATAAACAATTTATGTAAAACTTAACTATATGAAGTTGATAAAAAAAGTAATAATAATATATACAAATTATGCTCTACTAGACACTTTCAAAATAAAAATGTTAACAAATTATGTCTGTGTTATGTTGTTCATATGTTTGTTTTACATTACCAATTCTCTGCTTTTTTATTTTTCCATTCCTCTTCTTTTCCAATGAAGATTTGTATACTTTTCCACCCTTCTCATTCTTTCTTTTCCTCTGGAGATTTTGTGCTTTTTCTCCACGCTTCTCCTCATTCTTTCTATTAATTCTTTTTCATACTCCTCATACTTTTTCTTCTTTCTCCTTCTTGCCTTTTCTTCAATGATTTGATTTAAATCTGGAAGTAAAGTAATAAATTGAACATGAAAAAATTATCCACAGTTAACATTTGAGAACGACAAGATATCTTTTTTTTGCAGATCTTCCAGTCTGGATTCAAATTTAAAAAAAACTTTAAAACCATACAATACAAAGTAAATGTAAGCAAAGTAAATATGACAAAAATGTTTGCTTAATGCCGAATTTTTCTTTTCGATTTTTACTGACACCAGCTAATAATTTATTTTTTGGGCTATGGGGAGAAAAAGAGGGTCATGCACTGACCTATCCAGAGGTACACTGTAACAACCTCAGACCTTTCGGTTCTCAGTTCAATGTTTTAACCACTGAGCTACCGCCCAGTTCTTAAAGTAAATGGCAAAAGTCTATCCTTCAATAACAGCTCTAATTCTGTACAGTAGCCTATATATCAACTGAAAATATTGTAATTGAAATTATAAAAACAAAATCAGAGGAAATTCTGAGCAATAGTAAAAGTTGTTTTATTAGTTGAATTAAACTAAAAGTGTCAGTGTACTGCACTCACGTACTGAAAATCTTGCAAATGCAACCTTGGCCATTTATACGTTTTGGTTGTGTCCGTGTGTGTGATAAACCCAGTTTTTCCACAGAAACCCAGATGTCCAATATGCATGTGTAAAAACCCACTAGTATCAAATGAACCCACTATTTCATAGCGCAATTTCTCCTTTTGTTTTTGTCAAAAATGAAAACGGTTGTGACAGATAACCTTACAAGAGGCTATTGTATCCGTTGAGTGAATAGGAATGGTCTGTAATGAAGGGAAAGGATGGAACCCAGTTTGCCTTGTTTTGAACATAAACCCACTATTATAGTTTTGAACGTATGTGTGTGTGTGTGTGTGTGTGTGTGCGCGCACGTTTTTTATATTTTATTTTGAGGAACTCATGTTTGGTTTTTGGTTTTGTTTGATCTAGGGCAACAGCTCCTATGGCCGAACCTTGATGAGACGTGATCGTCACACCAAGGCGTTCATCACGGATGCCAAGGGCGCCACCAAAGCGATCCACGATCCACGATTTAAAAGATGCGTACCCGTACAAAATGATTATTACGAGGTAGAGTGCCGATTGACCACCATCCACCAAAATCTACCTCTACACATCGGATTATTTGTGTATGGGTACGCAAAACTCAAGCTTCTGCAATTTTATTACCAATTTATCGACTTTTACATTGAGCGGTGCGATTATCAACTGATCACCTGCGACACTGACTCGTTGTATTTGGCATTGAGTGGGGACACTTTAGAAGACGTCATTCGTCCCGATCGTAGGGATCACTTCAACAAACATCGGGACGAATGGTTGCCTACTCAATATTGCCAAATACATAAAAACAACACTAATCTACCACCATCACCTCTACCGCCACCATCACCTCCACTATCGACATCATCTCTGCCGGGACCATCGTCGGAACCATCGTCGAGACCACTGTCGGGGCCATCATCATCAGCATCTTCATCATCAACGTCGCCATCTCTATCGCCTGCCGCCGGACCCCCTGCCGGCCGCCTCCTATCTTTTTTGCCGCTCGCCGCAACCCACACGCTACCGTCGCCGTCGCCGCCGCTGCTGCTGCCGGGACAACCATCACCACCTCTATCATCATCACCACCCCCGTGCTGTGTTGCAGCACATAGACACCAAACCCGAGAGCCCGGTTTATGGAAGCTGGAAGCCAAAGCCGATAAAATTATCTCTTTGGCACCTAAAAGCTACGCATGTAGCACGCATACAACCACCAAGGTGTCTTGTAAAGGCGTACAAAAAAGGTGCAATCCTTTAACTATAAATAACTTTCAAACCGTGCTAACGGCCCAAACGCCGCATCATGTGGTTAATCGTGGATTTCGTCTTGACTCACAAAATGTGATGCGAACTTATACCCAACCCAAAAGAGGTTTATCTTATCTCTACACTAAAAGAAAAGTACTGTCAGACGGTGTCTCTACCGTACCACTTGATCTCTAACTTTTTTTTTTTTTTTTTTTTTTTTTTTTGTTTGAAATTGATAGAGTGACTTATCATGGATGTGCGTTTTTTACAACATCCTTTTTTGATCCTTTTCGCGGGTCCTTCAGGCTGTGGTAAAACATTTTTTATTGCACAATTGATTGAACATTGTAAAACTCACATTCAACCACCTATTGAAAAAGTGGTGTATGTCTATCATCAATATCAAGACTTGTTTAGACAGCTACGAGAGACAAGTCCCGTATCTATTGATTTTGTCGAAAGTTTAGATGGAGTGGACTTTGATTCGACTATTGCAACCTTATTGGTGGTCGACGACCATATGGATAACCCTGTGATGGAACAGCGTGTGGCGGAATTTTTTATTAAAAAATGTCATCACGGAAATATAAGTATGGCTTATATGGTGCAAAATATATTTCATACTAGCAAACATCATCGGACGATATCGTTAAATGCACATTATCTGTGGTTGGGTAAAAATCCACGATCTGCGGATCAAATTTTACACTTGGCTATGCAAACTTTTCCTAAACGACATCATTTTTTACGTGAGGCCTATCAAGATGCAACCCGAGAGGCGTATGGATATCTCTTTTTAGATTTTAAACAACAAACTCCTGAAACCTATCGTGTGCGCACTCATGTTTTTGATCCACATCCGATCATCTAAAGATATTCTTGATTAAAAAAAAAAAAAAAAAACAATCATGAGCAAACTCATTTATCAAAACTCGTGTCTTTGTTTAAAATCAGAGTTGGATTTTATTTTTTTATTCTGTTTGATGATTGGAGGATAGCCTTGTTGCTATTTTAAATTATTTTATATATTTCATCTGATGTTTATGGCCGCTATGGTCTAGCACGTTGCAACCATAAATAGCCCTAGAGCTGTATGCTCACACACTTGGTGGTCATTACCTTATTGGATAGCCATATTGCTGCCACTTTAGTGAGACCAGTCATAGCCGTATGCTGCTGTTGGTCATATACTGGTGGATTTTTTATAGTTAGCTATGTGCTGTTTTATGCATTATTTTTATTTTAACTTTTTATTTGATGTTTTATGGCCCACCGTGGTAAGTCCATGCATAGCCATGCTGCTGTATGGATTCTTGCCCGGTGGTCATTAACTATTGGATAGCCATGTTGCTGCCACTTTAGTGAGACCAGTCATAGCCGTATGCTGCTGTTGGTCATATACTGGTGGATTTTATATAGTTAGCTATGTGCTGTCTTATGCATTATTTTTATTTTAACTTCTCACTTGATGTTTTATGGCCCACCGTGGTAAACCCATGCATAGCCATGCTGCTGTATGGATTCTTGCCCGGGGGTCATTACCTATTGGATAGCCATGTTGCTGTCATCCTAGTGCGCCCCGATTATGGCCATGATGCTATTTGGGCATATACTGGTGGATTGTTTTTATATATGTTTTTTTTTTTAACTTTTTAACATTTTAATTTTTGGTTGCATCCGATTAAATTTGTTTTATAATTTAATACCTTTTAATATTATACAGATTATCCTACAACGTGTGGTATATGCTATATCTTATCTGTTTGGTTACTCCTGTAATTTTATACTCGAATTAAGATTTTAGCTATGTTATAGGATAAATCCTTAAACTAGTATGTTGCATCCTATCTGTGTTGTTTTTATCGCTTTTTATGTGATCTTGTGGTTTTATTTTAAATGTGTTTATTTGTCTCTGTGTTCGGGGCAGTGCGCCCCGCTAAACTGGTATCTAAGACCTTGTGGCCTCTGGCGGTGATGCGTCCTCTCCCTTAGCCAGCGCCGCGCGAGTTCGGCCCACCCTTTCACTTTTATGCAGCCTTAAATTATCTAATATTTTATAATGCTTTACATTGTTTGCATCCACGGTGGTCTATAAATTCGGTCGATCACAATAATTATCTGAATTTTATCATCAGCTTTGATATATGCTTATGTGTCCGGGGCTAGCTAATCTAATATACAATACAATACAATTTCAACTACCGCCGACTCAAACAGCCATTATAAAATCTCAAGATATAAAACACAGACCACTGGCGCCGGTCCCATCAAATTTTATGTATCTGGTGGTGATTCAGACTATATTGATCTCAGCAATTCTTATCTTTTATATCAAACGCCGTGTGCTTAATGGGGATGGCGCTAATATTGCTGATAATGCCGCTGTGGGGCCAAAAAATTTATTGCTATACTCGTTATGGAGTCAAATAGATCTATCGCTCAATGATCAACAGGTGACATCATCTAGCAACACCTACGCCTATCGAGCTTATTTAAAAACACTGTTGTCTCATGGTAGCGATGCTAAACAAACCCATCTTCAATTATCGATGTGGAAAAAAAGACACCTTGGGACACATGGATGCGGCAGCCAATAATAATCATGGCTTACAGAGCCGTACCACAGCGATCGCCGACAGTCGCTCCACAGAGTTAATTGGACGATTACATCTAGACGTGTGTCAACAAGAAAAACTACTTATGAATGGTGTTAGCTTAAAACTACGGCTCATCCAAAACTCAGATGAATTTTGTCTTCATGCCGGGGCAGCGACTGGGTTTAAAATTAATTTACAAGATGTGAGTTTTTTGTAAGAAAAGTTAGAATTAATCCTAACATTCAGATGGCACATCTTCAAACACTCCAAAAAGAAAATGCCAAATATCCTCTAAAGAGAGGTGTTACCAAAATATTTGCCATACCCCAGGGAAACATGTAAGTCAATAAAGAAAATCTGTTTTTTGGGACAATTGCCCACCCGCATTATAATAGGGCTCATCAGTAATGACGCTTTTTCATGGTCGATATGCGCTAAACCCCTTTAACTTTCAACACTTTCATATGAATTATATATGCTTACATGTGGGCGGCCGGAGTATACCGGCTAAACCGCTAAAGCCTGATTTTGATGGACGGCGCTATGCTCGCTCTTATCTCCCTATCTTTCAAGGTTTGGATAAAGCATGGCATGATGAAGGGAATGATATCAACTATGATGAATTTGGCAACGGATACACGCTGTTTGTATTTGATCTGACGACTGATCAGGCTGCTGACTCTGCACGTTTGTGGACAATTTTGTGTGGTATATTTGATGTTGCGATGTAGAGGCGTTTTGTTTGAAGATATTGTTCATCATCTTTGTACTCCATTTAATGATGTACTTGTATATAGTATTGTACAAACACTATTTTCCCAGGCTTCCGTTTGCGATTTGATTGTATCTTATAAAGCATGCGTTTGATTTTGTGCTGTATTCATTTGATTGTTGTAGGCTATCCATATCGGATGTTTTTACAATTATGTCTCAAGAAGATGTAACCATGCGCGTCACTCCTCGCAATTCGCGATGGTGGCACTTGTTTGGTCGTGAAGTACCTAGGGGTGAAATTGTATTTGGATGTCAAATGGTGCTCATTTTTATGGTCGTCATCACTTCTATATATAATCTCACTGTGGGTCACAAAGACACCAATTTATGGATTGCCTTATTGGGTTCTTGTCTAGGATATATTTTACCTAACCCATCTATCGCACCCGCTGAAAAAATAACTTGATTTTTTGTGTATATATCATTTTTTTAAAAATCATGTTTAAATTTATATATGGTATGCAGGCTGATGCAATGTGGATGCCTAAAATAAATGCATGTTTAGACTTGTTTGTATGCTGATCAAATGGCTGATACAATGTTTCTTGATAAAACGTGTTTAGACTTGTATGAGGTATGTTGGCTGATGTAATGTTTCTTGATGAAATATCATGGACAACAGATTTAAACGTGTTTAGACTTGTTTTTCATAGACTCCGCGAAGTGACTCTAGCATTGTATATAAAAGGCTCTCTGACATACCCTCCAGTATAAAAAGCCACTTGTTACTCACTTTGCTATCATGTCTTCAGCTTTTCAAAGATCTGTTAGTGGTGAAAAATTATTTCCTTTGGGAAATAGTCTCTTTGCTTGTGTTACTACGTTTAATGAACAGGTGTTTATTCATATCCGTGCTTTTGTGCCCGGGCTCAAAACCGAATCCTCTTCCGAAAAAGAAAAAAAAAACTTCAGACTTACCTCTTTATCCAACTAGACGGGGAATCACTTTGACGCCTGCTGCTTTCGACGAATTGTTGATTCACACCTCTGAACTCTTAAATATAATTCATGAAAAAGAAACAACAAAAACTACCACTGTGCTTAATAATCAACAGCATCAGCGAATGAACTCTGCTCTTCAAAAGCCTATGTATTTACCCTCTACATCCAAGAGATTGCCGTTGGATAGCCAATATCCGTTCCAAAAGTTGTCTGAATACAACTAAATAAAAGTGAAAAGCTGTTGCAACTTTAAAAAAAAAAGTGACATTTTTTGATTTATGTAAAAAAAGTGACATTTTCATATTGTATATATTGTATATATTGTATATATATTTAAGCGTGTGCGGTTGGTATAATACATTTTCTTTCATTATCAATATGGATAGTGATGCTGTCAAAACTTTTTTTGATAAAATATGTCAAAAGTGGATGAATATGCTTTGTCTAAATGTCATGGATGCAGAATTAACCATCCATCGCAGAGCCAACATTTATGTTGTATGTATACACAACAAGAAGCTATAATACATTTTACTCATAAGATTTTGTCTACATGTTTAAAACAAGAGTTGGTTGATGTTTTCACCCCAATTATCATTACACATTTGCTTAAAGCTAGCTGGGAAAAGAGAGAGAGCAAGAGAGATCAAGAGAGTTAGCGAGAGAGGGGAGAGAACAAACAGGATAGACTCCAAATAGCCAGGCCATCATGGGTACCGGGTGCTGAGAGCGAGAGAGAGAGAGAGAGAGAGAGAGAGAGAGAGAGAGAGAGAGAAAAGAAAAAGTGAGCGAGAGAGAGAGAGAGAAAACAAAAAAGTGAGCGAGAGAGAGAAAAAAAGAAAGAGAGAGAGAGAGAGAGAGAGAGAGAGAGAAAAGAAAAAGAGAGAGAGTGATAAAAAGTATACATTACATAGTACAAAGTCGGTTTATTGTTTGCTTGTTTTTTGCCTGTAACAAAAACAAAACAAAAACATTTTTATTATAAAATTGTATAACAATGTATATATATTGTCATAATAACATGTTAATGTATAATAAAAGCATTTTTTATCATAAAATTGTATTATCAATGTGTATATAGTTAAAATTGGTATAAAATATTCATTTACTTACTTTTTATTTTTTATGCGTAACATTGGGGTGTGTGAGCGCACGCGGCATCTGAAACAAAAAAACAATAATGCATTATTATTTTTAATTTTTAAAGATGTTGTTCATTAATAAACTATTTTATACCTTATTTCTGGTGTTGTCGTTTTTTACTTTTTTGTTGTTGTTGGTCTTTTATTTAAAAAAATTTTTTTACCTACTTGTAGCATCTTTATGCTGTGGGGGCTGTGGGTCTTCCGTCCTGTGGGTGTCCATCATCTCCCGGTTCAAGCAACGGGTACACATCCACCTCGTGGATGTTATATGACGGGTTCCTATAAAAAAAATTACAAAAAGATAAAATAAATATAATAAAACTAAAATAAAAAAAAAAATAAAAATAAAATAAAATATTTGTTCAGTATATAATAACATGGTCTTTTTTTTTTTATATAAACCAAAATAAAAAAAATTAAATAAAAAAAATAAAAATAATTTAAAAAAAATTAATAATAATAAAAAAAAAATAAACAAAAAATAATAATATAGTATTAAAATAATCTGCACCTCTAAGATTTTTTTATTTTTAAAAATATATAAATTAAATCTTTATATCTTATTATCCTTTCATTTTTTTTTTCATCACTATACAATAAAATCAATTAAAAAAAATTGTTGTACTTACTCAGTGATGTACCACCATACTGCCTCGAGTATATCTGCTATATCCACATTGAGTGATTCCCCTCTTAATGTGGGATTTTCAGGGCAGGAAATCCACAATACAAGTAACACGCGCATCTTTGCTGTAAGGCTGATCTTTTGGAATAAAGTCTTTACAACGAAGCCGGTCTTTTAAACTATCGCCACTGAAAGGGCTGTGAAAATCTGTTCCTTCCGTCTACAAGTCTTAATTAACTATCTATAATTACAACTATCTCCCTCTCACCGAGCTCCTATGGATAATATAACAGTCCTCCCTTTTCTAACCTATAATCCGATCTTGCTTGCACACTAGATACAATTAACCCCCACATTGCGTATGTATATATAACCATCTGTTTGCCATTTTCGCGTCCCAACATCCCGCGTCTTAGTCCAGCATCCCCCTTGGCTAGGCTAAACAGTGTCAAACACGCTTTTACTACCATCTTCGTCTCTAGGGACCCTTGTCCTGGCTCATTTGTTGGTCAAATACCTTCACTCATTTTCGTTCACACTTTAATCATATCCGTCAGCAGGTCTATATTGCCGGCAGGTCTTTTCCGCCTTGCAGGACAAATATTTGTATGTCCTTCTTACGAGGGATAAATAAAAATAAAAAGTTCGGGTTGGGTCGATAGGCGGGAGTCAAATACTCCGCTCGGCAACACTAAAAAGATATTTTTTTTTTCACTTTATCTTCAATATGTTTTAGGTATCAATTGTCCACACTAAAATTCACCGTTCGTAGACTATCATCCAAAAACGTTTACCGAAATAGTTTAAGACAGATTTCACCTCATAACTGAAGGGAAAATGACTGACCGTCAGCTAGTGCCATCACCAACCCTTTGTTCATTCAGACCCTTGCTTTCATTAAAAACAATCTGCCATTAACTAAAACACATCCTTCAAACAAATATTTATAATTTAATTAATGTGTGAATTCCTCATAAATCATTGTTAAAGATGTATATTTGCATGCATGTGTGGGTGTGTGTGTGTGTGTGTGTGTGTGTGTGTTTGGGGGTGTGTGTGTACGTGTGTGTGTGTGTGTGTGTGTGTGTGTGTGAATTGATCATTGCTAGAGAGAGAGAGAGAGAGAGAGAGAGAGAGAGAGAGAGAGAAAGATAGAGAAAAAAGAGTAAGAGAGAGAAAGAAAGAAAGAGAGAGAGAGAGAGAGAGAGAGAGAGAGAGAGAGAGAGAGAGAGAGAGAGAGAGAGGTATCACCGTCATTATGCTGATCCCAAGATCAGTATACTCTTTTTTAACATCACACTTCCCACGTGATGTAAATAGATGCCGTGGTCTGCCCGCACGCCCGCGCACGCCTGCCCCACCCGCGCACGCCTGCCCCACCCGCGCACGCCCCCCGCGCACGCCCCCCGCGCACGCCGGCCCGCTGCCGGCTGCTCCGCGCTCCGCCATTAAATAAAATGCCGCAACAACAAAAAACAAATGCCGCCATTACCCACAAACAAAATGCCGCACCAGTGATATAATACACCACAGCAGCGATGACGGTAGCCAATGATCCTGACCTCACATACCCTCATATGACGGCAGCCTATGACGTCAGCCGGCCGTGTCAGCCACTAAAAAAAAACCCACCCTCTAAGGCTCGGTAGTTTACTACTTCCGTTTGCAGACTCGCCCTCGCAACAGCAAGAAGCGGAGTGCTGAGAATGTGCCAGTGGTAGAGCGTTCGAATCCGGAGGTGGGCGAGATAGAAGTGACCATTTTCACTGTCCGTCTTAGCAGTATGATTGCTCTGATGGTTCAGTGTTGATGAAGGTCCCTACCCCCTCTTCCCTCAGATGGTTATCACCGTCTGCCGTATCGCCAATGGCGGGTGTAGACGTTAAAACTTCAAACAATGATCGTTCATTCTCAGAATATCACAGTCGCAGGGCAGGAATCGCACAGTCCATTCCGAAAGCAGCGATAATTATGATTGATGATGACGAAGATGATGGTGATGATGATAATGATGATGATAATGATAATGAGGAGGAGGAGAATAAGGAGGAGGAGGAGGAGGATGGTGATAGTGATAATGATGAGGAGCAGGAGAAGGAGGATGACGATGGTAATTATGATAATAATGATGATGGTGAGGAGGAGGATGACTATGACAATGGTGATGATAATGAGGAGGAGGATAATGAGGACGATGGTGATGATGATGACGACGATGATGAAGATGATGATGATGATGAGAAGGAAGAGGAGAACGATGACGATGATGACGAAAAGGAGGGGGACGATGACGATGGTGATGATGGTGACGATGATGATGATAAGGAGGAGAAGGAGAAGGAGGAGTAGGAAGATGACAACAACGATGGTGATTATGAGGATGATGAGGATGATTATGTGAGGGAGGATGAGGATGAGCAGGGTGAGGGTGGTGATGGGGGTGGCAGTGATAGTGGTGGAGTAGGTGATGATGATGATGATGTCATTTCCTCCGCCCCTCCCCTCCCTCACGTAGTGTTATTCCAATAAACATATTTACTGAACAATACAAGGTAAGAGTGGAGGGTAATTCTTCTTATACACCCATAATATTTTCACGCACAATATACTCACTCATTCTTTCGCTCATACACGAATAAAACTTAATTGCATTGTACTAATATCCACTAACAGGTTTAGCACAAAGCAGACATTTTAAAAGAAGGAGAAAGTTGTTAACAGCACATTTGAAATACAACTAAAATACTGTACTGCTGGTCTGTATATAAAGCGAAAGATATGGCGTGTCGTAAAAGGCGACTAACAGGGGTGATGTTAGCACGGCATCACTGGGCGAAAGTCTTTTACACATAGGATCGGTAATTTTGATTTTACGCTTGATCTGGTGTTCTGAGGTATTGTGGCATTCCAAAGAGGTGGAGCGGCAAACAATCACAATGATTTCTGTCTGTGCTTCCAGTAGACTCCATCTTGATTGTTGTATTCATTTCCACTAGGATTCACTTCCACTACTAACCTATCATGGCTTTTGCTCTGATACATCTTGGGCAAGTTGAGATGTGAACGTGATGGTTGAACAATTGACCGCAGCTCTCGAGGACCGGACGAACCTTCAGCGCTTTTCTCTTAAGTGATGTCCGCAGGAAGCTGTCCCTAGCGGTGCTGTTCACTTTCAGCCATGTGGCACCACAGTTTTACTGCACTCCATACTTGTGTATGCTAATGTAAGCTAAATAACTTTTCTTGCGTGAAACTTGTCGCAGGTTGTACACTTTACCATGCCCCTTGAAGAGTTCAGAGACAAGGTGGAACCAGGGTTTGAAAAAATAAGAGAAAGAAGGGGTGACTGAGACTGCTGCAGTGTGAGTCTTCAATTTCAAACAAACTGATAACTTCATTTTGCCTTGTAGAAACTAATTAATGGAATACATTTACAGTGAACTGTAATATATTGGTATGTTTATGCTGCTGCAACTGTTTTCAGTATTAATCTCAAAGAACAAGAAGTGTAACGAAGACCTGAGCAATTATGTCAGTCTCCAAATACAGTTGCGAGAAACGTTTACATGCGGCGAAGTTTATTGTGACAGCTGAGCAAGGGTTCCCCAGATCCATCTCGCTTAGAGCTGAGGAGTGCTTTGGGGATTTCTTTCTCTCCGTTTTAAGTATGTCGTGCTGATGTGCTCTCCCCTGACCTGTCGTGATGGCGCTGCTCTCCCGGGGTGCTCTTCCGCTTCAAGATGGCGGCGATTCTCCAGTCTCCGTGCTGTCCTGAAGACGTGGCACCTCGTCTTCTTGGCTCCTCGTGCCGGCAAATGTAATTTCGGTGACTGAGCGAAAAGGGGCAAAATACAAAAAGCTGCCTCAGAAAAGAGAAAGTGCTCGAGAGAGCGAGGAGTAGTGGAGACAAGAGGCAGCGAGCGAAATGAGCATGCTAATGCAATCACTGTCACTGTCCATATGTTGCGGACCTTTCCCCCGATACGAACATGGAAGACCCCCTCGTGCCAGGCCGTCTCTCCAGCAACCGCTGTGACCAGCACTCTTAGAGATAAAGGGGAAAAAAATCGGACAAAGGGAAGATGGGAGAGAGGGCTAAAAAAAGACTAAAGAAGGAAGAAGAAGAAGAAGAAAAAGAAGAAGAAGAAGAAGAAGAAGAAGAAGAAGAAGAAGAAGAAGAAGGAGTAGAAGTAGAAGAAGAAGAAGAAGAAGAAGAAGAAGAAGAAGAAGAAGAAGAAGAAGAACAAGAAGTAGAAGTAGTAGTAGAAGAAGAAGAAGAAGAAGAACAAGAAGAACAAGAAGAACAAGAAGAAGAAGAAGAAGAAGAAGAAGAAGAAGAAGAAGAAGAAGAAGAAGAAGAAGAAGAAGAAGAAGAAGAAGAAGAAGAACAAGAAGAAGAAGAAGAAGAAGAAGAAGAAATCTTTCAAATGTAAATGTAAGATGACTGTGCAGTTTAAACCTCGATTACAAAGAAGAGGGTTACTTTGGTCTTTCGAATCGTGGTTAAGGAAAGCCAAAGTCTTTTTTTTTCTTTTCTTCTTGCTATTCTCCTTCTCCTACTACTCTTCCTCCTCCTCTTTGTCATCATCATCATCGAGAGAGGGAGAGGGAGGGAAGGAGATGGTTGTTATAGTTGGTGAAGACCTTAATGGACTCATAGGATGCATTCAGTATATATTATGGTAGGCATCAATTAGTCTCAGTGCATTACTCCACCACGTAACGTTAAACAAACCTCACAAGGCAAATTGTTCAGCCATGATCGAAAATGAAAATACTACAGCTTTTATCCAGGTAAGCTTATGTTTCATCAGCAGTTAATTTAGTGAGAAATAAACACGAATTAGCCTAGGAATCAATGGTAATGTGAAAATCCACCCTGGGTCTCTCAATTTTGCTCACAGATTGGGCTTTAGGCTTCCAAGTCCGGATTGTTCATTACCATAATACTTCAATCCGGTTCCAGTTTAGAGTTTACACAATGACGTCTTTCTCTATAACCTTATGCAGGGCTATCCCCACATCCTATTATCCCTATCCCCATTCCCCACATTTGTTATGTCCATCCCAAATCCCCGCCATTCTCTCTTTCTCTTTGTCTGTCTGTCTGTCTGTCTGTCTCTCTTTCTCTTATCTCCACCTTCAATTCCACGCGCTTTGTGTTTGTGAGAGATAGAGAGAGAGAGAGAGAGAGAGAGAGAGAGAGAGAGAGAGAGAGAGAGAGAGAGGAAGGGAGAGAGAGACATACAGAGAGAGAGAGAGGAAGGGAGAGAGAGAGAGAGAGAGAGAGAGAGAGAGAGAGAGAGAGATTGTGGGACCGTCCAATTCTTCGATGAGTATGGCTGGGATGCTAAGAGATTTTGCATTTTAAAACTTCCTTACGCCTTTAAAGCCCGGGCAAATAAAGAAAGAACCAAACAAAAATAGATGGTGAGAAACAAATCTAAAGAAAAAAAATGGTTACAGAAACAGCAGTCACTTTCCTTTTCAACGACAGAAAAGAATAAATGTTGTTTATATGAATATACTCGGTTAAAACATACATCTAATGATGTGACTTTCAAATAGCCATAAGACACAGTGATCTGATATAGTGGTGCTAAAGGGGGAATAAAATGCGTTTACCGGTAAGTTAAACTCGGTTGTACTGACCAAGCTACACACGTTCACCTTAACACGCAGGCACGTCAGCGGTGTATGAACGATTGCATGACGCGTTATTCCGCCTGGCCTGGCTGAAAACTGGCGTGAAATGGACCCCATCTTCTCAACTTCTGCTGGCCAAAAAGGTTAATGCGGAAATTGCCGATGCAAAAAAGACGTGATGGTATTCCACGGGAGACAGGCAAGATCTAGGCACGGCTCTTGCCCCACGCGCTCAAACGCAGTAGATGAGGGACGATCTGAACTTCTAAAGCGGCCTATCCAATCGTCGTTCAGTTGGAGCGATATAGTTCCTTGTGCCATGCACGTTCTGTCGGGAGTTAAAGAGTTTCAACATCAGGGTGCGGAGACAGCCGAGACAAGACCACTGCACGCGCCAATCACGCGCAGCATCGGGGCTAGCCGAGAGGCAATCAGACGGCCAATTTGCCGTGGCCGGTGTTGGCAGATTTGCAGCAATGCCACCAATGACCAGTACCACCCCGCCTGTGAAATCCGGTAAACGGCCAGCACCCGACTTCCAAAATCCCTTCCCGAATCGGGCCAATTTCGATCTTGATGTTTCGGGCGCAACTTATACCTCGGCGAGCGGCGTGGCAAGTAATACGGGACCGGGGAGCGAAGAAGGACTGGTGGACGAGCGACTCGGGCGCCTCGTCAAGAGCATTAGCCGGCCAATCAGTGCTGTTCGTCAACCTCCCGCTTTTTCCCTAACTGCGCCCAACTAAGTTACACCTCTATTTCGCGGCCCATTATGCTCCTGGCCCTGGGCCTGCCTTGCTTATGACTATATCACAATTCCTCTTCACTTTTCAGTTATCGTCACCTTGCCCTCTCCTTGTCCCCGCCGTTTAGCCCGGCCAGTGCTGGCAGGCACAGCGGCAATCGCATCCTCCCTGTATCCTTGAAGACGCCGCCATTCTGGTTCTTTCTCAAGCATTTTCTCCAGTCAACATGCAAAAAAATATTCATACACATTTTTGTGGGCTAGTTCTGACTGTCGTTTGTGATTACCGCATGCGACGATTTTTGTTAAACCCTTGTCACGAAAGAGTTTCCTGTGGATATGGAAGGACAACTCTCGCCAAAGTGGTAGGGATGATTGATTTTTGCGAGTAGTTATTGCTTCCCTGTAAAGTCGTTGGTCAGCCATCGTCTGTTAGATATGATGCTGAATGTTGGCAGCCTTAGGTCAGCATTGGAGACAACCGGCTATTCCTCCAAAACATGAAATAGAGAAAGCAGCATATATATATTTTTTTTTTAAATTGAAAAGCTACGTCAAATGTTACAGTAACACTTCAAAGCACATTAATAATACTGCTTCTAAAACTTCTTTTTTATGGAATCTATTATTTTGTTTCCTTTCAATATTCATCATTTTGTTATGGATGGGGACTGTCTTATTTCCTGCAATGCATCTAACCAAAATGTATGAATTTGTTGAATCCTGCATCCCTGCGATGTCGCATTTGTTTCGAACTGCTTGAATGACAGAGTGCGACACGCTATGTCAACGCATGGACCAAGCAGTAAGCTTATGTAATATACTCCTTTTTATGTAGCCTACATTTGACGTTTCAATATAAAACAACTCTAACAACCCGTTAACAATAGTTTTTACTTTCATTAGCAGGATTTAGAGCAGATTTATGGTTTTGTACAGAAACGACATCGAATACAATAAGTGCTCCCAGACCAATTGTCTTTAATACCTCAATACTTCAGGAATCACCCGAATGCCTATAAGTTAAATCAGTTATTGAACTCTAAATCTAAACGCAGATTGTCTGATTTGAGCCGTTTTATAGGGATTATTTTTTCACTTTTCCAGTAGTGACGCACAGTTCTCTTTTAATTTTATGTCAAACTTCTATTTTCTTGTTTGGATGAATATTGAATCAAAGAGCAGGTTGCTAAATTTAAGCCGCTTTATTGCAGTTTGAGTTATGTCACTATTTATATATTGTGCATTCCCTTTTGTCTTATTTTGTGAACCATGCAATGCTGTACATTTTTCTTTCCATGTTGACTCAACATAAAACTTAAAACGGGTGTTTGACATTTCAGAGATTTATATTGTGATGCCTATGGAGCAGCTTTTTTTGTGCCGTTCATTGTTTTTTAATGTAATTCCCCATCCCCCCTTTTTCCCCCTTTTTTGGCTAAAATGCCCCCTGGGCTATGAGCCTTGTTTCATGCTTTAATTATATGTGATTTTGCTAATAAAAGGACAAAGTTCCAAAAAGTTCCATGTGTTTTAAAAGAAGGGCCACATGCATGTTTATAACTGTTCTGGTTTGGGCACACGCTACCAAAGCTTTATGTTAAACAATGGTTAGTACTTGGATGGGTGCCCATGCTTGGAAGACGACCATCAAACCTCAAACAAAACACGCAAACAATTAAACAAAATCGAATCATTAGGGAGGCAAGGTGGCCTAATGGTAGAGCTTTGGCTTGCGGATCTGAAGATCCCGGGTTCGAGCCCAGGCCGGGGCATTGTGTTGTGTCGTTGGGAAAGACACTTTACTCCCGTTTCCTACTCCTTCGGATGAGAGTATAAACCGAGGTCTAGTCTGTGTCGCCTACATTCCATCATAACGGACTTTAAAGATACTGACGCTCATGTCCTAGACGGGTGAGTGCCGGTGACAAGAACACACCCAGCATGCACCTAGGTCCTTCTCCCCCATCCCTGGCTGCCCAGAATTGTGCTCAGTTGTCTGGAGCGTTATTACGATGCGCCCAAAGGCTGCAAGTTGGCGCCACGGGCGGCTTGAGTTAGATCCTGTGTCGGCCAGCGCCTTGAGCAGCTATCGAGCGGGAAAAGCGCGATATAAGAACGAATAAATAAATTAAATAAATAAATAAATAAACAAACAAACAAAGCAACAAAATAGAAAAGATTGAAACAAGCTCACAAACCCAGTCCAAACTGAGATGTGAAGGGGTACTGGATCTGTTTAGAACCGGAGAAGGTAAAGCAGCGAGGGAGAGGAGATAGGCACTGCCCTCATTAAGCTGGCCTAGAGAAAAAGGAATGTCCCAAACGACCGAAAGGTTCAGAGAAGACCTTTATGGGTTTGAACCCATAAGCAGGTGTAGCACTTGGTTTCTGGGTGTTGTGATTGTAACTTCGCCCAACTCTTTAAAGGAACTTACTTCGACAGGTCCGTTAAACATTCACAGTTAATGTTGCCACACTGAAAATATAGCTTGCGACAAAAAAATAACTCTTTTGGAAAATATAGTTAGTAAATTCCGTATTTTTGGGTGCCTTTTATACCTTTCTAACGCTAACAAATATCGTGGTAGAGCGTACTGGTGTACCGTTAAACTAGAAAATCAACCACTTCCCTGTCGGAGCACAAATTGAAAATTCACACTTTAGCGGCTGGTTTAAGCAACGAAATACCGCTTTATCGTTGTTTTAGTAAACAACGACGCCAAGTTTAGGCTAAACTCATTTTCCGCCAAAATGTAAACAAAACCTTCCTGTTAAAGTTTTGACTATTGTAGACACGAACAATCCCAGTGTCCAGCACCGTCAACCGCTCTTGGAGCTGGTATAGAGTGTGCTATTCCAGAAGAGACCAAAAGAAAAATCAATTTACCGCTTAGAAAAGGACATAGTGACCAGCAACAGCTGTTGGGGGTTTGTAGGAGGAGAAAAGGCGATGCCGTTACACGTAGGTTACAGACCTTGCAAACGTCTTTACTGGCCGCCTTCATTTCATCAGAGGTTGGCCTGGCATGGCTGATGAGTGAAAACTAAAGATGTTTCCCGTGGCAACTCGATTCATTTCTCGTCATTCTCGCCATTTTGACAGCGTGTTCTCGGACACACAGGAAAAAGAAGTGCGTTCGTAAGGCACAGACACCAAACCGCTTCCTTCTGGCTGGCTATGTCTATGTAATTACTTTGGCGTGTATGAACGGTTTGGTTGGTTGTTAAAAAAAATAAGAAGAAAGGTTTTTAAAAAAAAAACACAGTGCGACAGCGTTTTTCATGAGCAGCATTGCACATAACGAGAGCAGTCAGAATAAAGAGTTATATGTAATAAGAAGATCTATTTAGGAGTTTTCAAGCCATCTCGTCAGCCATTTGTAATTCCATATAAAAAGTAATGGTCATGTACGAAAAATTAAAATGAAAACAAACAGGATGTGTTACTGGGAAATGGGAGGTAACTTGTCGTTTTGATTTTAGTCACCTAGAGTTATCCGGGCGGACATCTGTTACCCCGAGCTGTAAGGTTTTTTTTTCTTCGGGAAAGGGGTATGGCGATTGCCTGGCAGTGCAAGGACGAATTAGCGGAGCTAGTTAGATTGCGAAGAATGTACACCCCAACGTGCAGGCAAGCCGGCCAAAGTTGTGTTTCTTCGTATTTCCGAGAATGGTCAAAGGCAAAGAAAATGAGATATTGTCCATAAGTCAATGGACCAATAATTATTTATATAAATAAATAAATAAATAAATAAATAAATAAATAAATAAATAAACGCCACTCTGCCAAAGAAGATAGCAAACGTACTTCGCAAATATTAGACCCACATTAAAAAATTAATAAGTATATAAGCAAATAGTAATTATTTTTTTAGTCATTATAACAGTTATTGTTTAGCTTCTGTGATTTATATTTTTATATTTGTAACCACTGCACCTAGTGTCTTAACTGTTTTGAAATCCCCGTTGGGATGCCGGGGTTTTCTGCATAAATAGTATTCCCACTTTGCGGAAATGTAGTGCTTTGAATTACTATTGTTTCTGTCATTCTTATTTGTTCTTTTGCGTTCCTAATCTGCTTCTATTAATCTACTATCTTCTTCGCTAGACCAGTCACCTACCTTTTTTTTAATTGAAAACTCTCTTAAAATTCTTTATTTGTTTATGAGGTCTGTTGGAACAGCTTTGGACATTGGACGCTTTCTGCCAAATTGTCACTAGGGCTTTCTATAGTATTATTATTTAGCAATTTTGGCATTTTATATTTATAGGTTTTGTTAATATTTTATAATGAAGTTAATATTCTATTTTGTTTTTGTGAACGGTGGCTCGATAAATTAGAGTACATCCTCAGCGTCTCCAGCATGGGATGCCTTTATTATAAAGTGACCGGCTGGTGGAGTGCCTTCAGTATTACCATTAGGGTTGTTTCAGCAGATTTTTTTTTTACGGATCGGGGGTGAGTCCTCTTTGAACCAAGTTGTGCTCCTGATTCGGCACTTTGCAGTCCGCTGGACCCTATAAATAATAACTATCCTATCCTATCCTATCCTATCCTATCTTATCCCGTAACTCGGAGGTCGCAGAGGCACCACAGATGATCGTTTAACCAGCGTACTCCACCTTTCCCTGTCCTCAGCAACCCTGATGGTTTCGCTCAGTGTCAAACCAGTCCATTCTCGAATGTTGTCCTCCCACCTCTTTTTCTGTCTCCCTCTTCTTCTGCCTCCTTGCAACGTGCCTTGCAGGATGGTTTTTGCAAGGACGGATGATCTGGTGACGTGGCCATACCATCGGAGTTTCCGTTTTTTCACCACTGTGAGCAGGTCATCGTGTTGTCCAATGGCTTGTGTGATGGTCTGTCGGACTTCATCGTTGGTGGTGTATAACTAATAACTAACTGGTTTAAATTGCTGTCTCCTCGTGTTTTACGATAGCGTTCATGTTTAAATTGTGTACACATACATCTTTCCTTTAGTATACATATCCATCCCACACCACCCCTTGTTTACAATCCACCCCCGTTGGGGTGCCGGGGGTTTCATTATAAATAGTATCCCCACTTTCTGGAAATTTAGTGCTTTAAATTCCCACTGTCGCTGTCTTTCTCATTTGCTCTTTCTCATTCCTGCTCTGTTCTTTCAATCTGCTATACTATCTTCTTCTTCGCTAGACCAATCACCTACCTTTTTTTCTTGAAAACTCTTCCGGGACAAGACTCCTTATTTGTGTATGAGGTCTGTTGGATCAGCTTGGGAATATTGGACGCTTTCTGCCAGGTGGTCACTAGGGCTTCCTATGATGTTATTATTTAGCAATGTAGGCATTTTATATGTATGTGTTTTGTTGATATTTTAAAATGATGTTTGTATTCTAATTTGTTTTTGTAAACGGGGGTTCGATAAATTATAGTACAGCCTCAGCGTCCCCTGCGTGGGATGTCTTTATTGTAAAGTGACTGGCTGGTGGAGTTTTACCACTAGGGTTGTTTCAGCAGATGTTTTATGCGGATCAGGGGTTGTCCGGTCCTGATTTGGCTCGGAAGAGTCCGCTGGACCTAAAGCAATAATCATGTAATGTAATGTAATGTTTACAATCCTTATTTCAATGACTATGATGTTAATTTGTGAGTGTGTGAGTGCGTGCATGCGTGTAAACGCCTTGAGCAGACAGTTGACTGGAACAGCGCTTTATAAAATGAATTATTATTATTATTATTATTATTATTATTATTATTATTATTATTATTATTATTATTATTATTATTATTATTATTATTATTATTATTATTATTATTATTTATTATTATTATTATTATTATTATTATTATTATTATTATTATTATTATTATTATTATTATTATTATTATTATTATTATTATTATAGTCACGTTTAAGCGGGAATAACACATTTTATAAGCCTTTCGCGCAATTTTCATCTCGACCTCAGAGGGACTTTAACAGACTTGAAACATGACAAGAAGCCAAACAGCACCTTGCATGGTTTCATTGCAGAATGTCCCTGGAAGCAAAAACCGTCATGGCTACAGTTATAACAGTAATTATTGTGACAAATGTCCCTCCTGTCAGTCTTTATTCCCTTTGTGCACAAACACCTTTGTTGTGTTAAAAAACACAAAATTATGGCAGCAAGCATCAGGCAGTCCAATAATTATTATTGTTCTCTTTAATACTGTGTTTCTTGTTATACCGACGTTTCTGAAGGACCCCCGTTGGGGTGCCGGGGGTTTCAGTATAAATAGTATCCCCACTTTCTGGAAATTTAGTGCTTTAAATTCCCAATGTCGCTGTCTTTCTCATTTGCTCTTTCTCATTCCTGCTCTTTTCTATCAATATGCTATACTATCGTCTATTTCGCTAGACCAGTCTCCTACCTTTTTTCTTGAAAACTCTTCCGGGACAAGACTCCTTGTTTGTGTATGAGGTCTGTTGGATCAGCTTGGGAATATTGGACGCTTTCTGCCAGGTGGTCACTAGGGCTTCTTATGATGTTATTATTTAGCAATGTTATCATTTTATATGTATGTGTTTTGTTGATAATTTATAATGATGTTTGTATTCTATTTTGTTTTTGTAAACGGGGGTTCGATAAGTTGGGGTGAAGCCTCAGCCGTCTCCTGCGTGGGATGTCTTTATTGTAAAGGGACTGGCTGATGGAGAGCTTTCGGTTTTACCACTAGGGTTGTTTCAGCAGATCTTTTATGCGGATCGGGGGTTGTCCGGTCCTGATTTGGCTCGGAAGAATCCGCTGGACCTAAAGCAATAATCATGTAATGTAATGTTTCTGAAGGGATTTTATTTAAATATAATTTTTATTCAAGAAAAACAAAATAGAGCTTCACATATAGTACATAAAGGATACACAAAAGCAAAGCTTAATTAAAGGAGTGCTGCCCTTAAAAATAAACACAACACTTTGAACATCAAAATCGGACAGTAAAATTTAAGCAAACGGAAGGAGAACATTCATTATTAAATTTAATTTGAAAAACAAATTGAGAGTAAAATGGAAAATATTACAGAAAATTAGCAAAACAAGAAAATAAACAAATATCGGGATAAACCCACACCTGTTTGCTCTGTGCCGACAATGTACTATAGAAGAAAAAAAAAACTCAGTTCATTTCACTTGACGGCTGTCAGTTAGCCTTTAAAGGTGTGAGAAAAGGGGATTATAAATTAAAGCAATGGCTTGCCTTAATTGGAAGGTTCGTATAGGTTCAAAAACGTTTAAAAAAAATTTTGGATCCCGAACCAAGGTTGATAAACCTTTTGGGAAAAAAGGGTTCAGGAACCTATGCTCGGGATCTGAGAATCTGGGGGGAAAAATATTGTTTAACCCTCCACGAGCCTTTCCGAAAGCTTTAATAAAGCGTTTGACCGAGGCTGGCATGCAGCTCTGTGGGCGACCCTGAGAGTTTACAACATCAGCCACAACATTATTGAAGTCATCAAAAGCCTGTATGACAAGGCTACCCGTGCAGTCCTCCACCACAGCGCCATCGGGAACTGGTTCAGAACAACAATCGGTGTGCGTCAAGGGTGCCTACTCTCCAACACTCTTCAACATCTTTCTGGAGCGCATCATGTCGGATGCCCTTGCAGACCATGAAAGCACAGTCTTCATAGGGGGTAGAGCAATCTCCAACCTCCGTTTGGTGGATGACATTGATAGATTGGCTAGAGAGGAACAAGAACTTGAACAGCTGGTACAGAGTCTTTACACCACCCCAAGAGCCTTTGGAATGGAAATAAGTTCAGAGAAGATCAAATTGATGACCAACAACATCAGTGGCATCAACACGGACATCAAAGTCCAAGGAGTTTCTCAACACGGTGCACAGCTTCAAATATTTTAATTTTACGTTCCAGGATGCGAGATATATGCTGTGAGCTCAATGTTATTGTGGAATCGCGCTATATAAAACCTTATTATGATGATGATGATGATGATGATGATGATAATAATAATAATAATAATAATAATTATATAATAATAATAATAATAATAATAATAATAATAATAATAATAATAATAATAATAATAATAATAATAATAATAATAATAATAATATGATGATGATGATGATGATGATGATAATAAGAATTATTATTATTATTATTATTATTATTATTATTATTATTATTATTATTATTATTATTAGTTTTATTCTTTCTGATGGTCACCCATGTTCAGAGTGAGTTGGTGTAGTCTAGGCCTGAGACGACGACTTTTTGATCGTAAGGCGACAACGATTGTCTCCCTTTTAGAAAAAAAGGCTACGCCACTGCACGCGCCAACAAGACGACAGATGTCATATCGGCCCGCGACACCTCCCCCCTCCTTTCTCTGACCCTCCTGCTATCCCAAAGGCCCCCTGCGCGCGCTCATTACGTGCTGCGCGTGAGTGAGTTTGTCGCGCCACGGCCTTAGTCCTCCGCAACTAATTACCTCTCCACCGTTGTCGGTCTTGGCTCGCGGGGGTCAGAGGTTAAACAAATGGCTGTCGTCAATTAACGGTTCTTTCTACAGTTGCACGACAAATTGATTTCACCTCCCCTTCCTTCCCTCCTTCCTTTCCCTCTTCTCCTCCATCCATCCCTCCCTCAACGTTATTTGTTGTTGTTGTGTGTGTATGTTCTGACCATACCAGTTTGTGAAAGCACCGCAGCCGCAGTGTAGCACCACAAAATAGGACCATTTCGTCTAGATCATTCCTAGTTCACAGTGCCAGGTTTCTTTACCATGGTTGTTGGTGTAATACAGAGGTGCGCGCACAACGCAAATCTTTCATTTATAGACAATATTTATTTATTTATTTATTTTGTTTCTTTATTTTTAAATTTATTTCTGTTATTACGCACAAGCAGAACTTGTAATCAAAAATCGATATCTACAAAAACTTTTTTTTTTTAAACAGTACAATTTACACGGAACAGACTTTGAACAATTTTGTGAGTTGGACAGTGTAAGAACGTCCTGTAGCAGAATGAGAGTGATGGAATGGGGAAAAGAGGAAGACAGAGAGACAGCCGAGCAATCAACCCAGCGAGATGCCTTGTCCTGTCCTTACTGTGGCGGGGCCTATTTCCGGTCAATCGGAGTCGGGTCCGGTTGCCGATACTGGCTGACTGGTGCCGTGCCAGGGAGGAACAGGGGGCAATCAGGCGACTATTTTCATGGAGATCCCGGCTCCTCCCGCTTCTCCCGTCCTAATTGACCTTCAAAAGCCCAGCGCGGCCATCTTTGCGCAACACTGTCTTCTGTGCTTTTCCCGCGCTAAGAAACCATCTCTTTAAGAAAAAAAAAATTGGGATAAGACCTCGGCAGAAGATTTGTCGTGTGGATTTTATTTTTTTGGCTCCCCCCCCCATCCCCCGCCCCCCCCCCCCCCAGTTTCTTGCTTTACCAAGCTGAGATCGTTCTGTCTTCCTTGACAGAATAGCTCCCAATCTTGTGAAGGGCGACAATCACACGCAATCAAGGGAAGTAATCACGCGAGCTTCTTCTTTAGGTAGAGACAGGACGGGGCCATTGCGACACATTTTTGAGGCGTGTGTTTTGTGGCGACAAATTGTGAATTTCCATAAGGATCGAGAAGATTATGATATTTCTATCGCATTTTCTCCAGCCTTGAACAAGAAAGCCCTCTGCTTCAACACGATGATTAATCGGAGTTATTCACAGTTTTGAAAAATAAAGGAGTAATCCTGTCCATGTTGATGAAAGGCGAAGCAGTGAAGAAAGAAATAAAGCACAAAGCTGTCCCAGGAAAAAGAATTGTTTCTAATTACTGGCCTGATTTTCTAATTACCAAGTCATTTACAAACCCCAAGTCTTTACCTTCTATTATGCGCGGAAGACGAAAGGAATCAATATAATTTTTGGTCTTTATTGCGATGTTGCAATCTGGATCATTTAAATTTGTGTATGTGTTGCGGGTAGGTGGGGTTATGGGTTGGGGATTGGGGGTCAGAAAAAGGAGGCACAAGCTGGGTTTGACAGAAAGAAAAACGGGTTGGGGGTTTGGGGGGGGGGGAGGGAGGCAGGGGAGAGAGAGAAGGAAGAATGGGGGGAGGGGGAGAACGCTAATTTTAAAACGATAAAACGCTGTAAGAATTACATGAACATTATTCTACCAATTTTCGAGGTATAAGCTAAGTAGTTGAACTACCTACAAACGTCTGTAATAAAAACGACTCACACATTTCTAACTTTTCACTGAAAGTGTAAATGACAACAATTACTACAAAGTACTGTAATTATTACAGTGTAATGTTTCGCTGATAGAAATCCTGCCATCTATCCCCGGGGGAGTACTTTTAAGGGTGGAGTACTTATGGGATGCTACGCCGGCATAATGTTGACAGTGACAAAATCCAGAATGTACTCTGTAAACAAGAATATATATATATATATATATATATATATATATATATATATATATATATATATATATATATATATATATATATATATATATATATATAAAGTACATTCTGGATTTCGTCGCTTTCAACATAATGCCGGTGTAGCATCCCATAAGTACTCCATCCAAGGAGTACTAAAGACTTTAGTACTCTTTGACTCCACCCTAAGAAGTACTCCCCTAGAGGAGTGAACACAGACTGACTCCCCACCCCCTTTCCCAGAAGTACTCCCCCTGTGAAAAAGTGCATTTTTTTAAAACGTTACAAACAAGCAAGGCATACAGTTTTGTAAAGAAATTCAAGGGGAGTATTTTGGGTTATCTCAGAATTACTCCCCTTGATCCAGAAATCCTCCATGAATAAGGGGAGTTTATCTGGGATATCCCGGAAGTAAGCCCTAGTTCCCCTTGTGAAAACGAAAACACGGCACCATACATAAATAAAAATGTAATGAGGGAAGAGGGGTGAGTTCTTCTGGGAAAGAGCATAGGGGGGTAGGGTATATCTATGATATCCTCAAAATTCTCCCCGGGGAATACTTTTAAAGGGGATAGTGGGATGGGGGGGAGGAGCACACCGGGATCTAGAAGGATAAGTATGAGTGTCCGTGACTCACCATCTGCGCCTTTTTCCCTGCGATCCTATCCTATTTTATCATATCCCGTAACTCTAAGGTCGTTGGGGCACCACAGATGATAATTTAACCAGCGTACCCCATCTTTCTCTGTTCTCAGCAACCCTCATGGCTTCGCTCAGTGTCAAACCATTCCATTCTCGAATGTTGTCCTCCCACCTCTTTTTATGTCTCCCTCTTCTTCTGCCTCCTTGCACCGTGCCTTGCAGGGTGGTTTTTGCAAGGCCTGATGCTCTGGTGACTTGGCCATATCATCGGAGTTTTCGTTTCTTCACCACTGTGAGCATGTCATCGTGTTGTCCAATGGCTTGTGTGATGGTCTGTCGGATTTCATCGTTGGTGATGTGCTGGGTATAGAAAATGCCCAGAAGTTTTCTGTATCACCTCATCTCCATGCTTTGTATACATGTCAGTTTGATGAATTTAAATTTAAAAGCAAACTTGTTTTGTTATGCAGCAATAGTAAAACCCTGTACAGTGCTTTGTACCAAGCGGTCTCTATGGTGAGTTCAATAGTTTTTATTTCGTTATTGGACAACACGATGATCTGCTCTCAGTGGTGAAAAAACGGAAACTCCGATGGTATGGCCACGTCACCAGATCATCAGGTCTTGCAAAGACCGTTCTGCAAGGCACAGTGCAAGGAGGTAGAAGAAGAGGGAGACCGAAAAAGAGGTGGGAGGACAACACTCGAGAATGGACTGGTTTGACACTGAGCGAAACCATCATGGTTGCTGAGGACAGGAAAAGATGGAGTACGCTGGTTAAACGATCATCTGTGGTGCCCCTAGGACCTCCGAGTTACGGGATAGGATAGGTTAGGATTGTGTAATCCACTCACAGAGTAAAGTAATCACTCTAAATCTAACTAACTGTTAAAAAGTTGTGCTTTCAGGATTTATTCTCATGATCTCATCTCTTTTTCCCCGTACGCCACAAGCAAATGATCAAAGGGAATGGATTTTTTTTAAAAACAAGTGGGCGTCATCATCATCATCATCATCATCATCATCATCATCATCATCATCATCATCATCATCATCATCATCATCATCATCAACAACAACAACAACAACATCATCATCATCTTCCTCGAATAGTCTACTCATTATGGTCCGATTGACTCGCTGCCCTCTGTGACGTCAATAACGGTCGTGTGTCAAACACGACGAAGGCGTTGCTCTGTCCACCGTCAACTAGGCGAGCAAAACCTCACCCAGATGACTACAGCTGATGGGTGTAATTTGAACGATGACCAACATTCGGGACACTCCTCCAGTGACATCCAGGCGGACGACAGGGAAACGTCTCGCGGAACATTAAAAACAAAACAAGGAACGGTTTCCTCGAAATCTTTTTTATGGTAGAAAGAGAGGCATAATAGAGACTGCTTTTATCTTGGCAACCTATGTGAGCGCGCTGCCTATCTCATTTTTCATCTATGGATCATTTTTTTTAAAAAGGAGATATGAGCAATCTTTGAGAAAAGACAATGACAAGACGAGGGCATTACTGTCCATAATCATCATCCTGTCGCAGTGTGTCCCTCTTCCTCAGTTTATCTGTCCATGCCGTCAAGGTGTCTTTAGCGAAAGTGGAGCCAGCCAGCTAAAGGGGACAAATTATACCGTCGTCATCCCCCCGCTAACCACAACCTCTGAGTATCCGAACTAACACAGGCCAACCTCGCTTGCCTCTTGCTAGAGTATTCTGAATGACGAACCACACCTTGGTCACTCTCAACTTCTCAAGGTCCATAGTGCATCCAGAGTAGCGGGTACTTAAGACTTCGATTACCGACAGAGCAGGATCCACTCCCATCACACACTATAGCTGGATTGTATTGAGCGAAAGGTAACAGCTGAGGATGACCGCTGCAATCATCTCTTGACTATTGTTATGCCCGGGTGGCACAACGACTGTTGCAGGCTGGAGTTAACCACCCGGTTAACCCGGCGTCTTGAAAATAAAACCAGGGCTCCTTGCCAAAAGGAGTTAATACTCGCGAGAGAGGGACCTTCCCCAAAAGAAAGCCTACCTTATCTCCCTCTTTACTTTTCCTTTAGTCTTGAGATAGCGCCTTTTAGAACGCAACCCAAAAGGCATGTGAGATCCATTCAAGAAAAATAAACCTTCTTCGGTCATGTTTAAAGCAAATCTGTCGCGTGTATAGAGCTGTTGAACTCTGTGGCGAGCAAGAAAGGAGGAGACGAACAGTTACAGAACCATTCTTTGCTTTCTTCAATTCTATTGTGGCACGGATGGTTCCTGGGGATTTGCAAACAAACGTTGCAATGACTGTTCAAGGGGGTGGGCGATGACAAGAACGACCAAGAGCTAATCCATTGTTGCCTCAGTGACTTGAGTGGATCTCGCCCTCTATCTGTCACTTCTATGGGTCCACGTGGCTTATAGAATGCACACCGTTCAAGCTAGGGCAATACGACAAAAGTAAGCAAAAGTTCTTCTTTCGACTAGAATTCTGAGGCATCGCTAAACTGGAGAAATCTGTGCGTACACACCCGGTACACATTGGTCGAACGCTGCCAGAAGCATGTTTTACTAGTCGCCTCAACAAGCGATAAAGCATGCTCTCATCCTTCATAGCACTGCTTCCTATACGCTTCAAGCGCTATAGTGACGGAAAAAGCGCAATTTCACTGTAAATATATACAGAATGTTGCTCTACAACATTCCGCTCTTTCCGTCTCAAAAACCCAATTGCCTTGTTGGATTCTTAAATTGCATGAAACCAAGTGAGGTCACTATCTGGCGTCAACAAACGGTTCAAAAACATTGTCAAACGGTTCGTAAAAGACAGTTGACCTAGAAACTAATACAGTTTGACCTAATTCGTCCCCTAGAGGAGACGAAACTTACATTTTTCTATTGTCATGAGTTCACTGCAGTGAAATTGCGCTTTTTCCGTGACTATAGAGCTTGAAGCGTATAGAAAGCAGTGCTCTGAAGCATGGGAGCATGCTTTATCGCCTGTTGAGGCGACTAATAACGCATGCTTCTGGTAGCGTTCGACCAATGTGTCTCGGGTGGCGTACACTGGGACAGTTTCTTATCTCACCGTAAACTACAGTTAAGGTAGCCACATTCCTGCCTCGAGGATACAGTGTAAAACTGCATCAGTCTGTATAATTGTATCACAATATTTTCAAGAAGAAATTGTAACACACACGTACCTATACTAGTTTTTGTTTACTTGTAAAAAAAAATATTTTTTATAAATCTGCCCTATAGTCCTAGTCATTAGGTGCGGTTCAATATTATTCATGCGGAGGACCGTTTTCACGGACGGTAAAGTGATTATTTTTCACTAGCGCAGTGAATAATAATAATAATAATAATAATAATAATAATAAGAAGAAGAAGAAGAAGAAGAAGAAGAAGAAGAAGAAGAAGAAGAAGAAGAAGAAGAGTAGTAGTAGTAGAAGTAGTAGTAATCGTAATAATAATAATAATAATAATAATAATAATAATAATAATAATAAGAAGAAGAAGAAGAAGAAGAAGAAGAAGAAGAAGAAGAAGAAGAAGAAGAATAGTAGTAGGCCTAGTAGTAGTAGTAGTAGTAGTAGTAGTAGTAGTAGTAGAATAATAATAATAATAATAATAATAATAATAATAATAATAATAATAATAATAATAATAATAATAATAATAGATGCTGCATACGCGCCCAATCAGGCTAAAAACGCGGCGATCTGTAACAACATAAACGCTCGATCGCACGTTTCACTCATTCACTCACACATACACACACCAAACATAAATCTATCATTCAAAAATATGGCGTAAAGGTTAGGGAGATCGCTATTAGAAGACGGAAAATCAACCGAATTTTTATTTTTGAACTTTTAGATTGACTGCATCCAATACTATTATTGAAGGGAGGTAGGAAACCTAAGTACCCGGAGAAAACCCTTGGTGACCTCAATTGTCTCGTACCTAAGTCACATAAGTTCTCCCCTTGCGGGAATCGAACCCGCGACCTTCGGCATAGCGACTGACCCATTGTCCCCCGTTGGGGTGCCGGGGGTTTCAGTATAAATAGTATCCACACTTTCTGGAAATTTAGTGGCATCAGTCCCCTATTCGCTATTGTGACGTGGGACTTTAATTTATCTAAACGAAAAATGGAAATTTAGTGCTTTAAACTCCCACTGTCGCTGTCTTTCTCATTTGCTCTTTCTCATTCCTGCTCTGTTCTATCAATCTGCTATACTATCGTCTTCTTCGCTCGACCAGTCTCCTACCCTTTTTCTTGAAAACTCTTCCGGGACAAGACTCCTTGTTTGTGTATGAGGTCTGTTGGATCAGCTTGGGAATATTGGACGCTTTCTGCCATGTGGTCACTAGGGCTTCCTATGATGTTATTATTTAGCAATGTAGGCATTTTATATGTATGTGTTTTGTTGATAATTTATAATGATGTTTGTATTCTATTTTGTTTTTGTAAACGGGGGTTCGATAGGTTGGGGTGAAACCTCAGCCGTCCCCTGCGTGGGATGTCTTTATTGTAAAGTGACTGGCTGGTGGAGGGCATTCAGTTTTTCCACTAGGGTTGTTTCAGCAGATCTTTTATGCGGATTGGGGGTTGTCCGGTCCTGATTTGGCTCGGAAGAGTCCGCTGGACTTAAAGCAACAATTATGTAATGTACTGACCCATTGCGCCACGAGGCCTAAGACTCAAAACATAATTAATTCAAGGCGCTGGTCATAGTCAGAAATAGATCCAAGTCGCCCAAGATTCGTACTCGTTGGAAGACAGCGCACGATGTAACGCTCCTAGAAACTGTCTAAAAGCTAGGTGTCAATAATAATGTTATCTTTGAACAGGGTTTAAAATGTATCCTGTCTAATTAGTTATATGGTCATCCCTATCATGGCCTACGCTTTTGTACAAATGTGAAATCGAAGATGCAGTCCTTCCCTTCCCCACTTCCCCTTCACGACCCTCTTCCCACAATCTCCGGAAATTACATTCACAGGTTGACATCCGGTTTGGTATTTTAGTCTAACTATACAAATCTTTCCATTAACACTAAAAGCACTGAGAGAGAGAGAGAGAGAGAGAGAGAGAGAGAGAGAGAGAGAAAGATAGGGGAGAAGAAGGAGGAGGAGGAGGAGTAAGGTGAGATAGTTACAGAGGCAGGGTAATGATATTTGAAGTGGCAAGATTCATACGCACTTGACGACATGTGTCTTTAAACTACTCCGACCAACAGTCATCATTATCGTTCTGTCGTTACTAGTCGCCCGTGCTCATAAGGTGACGCCGCACTCCTGCTGCCGTGTTTTCGCAGAAGAAACCACCACCATCCGACTTTGCCTTTAATTTGTAATTCCTTTAAAACTAAAAACACATTGTGTGAAGTACTGTAGATTAAAGCTGAACCAAAGGGGACATACAGCAAAACAACTAAAAATAAAATTATGTTCACTCTTCACTATTGTATAGATATAACAATTAAAGCAGTATTAGCCTAAGTATTTCAGTACCTGAATTATTTTATAGCGCGCTTTCCCAGTTCAAAGAGTTGCTGAAGTGCTGGTAGCAGGTTTTCTTAACTCGAGCCGTCCTAGGCGCCAACTTGCTGCGTATTGATGTGCACCGTCGAACAACTCAGACAACTTAGCGATTCCTGAACAAACGGGTGGTTGCTAAGTGTGTTTAGCCTATCCTATGTGACACTCATCCGTCATGGACTTGAGCATCAGAATCTTTATAGTCCGTACAATGGAATGCCCGCATGCGCAAGCTAAAAGCTCGGTTAATAATCTCACCCGAAGATGTTTATTCTTCACTCAATGATTTTCTAAGGCTTCTCGAGGCGACCATAAGCCTTATTTTTTCCCTCCGAAAATAGAGAGGGGCGGAAGTGGGCAGATGGGGGTGGGATTCTCTTCAGGGAGAAGGGGGTGTAGAAATAGGTATAACCTGTCTCTGTCTGTCTGTCTGTCTGTCTGTCTGTCTGTCTCTCTCTCTCTCTCTCTCTCTCTCTCATTGATGTATATGATGTACACCAACAATTTAGGCAAAGAAATGAAGCTTACATATAAAAAGATAGAAGATTACATTTATTATTTGACTATATTATTTGACGACAACAGGATGACCTGCTCACAGCGGTGAAGAAACGGAAACTCCGATGGTATGGCCACGTCACCAGATCATCTGACCTTGCAAAGACCATCCTGCAAGGCACAGTGCAAGGAGGTAGAAGAAGAGGGAGACCGAGAAAGAGGTGAGAGGACAACATTCGAGAATGGACCGGCTTGACATTGAGCGAAGCCATCAGGGTTGCTGAGGACAGAGAAAGATGGAGTATGCTGGCTAAATGATCATCTGTGGTGCCCCAACGACCTCAGAGTTACGGGATAAGATAGGATAGGATAGGATATTATTGGATTTTTTTTCCATCTTCTTCCTCAAATGTTTTAAGGTTACAGGACCATAATTATATAAAACACAGACTAAGTTCTGTTTCCAAGAGAATGTAGGCCTAATAATGAAAAAGATCACTGTACACACACACAAAAGTTTTTTTTTTTTTTTTTTTTTTTTATAAAGAAGAGCGAGAGATATATAAAAGGAATAATAGAAAATATGAACAAACGTGTTTGAAAAATAAAGAAAGAAAAGAGAAATGAATATGTGTTACAGAGAGAGAGAGAGAGAGAGAGAGAGAGAGAGAGAGAGAGAGAGAGAGAGAGAGAGAGAGAGAGAGAGAGAGAGAGAGAGAGAGAGAGAGAGAGAGAGAGAGAGAGAGAGAGAGAGAGAGAGAGAGAGAGAGAGAGAGAGAGAGAAAGCATTGTTGCCAATCAATCAGTTATGTTAATGTCACCACGTTGTCAGTGTGGGAGATGGTTTGCTATCAAGTGGTCCTGTTATATAGGGCCTATGTCTTTTCTCTTCGATTACAGAACACAGCGTCCTATTTATTCCAGTGCAACAGTGTCTTTCCCTCGCTGGGTAAAATTGCCTATGGACATACGCAGCAGTTGTTCTCTCTTCACAGAATTCAATTGCCTGCGATCGCTGCTTTTGGCCATCTTAACGTGCGCGTGCTTCTTCATGGCGACACCACCCCTTGGCACGCGCTCTAACCCCGCCCCCATTGTCAACCACGGGTGTTGTCAGCCAATCAGCGCAGTGCGTTGTGATGAAGAGCGGGTTTGTGAAACGGGTTCCCCACTGGAGGTCTTTTGTGTGATTGGATTGGTTCCGCCGCAAGCCTTCTTCTGTCTGACTATACCGCCCTTCATATAAGATGAACGATCAGGACAATTTCATTATTCGACTTAATTTTTTTCCAAGGGAAATCCCCCCTATCAACAACCGAGGCACGTGAGAAAGTTGTGATAGCAGACGATTAAACGGACCAAGTGAGAAGGCAAGTTTTCAGCTTTTACCTTGGCTACAAATTTCATCTGGCTTTTGGAAACGGAGTGGGAAACTGCTGGAAAGCCTCACATTCCAAAGCGGAAAGTTACACGGACATCATTCGCCATAGAAATTGTGGGACGCCAAACGTCAGTAGTGCAGAATTTGACGACTGTCAGGAAATTCGTCGTATTTTGGGGTATTGTTCCAGCGCCTTGGCGCCGACGAAAAACGGGTTGATGAGTGCGACAACAGCCGACGACAAGACGGAGACCGCCATCCTGGCTCGTTATTACCAACACTACTACAACACCAACACCAACACGGGCCTCAGCAGCAACAACAACAACAACAACAATACCAACAACGACAACAGAAACAGTAGTAGCGGTGGTCATCACCATCATACCACCGACTACACGAATCGAACTAGTCACGACTACAGCAGCGATCGACGTAGTCACGGCACCTCGCACCATCATCACCACGACACCTCCTCGACGACGGTGGCGATGAACCTGAACGATGATCAGCGAGTGACCGGATCAGACGATCGTACGGACGTGAAGAGGAAATGCGATGATCCGTTTCCTTCTCTGTACTCTCTGGACACCACTCACACGTCTGCAGCCCGCTCGCTGTCTGACCCTTCAGGTAAGTAACTTTTCTAGAGAAAGTATCAGGTGTTTTAATTGGATCACTTTAGTTACATTACATTACATGATTATTGCTTTAGGTCCAGCGGACTCTTCCGAGCCAAATCAGGACCGGACAACCCCTGATCCGCATAAAACATCTGCTGATACAACCCTAGTGGTAAAACTGAAAGCTCTCCACCAGCCAGTCACTTTACAATAAAGACATCCCACGCAGGGGACGCTGAAGCTGTACTCTAATTTATCGTACCCCCGTTTACAAAAACAAAATAGAATACAAACATCATAATAAATTATCAACAAAACACATACATATAAAATGCCTACATTACTAAATAATAACATCATAGGAAGCCCTAGTGACCACCTGGCAGAAAGCGTCCAATATTCCCAACAGACCTCATACACAAATAAGGAGTCTTGTCCCTGAAGAGTTTTCCAAAAAAAAGGTAGGTGACTGGTTTAGCTAAGAAGAAGATAGTATAGCAGATTGATAGAACAGATCAGGAATGAGAAAGAGCAAATGAGAAAGACAGCGACGGTGGGAATTTAAAGCACTAAATTTCCAGAAAGTGGGGATACTGTTTATACTGAAACCTCCGGCACCCCAACGGGGGTGATCACTTTAGTTGGCGCTACGCCATCCGATAATTATGGTCTACACGAGCGTACCTTATTCTCTCTCTGTTAACTAATATCAACAGATTAAAATGTACATTGAATAGTTGCAATGAGGAAGGACAGCGTAAACACTGTAGAATCAAGTGTTGAAACCCGCTGGACTTTAAAAGGAAAGCAACAAAACAGGTTTGGAGATGGATCGAGCGGGAATGGGGGATCTCATAACAAATAATTGAATGAATAAATGTCATGTTTAATAAAGAAAGGAAGAAAATAGTTTTTAAGTCGCACGTTGCTCGTTTTCTACATTTTCTCAATAAAATTGATACGTGGTTTACTGGATTGAATATAGTGGGGGGAAACATTAGAAAAAAAAACCCAAATAAACACCAAATAACTGATACCGTTTAGATCTAGCAAATATGGACAAAATATAAAAACTTGTTATAAAGAATGAGACAAAAGACAACACATTTTCTTCATTTTCCTTTATCAGTTACAATGGTTACACCACTGTTTTTAATTTCATTACTTACTTATTTATTTATTTACTTTAATTAATTGTGAGGTTGGTGGATTTGTGGGTAATAGGCAACATAGTTGATTTATTAAATTGCATTTTGGATGTTATCTTTTGATCGGAAGTAGCCTAATTTGAGGGATGGGGGATGATAGGGGACCTGGAGGGGGGGAGGAGGTGGGGGTTGTGGTGCAGTCTGTATGCTTTATTTATTGTGTTATTTTCATATTCAAATATTTGTAGATTTCTATAAACAATTAAAACAAACTCCACTCCACTCAAGCGAACGACGCTGACTGATTTTCTTGTCAGTGGTATTGTTCATCATCGTTTCTAAGTTGCGCGCGTTAGTTTTGTTTTCGTTTTCTTTTTCTTCTCTCTGTCTGTTTGTCTGTCTCTCTCTGTCTCTGTCTATCTCTCTGTCTGTCTGTATTTCTCTTCCAATGTACGGCGGTTGGTTATGTTCAAGTTTAATAGTGCTAAAAGATCGAGATAAAATCGAGGAAGAACTCAGCCGTAGATTTTTTTTCGAATCCAAATTTCAGTATTACTTTCGTATATATGTATTTATTTATTTATTTATTTAGTGTTGGGAATTTTAAAACTGCAGAATGCTTCCTGACCGTAATCTTTATGATAGACTAATTTTAGGTAACTGTTAAGTATAGAGAGCATAATCTAACAATTTATCGAAAGGTTAGCCTAAACAAATGAATCAAACGGAGTCTGAGGTAAAATAAAAAATAAAAACTACTTTTGGTACAGTTTAAAAAAAATCAATTAAATAGTTGATTGATTGATTAATTTACATAATCAGACAAAATGTCCAAAATAAGTACACTTACCCAAAAAATGAATTAAAGTCAATCTGAGGTCATTTTTTGTTCTAATTCTAATTCAAGCTCGCACACATGGGTGTTTTTATGTTGGATATGTATTTTAATTATGATTAACATTAATATTTACCTAGCCTAACTATATGTAAAAAATAAGTGCTTAAAATGCCTTCAAAATTAAAGTGAATCTGAGGTGTGTTTTTTTATTCAAACTTTTACACATTAGATATTTTTATTTTTGAAATGTATTTTAATCATAAATAATGTTAAATGATTGATTAAGCCAAAACATCCAAATCCATTTCGAATTTTGTATAACGACTTCATTTCGATTGTTTGCTTATTTGTGTGTTTTTTACTTTTCTACTTTCTTTTCTTTTCTCATTCCTGCTTTCAGTTTTTTCTGACACAAGTCACAGTTGTCTTTTTTGGCAGGTTTGGGGCTTAAAACCTCAGCTAGTGCTTTGTTTGTGTTGTTTGTTATTCGGATTTTGTAACTGTTGTCTCGCATAAATATATTAAAAAGCGAGCGTTGTGGCCAAGTGGGCTAAGCCGGGACTATCTTGCCTTGTCCACAGGCCAGAAACCAATGGCGCCTGACAGGTGTGGGATCGATCCAGCATCTGGGCGTTATGTTTCTCCGAAAATAATGTACTTTCGCCTCGGGAAACATCTCGGGGGTTTTCTCCGTGTACTCAGGTTTGCTCCCCCAGCAAAAACTTATGTTAATAAAACACACAACTAATGTTTTGATTGTTAGGTAGGTTGGGTTTGGACGCGCCACAGGCTGCGACTACGCCTTCCCCAGGGGAGGCGGCCCGGAATTTCCCGATAAAAAGGGACAATAAAGCGCTACCAAAAACAAAAGTGTTGGTGTATTTATTCCTCTTTATATGTTTTAAAGATTGAGATCGTCAAATAAGAACAATTATATTCTCTGAAAATCGTCAAATGAGAATAATTATATTCCATGATGATGATGATGATGATGATGATGATGATGATGATGATGATGATGATGATGATGATGATGATGATGATGATAATATCTTGAATAGCGCCGTCATTTATCAGTATGATTGCTCTTGTGTGGATTTATGTCCCTACTCCTTGTTGTCTGGAATGGTTATCCCCGTCTGCCATATCGCCAATGGTGGGTGTAGACGTTAAACCTCAATGTTCATTCATTCAATGTTCATTGAAATGCGCAAAATTATTTGCCAAATGTCTGAAGAACGTTCTTATTAAAAGGGTAAAACGGCAATCTTTCTTTTCTGTTCTGTTCTCTATCCTTTTCTTTTTTCCCTATATTTTCTTTTTCTTTTCTTGAATATTTTTTCTCTACATCTTTTTTGTGTTGTTTTTTTTTCTTCTTATGTTGTTTTGACTTCCTTTCTGTATTCTTCTTTATTAATTTTTTTTAAAAAATTACACATTTTTATTTTTTTTTCTGCCTGTTTTTCTTTTTTTCTAGCTTTTTTTACTTTTCTTTTCTTTCTTCATTTCTTTATTTCTATTTCTTGTTTTTTCTTTCTTTACCCTAAATTACCTTCCAAAGTCCTTCATATTGGCAAAAATAATCCTACAAACGAATATACTATAAAACTTGGTGACCATCAGATTAAATTGTACGTGAAACTAAAAAAAAGACTTGGGAGTAACATTTGATAGTCGCCTAAATTTTGATTGTCACAGAAACAATGCCATCAATAAAGCGAATCAGATGCATGGAATCATTCAGCGTTGTTTCTTGTAAATGGATGAATGTGCGTTCTTACAATTATATAAAGCTTTGGTTAGACCACATCTTGAATATGGAAACATAATCCGGTATCCTCATTTAAATAGACAATCTGCCGCTAATGAACGTGTTCAAAGAAAAGCTTACTCCGGAAATTAAAAATTTACCTTATGCTGACAGATTGGCATTTCTAAAATTACCATCGCTAAAAGCCAGAAGAGCAAAAGGGGACCTAATTCAAGCATATAAAATGTTTACTAATATTGATGATGTTGATATTAACTCATTTTTTAATTTCAATAAATCACCTCACATAGCACCAGGAATTCATCGAACAAAATTCTTATTCAGCACTGTCGTTCTATCCTATCCTATCCTATCCTATCCCTTAACTCGAAGGTCGTTGGGGCATCACAGATGATCGTTTAACCAGCGTTCTCCATATTTCTCTGTCCTCAGCAACCTTCATGGCTTCGTTCAGTGTCAAGCCAGTCCATTCTCGAATGTCTTACTAACACACGTAAATAAACTTATGTAACAGAGTTGCACCTCTGTGGAATAATTTGCCGGGTTTAGTTAAGCTAGCCACTAGCTTGAATAGTTTCAAGAAACTCATTTATCAACAAAAAGTAATCCAGGATGAAATGTTGGATTTTGACAATTGAATGACTTAAGGCAGTTAGACCGGATACCCATAACGCTTTGCAAAGATGGGTCAATGAATAAACCGCGAGGTTTAGGACAACCAAATCCTGTGACTATTACTGCTACTACTACTACCTATCTAAAAAGGAAACAACATTTTGTATTCAAAGAAAAAAACCAAAGATTTGTCTTGATAACCTGATGATTTTGAAGATTAATTTTATTTTAATTTTAATGTGCGACTATTTTATAATAAGTGGAAGGAGTATTTTTCCTCCAAAGATTATTCTTTGTTAAAAGAGTATGTGTGTGTGGTTGCGTAATAATTTGTGTTTTGTTTGTGGGCGGCCCGTTATGCAAGTTCAGCAGTTGGTCAGAGCGCTACTGTCCAGTATCGAAGTTGTAGGATCGAGCCTAAGCCGGAAGGCATTTCTTTAACCAAGTCATCCAGGATTTTTTCCGAGTATTCCGATTTCCAACCTCCCTCAATTATGTTAATGGATAAAGTCAATCTAAATTGCGATAATAATAATAATAATAATAATAATAATAATAATAATAATAATAATAATAATAATAATAATAATAATAATAATAATAATAATAATAAATAAAATAATAATAGTAATAATAATAATAATAATAATAATAATAATAATAATAATAATAATAATAATAATAATAATAATAATAATAAAAGTATTAGTAGTAGCAATAGTAGTAATAGTGTCATCGTCATCATCATAATTAATAATATTTATTATTATTATTATTATTATTATTATTATTATTATTATTATTATTATTATGGTTATGATGATGATGATGATGATGTTTATTATTATTATTATTATTATTATTATTATTATTATTATTATTATTATTATTATTATTATTATTATTATTATTGTTGTTGTTGTTATTATTATTATTTTTATTGTGATTGTGATTGTGATTATTATTATTATTATTATTATTATTATTATTATTATTATTATTATTATTATTATTATTATTATTATTATTATTATTATTATTATTATTATTATTATTATCATTATTATTTTTATTATTACCATTACCATCATCATCATCATCACCATATGATTACTACTACTACTACTACTACTACTACTACTACTACTACTACTACTACTACTACTACTAGTAGTAGTAGTAGCAGTTTATTAACTATTATCTATCAACAGTTACAACAGAAATCGCGCATTGTATTGCGACTATGTTTTGAAGAACAATTTACGATGATGATTTAGCAGTAAAGGTATGTTCATTTAAATAAAACTGTTTATTCAAATATATTTTTAAAAACTAAATTTTGGTTTTGGACTACTTGAAAATACAAGAAAATAAAATAAAAATAACATTTTAAAAAAAGATCTTTTTCTCTCTCACTCTTTCTCCCTCTCACCACACACACCAACGTGTGCGCGCGCGTTCACACACAAGCACACACGCCGTTATGGGGAAAAAAGATTATTTAGGTCCCATGCAGAGTTTGGCTGGGGACAGTCCAGTTTGGCAACTGCCTTCTTCAATCGCTCTGACGTGATACCAATAGTCATCAAAATAAACCTGTGCTTCCGATAGACCTAAGTTTGTGGGGAATGAGGGAACATGAGTGAGTGTGTGGATGTGGTGTGTATATTGAGAGGTACATGTATGTTTGCGAACGTGTGGGTGTGCTAGAGTGCGGGTGTGCTTTAATGCGTGCTTGGTTGTGTTAGTGCGAGCGTGTGTATACGTGCACGCGTGTTCGTGGGTGTGTGTGGTGTGTGTGGAGTGTATGTGTGGGTGTGTGTGTGTGTGTACATGCATGTGTGTGTTCCTTGTGTCCTTGCCTAGCCCCCATAACTCACTCCAGCCCTGTCAATAAAGCGTGCGAGACAAGAACAATCTTATTTAGGGCGCAGGCCAATGCGATTGATCATAATTGATTTGACTATTGTGCCCCTGTCAACCCCTAAACTTTCCTCGCTGCCACTGGCAAGGACGTGGAGTCTTATCCACCCCCCTTCCCTCCCCTCGTAATATACACACAGATTAACTATCACAGCCCTTCCTTCGCCATTTTAGTCCAGCTCCACCACCTGACCCCTATTTCTCTCTTTCCCCCCTCCCCCCCCCTTACCTGTGCAGAAGGGCGTGTTAATGAAGATAACCCGATATACTTGTGGCAATAATTCCATTTTCACACGGAGGGTGATACAATTTGAGGGCACGATTGAATTATGGAGGCTGGATCAAGGGTGCCGGCTTCATCAGGCAGCCAAGCAGCAGCAGACGACACCATCGCTTCCATTCCAACGGTCGTCTGCTTGCTGCTGCTGAAGCTGAAGTCCTTTTTCTTGGTGAGTGATGAATTTTGATTGGAAAATTTCGTTGAAATGTGAACTGAACATACTTTGAATTCGTGTTCTGCGAGTGAGGCTGTGATCATGAGAGCGAAAGTGGAACATAGCAGACGACCCACTGTGTTCAGTTTAACGAGCGTCTTCTTTCTGGTGTTGAGGGTAGGTCAGCTGTACCTGGTGTGTTAAGAAACGGATGCCAAATCCACTTCACGGAAAAATTTACTACTGAAATTGCTTTAAAAAGTAATTCCTGTACCAATAAAATTGTGACGTCGTTCAGCAGTCGACAGCCAATTTCTGCACCACGTTATATTGTTACAGTCATCTGCTGCATGGTTGTTTCTGAAGTTGGGACCGCTTAACTGGGTGATTTAGGAATGTAAAATGAAAATTTCTTGCGCTATACAGGTCTTAAAACGAGACTCCGTGTTTTGTTACAGGATCTGTACGTTGTTTTCCAATATTGTGGTTCTGCTGCCAGCAGATAAGCCCATTGGTCTTGTCCCAATGGTCTTCTTGCTTGCCAGATTCTCTTGTGGCTTAGAATTTGGGGAAAATTATTTAGAAATCGTTTTTATTACGTTCTGATGTTTAACTAGTGGAGATAAAAACCCAATTACATTTAAGTGCGAAGACCACTATATGCATTTTGTACGAAGTGTTACAATCTCAAATGTTCGCAATACCTAATTTAAATCAAAGATTAACTCTTTCGGAGAGAGTTATAATTTCTATACAGATATCTAACAAACACTGAATTCGCCCTACTGGTTTTAAAAAAAAAAAGATGTCTTGTGGACTGACTGATGACAACAATAGCGTTTCATTGTTGACGTTGGTTAGGTAGTCTATGCATATCTGCTCACTATTTTACAATAATTGCTCTCTTGTTTAACCGAGCGACCGTGCCGCAACGACCAGTGATACTCAGAGAAAAGATGTTGTTTTGTTTTGTAATCAGTTCGACCTCCAAAGAAAAGTCATTGTAAGGCTCAACGCCCTTTGTAAATTGTGCTCGGTGAGCGACGTGCAAAAACTGAGGTAACAAGAACTCAGGGAGCAAACCTTGGATAAGTCCTTCGCCTACAACGTCTTGTTTTCGTGTTGTTGTTGTTGTTGCTGTTGTTGTTGTTGTTGTTGTTGATGTTGTTGTTGTTGTTTTATTTTACATCAAGAATACGTTTATTTCTGTGACACTGAGTAAACTTGAAAAATGGCATTGTTTTCACATTAAAAAATTATATAATACGTATTCGTTGCTTTAACCGACTGCTAAGCTTGAAATGTTAGGCGTTGTGTAAACAAGCTGCTAGGCCTACTATTATATACACTTTCGCCGCGATTATATTTTTAGAATTAACCTTGATGCTATCAATAACACAGAACGAAATGAAACTATCGATTTATATCAAAAAGGCTCTTTTGATTTTTTTTGTTTAGTTTTATGTGTTTTGCTTAATCTTTTATTTTACCGGCGGGGCAACACTCACTGTGCATTTGAAGAGAAAAAAAAGGATTCGTGATACTGACAAGTGTGATCTTGATGACCTTTAACTGAGAGAACTGCTCTATAGTGTCTGGGACAATTTGTGCGTCAGACCTCCTAAATCTACCGTTCTTCTCGTGTTCTCGAAGGAAGACAGTCGAAAAAACAACGGGCGTACTGTGAGATTTTTATATCTAGTAGATCTTTCGTTCTGTATCGCTGTCTTGATGCCGTGTGTGTGCGTGGGGGGAAGGGAGGGGGGAGGGGAGTGGAGTGAAGTGTATGGAATGCGGAAAGCGTCAAATGCGCATGAACACGCAATTGCACGTCCATCTAGTAGCTGAATGGTCGAAAATTGTCACGCCAAACTGCGCATGTGCAAATGCACACGCATTTACCTACGAGTCACATTAAAACTAGGAATGGGAAATGTTCGGAAATGCGTTCTCTGTACCAAAAAGTAATGTAATGTAAATTGACAACTAATTTACAATGTAACCCTCGCAACCCACGACCTCTCCTGCCTCCAACCCAACCTCCCCCCTCACCACCAACCCTAAACTAAATGTTATAATAATTTACTTTGGTTTGCCTGTAAATAATATGATAATTATCTTCCATCGCCAGCACAGTCGTCTTCAGTATTGCCACAGAGCAAAGCTACACGCGTTTTCCGATACTTTTTCCGTTCCAAGTTTTGTATTTCTTCTTCGTTAACATCCGGCGTGCAGTTTGGCGTGTAAGTTATGACCAATCAGATACTAAATGTGCGTACAATTGCGTGTGCATGTACGTTTGCGCAGTTTGGCGTGTAAGTTTTCGATCTAGATGGGCGTGCAATTGCGTGTGCACTTTCGCGCGCAATTGCATGCGCATTTGATCCTTTCCGCGTTCCATAGATGTGAGATGAGCAGTGGATGGGTTTATTATTTGTCACCTGCAGTAAGGGGCAAAGCGCGGCAGAAGCAATGCAGCGCCACAGGATAGTTTAGAATTCACCATTTATTTTGTCCGGAATTACAGATTTCATCATGTATGTCGTCCAATTTACCTCTGAAGTAACGCTTCGCTCATTTTGATCAGTTCTCGATTCATTTATATTGAAGTTGAGTCGCCCAAACGGGCAGGTTTAATTTATTAATTAACTCCGTAATACATTTATTTATTTTATTTTAAAAAAAAAATAATTTATTTTATTTATCTAGATACATTAATTTATTTATTTATTATTATTATTATTATTATTATTATTATTATTATTATTATTATTATTATTATTATTATTATTATTATTATTATTATTACATTTTAAAAAAATCTGCTGAAAATAAAAGAAAAACTATGTAGACGTATTAAAAAAAAAGGTATACAATTTTGCTTCACTGCAGCATATGTACCTCGATTTTTTAAAAAAATAAAGATATAGCACACACACACACACACACACACACGCACACACATACATACACGCACACACACAGAGCTTCAAGAAAAAGAACAAAAACATCAAGAAAGAAAGATACAAAAAGAAAGATAGAAAAAAAGTAAGAAAGAAATAAATAATTAACTATTCATACTTGGAAGTTAAAAAAGTAGGAAAGTATTCTTTTAAAAATCTCAATATCATAATTGTTGCTTTGCATTTTCTTAAACATAATCTTCTTTTCTGTTTTTGTTTTGTTTTATTTTATTTTGTTTGAGTTTGCGCATACTCACCTAATAAAACACAGTTGTTTGTAGATTATAGTCACACGACACTTTCGCATATAGGTGACTACTGGACCGATTTATACTGACACCAGCGGGCCAGTTGTTGGTAAAGGGGAAAATAATATGATCACACGTTGACCAATCCGGGATTCGAACCAGCGACCTTTCGGTTACTAGCAAGACGCTCTTACCAACTGAGCTACCCGGCCCCTCATAATAAAACACACTATTAAATAACTAGCTATTGTTTATTCTTTCCTTTATTTAATTTTATTTTAAGCTTATTTTATTGTAAGATTTATATTTTAATTCAGTTTGTTATTATTGTTTTTGTTTTATAGTTATGTTCTATTTGATTTTATTTAATTTTATGTTATTTCATAACGTTAATTTTTTTAAAATTTTATTTTTATTGTATTCATTATACTTTTTTTGTGTGCAGTTTTATTTGTTATTTTTTGTTTACTTTAATCTAATTTTATGTTATTTTCCTTTAATTTCATTTATTTATTTATTTTTTATTTTTGTTTTGCTTTATGTATGTTGTTGATAATTATATCTTCTTCCTTTAAAAAAAAAGTCTGATCTAGTCTCCCATCACCAGCTTCGTTCTTTCTTTTTTGATTCAGACCACCGCCGTCACACCGCACGCCTCCGACCCCTTCACTCCTTAGCTGCTCTCCTCCTCCCCATCCTTCCCTCGTCTTCAATATTTTACTTGTAAATAGTATTTTTCATGCATGCATTATGTCTTTGCATAGTTTATTAGTGTCTTGTTCTTGTTTAATTTTTTTTCGTATGTATTTCGGTGTTAACGTTAAGTATAAGTCTGCAAGTTACTTATAGGTTTTTTAACAACAGTTGTTTCCGTTCAGGTATACAACATTGGCGTCCAAAACCGGTCGTGCTTGACACGTGTTCGGGCTTCTACCACGTTGGTAAGGCCAAAGTCGGGACTAACATCGTCCGTTGATTGAAGCAACCATCATGCCTGCTTTTTCAGAGGAGCTTGCATTCTGATGCCAAACGGAGGAATTGTGTTTATGGGTTTGGCCTTCAATTTCTGACAAAATCTGGTTGACTTGATGACATCAGTCATTAGCAGGGTTCATTCATCATATCAATGCTTCCCTGTTCTTATTACAGTGGAGTATATTTCTCTGCTGACTTTTGTACGTCCACTCCACCGGTGTTCTGCTCAGAGCTTCCAACGTACACAAGCTTTCACCTATTTACTTGGAACTAGGACTGTGCAATCAGCCGATTGGGTTCAATAACACTGCGTACTGTGTGCTGACGATGGGCCACTGAAACAATCCAATACAATACAAGGTTATTGCTTTAGGTCCCAGCGGACTCTTCCGAGCCAAATCAGGACCAGAGAGACGTTATCTTAAAATATTATCAAATGATTCAAGTCTTAAAAAACAAGCCTGTTACTCTTAAATACACAAACAAACTTTCACATGACGCCTCTTTAAGAGACTTCTTTAAAACTGATGTATTAAAAATATATTCTCTTTCTTCAATCAAATCACTAAATACAGTCCTAATAAAATCCAAACTAAACAAAACATGTCGATACAATTTATATGCGATAGAACAAACCAACATCATGTAAAAATTGAAACAGATGTTGACCATTACATACTTTAAAAATCTCTTTGAAAGGTATGGAACCAAAATATGTTTCCCTTTCCTCAATCAAATCAGCACATTCAGACATAAAATGGCGAACAGAAAAAGATTGATCACATGCAAAGCACCATGGTGGTTCTTCTCCTTTTAAAAGGAAACTGTGGGTGACATAAGTATGCCCAATATGAAGGCGAGATAACACTGTTTCCTCTCTGCGAGTGGACGCAAAGTTAGGCAAAGAAGTGGACAAATCGGGAAGAATTTGAAATAATTTGTTGTTGACATGGTTAGACCAGTCAGTCTGCCACAGTCGTTTACAATAAGATCCAGTCATACAACGTAGGTCAGAGTAGGGCACAAACTGGAAAATCTCTGGAGGGAAATCAAGATGGAGAGCATCTTTAGCCGCTCTGTCTACTGCAATATTGCCGCGGATGCCCATGTGACCAGGGACCCACATAAAAACTATCTTTTTACCCTCAGAAACAAGTTGTGTATGGAGGTCATGGATCTCTGCCAGAAAAGGGTGTGATATCTTTCTCGTGGAAAGAGCCTGAAGTGCTGACAATGAATCGGACATGATTAAAAATGAGGTTCTTTTGGATTGATAAACTTGTTTCAGAGCTAAATGAATTGCCTTGAGCTCAGCTGTATAAACAGAACAAAAATCAGGTAAACGCTGTTGCAAAGGCTGGTCTAAGCGTCTCTCGGAGACAGACGCAGCAGCAACTGAATCTCCTTTCTTTGACCCGTCTGTAAAAAGTTGTTCATATCCTGGGTATAATGCACACTGTTCTAAATAAAGTTGGTTATATACGGTTTCAGAGGTATTGTTTTTAAGGAAAGCGGACAACTGCCAATTAATGTTTGGGGTACATAATTTCCATGGGGGAGCTTCAGTCCGAAGTTCATCGTCGTTGATGGAAGCAACATCAATGCCTGCTTTTTCCAGATGAACTTGCATTCTGATGCCAAACGGAGGGATTGTGTTAGGTTTGGATTCAAATTTCTGAACAAAATCTGGGTTGAAAACACAGTCATAAGCAGGGTTCATAGGATTAGTTTTTAATTTTAAATAGTAATTAATTGACAATTTTGTACGTCTCAGCTCCAGCGGGGGTTCGTTAGCTTCCACGTAAAGGCTTTCACAAGGGGAAGTGCGAAACGCACCCAAAGCAATGCGTAGTGCCTGATGGGCAACTGGATCTAGCATCTTAAGATAAGATTTTCTAGCAGAACCATAGACAATGCAACCATAGTCTAACTTGGATCTAATTAAAGAACGATATAACAGCAATAAAGTTTTCTTGTCAGCACCCCAGTCTGTACCACTGATAACCTTGAGCAAATTGCAGGCCTGTTGACATTTAGTTTTCAAAATTTTCAGATGAGGAATGAAAGATAGCTTTTGATCAAAAATAACACCCAAAAATTTGACTTGTTTGACCGCCTTTATTGGAGTTTTATTGAGGAGAATAGTAGGGTCTTGAATAATTCCCCGGTGCTGGGAAAAGTGAATACATTCAGTTTTTGCTTCAGAAAATTTAAAACCATTTTGTAAAACCCAGTCTTCAACGGCCTTGACACATAACTGTAGCTGACGTTCCGCAGATGCCAAAGTTTTACCTTTGGCTACCAATGCAAAATCGTCGACAAATAAAGAATTGTCAATTCCCCGTTTAACGGAACGAACAATGTTATTTATTTTAATATTAAACAGCAAGGGAGACAAGATGCTACCCTGAGGCACTCCCATCTCCTGTTCTCTCGTATCTGACAAGGATCCCCCAACCTTAACCTGAAAAATTCTGTCTGTTAGAAAATTGGATATAAACAGAGGTAAATGTCCCTTCAAACCCATTTCTTGTAAATCTGAAAGAATGCCATATTTCCATGTGGTATCATAGGCTTTTTCCAAATCAAACATGATGGCAACGACATGTTCACCCTGGACGAACGCGTTACGGATAAAAGTTTCCAGTCGCACCAGGTGGTCAACAGTACTTCGACCACTTCGAAAGCCACACTGAGTGTTGGATAAAATATTATTTGTTTCTAGATACCACAGTAAGCGAGAATAAACCATTCTTTCTAGCGTCTTGCATAAGCAAGATGTTAAGGCTATTGGTCTATAGTTTGTCGGGTTAGTATGGTCTTTGCCAGGTTTAGGGATGGGTACAATAATGGCCTTTCTCCAGGAGAGAGGAAAGGTGCCAGTGATCCAGAGCTGATTGAAGATGTCCAGCAGTTGAGACCGTGAGTACCTTGTTAAATGTCTGAGAAATTGATAATGTACATCATCCGGTCCAACTGCTGAATCTGCACTTTTGTTAATTGCATCATCAAGTTCGACTAATGAAAACGGAATGTTGTAATCTTCAGAATTATCGGAGGTAAAATGTAACTGTTGTTTTTCTTTACGGGTTTTAACTGTTTGAAAAGGGACAGAATAATTTTCAGAGGAAGAATTTGCAGCAAAAGAAGAAGCCAAAAGATCAGCTACTAATTTTTTATCTCCGATTACGTCACCCTGTACAGTAAGGCATGGGCTCACCTGTTTGTTACTTCTATTTTTGAGTTTGCGGACTACTTTCCACACCTTCGACAGTTTCGCTTTTGAATTAAGCGTGGAGCAGAAACCTCTCCACGATTCCTTTCTCTTTCGTTTGAAGAGCTGTCGGCATTGCGCTCGCAAACGTTGGTGGTTTTGTTTATTTTCAGTGCTTGGGTGTAAAAACATAGTTCTTAAAGCTTTTTTACGAGCTTGCTGAAGTTTTCGACATTCATCGTCAAACCAGGGTTTTTTAAGTGTGTGAGGGTTTGACGAAGTTTGCGAAATGGACTCCTTGGCACTGTTAATAACTATGTCAGTATAAAGCTGTATTGGATCTAAGGCATTTGAAAATTCCTGGTTCTTAGCACGTAGCTGGGCCTCAGACAGGTTAGAAAACAGACTCCAGTTAGCTTGTTTCAGTTTCCACCTGCCATGAGTTTGCTCAAGGTTATCTGAATCATGTTTTAATAAAACCGGGAAATGGTCGCTGCCATGGAGATCTTCTAAAACTGTCCATTTAAAATCCAAAAGTAAGGAGGGATCACAGATCGATATATCAATGTGGGACAAAGAAGCAGTTCTAGAACAGGAAAAAGTTGGAGCACCCTCGTTCAAAGTTACTAGGTTTAACGAGTCTAAAATGTCTTCAATTATTTTACCCTGAGAATCGGTACGATCACTACCCCACAGGGGAGAGCGTCCATTAAAATCTCCCAACAACAAAAAAGGGGGAGGTAACTGTTGGACCAAATTCTCAAGTTCACTTTTAGTTACATTTATTGATGGTGTCAAATATAGAGAACAAACTGTGAGGGATTTAAAAAGAGATACTCTAGCTGCAACTGCTGGTAAACTTGTATTAAGTAAAATTGGATTAAATGGGACATTTCTATGGATAAAGAGTGAAACGCCTCTAGAAGATAAACAATCTAGAGAGGAATAACCAGTAATATCTATAGGATGTTTTTCTGACAGGAGAGTTTCCTGAAGGGCCAATACTTCAGGTCGATGCTCTGTCAGCAGACAGCATAGCTCCTCATAATTTGCCCTTATCCCTCGGATGTTCCATTGTAAAATGGACATAAAAATTAAGTAAAAGAATGCTAAAAGTTTCATCTCCGAGAGCACAATTATGTCTCTGTATCTTTTGGACCCTCGTCCATCTCTTCATGTTCCATCAACCCCCCGAAACGGTTCTCCGTTTCGAGAGGCTGCTGGGGCTTGGAAGAAAGGGGTCCGGGCCTTTGATTCTTTGTCAAAGACCCGGAACCCGAGCTGCCAGCGGACTTCCTCCCCCTCTCCCCAGCACCAGATTTTATATCTTCCCTCTCCCCTTCACCCCTGCCAATCTTTCCCTCTCCTCCTCTGACGCTCTTCTGCTGGGTAACTAGGATTTTAGTCGCCCCAGCAACTACCCGGTCGCTAAAACCGGTCGTTGCTGGTGCGGTGGCATGAGGCCTAGCCTCCTTCGTGGCAGGAGTGACGGCTATTGGCGCGGCCGTCTGCGCGCTTGGAGTGACGGTTTTTGACGTGCCCGTCGGCACGTTCTCCAGTGGATTCGGTGGGGCTGGAGAAACCCCCTTCTGGGCAAACAAAGCAAGCATCTTTTCGAGAGTATCCATCCGTTTGCACAACGTTTCCAAAATCTGTGTTATTTTACTCATGGCAGTGTCCATTGTCGGGTGTGCGCTAGGTTCCACATGAGATGTGGAACCCGCCACAGCCGCAAAGGACCTCTCTTTAAGCACCGGCCTACTTGCAAGAACTTTTTTCCTTGCGTCGCCAAAGGAGCAACTCTCAGTGGCCCGCACCTTTTGGATTTCCAGCTCCAACTGCCACTGAGGACAGTCTTTGGAGCTGGACGAATGATTCCCGGTGCAATTCACACAGCAAATCGGATTTTTGCATTCGTTTTCGTGTTTCTCTTTACCACAATCACGACATATTTCCTTGCTTTTACAGTTCTTGCTACCGTGACCAAATCTTTGGCACCGGTAGCATCGCAACGGTGATGGTACAAACGGCGTCACCTTCACCCTAAGGTACCCCACCTTGAGTGACTCCGGCAATTTGGCCATAGCGAAGGTCACAAAAAGTGTGTTGGTGGGGATACGTTGGGATCCCTTGGTGACGAAGACCCGCTGGACTGCTGTGACCCCCTGGCTGGAGAGCTCACCACGGATTTCCAATTCTGACATGTCGATCAAATCCTGACATCGGATGACTCCCTTGGAGGAATTCAACCGTCCATGCACAGAAACTTTGATTTGTCTATCAACGAAGACAGTCGAATCCCTCTTCAGCAGACTATCCGATGCCCTTTTGGTTGAGCACTCCACCAGGTAGGCCCCAGATCTAAGTTTTTTCACATCTTTGAACCCGATTGTGCAAACGGATTGAAAACCCTTCTGTATTGCGAACGGAGACAGCTTGCCTATTGGCATAACCGGATCCGTCCCCTCTACAACCAAAAAACGAGGCCAGGCCCCTTCCACCCCCGACGCACAAGCTTTCTGTCTCATATCCATTTCACTGTCCGTGTCCGAATCCGGTCCGTCATCACGCAGTCTTCTTTTATTTGTGGAAGCCATGTTATTAATTTATGAATTCATCCCCCCTGCTCCCCACCCACCACGGAGTCCAACAAGGGGATGCGTCCAAGCGGAAAATCCAGCAAGGGAGCGCACCAGGGCTACAGGGGGGATATACACCCAGACAATCCCGCACTGCCACTACGGTTTTGTTCAAGTTTGACCCATGAGCCGCAGCCTTCTAGCAGAGCTAGGGCAATACACGACCAGCCGCTTGACTGACGCGGGCCACGCCAGCCTCCCGTCTAGGAGAAGTCCGGGCCAAAGAGGTGTGTTAGTGTGAGGGACCGCAGTCCCTCAGTGACCTCAACCTCCAGGATCCCATTCTCCCCCGACACGGGTTGCCCTGCACGGCAAACGCAGGGGGCCAAGAGAAGGCCACAGAGAAAAAGAAGGGTAGAAAAAGAAGGAATGATGGGGAAAAAGAAGACAGGGAAAGTCCGGTAAGGCAGAAGAAAGGGAGTCAAAACTGCATAGTATACTGGGAGAATTTAAGGGTGAAGAGAATATAGGTGAAAGGACCAATAAGACAGAAACAAGACAAAAGAGAAGAAAAAGGGGTAGGCAACTTGGTCACCCAGCCAGAGAGAGGCATGGGGTCCACCCCCGGCGCGCGGAGCCGAGCCCGTGGGGGCATCATTGAAGCTATCTCGGTTGCAGAAAACAGACGACTTTTTATATAAACTATCCAAATGGGACTTTTTTTGTTTGGTGATGGAGGTGGTGGTTTTGTTGGTGTTGGTGTTTGTTGGTATTGTTGTTTGGTGGTGGTGGTGATGTAATTCTCATTGATAGACATGATCGTTTAATTTATGAGACGTAATAGAATAATTCAGGCGTTATTAGTGTGTCAAAATAATACAACATTTTGAGCAGTTTATACAATATTAATGTGAACGAGTGCATGAATAAATTATTTGAATGTATGAATAAATAATGTACTTATAGGGACAAAGAATATTAAAAAAATAATAATAATGCGATTCAATCAATGCATAGACTTGTTTATTGGGTAGAACGTGGCGATCTAAACTTCAGGTTAAATAGCGCGCTCACCTGCCAGTTCAAACACTATAAGGACGTGAATAAAAATAACGGAAACCAGCACTTGTATTAAACACTCAGGAAATGAGAGAGAGAGAGAGAGAGTGAGAGAGAGAAAAGAGAGTGAGAGAGAGAGAGATCTGCGTGATAAGAGGAGTGGAGAGTTTGGGTGTGTGTGGGGAGTGTGGCGGGGAATGGGTAAAGCAAAACTAAAGAGACTTAATTGCAAAAAAATTCTCAAGTAGTGCCATTATCTTCTTCTTCTTCTTCTTCTTCTTCTTCGTCTTCTTTTCCACCTCCTCCTCCCGATTCTCCTCTTCCACTATCCTCCTCTTCCTCCTTCTTCTTCTCCTCAAAATAAACCTCTAGGAGTTTCATGTCCTTTATTTGTGTTATGCCCGAGAAAAGGGAGAGAATTTCAAAGGCTGGATGCATGCTAATTCAAGTCTGAATGAGAGAGATCGTCTGCTGAGGAGAATTCACGATTATGAAAGTGGAAAAAATAAACGTAGCTGGCAGTCGCTAATCGCCGTTAAGAGCGACAATTTTCTTCTGTGAATTTATTCTCCGCAGAGAAGGATGGATTTCGCTGAAGTAGTAGACCTATCTTCTTCTTTTATTTTTTTTTCAATATCATGTCTCTCAAAATCTTTCAGTGTCCCTTGAAACCTTCAGCTCCTCTCCCCTAACCTCCCCACACCAGCAAAACGCCACCACTGACTCCAATCCACTACTAGATTCCCTTACCCCCCCTCCCCCCTTCCCCAACTCAAATCCACTACTGGGGCCCACCTTTACTCTCTCACTCCGAAACAGAGAAGTTTTCATGTTCTTAGTCTCACCCACCCCCTCCTCCTCCCTCCCTCCCTATAAGCCATTTTTCTTCTTCTGTAAAATAGAGAAATTAGATAAATAAAGAGATCGTTGTCTTGACTTCTTTTATTTATTTATTTATTTTAATTTAAAGCGATGGTATTGCGTTGTCGAAGCGCAAAGACCATTCTGCAGAATCTCACATTCTTGGAAAAAGGTGTTCTATATATATGGTAGTTAGTCGCAAGACGTGCCTAGTGAGTAGTGTTCTGGGCGTAAAATTGAACCAGCTGCTTTTGGAGTATTATCGGAGGCAGGCATTCCGATCGCTAGAACTTGCGAGCGAGGAAGTTTAAAATCTGAAGCTCAGCTGCATTAGGTGCATGCGCAGAGAGGATAAAAGAAGACTTCCGTTTCGTTGTAATCTTCTTCGGAGAGCTTATTACGAGAGAGTGAACACAGGCGTGGCACATTTTAAAGCATTAACACATTTACCAGCCGAGTCCTAATTGATGCTGTCAGCTCTCTCTATCTCGAGTAGATGTACTACGAAATAGCGTTTTCTTTCGTTTCCATTTTAAAAAAAAATCGATTTTTAGCCGTGCCGAATCTACTTAATGGAAAGACAAAGGAAAAAAGAAAAGAAAAGGAAAGACTCCCCCCCCCCCTCTCCTCTTCCCCCTTCACCTCCTTTCCAACCAACACCACTACCAAGACCTTTTTATAAGTTGAATGGCCATTTTGAATTACTTGGCAAAAGAAAAACAAAGTAAACAAATAAAAGCTAAAAACAAGATGGCAAACCATTCAAATGTATTTCCGGACAACCACGCACATAATTTACAAAACGGGTTGTTGAGTTTTTTATTTTTTGTGTTTACACACACAAGCACAAACACACACACAGGCATACACACACACGAACGCACGCACGCACGCACACACATGCATGCACACACACACACCCACACACACCCACACACACACACACACACAAACAAACACAATAACAACGACCTCCTTCAAGAAAATAAAATAATAAAAATAATAGTTTTACAATTCTAAATAAATGAAATATAATAAAAAATATATATATAATTTTAAAAAAAAACCACTCAAATACAATTATTGTAAAAACGACACCAACAAAAAATAATAGCTGAAGACAATGAAATAAAAAGGTTCGGCGGGAAGCGAAATACCCGTGTCATCTAGCTGAGAGTCCGAAACCTTCACTACTTCATCACCTAAGCATAATAGTCTACGATTAGGAATGGACAACAACCATTTATGGGGGTATTAAGTGTGCACTGTCAGAGCTACGCATTGCGTGTTTAGCAAATAATTTACCCCAGCAATCTTGACCTTTGCAAATACCCTGGCACGGGAGGCTGGCCACTAAGTAACCCAGGTAATATTCCTATGAATTTTTTTTTTGAAAATCTGCTCAGAAGGTCTTGAGATAAGGCATGCAGCGAAACAACCGACCGACCGGCCGACAGTTGGATCGTTCTACTTCCTGACTAATTCAAAGTATTTTCAAAGTCAGGAAACACAAAAAAAGTGAAGAAGAAAAAAAAAAAGATTAAAATTGGAAAAAGAGGGGTGGGGGGCTGTGAGGAGGGGGGGGGGGGTAAGTGTTTGAGAAATCTAATTTTGTGTTTTGGTTAGCCCTTTTAACTTTGTGCAAGCTTTTTGGGATTAATATTACAGCTATTATATTGTTATGGTTTATATAGCTTTATATCTGTGTGGTGACAAAACTAACAACGAGATACTATTGAGTAAAACAGAGCATTTTATTTTAATTTAACTTCTTTATTTCATGTCTTACTGCAGCAGCAGCAGCAGCAGCAGCATCTGCTGCAACAACACCAAAATACACAGATTTTTCTATGAACACATACTAACAACTCAAATGACTCTCAAGTATACCCACTGACCCACGCAACATATCTATTTTATTGATTTAATTATCATTGTTATAGAGCACTTTTCCAGCCTAAGAGCGGCTCAAGGTGCTGGCCGACACAGGATCTAACTCAAGCCGCCTGATGCGTTCTCTTGCAGCCGTAGGCGCGTCATTTGATGCCCAGACGACTGAGCACAATCCTGAAACAAAACATACACACAGTCAAACATGTCTCAAACGCGCGCGCGCCCACATTCACACACACACACACACACACACATACATACACAGACGCAAACACACACACATACAATCATACAGTCACTCACGCGCTTTCTCACCAACCACACACATACAAAAACATACACATAAACACATACACAAACATACTGTCACTCACCAACCACACACATACACACACACACACACACCCACACACACACACACACACACACATATTTGCAATACATCACAACTGGGTTTAATTAAGAATGTAGGAATCGGAAAGTGATTTTTTTGACGGAAAGAACTCAAACTTCTAAAAATGTAAGAATCTAATGCAAAATTGGCTCTTTCCGTCTAAAAAGTTGACCTAGTTCGTCTCTTATAGGCGACGGAATAGGTCGAATTTTCTTCAAAATTTCTCCAAAAATTGACTGTATTTTCTCCTTCCCGGATAGAGCACTCCTGTGTACTTAAAACACTCTCATGCACTACAACTGCACTCCCATGCACTAAAAGAGCCCTCCCGCGCACTTAGAAAAAAGTGGGGTCCTGGAAAAAAGTGGGTTCCAAGCAAATAAACCCATTTGTTACTAGAAAAGACAAGGTCTGAAACCCATTTGTGCGTTTTTGTAGTTACACTTACACACACACATAGTTATCCTACCTCCTATTCTCTCACTCACACACATCCACATATACTCCCAACCCCACGTACCATACTCCCCAAACCTCCCCACACACACGCGCACACACATACACACACACACACCCATGAAAAAACATAGAAAACAACACACAGTCTTATTAAGTTGTTATCCACGTTGGCGTGTTTGACAGCAGGCTATAGTCGGCAGCTAAAAGGTGGTGTGAGTTAGCCAAGTGGGCACTGTCTTTGCCGTCAAATTCATTACTTCCTGTCGCGCGGCCCTAGGCGTCTAAATGAAGCGTGCGGACAGGCGCGATCCTTGTCAATTTCCTTGGCGCAATCAGCGCGCATGCTGCATGCTAATCAATTAGCCAGCGCTCTCTTTCAAACAGAGTAAAGAGAAGGTTGTGACAGTGGTGGCGGTGGGGAGTGTGAATGTCTCTGTATATAGATGATGGATTGTGTTTTTTGGAGACCTTGGTTGGTCGCCAATGTACTAACGTTTATAGGCCCCCTTATGTGTTTGTATATGTGTGTGTTTTTTTTGTTTATGTGTGAGTGCATTCGTGTGTATATGTGAGAGTTCGTGTGTGTTTATAAGTGAGAGTGCGCGTGTATTTGATTACCCCCCTCCCCCTCCCTACCCTCATTTTCATCTTATAGGGAATCTGTTTTGTCTGATGTGTGTTTCTGTCATAATATGTGTGTTTTACCGTTTGTAGCTGTACCTCGATGTATACAATAAATGTTATGTTTATGTAAAATGTATAGTGAATGAACGTATGAGTATGCGCAATTAGTCTTTGTAAGATTGGCGCTATTATTATTATTATTATTATTATTATTATTATTATTATTATTATTATTATTATTATTATTATTATTATTATTATTATTATTATTATTATTATTATTATTGTTGTTATTATTATTGTTGTGGTTGTTGTTGTTGTTGTTGTTGCTAGATCACAGCCGTAAGTCTGTAAGATGAAGCCTAGATTTCTTAATCTCAAAATAAACTGTGCCTACATTATAAAAAAAAAAGAAAAAAAGAATTAAAAACAAAGACATTCATTTAAAATCATAGAATTGAATGAATGCACCAGAAAAGAAATAATCCGACTGCTGCATTTTGAATTCTGAAGGGGGTGCCTCCATTACAAAACGGGCCAACAAGTCAACAAGTGAACAAACACACAAATATCAGCAAATTGTCCCCCTTGTGACCGCCCCGGCTCTAAAAATGGCAACAAGGGAAACAACTACTTTTGTCGTCTGCATACTTAACACATCGCTGCATTCGTCTGAATCATTAGAACCTCCCGTGCCGGAACAGAGATCATGCTGTGGCATTTTGTATCGATGATGTCAATGTGTCTCCGTGCCTGTTTGAAAAAAAAAAAAATGCCCGCCGATTTCTTTTAGTTTTAGTTGGGACATCATCGCAGCAGAAAATTTGCATTTTGCCTCAAACAAATTTCCTTGTTTAACACTTAAAGTGGCCCACTTTTACACACTCATCGCCATAGACCCTGTTTAAATTCACAATGAGTATTGTCCCAATGACACAAATAAGCTTACCAAAAAAAATACATCTTTCAAAAGTATATTTTAAACAATATATAAATCTATAATTTCCGTTTGTCTATGTCTGTAGTAATAGCTTGCGATCACAGGCGCTTGTACCTGAACAAGCGAGCGCCTATGCATGTGACGCGTCTCACCAGATACAAGCGCCTGTTCTTGCGATATGTAGCTAAATAAAATTGCATCGCAATGAACTGTACAATGTATATCATAGTGCCGTTTCCATGCCATAACGTTATAAAACGTTTTCCAAGAAACCACATGTCTGATTGTATGACGGCCTACTAGCGCCAAACCCTGATAATTACAAATATCATGAAATAGTTACAAATATAATTGGTTAATTACATTTATCAAGGGATAATTACAATCATCATTGCAAAATAATTTTTTATTACAAATAACTTCGTTGTGATCGTATTGAGGTTTCAGCTTTGGCTCTACAGTCCGCCTGGAAATGCGCCAAAACCTGAAATTGTAATTATCACATAAAAATTACAGGTTTCACTTGATAATTACAATTTTTACGTGACCATGCTTAATTCTGACTTAGGCGGCTTACTAGCGCCAAATCTGGCATTTACAGGTAACAGTGATAATTGTAATTAACACGTGTTATGTGTAATTCACATATATGACGGCCTACTAGCGCCAAAACCTGGTAATTACAAATACCATGGGATAATTATAAATATGAACGACATATTTACAATTAATTAACACGTAACAATTGTGATCATCAAGTGGAAATTACAATTTTCGGTTTTGGCGCATATCCAGACGGATTGCTAGAGCCAAAACAAAAAGTTAAACATGATCACGCGAAGATTATTTGTAATTTTTCGATGATAATTGCAACTATCCCTTGATAATTGGAATTATCCCATGATATTTGTAATTATAAAATGATATTTGTAATTATCAGATTTTGGCGCTAGGAAGGCGTGGCAAATACTGATAACTATTAATTCATTCTGTGGATTACAGGCATGTCTGTAAATTAAACAGAATACATGATCATTTCAATTATCTCGTTATACTGATAACTCTCGGTTTTGGCGCTACTAGGCCGTCATAGGATTGGGCCGCTTAAGTTGTAACGCTTCAAAACGCACATAAGAGAGAGATGCTGTTTGAAAACAACAGCAACAACAACAACAACAATAACAACAACAATAACCCGGCTTCATTTGAATGTAAGCAATGAAACCTGCTGCAGTGAATCTAGCCAAGACAGCCTTGTAAAAACAATTAAGCTTGCTGGCTCGTCCTGCCTTGGCGTGTTTTGTAAACAGAAAAGTGTGTAACAGATGTAGAGAATTAAATCTTTTAGCGGTGGGTTTGAAAAACAAGTACCCCCTGTATCAGCTTTTCATGTTACAACAGTGCTAATTGTAGGGTAAACTCATTTTTTGGGGGTGATAAAATAGACAAATCCTTCGAAGAGGACTACATGAATGAATGTACATAAAATGAATCCTTTCGTACTCTAAATATTTGGAGTGGGGATGGGAATTGTGAGGGGTAGGAGGAGGGGGATTTGGGGTAATAAATTTGTCACCCATGCTGACGAAGTTGGGGCTGCCGTCTCAGCGGAAACACGGATCTACCGCACAGCGCCATGAACCCAGGACCAAGGAGAATATGACGTCATGCTTGTAGGGTGTTCATCTGACATTCACCCATCTAGAACATGAACGTCAGTCCGTGCGATGGGATACATGCGTGCACACACCGGTACCAAAACCCTCGTTTTGGAGCCGGGGTTTTCTGTATAATTAGTATGCCCACTTTTGTGGAAATTTAGTGCTTTAAATTACCATTATCTCTATCATTCTCATTTGTTCTTTCTCGTTTCTAATCTGGTCTATTGATCTACTATCTTCTCTCCCCCTCACTAGACCAGTCATCTACCTCTTTTCTGGAAAACTCCCAAATCTCCTCGTCTGTGTATGGGGTCTGTTAGGTCAGCTTGGGGATATAGGACGCTTTCTGCCAAATGGTCACTAGGGCTTTCTGAGGTATTATTATTTAGCAATTTAGGCATTTTATATCAACGTGATTTGTTAATATTTTATAATGATGTTTATTTTCTATTTTAGTTTTGTAAACGGGGGTTCGATAAATTAGAGTACAGCCTGAGCAGGGGATGCCTTTGTTGTAAAGGCTGGTGGAGTGCCTTCAGTGTTACCATTAGGGTTGTTTCAGCAGATCTTTTATACGGATCGGTGGTGAGTCCTCTTTCAACCAAGTTGTGATCCTGAATATTTATGACAACCAATTCTAAGATATGGAATTGACTAAATCAGGAAAGTTGCCGCTTTGTTATTTATTTATTTATTTATTTATTTATTTATTTATTTATTTATTTATTTATTTATTTTATCGTTCTAATTTGGCGCTTTTTCAGCTCAAGAGCTGCTCAAGTACTGACTGAAAAAGGCCTCAAACTCAAACTCAAACTCACATACACCTACTATGGTATTAAATAGTGTAGCGAATGGTAATTTTCATGAAGTTACTGTAACACTGGGTTGATTTATTGATTTAGAATTTGATTGATTGTTTTATCGAGTCATTCACTTTGTGGTTTGTTGGTGTCTTACAGGTCAGGAGGGAGCGTTCAAGAAGATAAAATCGGAAGGAGCTAGTCCCGTTTCTCTGTCTCTACCCTCGGCCACTTCTTCCGCCCTGACCCCCGGGGGACAGTCCACAGTCTCTCCCGCCTCCGGCCACGCCCCCAGCGCCGGTACTTGCCCCACCCCCGCCAGACGGCGACACCGTACCACTTTTACCCAGGTAAGAAATTATAATAAATACATATTTATTGTTATTATTGATGTGTGTGTTTGTGAACGCCGGCGCGCGCGTGTTTGTGTGTGTGTGTGTGTGTGTGTGTGTCATTAATTAATTAATTTATTTATATTACAACACTATTTATTTTTTAACCCTGCAGTTTCAAATTTTCAAAGCGATTGTCCGAAACACTTCTTTTTTTTAAAAGATGGAAGAACTGTTTGTTTACATTTTTTCACCTAAAATGTTGTGATTTAAAGCTTTCTTTGTGTGTTGGTGACGACCAACTTCTTTTGAGATTCTGCAGATTAAAATATTTTGTTTTAAACATCAGTAAATTAGACGCACCCATCGCAACAGCAAAAAATGTCATTGTTGTTATATTGTTAATTATAACAAATAAATAAGAAAATAAACAGATAAAGAAAGAAATTAGCAAACCAATCAACCAATCTTTCAACAACCTCATCAATAAATAAATAAATTAATTACATTAATTTATAATAATTGATGATGATAATAATAATAATAATAATAATAATAATAATAATAATAAATAATAATAATACTAAAATCATCTAATATATAATAGAAGAAGAAGAAGAAGAAGAAGAAGAAGAAGAAGAACAACAACAACAACAACAACAACAACAACAACAACAACAACAACAACAACATGGACAAAATTGCCTTTTGTGTATTCCTGTTACTGTATTTATGTATTTGTCAGATCAGAAATTTAACTGAATAAACCATTGTTTAAACCAACATGGACAAGAAGAAGAATTTGTAATGCGCACGCATTTTACAAGATATTTATTTATTATTTATTTTATTTAATCACTTTTATTTAGCGCATGTCCAGCTCAAGAGCTGCTCAAGGCACTGGTCGATAAAAGATCCCACTCAAGCTGCCCGAGGCGCCAACTTGCAGCCTTTGGGCGCATAGCCTGACCCCCAGACGACTGAGCACAACCCCGGGCGACCGGGGATGGGGAGAAGGGACCTAGTGCGTGCTGGGTGTATTTGTGTAGCCGGTACTCACCCGTCTAGGACATGAGCATCAGGACCTTTAAAGTCCATGCGATGGAATGCGTGCGTGCACAGACTATACCTCGGTTCATACTCTCGTCCGAAGGAGTAAGATATAGTTAAAACTAATGAATAAATAACTACATGAATAAATAAAAAAATAAAAAAATAAATAAAGGAAAAAATGATAACAGAAAGAATTACGTAAGAAAAGATAAAAGGAAGGAAGAAAGAAAGAAAGAAAAAGAAATTATTAAATAAATATGAGCTATTCTTGCTCTGTGGATCACAGGACCAGCTTAGAGAATTGGAAAGCGCTTTTGCCAAGTCCCACTACCCGGACATCTACTGCAGGGAAGAGTTAGCTCGTATTACAAAGCTCAATGAGGCCAGAATACAGGTAAGACAGTATTCTATTCTATTCTATTCTATTCTATTCTATTCTATTCTATTCTATTCTTAACATCATAAGTCTAGCATAACGCGATCAGTTTTATGTTGTATATTGTTCTGCTTTATTCTGTACTATTTTTTTTATATGCTTGCTTGTTTGTTCGTTTGTGTGTTCCAAAATGATTTGCTAGTGATGTATAGAGTAGGCCGTGTCAAGCGTAGTTCGCAGCAAAACGAAAGAACTGCACTAGTTGCCAATACAGCAACGCATTCACCACAATAATTATCCTCTGTCTTGCCTTCAACTGCTTCAGTAAACCTTGATGTGTTTCAACTATAATTATGCCAAAACTACTACTAATAATGAACTGTTTTGAAAAAGACCTGCGCTATATTAGCCTACATCATCATCATCAACATCATCATCATCATCATCATCATCATCATCATCATCATCATCATCATCATCATCATCATCATCATCATCATCTAGCGTAAGACTGAATTAACTCTACTGTTCAGTGCAATGTATCGATGACCTGTAACATCAATTAATTGAGAATTGTTTCTGAAAATTATACAATATTGTTATTGTGAATAACATATACGGGTTTGAAAAATAACTTCTATCAGAAATCCTCCATCTTCAGTCAACATCTAATCTTGAAGATTGTCGTTGTTGACCAGCATGACGACTGCATATCTATTTTTAATTACCAGTGAGGCGAGTATTTTAGAGACCCACTCGGCAGCGGACAATTAATTGTAGATTGTCAAGGTTGGGCCTATGAATATCGGACCCATAGTCTTGCGTATGGGCCTGACGCTCGCCATGGATGCCACCGTGCCTGGTCTTCTGTGGTACAAAGTATGTGACGGAGTCGCTGTCACTTGAATGTTCAGCGGCCGCGACAAGTAGTGCAAAACTGACAAACTCCATGCTGCCTTTTTGTCCCGTGATTTCCCTGACCCGCCAAGTGTAGAGGGTGGGCCGAAGAGGCACCTCAGAGCCAGAACAAGCCTCTTGTCAGTTCCAGGGGGACCTCAACGCTAAAGCCAACCTCCCCGAGCGCCGTCTGTCGACCAGATTCCGCCTGACAGCGCGAGACGGCCGAAGGAAAGCAGGGCTGTCGCTTGGGAGCATCAAGGGGAGGTAATTACAACACTGGAGCCGTCAACATGGCGGCTGGAAAGCCGGGGAAACGGAGTGCCCCGCGGCCACACTGCTACACTGTCAGAGACTGCCGTGTCCTTGCTCGTGCCAGAGTAGCCACGGACTTGCAAGCCTTGCTCTCGTTCTCGCACCCCGCACCAGCAAACCACGCAGGTCCATCTGGATGCTTTCCTTTCCCCCGAAGATTACCAGATTCTCTGGATGTCTGCAGCTCTGTTCTTGTTTCAGCCTTTTCATTTTAGCAAGCCATGGTCGATTTCTTTTTTCGCTTTTTCAATTCGCTCTATTGGGCTTTATATCCAGTGGTGCCAGAGCTGGCGCCTCTTGGGAGAGTTTTGTACACCCTAACCTTCTATTACCAACGCTACGGGTTTTTTCTCTTATGCATGTAGCACTCTTGCTTCGCAGTTTTTGTACACCCTCCACCCCTCCCCTCAAAGTTGTAGACTTTCTGTCCATTTGTTATAAACACGGAATTAATCTAATTTTATCATAATTATCTTATTCCATATGTGTTGCACCTATATTAAAAAAAGATTCTTTTATGATAGACTGAAACGTTCAGCAATAATAATTATATAACTGTGATTTTTATTTTCTTACGCCATCTTTGAGTTCTTTTTCCATATTTTTATAGCATCTTTTGCTCCACCACCCCCTCCTTCATTGTATAGTCATAGCCTTCTATTTTCAATTTGATCCTTTCATTTTCATCTTCTTTCTTTCTGCCACTCTCCATCTCACACCTCTCTCTTCGTATTAATACCCTCCCTCCTTAACGTTAATGGCCTTCTTATACCTCCTTCTTCTTCTTGTTTCGCTCTTCTCATTTTGGATCTTCACGTTCGTTATCTCCCATTCTGCCTTCTGCCTTTTTTTCTCTCTCTCTGTCCCCACCGCATCCAGTAGTTTATACTGTTATTGCTCTTATACTTGCTATAGTTAAATCTGTTGAAATCCGAACTAATCTCGCTCTCATTTGGGGTTCTCAGCTAACTTCATCTGTTCTCATCCACTCCAGCAGACCTTTTGCTGCTTTCGGGCTGTTACTAAGGTTATAGAGGCAGTCGGACCGAAAGCCACGTTGACCCCAATCTGATGGTCAGAGGATGTTGAAGTAGAGGGAGTAATTAGACGCCTACACTCAGCCTATATGGTTGATAGATCTCTTGACACTCCGCTATAAAAGCCAAGGTCGCCTGTTGTAGTGGAAACTCCCTTTCCCCTCATCCTCTCATCTTATCCCCCGGCTCCCCTTCGTTCCCTGCAGCGGGCAGCGTGCGTGTTAATTATCGTCATAATCGCTCGTTCCGCCCCTCCCACGGAGCATGCTAGTGCCCCACCCTGCGGTTCCCTCCCGTCCTCGTGCTGCTTCTTCTTACGCCCCGGGACTCTGCGCTGATCAGGCGCTACAAGATGGCAACGCTGGCAGAAGAAAAAACAAGAAAGAAAGAAAGAAAGAAAGAAAGAAAGAAAGAAAGAAAGAAAGAAAGAAAGAAAGAAGAAGCAAATGAAGAAGAAGAAGGTGATGATGATGATGATGATGATGATGATGATGATGATGATGATGATGATGATGATGATGACAAATAAAGAAAGAAACAAAGAAGAAGAATAAGAAGAAGAAGAAGAAGAAGAAGAAGAAGAAGAAGAAGAAGAAGAAGAAGAAGAAGAAACAACAACAACAACAACAAGAAAACAAAAAGAACAGGGAGAAGAAGAAACAACAGATAAAGATGGAAGATGATAAAGATGAAAAAGAAGGAGGAGAAGAAGAAAAAGAAGAAAGAGGTAAAAAGAAGAAGAAGGACGAGGAGGAAAAGAAGAAAAAAAAAGAAGGAGGAGAAGAAGAAGATCAGAAGAAGAAAAATGAAAAGAAGAAGAAAAAGAAGATCAGAAGAAGGATGAGAAGAAGAAGAAGAAGAAGAAGAAGAAGAAGAAGAAGAAGAAGAAGAAGAAGAATAAGAAGAAGAAGAGGAGCAACAATGACAACAACAACAAGATGGTTAAGGACTGGAGGAGAAGAAGAAGAGGAGGAAGAAGCTTAACCCAAGACGAGAGTTGTGTGTAGGAGGATGAGGAAATATGGGGTAAGGAAGGAGAAGGACAATAATAGTAAGAAGAGGAGAAGATTAAAAAAAAGAAATTGGAGTAAGAATTTATGACACCATGTTGGAGAAGTACAAGTGCAAGAACAAGAACAAGCGAAAAGACAGTAAAAACAAAAATAATAAAAAAAAATTAAAACGTAAAAAGGCGAAGTTTTGACTAAAATGTTAATACACGACAAATTTGGAACAAAAGTGGAAGGTAAGGACCAACACAGAAGAAGAAGCTGATGACGTGGCTTGAGAGAAGTGGGGTAGGCGAGTTGACGGCGATCAATAGCAAAAACAATAAATAATATACGTTTTCGTTTAGTTTACCAAGTAAGCTTAAATCAGTTTTACAAGAAGCAGACCATGATACAGGTCTTTAAAGCTAGGCTGGCGTATACATTGCTATAAGTCAGACCAGTCTAATAGTTTTGATAACGTGATTGTTTTAACTGAAGGGAGAAAATGTGGTAATGGTCATTAAAAAAAAGAAAAAAAAAGACTACCGCCTAACTATTGAAGAATTTCACTGTGTACAAACGGTTTTTGCGTGTGGGGTCCTTCTCAAGATTCGCCCGGCACGTGACTGAGGAGTGATACACGCGCCTAGCACGTGCTGCCGTTTTAAAGGCGTGCGCCTTAAGAGAAATGATAACAAACAAGAGACACGCCCACTTCCGGTGGTTTTCTTCTCCCTCTGAGAGCACTGGATACTTTTTGGATCAAGTTGTACGGAGGGGGTGAAGATATTGTTGCTTCATCGTCCTAGGAAAATATTGATAATCTTTTTTGTAGTGGAATGCATTGCGTTTACGTCGAGTATGGGAAACTATTGAGCGGTGCTCCCTTTTCTTCTTTTCTGTAAAATGTATTGCTGCTTTTGTTTGATGTTAAATAAAGTTGGTTCAGATTGCTTTACTTTCAAAAGGTGTACACGAAGAGGCTGTCCCACCGCCGTAGCTCAATTGCTAGAGCGTTCGCCTGGCACACCGATGACCCTGGTTAGAATCCCGTGGTGGGCGATATAAAATGTGGCCATTTTCACTGTCCATTTTAGCAGTATGATTGCTTTGGTGGTTCAGTGTTGATTCAGGTCCCTACCCCTCTTTCTTTGGGATGGTTATCCCCGTCTGCCATATCGCCAATGGTGGGTGTAGACGTTAAACCTCAATGTTCATCATTCATTCAAGAGGCAAGACCGTTTCGGGGAGCTGGAATTCTCATACTGTAGATGCCATGCAGAATTTACAGATATTTCATTTATTTCAGATTTTTTTATCCTTACATCAAACGGAAGCCCCCGGTTTTCTGCACAGAACATTGAAATTTTGGCCGTTTGGGTTTTTTCGGTTGCTTTTTTGTGACTAAAGATTTCTTAATTTGACGTGATAAAAAAAAATAATAAAATAAATTAAATAAATAAATAAATAAATAAATAAATAAATAAACTCAGATATAGCACAGGATACACCCAAAAAAAAGTTTGATGCGGTACTAGACCTCCAAAATATTGTAACGATTTAAATATTTCGCTCGTCATACCGCATTTTCTGCTGACTATGTATGCCATATGCCATTTTCCTCGCTTTCTGGCAGCACAGTAGCGCCAGATCGGCCCTTGCTTGTGCTCGAGTGACGAATTTCACATTGAGTCTAGTGGTCCAGACTCTCAAGGGACCTAGTTCTCCCCACCCCCCAACCCCCTTGCCCTAGGGACCAATTATGACCAGTCCAGTGCCGCCTGTTTGACCAGTGGGTGTGAGAAAACGGTGTGACCAACAATAGCGTTAAAATCATCACCATCGATTAGTAACGGGTATGCTCTAACGAGGGCCGCCTTCTGTTTTCTGCTCAACGTCAGTTTTTGACGGGACCGCTTTTGTCACAAAGATTCCTTCAGTCGACCACTTTCATCGTGTCATTATTATTAGTATTCTTGTTTCTATTCTGTTTTTTTTTTCATCAACATGTTTTCTGTAGGCCTATGTGGTTTCTTAACAAACCCTTCATAATTGTTCATTCTTATACTTTCGCTAGCACAACAGTTGTAGTAAATTCGCAAAGGGTGCGAAATATGTAATATAGGTAGGAGGTTTATCGGGTCAATAAGGTTGTTGTTTTTTAACCGGGTATCCCAGTTTCCTCCCTCCCTTAATAATAGTAGAGATTATTGGGTACAGTCAACCTCACTTTCAAACATGACCATCTTCTATGGTAGCGAGCTCTACAGATTGCCGCGTATTGAGTGCAATTGAAGAAAGCGCGTGATAGTATCTTTTATTGTTAGTACATGTAGTAAGACTAGTAGTGGAGGTGGTAGTATTTTAAAAATGTATGTTATTTATTTAAACGCACTTATTTAGTTCAAGAGCTGCTCAAGGCACTAGCCAATACAGGATCTCACTCTAGCCACCCGAGGCGCCCACTTGCAACCTTTGGGCGCATAGTCTGACGCCCAGACGACTGAGCACAATCCTGGGCGACCGGGGATGGAGAGAAAAGACCCAGTGCGTGCTGATGTATTTGTGTAGCCTGCACTCACCCTTCTAGGACATGAGTGTCAGGATCTTTAAAGTGTTATGGAATGCGTGCGTTCGCAGACTAGACCTCGATTTATACTCTCATCCAAAGGAGTAGTAGTAGGAGTAGTAGTAGTTGTAGTAGTAGTAGTAGTAATAGTAGTAGTAGTAGTTGCTGTTGTTGTTGTAGTAATAGTAGTAGTAGTCGTAGTAGTAGTTGTAGTAGTAGTAGTAGTATAGTAGTGGTAGTAGAGATTGCAGGGGGAAAAGAGGGGAGGGGGGAGGGGACACCACAGCAGCAACAATCGTTCATTCTACAGCACTGTTATTACGAGTGACGAAAGGAGAAAGTCGTAGAGCGATGCAAGAATCATTCCATGGATTGTTTTTGGTTTGTACTTTGCCACACACCATCCTTTTTTAGTAATGCAAAGAATAAGGCTAATGGCGTGAGGCAGCTTTGTAGTTTGTTGTGATTGTGCATTCTGACCTGGTTCTACAAACACTGACAGTTAACTTATTATTACGTACCGATTCATGAAACCATTGAAACTTACGCAAAAGCTCGGCCAATTTTCTATTTCTTTGGGTTTTGCAATGCGGTCTTGTTTTGCTAGACCAACTTCCGCGCATTCCACTTTAGTCTATTACATCGAGATGTCGATTTACATTTGCTGAAATGTTAGGCAGTGGTGTACGTAATGGTATAACAAAAAGGAGAAGAAAAAACAAACTGGAAGAATACTGACACTGTCTTCTCCTCCTCCTCTTCCTCCTTCTTCTTCTTCTTCTTCTTCTTCTTCTTGTCAACCCTGTCAAAATACTGGGTATTCCATCTCTTCATTGACCATCTTCTCTCCAATCCCTTGCAGATATTATTGACGAGAAACGATTGCAAGTCTACTAGCGTAACGGAACACCTACTTTCGTTTTTCTGCTTGTTAGTACCCCTTGAGGGTGTTGACTAGACTTCGTTGCGTCTGGAACCAGAGATTGATTATTTTCTCTAAGCTTACGTCTTATTTGCTACTTTTGTTTTCCTGGTACTGGTTTTCGCGTAACAACTGTATCATAGGGTCGAGTGTGGATTGTGTGTGTGTGTGTGTGAGAGAGAGAGAGAGAGAGAGAGAGAGAGAGAGAGAGAGACAGAGACAGAGAGACAGAGACAGAGAGAGACAGACAGAGAGAGAGACAGAGAGAAAAAAGAGAAGTTGAGAGAGGGAAGAAGAAAGGGGCGGAGGTGGGTAAAGGAGAGAGAAAGAGAGAGAGAGAGAGAGAGAGAGAGAGAGAGAGAGAGAGAGAAAACGAGAGAGACAGACACCGAGAGATAGAGAGAAACAGAGAGACAGACAGAACGAGACAGAGAGGGATGGATGGAAGGGAGAAGGGGGGGGGGAAAGTGATAAAGAAATAGAAAGAGAGAGCAAGGGGCACAGATAGACAGACAGAAGAAGTGAGAGGGAAAATGTAAGTGTGTGTGTGTGTGTGTGTGTGTGTTAGTGTGTGTGTGTGTGAGTGTATGCAGAAGCAGAACTAATGGAGTGTTGATAGAACAGTAACAGGTTTGTTGTGGTTTTAATTCAAACATCACCTGTAGCTGCAGATCATGCATGTAAATGATGCTGGCGATTTATATGCATTGCCTCATTACATACTGAAGGTTCTTGTTTAATCACCCGAGGGGTGAAAAACTCCCCACGAATGAGAGAAAATAGAAGAGAAAAAAAATCGCAAGAGGAATTTTTAAAAAGCATTAATAAGTGGATGTCTAAAAAAAATCAATTCACATTCAAACGGTGTAAACTTTTTCAACGTAAAACCGGGGTGCCTTAAACATTTAAAAAAAGTAAATTAAAAAAAATTAAAAAAAAGATAAGAAAAATAAGAAACTTTGCGCTTTTCACGCATTTGGACTATCTTTGTAAGACTTGTTTTTTTTTATAGTTCTTTATTATTTTCTAATTTTCTGTCTTTTGTTGTTGTTGTTGTTGTTGTTGTTGTTGTTGTTGTTGTTGATGATGATGATGCTCACCTCGTAAGAAATTTTTATCGTGGTTTTCTTTTTTGTTTTTGTTATTCCTTTTTATTCTTTTGTTTTAATCAATGCTAGGAAGCAAATCGTTTTATGTGCTCTCTTACGACTGTTTATATTTAGTGTTTTTTTTTTTTTCTTCTTCTTCTTCTTCTTCTTCTTCTTCTTCTTCTTCTTCTTCTTCTTCTTCTTCTTCTTCTTCTTCTTCTTCTTCTTCTTCTTCTTCTTCTTCTTCTTCTTCTTCTTCTTCTTCTTCTTCTTCTTTTTGTGCATCTCAGCACTCTCTCTCTGTCTCTCTCTCTCTGTCTCTCTCTTTCTCTCTCTTTTCATTTTTATGTTCTTTCTTCTTATCCTCCTGTCTTTGCTCTGTACTTCTGTTCTTTCTTTTGTCCCACCGCCGTAGCTCAGTGGTACAATGTTTGCCTGGCACACCGATGAACCCAGGTTCGAATCCCGTGTTGGGGCAAGATAAAAAGTGGCCATTTTCACTGTCCATATTAGCAGTGTGATTTGCTCTGGTGGTTCAGTGTTGATTTAGGTCCCTAACCCCTTCTACCTGGGATAGTTATCCTCGTCTGCCGTATAGCAAATGTTGGGTGTAGACGTTAAACTTCAACGTTCATTCAATCTTTTTAATAATAATAATAATAATAATAATAATAATAATAATAATAATAATAATAATAATAATAATAATAATAATAATAATAATAATAAAGTAGGCTTATATAGCGCGATGTCCCAGCTCAGGGCTGGGCTCACCGCTCTTAACATAAAATATATCTTTAGAACAAACATAAACAATAAAACAGGGTATGGAAGCATTCACACCAACCGTACTCGCCAATGCATACAAGGGAACAACAACATATGCAATACACTACACATGCATAATAAAACCAAAAACAAACAAACAAAATTATTAATACAATGGCATATTAAATAATCATAAGATTCACCATACAGATTTAAAATATAACTAAAAATTTGTTACATCTAACCATGGTTAATTAATACAATGATCGGATAAAAAGACAAGACCCTCTCTCACTTCCCCATGAATGTTGGTATGATACATTTGTTATGTTTTTGATGCTCCAGACTCTATCCATGTACTTATTTTCGTCTTTTACAATTTTCTTGACGCTGAATACTGCATTGTCTGTTCCGAGGTTAGCTGTTCCTCGCTTTCTATTGAAATAGTCCCTGATGCCAGTATAACCTTAACTCTAAGACAGTTGGCCACTACCACTTCATAGTTGAATACTACTTGTAGTTTCAACAGTCTTCGGTACCAAGCCGTCGAAGCGTGCTGAATATCGGGGATTCTTTAAAGGCCAGGTCTATATCGTGGCTATCCCAGCGCATCCCTTGCCTTCACTTTACACAAGCTACTCTGCGTTGACTTCACAGTGACTGTAGTCACTTGACTGTCAACTTCCTTCAGTAGTTGCCGTCACAGTGTGGCGAGGACTATCATGAAGAACCATCAGCCGAAATTGTCACTTTTCACAATCGTAGGGTAGAAAGAAAAATTGGCAAGCTCCTGTTAGTACCACATGCATGAAGTAGTGAAGCAGTTTAGTTATCACCCTTTAATTAATTAATTAATTAATGTATTTATTAACAGATTTTTTTTTAAAAAGACGGGTTGACTTTTATTTATTTATTTATTTATTTATTTATTTTGTACTGTCGTCTGCCTAGTTTGCCCAAGTTTACCTTATTAATCGTCTCTTTAGCAGAGAATGTGAACTCTTGTGTTTTGTCTAGTCGTCTGTTGAACAAAATAATATACCTCGTAATTGGTCAAACTAATTGAATATAACACAGGAGGATGGTGAGAAGGGGGTGAGGGTGGGGAGTAAGGTTGGGAAACTCCATGTACACCCTTTTTAGGGGCCGAGGATGATGCGTAATAAACCGACTCAAGTTTGAATTTAAAAAAATACCACACACACAAAACTATTGTGTTGTTTTTTTTAAACTAAAGCTAAAACTGCTGCTGCAAACTGCTTTAGCCGTGCGGTTTTCAATTTGACAGGCGAAGAGTGACGACGCCATTTCATTTCAGCCTGCGTAGTCTTGGGTGCCATACAAATGATTAATACTTCATCACTATCACACAATATATTGACAGTCTTTCTACAAGTATCTCCATTTACTGCGGTCACTTGATTAAGTACGAGGATCTTGCGGGTATGACCAAGAGACAGCTTTGTTAGCGTTTGGGATAATTGAGTGGAATGAAGGCTAAGTATCAGTAGTTCTTGAACCGAGTGTTGATCTTTGTGGTGAGTCTCCCTTCCATTCCCTCTTCACTGCTTGGTCCTCAGTCATCTGCAGCAATGAGTTATGTTACTATGCTAACCTCTTTGGTGATTGCGGTGAATTAAATTAAATTGCTGGCATTATCATTCAGTCAGCTGTTGTGAGTTTTCTGAGTTTTTTCTTGTCTTTGTCGTCGTTATCGTTATCGTTGTTGTTGCTGCTATATATTCGCTGCTGTGATATTTGTACGATTAACATTAATGTGATGTTGTAAATGCCTACATCAGTTTGCATCCGTGTGCAACGTTTTAGTCATATTAAAATTGGCACGATCGTGTTATGACTAAAATATTAAAACCTCAACGATAGGTGTCTTTGGCATTTACTGACTACATTATATTTTTCATGCTAGTATTAATAATAAATTGTAAGATTTTGTTGGAGAATAAAGAATGCACCATCAAAACAGTTTCAACAACGGGGTACTGATATCTATGTGGATTAGACAGAGATGCTTAAAACTTAAATCTTAACGAAGTAGTATAATTATATTTTCTTGACCTCAGAATGCAAGATTAACATTCATTATTATTCATGCTAATTAATAATCATGCTTTACTGTGAAGTTGATGTACTAAAATCTTTGCCTAAATCAGAATTATGCGGAAGTACTACATTTGCAGCATTCGAACAAACTCAATTTTACAAGCAAGACGATAACTTTTGTTGGCTTCCACTTAGTTCTAATGACAAGCTTGCGTGTTTGTGTATATTAATGGATGTGTGTTAATGAGAGAGAGAGAGAGAGAGAGAGAGAGAGAGAGAGAGAGAGAGAGAGAGAGAGAGAGGGACAGAGCTAGAAAAAGAGAGAGAGGGGGAGGAGAGGGGGGAGGAGAGGGGTAGTTGGCAATGCAAATGATGGTAATAATACTGGTGATAGTGATGATGATAATGCATAAATGGCTATTAGCCATGATGATGATGATGATGACGATGATGATGGTAACGTGCGATGATGGTAATAGTGCGGATGCTGATGGCGGTGGTAATGGTATAAAGGATAACGGGGGAGGGGAAAGTGTGGAAGACGACTGACCAGATGGGAGCAAGACGGGAGAACAGGGGGACTAAAGATGCCCCCCGGCGAGCGCCTAAAAGGGGCGAGCAGTCATGCAGACTTGGGGCACCTCCCTAAAAACTGTCCTTCCAGCATTGAAACCAGAGTAACGGCACCGAAGCCAAGGGACGTGTTCCGCCAACACTGTAGCTTTTAACCAAACGCTCGTTGGAGATGTATGCGATCTCTGTGTAGCCGTTTGCTGCCTTTATAATAATAACTGGACTACTGGCAATAATGGCATGTTTTTACTTATAACCTTGTGACATCGATGTCGCACGTCTCCAAAGACTTTTAATACCAAGATTGGGTATATTATTATCTTTGACGTCTATACTGTTTAACGCCTTGTATATCATGCACACAGGCCTGCAAATTCTGTAGGACTATATCTATATTCTTATTTTGCAATAATTCAATGATAACGATATTTATATAAATTTCCTCCCCCTCCCCCAAAAGCCCCCGCAAAAAATAAATATAATATAATATAATATAATATAATATAATATAATATAATATAATATAATATAATATAATATAATATAATATAATATAATATAATATAATATAATATAATATAATATAATATAATATAAAGAAATAACTAAAGAAAGAAAGAAAGAAAGAAAGAAAGAAAGAAAGAAAGAAAGAAAGAAAGAAAGAAAGAAACATCAGTTTAAAGCGCAACTTCAAAGTTCAAATGAAATGTATGCGTTATTGTTTAAATCACGTGTTGACGGTCCGGAGTGGGGGAAAACAATTGAGACAATGCGCCCGTGCTCTTTAGGACGAGAGTATAAACCGAGGTCTAGTCTGTGAACGCACGCATTCTATGGCATGAACTTTAAAGGTCCTGACGCTCATGTCCTAGACGGGTAAGTGCCGGCTACACAAATACACCCAGCACGCACTAGGTCCCTTTTCCCCATCCCCGGACGCCCAGGATAGTGCTCAGTGGTCTGGGCGTTAGGCTATGCGCTCAAATATTGCAAGTGGGCGCTTCGGGCGGCTTGAGTTGGATCCTGTGTCAGACAGCGCCTTGAGTAGCTCTTGGGTTGGAAAAGCGCTCTATAAAAACTATTAAATAAAATAAATAACGCGCGTTTATACCGGAGTTGGAATGATCCGGAATCCTCTTATGTGTCTCGGGTTCGATTCTAAATGTCGGTGTATCATTAACGCGGCCAAGCACCTTAAATGTAGCAACTCGCTGATCTTAAGTTATAAGTATGCTGCATAAAATCAACGTCTATATCCCCTACCCTCTTACCCCCTCCCACACCCTTCTAACTATGATAGTTCATGCAAGCTATTACAAAAAAGTGGAATGTGATTATGTAATAGGATTTGATTTTTTTTCACCTTGTTCAGTTTTTTAACTTGACTACGCAACAATGCTCGTCTTGACCCAGCAAAGGAGATACTGTTAACCTCAGTAGACTCAGACAACAGCAGGTCCCTGCTTACATCGTTATAAGAGTTCCCTACATCCAGACTAACTGTGACAGTATAGGATAACGTCGTGTGGTAATCATTAAGAAAGGCGCAGGAAGGCTGCCAGAGTTGTCTGTGTGGGGCTGATGATCCAGTGTGCCGTAATGAAGGTATCGTTGTCCAATGTCATTTGGCTGAACAGCAGCTCTCGCCATGTTCTATCTCTTGCCTGTCGTCTGACGACGTCGTGGAGGCGACACTAAAACAATTTACCACCCTTTTCGACCCGCCACAATGCCCCAACAATTAATTCTATAAGCATCCTCCTTTCGCTGGATGCAGCCAATTGCGAAATGTTTAAACGAGTTTGTGAACGGTTTTTTTTCGAACCAGCCAGCTCCCCCTTGTCTCGGTATTCCAGAGTCAGTACCAGGTATTCTATAGCTACCGCTGACTATTACTGCTGCTGTTACGCTTGCTTCTGTGCTATGCTCGCTATTTTTCCCCCCACAGCCGCCCATGCAGGCACGCAGGAGAGTCTTGGAGGAAGAGGAGAAGGAGGCAGTCTCGGTGTTCCGTGTAGCCATGCAGTCGGTGAGTACCGGCACAACGTCGTCTACCAGCCTGGTTGAGACTGGAGGGCAAATTGGATTTGTCGGGGGGGCGGAGGGGAGGGCTTCGACACTGGCACAGGAAGCTTGGCGGCGCAATTTGCTAGGGCCAGACCGGCGAGAGTCGTTCGTGTCTTCAAAGACGGTTCCATTAGCAACTTTGTCCATTTTCATTAGGCTGCCCGGCCTCCCGAGACTGCGCGCTCGCTGGAGAGCCGAACAACAGGAAAGCTAGGGGACAGCGAGGACACCCAAAAGCTGGGTTGAGGAGAAATAGGTAGGGTAGCGCGGAGGAGGGTAGGGGAGAGATGCAGTGGGGGTGGGGTGCGTGGAAGGAGGGTGGGTATGGAACGTATGGGGGGGGGAAAGGGAAGGCTAGAAAACGAGAGTGGTCAGGGGAATGAAGAAAGATAGAGGGACAGCAGGGGAGAGAGAGAAAAGCTGAAAGATACGTTGGACGAAAGCGTTTGGGAGTTGGGAGGGTTAGTTAGTCATTGTTTATAAGCTCCAAGGGACTGCAAAGAGACTGGGGAGGGTTGAACATGCTCATAAAACAGAGTGATGAGTGGGTGATTGTGAAGCAAGTTAGGGAAGCGAACGGGTAGCTGAAAAATTACCCACAATGAGTAGCAGAGAGGGCCGAGGCTTACATCGCTGTCTCTGCTGAGCAGTGCGGTAGGTACGAGGGAGAAAGGCTGAAAATGCAGGGTTGAGGTTGGGGAGAGTTAGGGTAGGACAAAGTTGGGTATGGATGAAGATAAGGGGAAAAGAATGAACCAAAGGCACGGATGACAAAAAAGCATGGACGACAAGCTAAATTCCAAGGTTTTAAACCGTGGCAGCTAGCCGCAGAGCAAATAATAATAAAAAAGAAAAGAAAAAAGAAAGAAAGACGCTAGAAAACTAAAAGAAGAAGCCAGAGAAATAGATAAAGCTTGACGAAAAAAAAAAAGAAGCAAAAAACATTGTACACTTTTTGATGAGAGTTGAGGGGTGATGATGTTCTAGAGAGGTTAGCCAACCAAAATAAGAAGAAAAGGGAAGCAAAGTGGATTTATTTTTGTGTGTATTGCGGCTTGAAGGGGGAGTGAGGGAGATGAGAGGCAGAGAGGTGAGGGAATGTTAAGGCCGAGGCAGGGATGTACAATAGCCTGTGGGGATGACCGTAGAAGGAGGGATGGAAGGTCGCAGAGGCTGAGGACTTTGCAGAGATGAAGGTCTGCAAGACTAACGGTGATGGACTGGCTCCAAAGGAAGGTGAATGATGGTACACATACATGCGCGCGCACACACACACACACGCACGCACGCACACACACAAACACACACATACACAGACACAAACACTCGCACAGAGGAGACAGCAACGCGAGAGGTAAAGATTGAATGAGTGATGGGGAAATATTTATTATTTTTAGAGTCAAATGTCTGAATATAGGAAATATTAGCGTCAGAAGGTGAAAAAATGGGAGGTTTGGCGAAAGAATCTGAGTGTTAAAAAAATTGTGATAATTTAGGTTATTAAAATATACTATACATTTTGTACTGATTTCGAAAGAGGCTGGGATGGTAAGGATATTAGGGGTTGTGTGTGTGTGTGGGTGTGTGTGTATGTGTGTGTGTAGGTGTGCATGTGTGTGTATGCGGGTGAGGGGGCTGAAAATGGAGGGATGTAGACATTGACCAAAAGAGAATCAAGCGTTTGTCACTGCTAATAGTGGTTGTAATAATGTTTGCTTCAGTTCCTTGTCCGTTTCTTACCGCACAGAGTATGGGAAATCAGTTGACTAAAATAATCGACTACTACAACTTCCGGCTGAGGGCTCCACCGCTCGATATTATAAGATCTTGCAGAGACCCTCACTAGAAGCGGTGAGAGATCACACAGAGTGTCTGAGCCTGCGGAGGCATAGGCTTTACACTGAACTGGAGGTACATGTATGTCTCAGCAGACCCAACTGCGCGGTCTCCAATAATATCTGAGGATGCATGCACTTTGTGCTCATCATGCAGTCTGGTGGTGATACGTAAAGCTGCATTCGGCAGTCTCAGCTGCTCAGTGTCCGTGGTCCCTCGCCTCATAACACTTGCAAATTTGTGGCCGCCAGTCACCAGCCACGGCCATAGCCCTGTTCTGCCCTCCACTGTCTCAGGTTCCACTGCCCTCCCAGAGTATCGGAGACAAAAACATTCTTTTGTTTAATACACCGAGTATCCGATTTTGATTAAATTTTGAATCAATGAATGATCAGGATCAGGTTCAAATTCTCAAAATTCCTACCCTGCCGGCCGCGCTCAGTGGCCACTCATGTAAATTCAGGATCAAGAGTCTCGATCGTAACCCTTTGGGTCGTAGGGAGACTACAGCAAACGCACGTCAGTTTTCAGTTCTCCATCTTTGGCGGTCATGGGACTGAATGTATGTTGTGGCAAAATATGCTCCAATCCATTCCTTTATTTTCTCAGCCCTTTTCTTTCTTTTGCTTTACCTGTTCTGCTTTTCTCTCCACAGCAACTTGGAGAATGAGATCTTGGCTACAAGATTTTGATGACTTCAATAATGTTAGGGCTAATGTTGTACATTCTCATGGTAGCCTACAGAGCTGCAGGCCAGACTCGGTCAAACGCTTTCTTGAAGTCTACAAGCACAGGATACAGATGTTGTTGGTGCTGTAGGTATTTCTCGCAGATCATTCCGAGGATGAAAATCTGCGCACTGGAACTTCGCCCTGCCCTGAATCCTGCTTGTTCTTCACCTATTATTTATTCAGCTTGGGGTTTCAACCTGTTGAGTACTATTTTCAGGGGGACTTTGCTGGGATTGCTGATGAGGTTGATGGTGCGGTAGTTTTTACACTCGTGAAGGTTATTCTTTTTGTGAAGAGTGATGACAAGCGACTGGGTCCATGACGTAGGCCACTCCCCACTCAGCCAGATCTTGTTAAAAATAATGGTGATGGCGTCAGTCATCGCTTCCTCTCCTGTTTGAAGCAATTCTGCGGGTATGTTGTCAACTCCCGTATTACTTATCTTTCTTCAGCGATTGCACTACTGCCTCAACTTCTTCTCGGGGAATTGAGAGGATTTATTATTCTTCTCTGTTCTGGGGAAATGCTAGAACTGATGGGTCTCAGTTTGGTGTTTGGTTGTAAAGGCCAGAGCTGTACTCTGTCCATCTATCCAAGACTTCTTGATCTTCTGTCAGGCACATGCCAGACTTGCTTCGGATCGTAGAGACCTTGGGCTGTTTAACACTTGTTAGCCGCTTTACAGTCTGGGAGGCTTCTTGATGTTGTTCTTGTTCAGGCTGTTCTCTATTTCCTGGCATTGATCTTTTATCCAGTTCTCCTTTGCTGTGAGCATGCCTTTTTGGATGTCATTGTTGATTTTTTGGTAGACATCAACTCCCTGTGAGGTGTTCGTTTTCTTTTTCATCTTTATTCATTAGTCACACAAGTCCAAAAGTCCAGGTGTGGTCTACGATTTCTTCTTTGGGCGGTTCTGGCCAAGGAGCTCAGTGGCGGCTTCTGTCACAGCTGAGTTAAAGGTGGTGGTCAGGATGTTGACATCTACTTCACCAGCTCTCAAAATGAGCACTGGTGCAAATTTCCCTCCAATTGTACTTACTTAGGGCCTACTTAATGCCCGTCACCTCTGCCAGGGTATGGGCGGCCAACAACAGCTCTCCAGAGTCCTCTGACTGACTCCAGGTGTAGCCCACCTTGGTGGTGTCGGCCTCGAAGTCGCATCGCCAGGTGTTCCTTGGTTGGCCTCTCTTTCGCTTTCCCTGGGGGTTCCACTTCAGCGCCTGCCGGGTGATGTTCATTTCTCTCAAAATGAGCACTGGTGCAAATTTCCCTCCAATTGTGGCTTGGAATATTTTTGCCACCTCCGGGTCTTGCAGTTTGTGCATGTCGAACTTCAGTCTGGTGCACTTTGCTGTGTTTACTCTCTTCAAGTGGAGCCGGAAATACGTCATCACGAGATCGTGGTCACTTCCGATGTCTTCTCCGGGAAAAATGCGTGTCCAGCCAATGTTGACGCTTGATCGTAATTGTTTCTTGACCATGATGTAGTCAATCTGGTTGTGATGCTCCCGCTGGGACTGTGCTAAGTCAATCATCTGGATTTTTTGTGGGGACCAAGCGTGTTTGCCAGTATCAAATTGCTGTATCTGGCACACTCCAAGAGTTTCAGACTGCTGTCATTTGTCTCGTTGTTGCAGTGGGGCCCACATGTGTCTCCCCAGTTGTGGTACGCATCTTGGCCAACCTTGGCATCCCAGTTGCCTTGCACCATGACTCTGGCCTTCCTCGGCACTTGGTCAAGGACAGCCTGTAGATGTTCATAGAAATCCTCGACTTCCCTGTCGCCATTGTCTGATTTTGGGGCCTAGGCCTGGATGATAATGATGTTGAAAGGGGCTGCTCTCAGACGGATGATAATGAGTCTATTGTCGTTGATTTGACCAAAAAAATGCTTGTGGGATCTTCCCTCCCCCTCCTTCCTGCCTCTTCTTTTTTCTCTTCTTAGTTGCAAGTTCGAGCTGTACAACCAATACAAACTCAGGATCAAGCTTACTACTCTGTCTGTGCTTAGTTACACCGTCAGTATTCATTCACTATCCGTTTCTTTCTTTCCTTCCTCCTCTTCATTTTCCTTCTTTCCTTTCCTTAAAAATAAAAAAAAAACTAAAAAAAATCAATCATAAAAACGGCCAGTTTGGTTGGTAAAAGTATTCATTGATGTTGTTGCAAGTCTGCATGCCATTGTTGAAGTAGTAGGGTGGCCTCGTGGCGCAGTGGATAAGTCGCCGGTTTCCTATGCCGAAGGTCGCGGGCGAACGTATGTGACTTAGGTACGAGACTATTGAGGTCACCGAGGGTTTTCTCCGGGCACTCCGGTTTCCTCCCTCCCTTCAATAATGGTACAGGACGCAGTCAATATAAAAATTTCAAAAATAAAAATTCGATTTTCTTTCCACCTTCTAATAGCGATCTCCCTGCCTTTACACCACCTGTTTGAGTGATGGATATGTGTTTTATGTGTGTGAGGGTGGATGAGACAGGTGAGCGTGTATGTTGGTATAGATCGCCGCGCTTTGAGCCTGAATGATTTGGGGTAAAGCGCGTATAGCATCCTGTATTATTATTATTTATTATTAGCTCTGTGGTATCGGAATGTGCGCGGAGTCTACACGGGCGGCTTTGCGCTCTGAGCTATAATACTATTTTGTTTTTCCTATTAGCAGTACTTATTCGTCTCCTTTTGAAGAGACTAAAAGAGAAGAGGAGGAGAAAGAGTGGCGACGAAAAGAGGGGAGAGAGAGAGAGAGAGAGAGAGAGAGGAGAGAGAGAGAGAGAGAGAGAGAGAGAGAGAGAGAGAGAGAGAGAGGAGAGAGAGAGAGAGAGTGAGTGAGTGAGTGAGAGAGAGAGAGAGAGAGAGAATGCAGATGTAGGATGGGGAAGAGAGGGAGGGTGAGCAAATCTTTTTTGGGAAAATGCTTTGAAATTGTTTTTGTTTGATAATAATTCTAGAAGGTTTTTTTGGGTCTTCTGTTGTTTTTTTCCTCCACCATTTCTTGCACCCGTTCTTTTTTTTTTTTTTTTCATTCTTTCAATTCCTTCTTTTTTGTTCCTTTCATTTTCTTTTAATAACTGTAGGACCAGCGGAGCAAAAGAACTAAGCTATATATTTTAATATAAAAGGGTAAACCATGAAATCTGCTTACTTTAACAGAAGATGGCATTTTATACTCCATCGACTACGGTACCACTTGGGGTCATGAGCAATCTTGTCACTGTAGATTGTTCTAACCTATAAAGGGAACAGTGAAAGCCCCAGTTGAAAACCTGTCTTGCCTTTGTAGGCATGACTAATTCACTGCGGCAACAGTTCCCCCCGTTGGAGTGCCGGGGGTTTCAGTATAAATAGTATCCCCACTTTCTGGAAATTTAGTGCTTTAAATTCCCACTGTCGCTGTCTTCATCATTTGCTCTTTCCCATTCCTGATCTGTCCTATCACTCTGCTATACTTTCTTCTTCTTCGCTAGATCAATGACCTACCTTTTTTCTTGAAAACTCTTCCTGGACAAGACTCCTTGTTTGTGTATGGGGTCTGTTGGATCAGCTTGGGAGTGTTGGACGCTTTCTGCCGGGTGGTCACTAGGGCTTCCTATGATTGTATTATTTCGCACTATAGGCATTTTATATGTATGTGTTTTGTTGATGATTTATAATGATGGTTGTATTCTATTTTGTTTTTGTAACCGGGGTGTTCGCGTAGTTGAGGTCAACCCTCAGCCGTCCCCCGCGTGGGATGTCTTTATTGTAAAGTGACTGGCCGGTGGAGGGCATTCAATTTTCCCACTAGGGTTGTTTCGGCAGATCTTTTATGCGGATCGGGGGTTGTCCGGTCCTGATTTGGCTCGGAAGAGTCCGCTGGACCTAAAGCAACAATAAATCAATCAATCAATCGACTACGGTATAAAAAAAAATTATTTTACCTTGTACGACATTTTTTTTTAACGTTTCATGCGCTTATCAAAGTACATGCCAGAGGTCTTATCCTCGTAAGAGGTCTGTTCAATTTTACCTTAACGTTTCTTTTTAAAAGAAAATTGCACGGAAAACCAACAACAACAACAACAACACACAACAAAAAACCACAACCAAAGGCTGCTTTGATCCGTTTTATTTATAAAAAAAAATACATACCTTGTAAACTTAAACAACATAACACTTCACTTTGTGGGCGCTTCGGGCGGCGTTATTGAGATCATGTTTTGGCCAGCGCCTTGAGCAGCTCTTGAGCTGGAAACCCGCGATATTTAAAAACATCTAAAATTATTTGCTTTCGATTTTCTGTAAAGTTCTTAGAAACTCATGCTGCTAAAAATAATTTGTGAAATACCTTTTTAGCGTTTCTTTTTTCTGGTCCTGTTCTTGTTCATGTTCATCTTGTTCATGTTCATATTGTTCTTGTTCATCTTGTTCATGTTCATCTTGTTCATGTTCATCTTGTTCATGTTCATCTTGTTCTTGTTCATCTTGTTCATCTTGTTCTTGTTCATCTTGTTCTTGTTCATCTTGTTCTTATTATTCTTCTTATTCTCGTTCATCTTGTTCTTGTTTTTCTTGGTCTTCTTCTTCTTCTTCGTCTTCTTGTTCTACTTCTTCTAATCCTCCTGCTCCTTCTTTGACCTACTTCATCCTATTCCTCTTTCTTCCTCCTCTTCTTTTCTCTTCTTCTTCCTTCCTACCCCCCTCCCTTCCCCTTCCATCCCTGTCTGCTTCTTTTTTTGTGCTCTGTGTTTGTATGCCAACTAGTTTTTTCTTCTTCCTGTGGGTGACTGACTTCCTGCTTTGCTCACTGCCACTGGGTAATGAGAAAGGTCGCTAGTGCACGAATGGCTGGCACCAGGAATTTCAAAACTTTGGAACATCGATCTCGAGGGGGTTTTTGGTCTCAAAGAGGTTTTGCTTCTTCTATATCTAGGATATGTAAAAGCAGCGGTGAGGTGTTGCTGTATTTGAGATTTTTGCAGCCACCATCCTATCCTTATTCTCCCCCCTCCCTCCTCCCCCCCCCACGTTTACACAATTTTCCTTTGTTTCTTCCAGCCAATCGTACTTTTTTTTTCATCCGTAATCGTGTAAAGTTTATAAAGCAACATGCGTGATTTAAGAACCAATAAATACACACAATCATCGCTATAAAAAAATTGAAAGAAAAAGAATAACAAGGACCAAATCATAAGAAAGAAGAAGAAGAGCAACAGCAACGGAATAATAACAACAATTACTACTACTACTACTACTACTACTACTACTACTACTACTACTACTACTACCACTACTACTACTACTACTACTACTACTACTACTACTACCACTACTACTACCACCACCACTACTACCACCATTACCACTACTACTACTACTACTACTACTACTACTACTACTACTACTACTAGAGGTTTGCCTTGCAGACAAACCTTTGAAATAGGACATGCTGAAAGAGGGGTAAGTGTGGAGAGGACGAAGAATTTTTTTTTAAGTGTTGGAAATGAGGAAAAAAGAAAAAAATGTGGCAGTGCAGGGTAAGGTAGGGGGTTAGTTGAGGGGTGGGGATGGGCCCATGGGGTGTGGGGATTTAGTTCCAAGGGTGGAGCGGGCTACTCAGAATGCGCTGCACAGCGGTGCTCTGGTGCGCGGGGCGACACCGGTAAGCACGTGCTTAGATTAATTAATATCCACTAATCTGCCGCCACGCGCCTGTCCCCTCCTTTTTTCCTACGTCAAGCCTGTAGCGAGAAACAGGCTCCAGACGGCGACGAAATTCACAATATATAGAAGCTTATACTAATTGCACTTTATTGGCAAGATCGTTGTTGTGGTCAAACTACTTCCATTAGAATAATTATTAATGTGTTATTGTGTGGAGTTTTACACACTACAAAAAGCAAACTGATAGAGCGGAATTCGTTTTAAATAGTATTATATTATAATATTTTATTTTTAATCTCACAAGAGTAACGGCATTTTGTCGTAGCTCTGTTTAGTTACCTTCTTTCTGAACTTGTTGTTAATTTAAAGATAGCATTGTGCGTTTGTTAATAGGTCTAGTCTATTTATTCCTAAGATGTTATAGGGCGCTTATTGCCGTCTTTCCGTCGTCTAAAGTTGAAGATTTGAAGTTTGCAGCAGAACCGTTGAAAGCTGCTGCTGCTGCTGCTGCATCCCGCCGACCACAAGACACTATCCACCTTATCCTCTTTTCATCCCATATCCCTTCCCCCCTCCTCCCCGCTATCTCCCAACCCTCATTTTTCTTAACCACGTCGGGTTTTTGCCTTTCGGTCTCGTCTGTACAAAACTTCGTTTGATGATGATGATGATGGTGATGATGATGATGATGATGATGATGATGATGATAATGATGATGATGATGATGATGATGATGATGAATTATAGAGCTTAGCACAGCCTCCACCGGTCCAGGGTTGTTGGCTTATTTCATTATATTTGACAGACGAAGGTAGTTCTGAGTGTAATGCTTGTACTGGACTTGTTCCTAGTTTTTCTGCTTGCGTTTTGTGAATGCGTTACCTTTTGGGTCAGCAATTAGTTACTCCACTATTGAATTAACCCATTACTCATAAGTCATATAATTATTAATTTTAGGCCTACTTGAATTAAATCTTTATCGTCTGCTTAGTTTTAATTAGTGTCATAACTGAAATGTGATCTAAATCTAATTTTTCCCCCGAGTCTTAGCTTCTATATTTAACTGTTAACATTCTATTTTAGTCATGCCGTAATTTGTTTTATTGTCGCAATAAGTTTATTTCTTAATAGTTTGATGACTGGGGTCTGGGGTATGTGAGAATGTTTATGTGAATGAGTGTTGATATTATATCTGATGTTTTATTCATTGACTATAATATTGTGCTTGTCATGTTTCATATTCATGCCATGTTGCCTACATGTCAAATTTCCTTGTGTACAAATGGGGACAATAAATCATCTTGTATCTTTTATCTTGTATCTTGTATCTTTTATCTTGTATCATTCATTCGGTCAATCAGTTACCCATATACGCCTAATCCTAACCACAATCGATCATTCACTGTTCAAAGTTAATTAGTGGAGACATTAAACATTCAAACATCTTTCCGCTGGTTCTCAATTAAATCGTTTTAATTTCTCGTTCTTATTCTTATGTTCAATCATACCGTCGTCATCGCCGCCGCCGCTGCCGCCGTCGACGTTGTTGTTGCTCTTATCATAAGAATAATAGGATAATGTTTTCGTCGTGTAGTCCATGCGTACGTGCGTAACCTTCTTGAAACTGATCTTACGCTGCTTCTGCTAAACGGATTTTCATTAAATTTTGCATGTATACATGAATTTCTCGAAGGAATATCTCGCAATTGAGCTTTAATAAATGTTGGAACACATCGACATTTTTATTTCAATTCATTATTTTTGTAATTTTCCCTCGTCTTTATGATATCTTACGACCTTTCCGCTGAACATATTTTCATCGAACTCGAAATGTGGTTTGTGTGAATCGCCTAACGGGAGCTGGCACCTTGGAAATAAGCTTTCATAGATCTACTTGTATTTGTTCCTATTGAAGTTCTTATTGTTCTTGTTCATCTCTTGACCTTTTTCCACATTCGGATATTTTATAGGTCGCAAGTCCTAACTATACAAATCTTCCATCTTGGAAATGTTATAAAGTTTGCTGCTCATTTTTCCACTTGTATTTAATTTTTTGAAAGCATAGTCCTTGCTTATCACGTACTAATCAAGACAATATTCTCATTCAGCCAGAATAATTATAAGAAAGTGGAATAATAGGTTCCCGATCTCGGATCCCACTTTTAAGAAATATATCATTATGTCTTAAAAATGTTAAAAAAGGGGGCTTTTAATAGACCTGGTTATTATTTCTTGTTTGAGGAGAAGTAATTATAATCTTGTACAATTTGTCTGATAAATAAAACTTGATTGATCATTTATTGTAAAAAAAATTATCTTAATTAATTATATATAGTTAAAGCATTTTTGTTATAAGTTTTGGAAACAGAGGCAGCTGAATCGAAACAAATAAAATTAATCCAGCAAGCAGAAGTAAATGCAATGCAATTTTCTGGAGGAAATGCACCTGAAATTTGTATCATTGTCTCGTCAATAGTGAACTGTCAGTTTCTACAGTGTTCCCTACCATTGTGTCCACTGCCGACAAAGCATCTTTTAACGGTATCCTACCTCCTTCCATCCCCCTTCCCTCTCCATCCCTCCTTCTCCCTTCCCCCCTCTCTCTCACCCTCTCTCTCTCTCTCTCTCTCTCTCTCTCTCTCTCTCTCTCTCTCTCTCTCTCTGTAGAACCGCGTGAGCTTTTCTTGATCAGTCGTCCTTCAGTCCGGTCCACATGGACGACGATGAAGACATGCAATGCAGTCAGCTTTGAATGAAGGCATGCCCGAATATGCAAATTGAAGAAGGAAATGACGATGATGATGAAGTCAGCGAGCTTCAAGAAAAGCCGAGACAAGGCTGAAAGGCGAGGAGGAGAGCGGCAGGTGCAGGGGAGACAGGCCGGCACATCGGTAAGAGAGCTATTTACAAAGAGACCTAATTGAGTCGCTGAATAGACCCCCAAATGACTAGGAAACATCAATTTCGCACCTAACTCAATTACCCCCGCGCTTCAAGATTCCCCATACCCGAGCCTTAGAGAGGGCGAAGCGAGCTGAGAGACAGCGGCGGGCGTTAGCCATTTGGGGCACGCCACCTCTATTCCCAACAATACCACCAAATCACCAGCCAAACTTGAAAGAAAACACCGTAGACAACCCTGGCTTGCAGACCCTCTGGTTGATGCAAGCTCACGGCATGAGGGACTGCAGGGTCACTTTTCAGGCTTGCGCTGGGGGCCTTCAAACCAGAGGAAGGACAGCGGCCGTTGGAGATCCTCGGAATATGCGGCTTTGAGAGACAGGGGCCATTTGGGCCATGCAAGGTCCATTAGATGCCTGCTCGGACTGCAAGTCTTTGAAGCATCTCAGCACGCCAGTTTAACTTGCCTCATAGAGCTCATCCGAGTCCCGGTTCTTCACAAAAAGCTCTGTAGGGCCTACGTTTTCCATGTAAAGTTTTCGTTTTGTTTGAGGCTTAGCGAGTGCCTCTTATGTTTTGCTCTTATTATTATAGTGCCGATGACGCTGTTACTGTTACTGCTACTCTTCTTCCCCTTCTTCTTCTTCTCCTTCTACTCTTCATCCTCCTCCTCCTCCTTCTTCTTCCTCTTCTCCTAGGTCTAAAGTAATTGTTCATGTTTTCAAGGAAACACTGTAAATGTTCAATACAATATTGATTCACTCTGTTAGTTGTACTAGATACATTTGAAAGCACAGCAAAAATGAATACGAATATTATATTGTATTTAAAATTTAAAAAAAAAAAGCTTGTGAAAGATGTTTTTCATAGCAGACATTTTTCCTTTTATAATAATGCACAACCATCTACCTTAATTGTTGGTAACATTAACTATCCATTTCGTATATTTATTTTCATTTTTGTGATGTGTATGCACCTGAACTAAACTGAAGATTTGGGGAAAACAAACGGGTCCGCAGAACCTAAAAGTGAAGTAAATTCCTCCCGTTACGCGCACAGCCCATTATTTATTTATTTATTTATTTTAGTAATTCATTGATTCATTCGTTCCTTAATAATTAAAAAAAATTATTTATTTATTTAAGCATTTATAATGTATTTGCATAGTGGTGATAGTAGAGTGCCTAACATCCTCTATCCTTTTTTGAAATCTCTTTTTTTTGCGCTTGGTTACCACCACGTATCTCTGGAGGTCGAGTAGGACTGGAAGATTTCAAATCTCAGAGGACAGTCCACAAGAACCATTTTTTGTAGTAAAGGGAAACCACTGTGCCTTGATTGGATTAGAGTGTAGTACTCTTGTTGCCCCTGAAAAGCAAATTGAATTTGACGTCATCGATCTGCTTGTAGGGGGGTCACACACGGGTCTGGCGACGGGGTACGACAAGTCAAGAGCCGCGCGCGACCTTCACAAACCCCGCTATTTCTTTTTTCTTTTTCTTTTTTTTTCTTTTTTTTTTTTTGGAGTAAACTTAATGTTTTGATTTCTATATGGTTTAACATGTGAAATACGAGTTATGCTATGAACCATTCTCTGTCTCCAACATTGCAGTCTATAAAAACCCCCGTTGTTTCGTTTTGGATCATCCATGCCGGCGAAATTCAGGTGGCCTTCGCAACGAAAGCACGGCAGCCGCAGAGAGGCTCCACCAAGGACGAGGGGGATAATTAGAAAGTAGGACTAATTTTTGCCGGGTCTAAAATATTATCAATCCCGTGCGATGGAATGAATGCGTGCAAAGGTTGATACTCTCATACGAAGGATTATGGTCCCTGATATTTGAGTTTTGATACTTTATTGTCCCTTTTTATCAGGAAATTCTGGCCGCCTCACCTGGTGAAGGCGTAGTCGCAGCCTGTGGCGCGCTCAAACTAATATTAGTGTGTTATATTTTTCCTTCAAATTTTGCGCTGCCTGAACATCATGGATGTCAAAGTATTTATATGTTAGACTGTAACTGTAAGCAATTCGAACCTCTGTCGGCATGTTTTTTTTCCCTAGCATTGCTCAGTGACTGGCAACTATATAAAGGCCTTCATGTCTATCCTTTTGTAGGCTTCATCTCCTTATTTTTTAAAGCGTGTAAGCTATATGTTGTTCTCTCGTTCATCAGTTTTTTTATGTGTACTTTTTAATTGGCTGCAGCCGCGGTCTAATGTATTTCTTGTAGGTTCAATGAGCAATAAAACATTTCCTATCCTTATATCCATGTTTACCGACGCTCTCTCTCTCTCTCTCTCTCTCTCTCTCTCTCTCTCTCTCTCTCTCTCTCTCTCTCTCTCTCTCTCTCTCTCTCTCTCTCTCTCTCTCTCTCTGTTTTATTTGATTGGCTGTCATTTCTTAGACGTTATTACCCCCACTCGGCTACTCGGCCCAATTTATTTGAGCAATGTTTGCTTTCAAGGGTAGAATCTGAAACATGGCAAACATTATTTTGATTTGAATTAGAAATGTTAGAATTTCGGTTTATATGCAAAAATAGTTCAGTCAGTAGCTTGTTCGCTTGACGTGCAAGGGCTCGGGGGTTTGATTCTGGTTGAACGTCACAGGCGAACCAGCACACTAACCATTTAGCCTCCTGCCACCCCAAGAAGAAGAAGAAGAAGAAGAAGAAGAAGAAGAAGAAGAAGAAGAAGAAGAAGAAGATGATGATGATGATGATGATGATGATGATGATGATGATGATGATGATGATGATGATGATGATGATGATGATGATGATGATACGAGTAGGAAGGACCGATGTGGACAGGCAAATGAGTCATCCTGCCCTGTCAAAGTGCTTTGACGGCGTGCCCAGTGGCCTGCGAGTGCCTATGAAGGCGCCACAATTGAATTAGGCACTGCTGATGGGGTTGGGGGGAGCTCCTTTATCGTCACACAGATATGCAAACACTGGAGCTGTGTATTGTCGTATTTGTCATTTCTCACCATCCCGATTCACGTCGTCGACCTCACGTCATGACAATGTCCTTTGCATCGAAATCTATACTTGAACTTTGAGCGATTTCTCACTACTATCATAGTCTGTGCTCCTATCTCATGCTGCCTATGTTCTTTGTATGCCTGTGCATGTGATTTAGTCCAGGGTGTTATTGTATGTAGGCCTATCTCACAACAATAAAATGAAAGGTTTATTTGGCATTATAGAACTGAGTTGCTTGACGTTAACTGACTTGCTAATACGTACATTAGTTATATAATAATTTTTGTGCTTTATTGTTTATTTAGTATGTGTTTCTCCACAGCATGTTGTTGCTATCGTTGTTGTGGTTGTTATTATTATTTTATTATTATTTTTATTATTATTATTATTATTATTATTATTATTATTATTATTATTATTATTATTATTATTATTATTATTATTATTATTAATATTATTATTATTATTATTATTATTATTATTATTATTATTATTATTATTATTATTATTATTATTATTATTATTATTATTATTATTATTATTATTATTATTATTATTGTGGTTGCGGTTGTGGTTGTGGTTGTTGTTGTTGTTGTTGTTCTTCTTCTTCTTATTATTATTATTATTATTTATTTTTTTTTTTTTTTTAAATTATTATTATTTCGACGAAATAGACATTAAAACAACTAAACTGAACTGAACGGAACATTAATGTTTGTAATATTATGAAATAAGATATTTGTTATCTATATCTGTTATTGGTTCTAGAAGATACTGTCGCTTTTGTCACTTTTTTTTTCTACCGAGCGGCTACTACACAATTTTTTTTTAAAAAGGCAAAAACAATGCAAACTCGCAAGCAGGCCCACTCATTGTCAGGAAAAAAAAATCCCGGTTACAACATTACTTTCACAGTTTTCATCTTCGTGTGTTTACAGGTATGGTTCCAGAACCGACGCGCCAAATACCGCAAGCAGGAAAAGCAGCTGGCCAAGTCCCTGTCTCCCGTCATCCCCTCCTGCAACTCCATGATGCGGAACATCTACCCAGCCACGTCCAGGGCCTACCCCGCTTACCCCGGCCCTCCCAACATGGGCGTCAACAACATGCCGCGCTACCCCCAAATGAACGCATCCTACCCGTCTATGGGAGGCATGGGGGTAAGTGATAGCAGGATCTTGTGTATTGTAATTCTGTAGTCTTCCATTCAATTCAGCAAACCTTCAGTGCCTTTCACAATGATTTATGACTGGCATTAGACCTTGCTCACAAGGATTTGTGACAGGCATTAGACCTTGCTCACAAGGATTTATGACAGGCATTAGACCTTGCTCACAAGGATTTATGACTGGCATTAGACCTTGCTCACAAGGATTTGTGACAGGCATTAGACCTTGCTCAAATAAGATATAGGCATTTAAGCTTGAGATACCTCAAGGTATAAAATGTGCAAATGCATTAGACCCACATAAATACTCTCTCGCCACACGCAAACTCATATATACGTACACAGCACTCGCCACTCCTCTCACACACATGTAAATGTACAGAATAAATTTGATACTACATAGTATAAGACAGCATCACATGTAAACATTTACCTTACAGTATAAAATTCATGTAATAATTAAAGAAATATATCAAGTACACATCCCCATCACACTCACACACGCACACACACACACACGCACGCGCAAACACACACCCACTATGCTGCTAAATTAATATCACCAATTTGAAGGGTATAAAACAGCAAAGTATCAAAGTCAAAACAAGCACCATAATTACAAGACAGATTTATTAAATGAAGATAAAAAAAAAAGTGGTTGTAGTCCTTACTGAACTCGGAGATATTTGATCAGGTCCAGATGGTTCAGACAAAATGCCTTAGAATGTGAGTGGCACTGCTGCTGCAGTGCTTTTGTGCTTTCTTAGAAAGGACCCGAATTTCTCCCGCATGGGTGACTAATAGTAATTTATTTCAGTATCCCAAACTCCAAGCCTATTTGGTGTGGTTATGGTCTAGTTCTCTGTATATTGATTGATTGATTTATTGTTGCTTTAGGTCCAGCGGACTCTTCCGAGCCAAATCAGGACCGGACAACCCCCGATCCGCATAAAAGATCTGCTGAAACAACCCTAGTGGGAAAATTGAATGCCCTCCACCGGCCAGTCACTTTACAATAAAGACATCCCACGCAGGGGACGGCTGAGGCTTTACCCCAACTACTCGAACCCCCGGTTACAAAAACAAAATAGAATACAAACATCATTATAAATTATCAACAAAACACATACATATAAAATGCCTACATTGCTAAATAGTAACATCATAGGAAGCCCTAGTGACCACCCGGCAGAAAGCGTCCAACACTCCCAAGCTGATCCAACAGACCTCATACACAAACAAGGAGTCTTGTCCAGGAAGAGTTTTCAAGAAAAAAGGTAGGTCATTGATCTAGCGAAGAAGAGCAAATGAGGAAGACAGCGACAGTGGGAATTTAAAGCACTAAATTTCCAGAAAGTGGGGATACTATTTATACTGAAACCCCCGGCACTCCAACGGGGGAAACTGTTGCCGCAGTGAATCAGTCTTGCCTATAAAGGAAAGACAGGTTTTCAACTGGGGCTTTCACTTTTCCCTGTATAGGTTAGAACAATCTACAGTGGCAAGATTGCTCATGACCCCAAGGGGTGAGTTCTCTGTATATGGGTCTACTACATGTGGACGCCTCGGGCAACTTGAGTTTAAATCCTGTATAGGGCCAGCACCTTGAGCAACTTTTCAGCTGGAAGTGCGCTATATAAGAACGATTAAATAAAATAGATAAATAAATAAAATTATAATTAAATACAAGCTGCGTGTACCAGCTGATGAACGCTTGCTGACCGTCTCTGGGAAGCATACGTAAGTTAATAAGCAGTCCCCTAGTACTGAATTATTAGGCCTACATTATGATGCAGAGACAAGAGGAAGAATGGTGACCAAATTATGATTTCAAAGTTTATTCAAGCTCTCAGCCCAGAGGGCTGCTGCTGAGGATGATATTGATAATGGTGCAGGGTGTTGTTTGTGTGCAGGTGGGTGTTGGTGTGGGCGGTATGTCCCAGTTCGGACACATGTCGGGCATGTCTGGAGCGGCCAGCAACATGGCTGCCAGCATGGGCATGACGCGGCAGGTCCAGCAGTTCCCTATGACGTCAGACTACGGTCTGGTACGTCATAACATGCTTTGTTTGTTTGTTTGTTTGTTTGTCTTTTTTTATTTTTTTTCTTTGCTCGAATAATTTCAAGCACTTAATCGCTACAGATTATATTTTTTGCACTTTTGTTCATTTTGTTCTTAGATTTATTTTAAAACTACTATCATACGTTTCTGGTTTTTCGTTAAAACAATCCGCCCTTTTTAGATAGTTTTCATTCAATGCCTACATTGTATAGGACCGGGAGATTGCCTTGATATTTTTGTATGGATATTATCTACTGTATGCCATTTTTTAAACCACCCCCCACCCCCCAAAAAAAAAACAAAAAAAAACCATGAATAATAATATATTTTCGGAAGTTAATTAAATATCTTGTCTTAAACTGTCGAATAGTTGAATGCAAGTCAAAACCATAGGCCTGCTGTTGAAACAAACTATGTGTATATGTGTGCAGGAAAGCGCTGAAGAAGACTGGTACAACAAGAGCATAACTGCACTGCGCATGAACAACCCGCACGCGGGATCCCTGACCAATCAGATCTTGCCTTATCAAGCGCAAGTATGACTGACCGACCAATGAAAATTCTGGTCAGAAAATGGAAAGGAAATCCACCGAATTTGCCAAACCCCGTTGCAGCTAACATTGGATATAGACCTACTCAGTGAATTGTGTCATTCTGTGTTCATCAAGCGAGTGGCCATTGGATAAACAAAGGAATCTTTGGAAACTGTGTTTAGCTGTGATGCTAACCATAGAAAATCTACTGAGTCATTCCCACGTGGTCACTTTTCTTCTTTTTGTTTTCAGATAGGCCTGCTACAGTGTCTAAACAAGGATTTGTAACAAATATTTAAGTTATTCAATACACTGTATCAGTCATCTCCACCAAGGGAAGTATTTCAAGCTATCAGGAAATCCAGGGAAGGCAGGTGGCAAAAAGCGAATATGACTGTGTTATGCTGTTTTCTATTCATTTTGTGGTCAAGCGACGGCTACACTACGTGCAATCTACATAGTAGTGAAGTAGCGGCGTACTGAAATAAAACAAAATTGCGTTATTTTGTTCACCACGTCCTGCTATAACACCACAGCTAGTAATAGTAATATTCTTTATCTGTGTACCCAGAGACCAAATACTTGCAAACGATCAACACGGATATTAAAACACAAGCATGCATTTTATTTATTTGGTCAGAAACGTCGGAAAAGGTTCCTTCACCCCAAACGTCCTACGATTCGTCTGTCTTGTGCTGTTCTGTTTGCTACAATTATTACTATTATGTCTCATTATACTACTTCAATAATCAGCGGTCATCTTTCACTATATTATAGTATATGATATAAACAAATGTCACTGGGCTATGATCCTCATTAGTACAAGGTTTTGATTTTTTTTAGGGGGCCGGGGAAGGGGTTTGGGGTTGGAAGGGGGAGAGGGCGGAGGAGTGAGAGATAATAAAAGGACAAAGTTCCAAACTTCATGTTCGACGGTTGTTAGTGTTTAATCGCACTATTTAAAATTGACCACCCAATTATTTGAAAATGACAATCTAAAGACAAAATCCATGCAGCATTTCAGTTTTGTGACTTTATCAGTTTATTCTTGCCAATCCAAAGGGCAACAATTACAATTTCTTGAACAATAAATGTGAGAACTGCATGCAGTCAGCTCTTTTCCTTCAGCCGACCCAATCTTGCCAGATGTAATATAAAAATAAAAGCACTGATTGTGAATCCATTTATTAGGTTTTTTGTTGTTGTCATTCGCAGTACCTTCATGATTGTGGCATCTGCGTGAAATAATGTTTGTTTTTTTCATATGCTGTGTGTCATTGATAACTTGTGTTTGTATTCTATGATCCTGTGAAGGCAATATTTATTGTTTTAATGTGTATATAAGGATTGACCAACAATGAGAGATGATATCAAAGACGGTACCGTCTTTGATGATATCAAAAACAGTGGGGAAAAGTTACACTAAAAGAGACGCTGAGACGGTGTTCGTGCTAAGGGATATGTTGATGCAGTAGCCTAAATATTGTGTGCATGTGTATGTGCCAATGCGTGCATCTATGTGTGTGTACGTCTCCTTCTTTTTTACTGTGTGTGTGTGTGTGCCAGCGTGCAGTCATCTGTGTGTGTCTTCCTATCTCACTTAGGTTGTGTGAGTGAGCGTGTGTATGTGTATACTTGTCCGTCGCTTATATAATGTGTGAATGAATGTGCACGTGTGCCTGCCTGTATCAATGTGTGCGAGTTGCCGCGCAATGTTTGAGTCAAGAGTTCTAGGATTGTCTTGAAAAAGTAAAACGTTTCATCCGCTCCTAAAACAGTGCTACCGTATTGTTTAAGGTTTTGTAGTTCAGGTTTCCTATTGACAGCGTGTTCCATTCACAGCTTTTGCATGGTTGTGAGAACAGGTAAGCTACATTATGCACAGCGTGTTTTCTACCACAGGTGCTAGATGCATAGATATACGAAACCGCAACACCTTTCTTCTTCATTTTTTTAAAAGCGCACCTTGTTATGTGCGCATATGTTTGAGAGTGATGTGTAGGTCTACTGCGACTAATTCTATAGCTTGGCCGTGAACGCATGATGTGACTGTGAACGCTGATTGAAACTGTATATAATAAAACCTGTGGCTACTCCTTGTTTCGTTGTCCACGAGCTGACAAGCATGCATCGTAGTGTTCTGGATTTTGTGCAATGATTTTGTGCAATGATATAGTATTGGCACAACTTGAATGAATGTTCAAATAGTCCAGCAGCCTGATAGGCCTACCGTGCACCCTCACCTGGTACTTCCTACCCATTTCAGAGAACAATAACTGTTTTAATATATTCGGCAGATCCCTAATAAGATTCGGCAGATTCACGAGCCTCGCGGAGTCAGTGGTGGGATGTGGAGATTGAGATTGGAGGGTACATTTTAGAATTAGCTGGCTCCCCGATTACAAACAAAAAATGTTGTCAATCAAAATGAGTGTAAAAGTGAATAACAATGTTAAGGGGTCTGTCTTCATCAACATTATGTTCATTTGTTAGTTTACGTTTAAGTTTATTTACGCCTGTAGCCGCTGAGGAGGGGGGTGGGGGGGGGCTTTCAGGTAAGTCGGACAATCATAACGTCATAGAAGAAGCAAGATCGAAAAGGTGTGATCACATTATACCATGTATTCCAAACAATATGTACACAATATGAATACTATAACAGAAGTAGATATGTATTCATTTTTGTTTGACTATTTTCCAACTTAAGCTTACTATTAAATTCATTTCTATTTGGAAATATTAGTAATATTTTGCTCCTTTCCTATGTGGAGGATATTGTGTGTATGGTACATGACGACTACTTGATTGATAATAAACGAGGAAAATAGTGTTATTGATCGACTCCATATAAATTAGGGTTACTTGTTGTGTGCGGATCATAATCTACAATGTATTAGGTCTACTATCGTGTGGTATCATTGTCGATTTGTCTGTGTGTCTCTCTTGATGTCTGTTAGTCTCTCTCAGATCTATTTTTAGTTGTTCGAATGTTATGTTTTAATTAAGTGTTGTTAGAGTAGGACAGGTTGTAAAACTAGGCCTTTGAACCTTAAACTCTCTCTCTCTCTCTCTCTCTCTCTCTCTCTCTCTCTCTCTCTCTCTCAGTGCCTACGAGCTATATGAGCGAGTTGCTGCTTAAAAAAAAATAATGTTAAATCTATGTTTGTCTATGCATGAATGCGAATGTATGATTAAACTAAATGTGTTAGCGACTGAAAGAAGGACTGATTGTAAGATTTAAAATTAATGCTAAAACCATTTTCTTCTCGTAATAAAATATTGAACCTGAATCTCTCTCTCTCTCTCTCTCTCTCTCTCTCTCTCTCTCTCTCTCTCTCTCTCTCTCTCTCTCTCTCTCTTTCTCTCACTCTCAGTGCCTACGGGCCAACGCCAACAAGTCGCATACAGAGTGAAACGTGTTACATTAAAGTCAGTGAACAAAACCAAATGCTTTTTTTTTTAAAGCGTGAAAGGAGGACAACTGGTGTTTAGATGTCACCCCAAAGATCCGAAGATACGAACAAAATCATAGATTGTTCTTACAAAGCGCTCACTGATCTTTTCAAGGAGTTGACCACAGCGATCCAGCACGCACAAAAAAGTTCCCTGAAGGCAGGAATCAAACTCAGGTCGCCCGAAACTCAAGAACATAAGGTTTAAAGCATGGAGCATCCTTGTCCCAAAAAATAAACACCGATGAACACTCGCCCCAATAGAGTCTAAGAAAATGAACAATAAATAAGCATAATCGGGAGGATTGTCTTTTAGCTGTCAACCCTAATTTTGGATCTGGTGCGTATAAGTTTTGCTTTCGTTACTGCGTTATACTGTGCTCCAGCTGCGCTCATGTTTTAAAAAGACTGACCGGAAGGGCGTTCCACCATTCTGTCAAACTTGAAACGTTCCTGATATTCCAAAGGCAACGGCGATTCGTTGACGAGTTACCCGGTGGCTGTGTTGTACAAGTAAGTGGTTATGTGGTCAAAAGTCACCAGGGTGTTTCGCTGAGGGCCTGCCATGCAGAACACCGGAGTGCGACGTTCTTTGCAATTAATTCTCCATGCTAGGTCCCCAGTGGCGAACCTACAAGTACGAAGAGTAAACGCCGTTGGAACTCAGACCTGAACCTTTTTCAATGAATATGAAGTAAAACCTGAACCTGTAGCTAAAACTAACAAGTCTTGTAAGGTAACATGGTGTAATACCTCTTTAAGCGCCGATACAAAAACTATACCCATCTGTGGCCGATATTGGTCAATCAGCAAAATAATGAGACTTGTCAATGTAAAGGGTAATTCATTCATCTTTTTACCTGTAACAGTTAGAATGCTAAATGCACATTTCGTGCCAACGTAGACAATAACTAAAAAAACCGTATGGCTGATCATAAAATTGAGGTGGTTTGAAAAGTTGATGTCTAAAATTGAGGAATTTTTAAATAGAAAATCTGAAAAAGATTCGCCAGAAATGTTTTGTTTAAAAAAAACACATCAGAGATTTCGATGACATTCATCAATTTACATTAATAGTAAGTTATTCAGTCCATACACACACACACGCACACAAAAAGAGAGTTGCTGAGTTTCCTACACCTGAGGTAACCAATTCCTCTCTTGTTCAAAGCTGTAACCAAAACCTTCGAAAGGATCCATTTTCCAAATTGTGTCCAAGGTCTACACCCCCAGGGGGTAAAGGCCTTGTGTGTAAGGAGGGGGGCTAGAAGGGGAGGGGCTCTGGAAGTCAAAGCCTCCTCATTCCTCCCCCTGACGCTGAAGATAATGTTACTATATAAGGTGCATTGTAGGCTCACCTGGAAGATAATATGGTTAATCACTAGTATCAATCTGTTTTTATTTCATGTACGTACGTTCGTTCTTTGAGACGGCGAGGCGCGGCTCAAAATGAATATGACACTATCACTATTTCAAAAAGTACACGCACATAGTGCAACATTGCAGAGGGATAAACACAAAAGAAACACTATAGAAACTACTTACAGAGAGAGAGAGAGAGAGAGAGAGAGAGAGAGAGAGAGAGAGAGAGAGAGAGAGAGAGAGAGAGGGGAGAAGAAGAAGGAGGAGGAGGAGGAGGAGTAAGGTGAGATAGTTACAGAGGCAGGGTAATGATATTAGAAGTGGCAAGTTTCATACGCACTTGACGACATGTGTCTTTAAACTACTCCGACCAACAGTCATCATTATCGTTCTGTCGTTACTAGTCGCCCGTGCTCATAGGGTGACGCCGCACTCCTGAGAGAGAGAGAGAGAGAGAGAGAGAGAGAGAGAGAGAGAGAGAGAGAGAGAGAGAGAGAGAGAGAGAGAGAGAGAGAGAGAGACAGACAGACAGACAGACAGACAGAGAGAGACAGAGAGAGAGACGGAGAGAGAGAAAGAGAGAGACACAGAGAGAGACAGAGAGAGACACAGAAGAAGAAGAAGAAGAAGAAGAAGAAGAAGAAGAAGAAGAAGAAGAAGAAGAAGAAGAAGAAGAAGAATTTTTTCGAGGTAATGTACAGAACCAATGCCAAACACGCGTTGTGTGTTTTAATTTACTCACTCTTCTTATTACAAATATTTATTTCAGCATCCCTGCTTCCAGTACAATGCCAAAGTTGGCTAAATGTGCAACTTCAAAAGAGAAATTTGGTCCTACCCTATCCTATCCCGTAACTCGAAGGTCGTTGGGGCACCACAGATGATCGTTTAACCAGCGTACTCCATCTTTCTCTGCCCTCAGCAACCCTCATTGCTTCGCTCAGTGTCAAGCCAGTCCATTCTCGAATGTTGTCCTCCCACCTTTTTCTGTCTCTCTCTCTTCTTCTGCCTCCTTGCACCGTGCTTTGCAGGATAGTCTTTGCAAGGCCTGATGCTTTGGTGACGTGGTCATACCATCGGAATTTCCGTTTCTTCACCACTGTGAGCAGGTTATCGTGTTGTCCAATGGCTTGTGTGATGGTCAGACTTCCTTGTTGGTGATGTACTAGGTATAGGAAATGCCCAGAAATCTTCTGTAGCACCTCCTCTCCATGCTTTGTATTCTTCGTTGTAGATCTGCTGTGAAGGTCCATGTTTTGCAAGAAGAATATTATTTTCAGGAGGACCTCGCTGGGATGGCTGATGGTGCGGTAATTTTCACACTTCTGAATATTACCCTATTTGGGAAGGGTGATGACAAGCGACTGGGTCCATGGTGTAGACCACTCCCCACTCTGACAGATCTTGTTACAGGTAATGGTGAGGGCGTCAATCATCGCTTCCCCTTCAACTTGCATCAATTCCGCGGGTATGTTGTCAACTCCCGCTGACTTCTCCTTCTTTAGTGATAGCACTGCTGCCCCAACTTTTTCTAGGAAAATTGGGAGTCTTTCTTCTTCTTCTCTGTTATGGGGACATGCTAGAACTGATGGGTCTCCGTTTGGTGTGTTGTTGTAAAAGTCAGAGCAGTACTCTGTCTATCTATCCAAGACTTCTTGTTCTTCTGTAAGGCATATGCCAGACCTGCTTTGGATTGTGGAGACCTTGGACTGTTTAACACTTGTCAGCCGCTTCACATCTGGTAGGCCTTCTTGCTGTTGTTCTTGTTCAGACTGTTCTTTATTTCCTGGCATTGCTCTTCTATCAAGTTCTCCTTTGCTGTGCGAATGCCTTTTCGGATGTCAATGTTGATTTTTTGGTAGGCATCAGCTACCTGTGAGGTGTTTTTTTTTCTTCTATTTTATCTCTCTTCGTTTATCACACAGGTCCAAAAGTTCAGGTGTGATCCACGGTTTCTTCTTTGGGTGGTGCTTGCCAAGGATCTCAGTGGCGGCATCTGTCGCAGCTGAGTTAAAGGTGGTGGTTATGGTGTTCACATCAACTTTACCAGCTCCCAAAATGAACAGTGGTGCAAATTTCCCTCCAATTGTGGCTTCGAATATTTTTGCCACCTCCGGGTTTTGCAGTTTGTCCAGGTCGAACTTCAGTCTGGTGCACTTTGCTGTGTTTACTCTCTTCAAGTGGAGCCGGAAAGACATCCTCCCGAGGTCGTGGTCACTTCCGATGTCTGCTCCTGGAAAAGTGCGTGTCCTGCCAATGTTAATGCTTGATCTGAAGCGTGTCTTGACCATGATGTAGCCAATCTGGTTGATGCTCCCCGCTGGGACTGTGCCATGTCCATCGTCTGGATTTTTTGTGGAGACCAAGCGGGTTTGCCAGTATCAGATTGTTGTATCTAGCAAACTCTAAGTGTCTCAGGCCTCTGTCATTTGTCTCGTTGTTGCAGTGGGGTCCATATGTGTCTCCCCAGTTGTGGTGCGCATCTCGGCCAACCTTGGCATTCCAATCGCCTTGCACTATAGCTATGTCCTTCTTCGGCACTTGGTCAAGGACAACCTACAGATGTTCTAAGAAATCCTCGACTTCTCTGTCGTCATAGTCTGATGTTGGGGCATAGACATGAATGATGGTAATGTTGAAAGGGGCTGCTCTCAGACAGATGGTAATGAGTCTACTGGAGACTGGGCGGCAACCCATGACAGTGGCTAGAATGTCTTTGTGGACCAAGAATCCAACGCCGTGTTCGTGCATGTCATCTCTCTGAAATAAAGCTTATGGCCTTTTTTGGTCGTTGTTTCACCTAGGCCTTTCGAGCGCAGGATAGGATAGGATAGTAATAAGATAGTACTAGGTCTTTCGACCGCACACATCCATAGGCTTTGTATGTTTGCGGTAGACATAGCAATACACTTTTTTTAAAAAAATTCCTCTATTACTTCAAAACAATTTTTTAACTTCATCTATTTTTTTCCTTTTTTTCTAGAAGGGAGATGAAGGGGTGGGTGGGTGCAGAGGGGGTCAGGAACCCTTGGAAACCTTCCCTCCCCTCCTCCCTCCCCCGACTAGATCCGCCCATGGACAGAGAGGGAGAGAGAGAGAGAGAGAGACGCTTTGACGCTTTGATAGTTTATTGTCTATAACTTCACGTTTTTAAGACAAGGATTCGCAATCCGAATAGATTAAAACATTACCAAATTAAGACATATAACAGCAAATAAACACAAAAGCAAAACAAGCAAATATTAAAAACACCTCTAGTATTAGAGCCACATGCCTAGAGAATTATTACAATACAAGGACGTACACTGAATTATTAAAAGGAATATGAATTATCCTAAATACATACCGTTAAAAGTTAATAAATAAAATTAAAAACGTTATTTAGGAAATGCACTCATTTTTCCACTCTTTTCTTTTCACTTTCCATCTTTTTTATACAGTATCATACTCAGATTTTTACGGGAAACGCAACACATTCATTCCGTTCTTAAATAGGCTACATATTACAGATATGCATTTGTGTATACAACCACTCCGTTTGACAAGCAGTTTAATATATTTACATATTTACATAGGATCATCATGTACATCAAGAGCTAATTTCCAACAGTTTGTTTCGCAAACTCATAGCATCAGCAATGTATTTTGCTAGATCAAACACCTTACTTTCATTCTTACATGCCAACAAGAAGGAAATGACGTTCCACGTTGGGTTATCTTTAATGGACATCAGCATTATGCTTTTCCTTCGTAAATGATCATACGCTTCACAATGAAACAGAAAGTGCAATTCGTCTTCTTCAGCTTTACCACATACTGGGCACTTATTGTTTTCATTCGTTCTGTCTGTAAACCACAATAAATTGTTTTTAAAACCACATACTCTCAGCCTAAAACGAACAAAACACTCTCTGTACCAACGATTAGTTAAGAATAAAAGGTATCGCTCGGTATCAAAGAGAGACTTAAAGGAATAGTACCATGTATATTTGTCATTGTTCTCTATTTCCGAATGCCAGTTCTGCATGAAGCATGAAATTAACCTGTCTTTAAATTCTAAAACGAAACGTGATTTTTTGTCCCACACCCTGACTTAGCCAAACAATTCCAAACCCATTTTCCATTAATATTCTTTTTATCCCTGCAACCCAGTTCAGTTTTCCTTTCTCGTGTTGATTCAGCATCATATCATAAGCCTGCCTACAGAGTCTGGCATTCGGAAGACGCATTAATTTCAACCAATACTTCACACATCTCACCTGGATTCTGATGTACAATGGATATCTTCCGGTCTCCCCGTAAACCATATTATTGGAAGCATGCAGAGGTATAGATAAAAACCTCTTTAGAGCGAAAGTGTGTACCTTTTCTATATTGTTTGCACTCTCGTCAAAACCCCATACTTCTGCTGCATATGTTAGAATTGGCTCTATCTGAGTGTCAAACAATTTCCAAAACAAAGTCAGGTCATTTGTGTCAAGCTTTCTGAGAGATCGTAGTATTTCCATGACCCCTTTTCTACCTTTTCTGCACACTTCCTGCAGGGCCGAATTCATACTTAATTTAGTAGTAAATGTCATTCCCAAATATTTGTACGAGTTTGTTACCTTTACTTCCTCTCCCCCATAGAACCACTTCTCTTTTCCTGCTAGATGTCCTCCCTTTCTAAATACCATAACGTTTGTCTTATCCAAATTGACAGTGAGATAAAGCCTGTCAGCTTCATGCTTGAGACATTCTAGCTGGTGTTGCAAGCCTATAATTGTGTCCGACATGAGAATCACATCGTCTGCAAATAAAAGCAAAAAGATTTCAATTGCTCCTGGAACCAGCTGGATTCCATGTTTACCTTTCTTAGATAATTCTACAGCTAGCTCATTTATAAAGAATGAAAACATTTTCGGGCTTAGGAGACAACCCTGCTTGACTCCGATAGGACACTCAAAATAATCAGAATACACGCCTTTATCTCTTACACATGCAAGTACAGTGCTGTACACACTTCGCAAAGCAAAATACAGTTTACTGTTGACTCCAGCTCTGCGTAACACATGCCACAATCTGTTTCTGTCAACCGAGTCAAATGCTTTTTTAAAATCAACAAAAGCGACATACAATTTTGCATTTTTCTCTAAGTATCGCTGCACCACGGCGAACAAAGTAAAGATGTGGTCTATGGTGCTGTAACCTGCTCTAAAGCCTGCCTGTTCCTCCACTATTTTCTCGTTTTGTTCAGCCCATTGTGTTAGCCTTTTGTTTAAAATATGCGTATACACTTTGCCAACAATGCTAGTTAGTGAAATTCCCCTGTAGTTATCTGGGATATTCACATCCCCCTTTTTATGAATTGGTACAATGATAGACTTTGACCATTCCATTGGAAATGTACCGCTATCAAACAAATAATTAAAAAGACTGATCAGATAATCAGCAACTGCATCTCCACCATTCTTCAGCATTTCTGAAACTATTTTGTCTGGACCCGCGCTCTTTCCAGTTTTAAGGTTACCAATGCTGGCATAAACCTCATCCCTTGAAATAGCCTGGGTGAATAGTGGATCATATTGTTCAGATTCCATATTTTCATCATTACAATCTTCATCATCTGTCTGGGCTTCACTCTGCTGTACATTAAAAACATGAAAAAAGTGTTCATACCACTGGTCTTTAGTGATGTCATTATAAATAACAGATTTCCTATTTACTAATCGTATTGTCTGCCAGAACACCTTGGGGTCATTAACGGACTGTTTCAATTTTGTTAACCTACTTTGGTCAAATTCTCGTTTCTTTTCTCTCAAAAGTTGTCTATACTCCTTTCTCTCTCTAACATATTCCTCCCTCTTTTCTCGGCTATCTGTCCGAGCCCGCTGGAAAGCACGCAGCAGCTTTCTCAGGCGAGACTTCTTCTGCGTACACTCTCTATCAAACCAGTCTTGCTTTTTGTTGCTTTTCTTTCCAACAGTTCTTATCATGCATGCTGCTGCACCACACATTGCCGATGCGAACACATCGACTGATTTATCAACGTTTTCCCGTAATAATGTGCGAGCATTCTGCATTTGTTCTTGGAAGTAATTAGAATTAATTTCATCTTTGAAAGTTTGCATAAAATTATCAGCCCACACAATGCGCTCTTCGCCACTGGGTCTAACCTCTTCTGAACCCGGTCTGCTATGCCTTACTGATATTCTGAACTCTACTGGAAGATGCCAAGACTGGATATGATCTTTAACCTTTAAGGAGCAGGAATGGGTCAAAAATAAGTCTTCGGATAAAACAAAATAGTCAACAATACTACAACCATGTGGTGACACGTAAGTGTACTCCCCTACAATATCCCCCTCACTGCTACCGTTTGCTATGATACAATCAAACAGAAAACACAAATTCAGCAGTGACCTGCCGAACGAGTTTACAACTTGATCCTTCGATCGTCTCACCGTGCCTACATCATTATCATCAAGATCGGGTGAGTAATTCAACATGTCCTCTCTGTGAGGTTGTTCAAGACCAGTTCTAGCATTTAAATCACCAAATATAAACAAGTGACAATTTTCAGTATGCATTAAATTACTCAGCAATTCTTCTAAAATGACTACTCCATCATTAAGGTTTTTGTTGTTATACGCTGGGCTATTTTCAGGCGGAATATAACATGCCAGTAAAAGTACATCTTTGTCAGCTCCAAAAACACATTTATCTATTTTTACTGCAACTATATTGTCGCAGTCTACGTTCACCTGGGTTAGAAATTTAGCAAAGCAATTTTTTACCAAAAGTAAAACCCCACCCGAATTTCTGCCTTTATGAGAAAGAGAATCTTTCTGTGGTAGTTTCTTAGCCGGTGCTACTAGTTTTAAGAAATCCGTAAAAATTCCAGTAAAATCGAACCCTTTGTCCGCCCATGTTTCGGTCAAGCAAACAAAATGAAAACTTGAAACGTAACTTACGAAGGAGGGATCACTTAGCTTTGCTGGCAAGTTTTCAACATTATAGGTAAGGAATGTAAGCTTGTGATTGTGTTCATGATGATCCTGCCTGTCCTATTGTTTGTGTCTTTCCGGACGCCTCACCCATGGACCGATGCCTTGTTGCTCGTTGCTGCCCCTCTGCCTTGCACCTCCCCCACTGCCATTGCCGCCTTCTCCACCTGTAGCTCTAACCCTAATGGTTCGGTCACCCATGGCGCCACCACCGACAACGCCATCTCTGTCGCCTTCAGTGCCATCCCCAGTAGCGCCAACTTCTGCAACGCCATCACCAGTCACGCCAACTTCCGCTGCGTCAACTTCCGCAGCTTCCACTTCTGTAACGCCATCTCTAGTAGCGCCAACTTCTGTAGCGCCATCACCAGTAGCACCATCTTCTGTGGCACCAGTTCTGTCGCCTCTCTCTCCAGCTCTGTCGTCGTCGCCTTCTCTGCCGGTGCTGAAGTGGTTCTGTCTGTCGCAAGACACTCCTCTTTTATCAGATCGACCGTCCTGGGTTGACCCGTTTCCTTGTTCGCCTTCTTTGCTCTGTTTATGGCGTCGCCTGGGTCGGGTGTCTGCTTGTCGGTCTCGAGGTTCAGCAACTATTAGTTTGCCATTTTTGAAGAACGTTACCTTGCCGTCTTTTCTGGCCTGTGCCGCTATTTGTGATTGAGCCTTGGTGAAGTCGTTGGCGATCCTTACCCCTTTCTCCTCCAGCTTGCCACGGAACTTCTTGTCTGTGATGACGGTCATTTTGTTACGCCGAGTGGTAAACTTCACCATCATTGTTCTTGGTTCACTTCCTCTGCCTCTGCCTACTCTGTGTGCACTGATGATATCTTCTGTTGACCATGTCTTGGGTTTTTGTGCCACGCTATTCAGAGTGTTTACCACTTTCTGTATACAGGCGTTTCCTTCTTCTGCTTCTTCTCCCTCTGGAACGCCAAACATTCGCAAGTTGTCTCGTCTGTCTGCGTCTTCCTGCTTGACCACCTCTGACTTCAATTTCTCGATGGTTACTGCTATGTTTTTAATTGCCTGATGTAGACTGTCAATGTTGTGCTCACTTTCACCCGCCGCAATCCTCACTTCTGCAATGTCGTTAGTCATGCCAGCCAGCGCCTCTGTAAACTTCTTGTTTTCTGTTTCTAATCTGCCACATCGCCTTTCTATTATTTCATATTTTTCCTGCACGATGTCAAAGTCTGCTCGCAAACTGTTCAAATCCTGCCGCATGCCGCTCATGTCAGTCCTCATCTCCCTAATCTCCTGCAGAATCAATCTTCCAACATCTACCGACATGTCATTGTTCGTTTCCATCTTCTTATTTGCTTCAGTGGTGCTGCTGCCGCTCAGTGTACTTGTTCTAGGACCTGGGTTCATTTCAATATCGCCACAACAAAGCAAGAGTGTTGTCACAAATACAAAGAACACAATGTCCAACCTGTTGCGAATCACGATTACTCTTGCTTTTATCTTGCGAGCGAAGTTGGCTCTTTTTATCATGAAGCTGATAAAAGTGCTCACAAAACGTCCACACGATGTGCGAAATTCAAGATTATGTACAGGCATTTTGCTGACTGGCCGGCTAACAACGAATAGGGCTCACTCCTTTTGTCACCCAGTTACTTGACTTTGTCGCTGTGCCGAGCTCTACGAACTCGAGAGAGAGAGAGAGAGAGAGAGAGAGAGAGAGAGAGAGAGAGAGAGAGAGAGAGAGAGAGAGAGAGAGAGAGAGAGAGAGAGAGAGAGAAGAATTTTATTTTGCAATGGTAAAAGAGTAAGCGCCGGGTGCGCTTTTTTTACATCTCGCCCTTGAGGCTTGTAACAATAACTATTACCTACAACTAATTAATGTTATAACATTAACATCGTGGAGAGAGAGAGAGAGAGAGAGAGAGAGAGAGAGAGAGAGAGAGAGAGAGAGAGAGAGAGACTCACACACACACACACACAGACACACAGGCACGGAGAGAGACAGACAGACAGACAGATACAAAATCACAGAGAAAGTCAGAAATAAATAAGCACGTACACACAGCGGCGCATATTTTAGACAAAACTCAATGTAAAACTTTATTTTTTTTAACCCTTGGATTTCGTCAATAACAAAGGAAATGTCAAAAATGACTAGATTAGACATTAACACGAAATATTACAGCGCAAATGGATTGTCTGTTCCAAAACAAGTAGACAAAAGAAAATATTCTATTTGTTTTTTGTTTTTTTTTAAAGAATTAGCCTCGAATGCTATCAGTGCAATTAAAAAAAAACACACACACTATAATATCACTAAATAAACATACAAAACTAAGTTTGTGAGAAAACATATAGTGCCACCCCCACCCTCTCTGTCTCCTCCACCACTCCCCAGAGCAATTACTTAGTATACAATATAAAATGTTCTTGTTCGATTCGTGTGTATACACATAACACAGTTTGTTCGTTGAAAACTTTTAAAAAAAAACAATCTGCATTAAAACATTGTCATGAGGTAAGGCGAAAAAGTGTATAACAAATATTAATTGACATTTGAAAAAGCTGAAATGTCTTGTTCTTCTTTAACACAGCAGAATGATGCGAAACACATCCATCAATAAATATTCCAGGAAATCGTTTAGCGATGTAGGAATGTAGGAATTACAGCCGTAAGTAGCACACGTGGAACAAAATAAATAAATAAATATAAATAAACATTTGCGAGGACAAGGAACGTGTTAATCCTTTTGGTCCCTTTTTAGCACAATACAAAAAAAGTGTCTAGAACTATTTTTGTTTTAAAGGCACGATTATAAGTGAAACTGTATTGTATAGCCTATTAATAATGAGCAAAATATTTAACAATATATAAGGCACAACTTTCAAATGTGCATTAAAAGAACAGCTAACCGTTTTAATTACCACTAAATTAAACATTAAAATTTTTTTTATTTAACAAGCATTTAACAAACCAACAAACAAATAAAATACCAAATGTATAGCCCAGCGTCTTCCTGGAACAAGCAGTATTTCATAACAATGAAAATCTACTTTCATTGTTAACGAACATTTGTGCTTGTATTTAAAATATATTAGAATAACAACAACAACAAAAAAACACCACCGCCACCATAAAAAAAACACATTTGCAAGACATGCAGATTTTCAGCAACATCCACAATTAACTACAGATGAGAATGGTGCATCGGTAGGAATGCTGATGGCTTTAGCAGGTAAACACAATTAATTGTAAGTTCTAATTAATCTGGATGTTCAATCCATGTTAAAGAGAAGCAATTTAATTTACCCAATCGTAAAAGTTTGTGTATAAAGATGGATTTGTTCTAATTACATGTATTAAATTAACACTAAATATTGAGCGAAGTTAATAATAAAGGTATTGTTGGCTAGTTTGGATGAAAGAAAAAGAAAGAAAGAGATTTCTCTTATATAGCGCACTTACAAGCTCAGAGAGCTTCTCAAGGCGCTGGCCCGTAATATCCAGCAATCACAAAATAGTTTGCTGAAGTCAGGATTCGAACCCACGTCGCCCAAGACGCACTCACACAAGTCGTGCGCTCTGACCACTGAGCTATCCCATGACCATGACGTTCACGTGATCTCTCATGAATTTCTGATCAAATAACCCAATGTTGTTGCATAGTATGGGTTAAATAAACAGCCATTCCACTGTACGATGACCTATTTTTTGTATGTGTTTGCAAGGCCTAAAATGACCTTGACACCCAAGATCAACGCAAAAACGGAACAAATATGAAAGATCAATCTATCGTCTCTAAATACAACAGGTTTGGACTTTATACCTCTTATAGTTTAAGGTCAAGGTCATTTCAAAGTACCTATACAAACCGACTTTGGACAGCTCCAGTGATCTTGACCTTGGAGTGAGGTTGACCAAATTTGCGAAGTAAGTGTGTTTCATTGATATCTATCATACATCAAAAAATCATAAGTTCAATATTATTAAACTAGAAAAAAAAAGTGGCATTTCGTGAAAAATTATCATTTTTTGATTAACATTTGATGACCTTGTGACCTTGACCTTAAAGTGAAGTCATTTATTCACTGATCATTTTCGAGATCTCATGGGTATACACCATCTTACAAAGTTTGGCTGTGACAGTTAAAATAAGCTCTGAATACTTAGCCACTTTAAAGTTTTTGCACAGACGGACATACTTTCCCAAAAAAAAATTTTTAAATCATTTTTGGACTATTTAGGTCTTATCTTGCACAGATTTGCAAATTTCTGGAAAATAAAAAAAATGTGGGGGGAGAAGAGGGAAGAGGAGAGGGGGGGGGGTTAGTACATAAACTCAACATTGTTACGCATATGAGTTTTTAAAAAATGCTAGCATTCACAAAAAATAAAAATAACTAAAAGCTAGTTCATTTTTTAAGGGTAAGATACCAAGATCACACTGAACGTCACCAGTCTAACAGGTCGAAGGAGTCTCTGACACTCTGTGCAAGGGGGAGGGGTGAGGGTGGGGGAAATGCTCACTCAGGGTAGCTGGGACTCGCTGAGTAAGCTTACCTCACAAGTAAACTAGCGGTAAGACAGACGTAGTTATAATAAGCGTCTGCAAGTCCCAGCTACGCAGTGCACGACACACGCTATCAGAAGTTTTCTGGGTGGAACGGCTTGTCGCCCTCGCTGATTGACGACCCGCGATCTCTTTGACCCTTGACGAACTCTATGTACTCCACGTAGCCGTCCTTGTTGATGTCATCCTGACCCAGGATCGTGTCCACGATATCCTCTAGCTCATTGTCTTCCATCTGAAAAGCGTTATGCAGTTTATCCCTTTGATCTTTAAAAGGTTTAGGTTATTTTTGTGCCAACTCTACTATCCTTATTCGCAGTCAGAGGTTTTTTTTTAATGGTATATAATCATAGTGATAACGAAGATGAAGAAGATGATGATAATGATGATGACGATAAATAAATAATACGAACATTCATCCCCAGTTAAGACAAAAATAATCTTACATTGCATTACAGGGTTATTGCTTTAGGTCCAGCGGACTCTTCCGAGCCAAATCAGGACCAGAGAAGTGAAAGAAGACTCGCCCCTGATCCGCATAAAAGATCTGCCGAAACAACCCTAGTGGTAACACTGAAGGCAATTTACCAGCCGGTCACTTTACAATAAAGACACCCCACGCAGTGGACGCTGAGGCTATACTAATTTATCGAACCCCCGTTTACAAAAACAAAATAGAATACAAACATCATTATAAAATATCAACAAAACTCATACATATAAAATGCTTACATTGCTAAATAATAACATCATAGGAAGGTCCAGTGACCATTTGGCAGAAAGCGTCCAATATTCCCAAGCTGATCCAACAGACCTCAGCTCATACACAAATGAGGAGTATTGTCCCGGAAGAGTTTTCAAGGAAAAAGGGAGGTGACTGCTCTAGCGAAGAAGAAGATAGTATAGTAGATTGATAGAACTGAGTAGGAATGAGAAAGAAGCAACAGTGGGAATTTAAAGCACTATATTTCCAGAAAGTGGGGATACTATTTATACTGAAACCCCCGCCACCTCCAGGGGAGGGGGGTGAGGAGGAATAATCTTCTCTAGGCGCATACCAACACTTTTGCAATAAGCACACCCACGGAGTGCGAGAGTAGGCTTATCAGAAGCAGATCGGAGATTACAAGACAACATGTAGAGCTCAAAGCAGTCATAAATTAATAGGTATGACTGTACAGCATCAGAGACACTTATAGCATAGGATTTAAATGGTGATGACTTGTATTGCTAACTTCAATGAATCCAAAGTCCAGGCGCAGTGTATGCCGTGCATTAAAGGACACTTTGGGTAAGTTATCGTGAACGCACCTGCGGAGTTATGTAGTGTTTCTTTCTGCCATGAGGAATTTTCTGTCTCTTTATGGGCTCTCCATGTTCATCTTCTTCGTCTTCTGCAAGATAAAATAAACGGAATACATCACACCATTTAAACCTAAAAACATTGCAATATTTAAAAAAAAAATTAAACCACTTGGTTAATTATGTTTTATTTTATAGAAAGGAAAATAAATTCAAATATTCCTCTGTATGTACAGGCTCTCTCTTGGCTCTTGGGTCTGTGTGTTAATACGCATGTCATAGGAATGTACAGATGTGTAGTGGGTATGTGTTTTTGCGTGTGTTGGGGGTATGCGCGCGTTTGTGTGTGTGTGTGCTCGCGTGTGAAGGAGGCCGGGAACGTGGGAGACTCTCGCCCTACTTTTACAAAGGTAAGACATTTTATTCTGTCACAGACAGGTATACTGATCTTCACAAAACCATTCCAGCAACTTCCAGTTCGATAATCGGAATCACAGCACTATCTACACAGTTTGGTAGACTAGGTCATCTTAGCCCATGTTTAAAACCTGGATCAACCAATTCTTTAGCTGCACACTTTGATCCTGCGCTAGCTGGAAAAACTTTTCAATGTAACAATTACAGATGTATTATTGGCACGCTTTAAAGCATGGTTTGGGTGTATATGCGTGTGTATGTGTGTACGTGTGTGTGTGTGTATATGTACATGAGTCCTTGTGCGTATGTAGCTATTCAAGCGCTCTGTTGATACAACCAGTTAAATGTCAACAACGCAGATGCCCGAGCTGCTGATAATTTATTTAGTTTAGTTTATAAGCTATTTTCTATCTTCTCGCGAGCGAGATAATCCACACCTCTTTCTTCATTCTGTAAAGTGTGGGTCACACTTGTTCAGTTTAGATAAAATAAATTTAATTGTCCTATCTATCAAACGATACATTTTGCCTGGCCGTCCAGAAGGTTCTTAAAATAGTAGTTGATGCAAATTTACATTGACCTAGAGAGCATTCCAGTTTTCCACTACGCCATTTAGGCTACATAGAAATAATGTCAGATATTTGTCCGGCTACAGTTAATTGCCAAGAACAGATTAAGAAAATAATACACAACAAAAACAAAACAAACGGACAATCATGAATTCAAAATGGTCAAAAAAGAACAAACCTAACCAAAACAGTGAACAAAAACACAAACAAACGAACAATAATGCACGACACGAGAGGAAAAAACTCCAATAAAACCTTTTTGAATTTATAATGGAATGTTTATTCTAACAGTCCACAATACATCCCTTAACCACTCTCTGAACCATCAAATCTTAATTGACATAATGAAATACTAGTTTAGTTATACTGAATACAGACAAAATTCATCATCACTAATAATGAAATGTACACAAGGCAAAAATAAACATTTATATATAACAAAGTATGTACTTTTCAAATCAACTCATGTTTCAACTTTTCTTTGAACAAATTAGTTAGTTAGTTATTCATTGTCGACTGCAAAGTGCCGAATCAGGGCCTCAACTTGGTTCAAAGAGGACTACCCCGATCTGTATAAAAGATCTGCTGAAACAACCCTAGTGGTAACACACTGAAGGCACTCCACCAGCCAGTCACTTTACAATAAAGGCATCCCACGCATGGGATGCTGAGGCTATACTCTAATTTATCAAACCCCCATTTACAAAAACAAAATAGAATACAAACATCATTATAATAAAATATCAACAAAACACATACATATAAAATGCCTACATTGCTAAATAATAATATCATAGAAAGCCCTAGTGACCATTTGGCGGAAAGTGTCCAATATTCTCAGGCTGACACAACAGATCCCATACACAAATGAGTTTTGGAAGAGTTTTGAAGAAAAAAGGTAGGTGACTGGTCTAGCAAAGAAGATAGTACATTAGATAGAACAGAGTAGGAATGAGAAGGAACAAAGGAGAAAGGCAGTAACAGTGGGAATTTAAATCCCTGTATTTCCAGAAAGTGGGGATACTATTTATACAGAAATCCCCAGCATTCCCACGGGAGATTTGAACAAATTACCACTCTAGTGTAAATATGATCATATTATCAACATAACAAAATAAAATAATGCACTAAGCGCTTTAATACATTAAAAAAAATAAGAAACAGGATACAAATAACAAAATAAAATTATCAATAAATGAACACCATTTGGGAACAGATTATTCATAACAATAAAATTAAATTTTAAGAACTGTAAAATGATTGCTCTTGTGCAATAATGAATCTAAATTTCAACAAAACAAATACAAACAAATGTCAACTATAAACATATATAACCATTCACCGAGAAAGACTAATACTACAAATTAACTGCATTGACAACAAACATGAACTTTCATGGTTTCATTAACTTTCCCTAAGAACGTCAAAACTAAGGTATCTTATTATTCAAACATTGTTTAAACAACAAACAAACCACATTTTTTTATATCATGAGCGGAATTCAGCAGTGCTAAATACATGACAAGAAAATCAATTAAATGATGTCTACCTTTCACTGAATTATTTATTTTAATTTTATTATTATAAATTATATCAACCAACATTTAGATACTGTAGGACAAACTATATATTCAGAATTACACATACAGAATCAAGAAGTGATCTAATGAGTGCTATAAATATAATATAATTCCAAAATACATAAAATAAAACAAATAAACTAAACAAATAAATAAAAACCCTGTACCAACAATTATTCAGATCACAGCTTACGTTTAGAATGATTGATTTGTTGAAGCACCAATGTAGATAATTTTTTTACTACCCATTCTTGCAATAAATTTGATTCAGTCAACTTTGATTACATTGTTTTTCTATTATAGGGTTTTGTAAAAACATAATCAACAACTCTGTCAACTTTGATTACCTTTCCTGCTGTTGTTTTCTTACCTAATCAACAGGGTTAACAAACAAAACTTAAAATTAAGTAACAAGTTCATGGCAGTTCAGTACTGATTTATAACATTATTTAATTTATTGTAGTTGGGATCATCCCCACCTAACACCCTTCCACCCCCTCTCCCCTTCCCCTACCAAAAACAAAGGATTCCGTTTGTACAATTTAAAAGGTAAATACAAAGTCTCAGGTATACTTCTTTGAGACAACAAACAGAATACGATTTTAACAGGTATATATTGCAAAATTAATGCAAACATAACTTATAGCTGTTCGCCTACAATCCCATACAATCTGAAGATTAGACTAGACATTGATCACGTCATATGAAACTATTACCAATATTTCGTAGAAATAAAAATTCAATAATGAAATATAAGCTTGATTTTGGAATTCAATTGAATAGTATACCCTCTGACAGGATATTTACAATATATTATTTGTACTATATGTAAGTATTGTTAATTCATTCACACAAACGATACCAAGTGCTTGCACAATTACACATGCCAATAATTGATCTGAGCAACAAGAGAAAGGATGTCATTCATCTGAACTTTGCAAATGCCATTCACAATAAACCAACAATTTTTCATTTCTAACTCAATTTGTGTAAGTTACGAACAAAAACAATTACTGATTACAACAAAATCAAAAACATAATATTTGTTGAGGATCAGCAAACTAAGTGGGGTGAGGGTAAGAAGGTAAATGGGTGGGGTGTGGACATCTGCGCGGATTGGGAGATAGGTGTGAGTAATGACAAATTTAATGCGAGATCATTCTTCTGTATTGCTAGTGTCAAAATGGGTTTCTCAAAGTCATGCAAAGAGAATCAAGTAAATTACTTAAGTGATAGGGACATACCCAATTTTTAATTTAAAAGAATGGATGAGAGTATGCATAAGAATGCTTGAGAACACTTTTAGTTTGAAATTGAGTTTTAGAAAACAAATAATTTTTAGGGGCCATTTTAAAGACTGGCCAAGTAAATAAAAAATAAATAAATAGAAAAATGGGGACAGCAAAGCAGTAGATTGAGTGGAGGGGATTGCATCTTTACAAAGCAACATAGTCTTAACATCACAATCGTATTTATTTTGGAGAGCCCAAAAAGGCAGGTGTACGTTCTTATTCCTGTGCAAATGCAAGTAGCAAGAACATCAACATCAAATTTCTAGCATTGACATGATGCAAGTAAATAAACACAAACATGTGCAAATCAAATAAAGCAAAGAAAGTAAGCACATAGTTACAAATTGGATTTTATAAGTGAAATCATGTACACATAACCTGCAGAACCCACCAAAACCAAGGTGCTGATAAAATGCACATGTAAAATAACATCCAGGTAAGTGTGCTGGGAAACTCCACAGTGTCAATCACAAAGTAAGTAAGGTGTTTAGGGGTAAAAAGCAACGAAATTATATAAAAAAAAAATCAAAAACATTGAGATTACAGCACAAATCAACAGCAGACAATATTAATGCAACAACTTTTCAAACCCAATTCACAATCATGCGAAGAGCACAAAATATTACGCTTTAATAACAATAATGTTTAAAAAAATATTGTACAGGTCAGCAGTTATCGTATGCCCAAGAACTTAATTTTAACAGTTCAATTCAGTACTATGTATACATATATATAACATTTTTTAAAAAAATTACTGTTAGTATCTTAACTCTACCACAAACTAGAGAAGAAAAGAAAAACGCAGACAGTAGGGTCATCACAGTCACTTGTAGTACAACTGGAAGCTTTGCCCTGAAGCTATACTCATGTCGTTTTTTTCTTAGTTACGAACTCACTCACTAATAAACACTTATATTAACTGTGTTGCTTATACATCATAAACAATAAATGTTAACTGGATTCCTCACCATACTGACATACCGAGTCATAGGTGTTTTTTTTAATGTTAGGGGGTGGGAGGTGGGTGAGTGGGGAGGAGTAAAGGACTTACAAACACAATAACTGTATGTGACCAGTCTAACACTTCAATGCCTGTACCTCACTGAAAAACAATTTACACAACTACTTCATGCAATTCTTGCAACACATTCTGTTAATGAGTTGTTCTGTTTTTTCATTTTCCTTTTAATTTTTTAAATCTTCTCTTTGGACTATATATTTATGATGAGGCATAATAACTGTTTTCATAAATGTCATAATTCAAAATTTAAACTAGAAGGGTGAAGCCAATCCTTTTGAAACTCAATATTTAACGTGAAAATGAGTGCCCAAGGAAAAAAAAGAAATGGTGGCATTACAATGCAAAGTAATACCAACTTTGATCTTTATATGATCTTCACCTTGAGATGACATTGACCTTCGGCTCCAAATACACTCATGCACTACCAAATAAAGTACAGCAAAAGTTGTATTATGCCCCCCCGCTACCCCCCCCCACCCCACCCCCCCCAAAAAAAAAAAAAAAAAACATTTAAAAAAACAAAACAAATAAACGGTGACCTTGGGACGACCTTGACATTGGGATGACCTTGACCAGATGTCTCATGCATGTCTGATCAAATAACCCAATGCTGTTGCATACTGCCATAGTATGGGTTAAAGAGAGCCATTCCATTGAGCGATGATCAATGCAAAAACTGAACACATATGAAAGATCAATCTATCATCTTTAAATACAACAAACTGGAACTTTATATTTCTCACAGTTTAGGGTCAAGGTCACTTCAAAGTACCTATACAATCTGACTTTGGACAGCTCCAGTGACCTTGAAGTGAGGTTGACCAAATTTGCAGAGTATGTGTGTCTAATTAATATCTATCATGCAACAAAGAATAATAAGTTCAATAATAACAACCTAGAAAAAAAGAAAAAAAATTAAAATTTTTGAAAAAAATGTTATTTCTTTTAACTAACATTTGATGATCCTGTGACCTCGACCTTGAAGTCAAGTAATTCATTCACCAATCATTTATGAGGTCTCATGGGTACACACCATTTTACCAAATTTGGTTGTGATAGTTGAAATAGTCTCCAAGTACTTAGCCCCTTTAAAGCTTTTGCACAGACAGACGGTGGACATTTTATTTTAAATATCATTTTTGGACTATTTAGGACTCATCTTGCACAGATTTGTAAAATCTGGAGGAAAAAAAAATTTTTTGTGGGGAGGTGGGGGGGGGTGGGGGGCGGAGGAGGGAAGGGGAGAGGAGTACATAAGCTCACACTGCTATGCATGTGAGTTAAAAAAAAAAAGTATGCATGGCATAAATATATCTCTCCAAATAACAAATAAATAAAATCAACAAAATGAACAGAACTTAAAAAACAATTTGTGAAAGCCAACGCAGGTCCACATCAGGTATGTCACCACATATGTCCTCATTTATCCCATCATTCACCCAAATTTAATGGTGACCCTGTTGTTGTTTATTCTGTTGCCCAGCCTGGTATTCGTTTCTCTGAGTGTCCTGTCTGCGCTTGAACTCAAAATACTCCACGTAACCATCGCCATTTTCATCATTATCAGTGATGACTGTGTCCACGATGTTGGAAATTTCATCGTCAGAGAATATTTTGACGTCAGGTTTCTGCTCTGCCTGGCCTGGCGCAGGGGGCACCTCTTGCTCTGAAAGAATCCAGTGAGTAAGTAAGGAATGATGTGCAAAGAAATGTCAAGTGAACAACAAGGCACATGCATTTATACTTTTGGACATCCATTCTCATGATAACTAGAAGTTAGAACCTATAATGTGAGATATCAAAAGTATTTTGTAATCTGAACAATATGTCTAAGTAAATAAGAGTTGAAACAGGAATTTAAATCTGAATCTGTCTGTACATACTACACACTATGGGAAATTTGCTTCCAGTTAACTGGAACTACAACTCTGGGAATTAGACTAAGGTTTTCTCCTTCACTTCCCATATAATATACACTAGTTAAAAGAACATTAAATGAAAGAAACCCTGTAACTAACTGCAAGACTTACTCTTAAAACAAATTTAAATATTGTGGTCATATTTTAAGTAGATAATCAAAGGCCTTCACAATGAAAATCTTTTTTTTAAATGACCACAGAATGTTTTCTACATATAAAATAAACTTACAAACTGAGTAACGAGTCTATAAATAACCATAATAGTTTTGCAAATCTGTGTTAGGACTCCTTAAATACTACCTATTATCATGAAACAAATATCATGAGAATGGACTGCAAAGCAAAATGAAGCGGGACAAGTGAAAGCTGGGATTTTTTGTTGGTAATGCACCAGGAGAGGTAGGTGCGACAATAGGGATTGTGTTTTGCAAACATTCACTGTAAACAAGCTTAGTTTTTTTTAAAATCTTAAGATGAAATATGGCTGAAGAGGTTTATTTTCAACATACATCCAAAGGCAATGAAACATGGGATAAAGTACACTGAATTATATGGAAATAAATAAGGTTTCAACCCTGAAACTGTTGAAAATAACAACACCGCCACAGAATCCAGGACACTTGGATCAGTCTGGTTTTAAATAGTGGGGAAAAGAAGGGAATGTTGGTGTGGAGGTGGAGGTGTTAGGGTGTGAGGTGTGGGGTGGGTTAGGGTTATTTAACCCTAACAGCAAGAGAAAATACTGATTCTAGCGGAGTAATATGAAAAAGGATATGAAAAGGGGAGGTAGCCTAGATTACTCAACCAATGCTGCCGAAATCCATCATACTAACATCTAGCTATTAATATTGATTATTCTATTGCTAGCGTAGCTTACAATTTCAGTTCTAACACTGCTGAAGTCATCGAAACTTAAGAAGTGCATACATCATTCTTGATGACAAAATTAAGATTCAATTAAACACTAGTTCAGTGCTGCAGATGGCCAACTGAAACTGGCGACTGGAAATGAGACCGGGGAGTAAACCTCTGTACAATATAAATATGCTGTAAGAATAATACTCTATTGGAATTCAAACTCAAATACATGTGCTCAGAAATAGTAAAATATCCAGCTGCTATAAACAGAATCAATGGTCATTTTCCATAACACACACACCCTTCTCCACTTTTTTTTTTCAAACTGGTTTCTGTATGAAAACCAATGCCTTATTTATAAAATAAATAAAAATAAAATAAACAATACACAAGAAAACAGACAGAGAAACAACAACAACCTCACACAACTATCATGTTTTGAAAAAATAAACATAACAGGATCATGTCGGACCACGGTAAAATACAACCACACCACCAAATCTTATCAAGTCTTGTACTATAGCCATTCCATTTCCATGCATGGTTTTTGGTATCAAAACAAATATGTACTACTTGGGAGTTCAAAACACAAAGCACTGGATCACAGCACCAACGCAGCATCAGAGGTCAGTCAGCACAGGAGAAAACAATCGGCAAAGCTAAAAGGACCACCACCCCAAAGTCATATGTGGGCTCAATAAACTTACACGAAGTTCAACGGCGATGGTCAGAAGATGTCATGATGGTGGTGCCAATATTCCAAACGATGACAAGATGAAAGCTGTGTGTGCATGTGTGTGTATGTATGTGAGCAATTGTTTATAGGGTCCAGCGGACTACAAAGAGTCGAATCAGGACCACAACTTGGTTGCAAGAGGACTCACCCCTGATCTGTATAAAAGATCTGCTGAAACAACACTAACTGTAACACTGAAGGCACTCCATCAGCTGGCCACTTTACAAAAAAGGCATCCCATGCAGGAGACAATGAAGCTTTATTCTAATTTATTAAACCTCCATGGACTAAAACGAAATAGAATATAAACATAATTATAAAACATTAACAAAACAAATACCTAGAAAATGCCTACATTGGTAAATAATAATACCATAGAAAGGCTTAGTGACCATTTGGCGGAAAGCTTCCAATGGCCCCAAAAGACCACATAGGCGAATAAGGAGCTTTGGAAGAGTTCTCAAGAAAAGAGGTGTGTGACTGGTCTAGCAAAGAAGATAATAGATTGATAGAACAGATTAGGAATGAGAAAGAACAAATGAGAACTACAGAAACTTACACAGAAACAGTAATTTAAAGAACTAAATTTCCAGAAAGTGGGAACACTATTTAAACAGAAACCCCCGGCACCGCCTCAGATGTGGGTGTTGAGTGTGCGGGTGTGTGTACATGAGTGTGTGAAAGGATAAAAGAGAAAGAGAAAACATGCAAAGATCAGATGACGAATGAAAGTCGTTTTAAATTTGAGATAAAATGATATCTAATCGATGAAAACCAGTTAAAACAGACATACACACACAAGTCACAATTAATTAATTAGTCAACCCAGAACCAAGTGAAGAAAGCAACCCAAATGATCATCGTCCCATATGTGAAATTGTCGAAGACCTAGAAAAATCCACCAATTAGATGTGAAGTAGAAATAGAGTCAAGAAAAAAGAAATTTATCAAAGGCAATTTTGTTAACACACATGCATAACGCCACATCCAGTTGTCATGGATCATGTGCTTTATTAATTCTGCTTGTTGTTTTTCTTTTCTGTTGTTTCTTGAAAACTCTAAACTTTCTTTTTCTATTAATGGGGAACTATAAATATAAACATTCAAGCCCGTTGATTTCTCAAATAATAATTAACGTGTCTTTCTATTTATTTATTTTTTTGTTGTGGTAAATAAGGTCTTTACCAACCTTTAACTTACCTCATTCATGCAGCTGAATGAAAATATTATTTTTTTTTTTTTTGAACTTTGAAGGCAAGTTGTGATAAATAAAGCACAAAAACATCAAAGTTAGTATCAATGTGTATACACCAGTCCCAGAAAAAGACATGAACAAAGACACCAAATATGTATGCGACAGTGAACATTATTTTGAAACGTTCGCATGTGATACACATGATGCAAAAAGCAGAAGGTTACTTGTAAGAAATGACAGAGAATAATAACAGATGCAATAAACATCTCCTACGTATATACAACCATAATGAGCACAGAACACTGCCATCATCAACAGATCAATCAATACACGGGAGAATGATCAACAGGAATCGATACAGAAAAGTCCACAACAGATAAACGTTTACATGCACAATACACTCAGAATTACATACGAGAAGAAGAAAAAGAAGAAAAGTCAAATACGCAAACCCACACAAAATATTACAATCAGGAAATTGTTAGTACCTTCAGTAAGCTGACTAAATGCACAAGCAGTAGTTAAACGAGTCTTTACATGCACATCACTTAACGAAAAAACATATACCGTGCAGATTACTTCAGCCATACAAAAAAAGATGGTGCCGGCATCCACAACACTTTGTTTTAAAAAAAAAAAATTTAATTATTAAAAGTTACAAGTCTCAACAATAAAGCTAATTTAAAAAATCTAAATAACTTTCCTAAACATTAATATTTGTGCTTGATATCTTTCTTTGGTATACATTTTGAAACAATTGATTGTTTTGTTGTGTTTTTTTTTGTTTGGTGCATGTGACTGATGCGAACGTCCTGTTGTGTTGTCTGCGTCCCCTATGAAATTTTATGCTGTGTCTCAATATTGTTGAAGTGTTTGAATGAAAAATAGACTAGTGGTGAGAGAGGAAAGACACAGTGTATGTGTGTGTCGCTGTAGTGACATGTGTAAAAGGGAGTAATAATTACTGGCCTTTTAACATTATTTAATGTTTTATTCTATGTCTGATGCTCATTGCAAAATGAATACCTTTGTGTAAATGACGAGGATAATAAAGTTATTCGTATTTGTATTTAATACTGCTAGTAAAAACAACAGCACAAAACAACATACATAGCTTGGAATATATTGGCTTTGGTAAAAAAAATAATTCAAATATAAGAGGGTGCGCTGTCTTGGCTATATAAGTAAGAATAATGAACCACACAAACAATGTAAACTACCTTACAAAATGTGTTTTATTGCTAAGAAATATTGACAGAATGAGTAGAATATAATAAAGCTATTTCATTTTTGTTAAAAAGCTGGAAAGCATTTATAAGCTTGCTGCAAGAAATAACAAACAATTTTGAAGCATTTTGATGTCAATATGGAAGATTACAAATTAAACCTCCTATTCGTTGCTATTAAATTCTAGTAACCCGTTTTATGTTGTATTACTCCACCACGGTTTTGCAATGTTTCATAGTCTACAAGTCTCCCAAAACAAAACAAAGCATCTCACAAATACAGTGTAACTTTATTTAAGCCGATGGGACAAAACATGTTTAATGTATGTTCTACTTTCCATGTGACGACCATGGTCCAATTTATTTTAACAAAATACTTATTTAACATCAGCTTAATTCTTTCTTCCCTCAAAATCATCAGCACCTCCTTCTTTTTCTTGTTCACCAACAAACCTAAACTCGGCATAATCAACATAACCATCATCGTTTAAGTCATACGACCCGAGAACTCGGTCCACCATTTCAACCAGAGCATCATCGGTGTATGCAGGTTCTTCACCTTCATGGACATGTATTGGAGGAGCATCATAATTACCATCCATGCCATGATCTTCCTCCTGATCATCCTCTATATTTTCATTCTGTGTACCACCAGAACCCTCACTGTGATCATGGGTCATGCTGTGGTTCTGTTCCTGAGGCGTCTCTTCAGCAAATGCAGGTTCCTCAGATTTTTCTTCCAAATTGTGAGGCATAGTTAAAAAAAAAAAAAACAACAGCAGCTAAATAATTAGTGACTGTTTAATGATAACATTCTAAAATTCTGTGCAGCCAGCTCCAGTATCCACTTCCTTATGTGCTATTACACTTGTTCTGCATGGAAATGGTGATTGCAGGTTCAACAATGCAGCTGAGGTTCAATAGTGCAGTTTTGGGTGCATCGCTTAACTTCAGTGCACAGTGACAATAAACCAACAGACAGAGTACTCCGAGGGCCATGGAACAAACTCAAAGAAATACTGCTGGGCAAATTTGCGGTGATACTTACATACTGTGAATAATGGCATTTGTGTCAGACTGATTTCTGACTGTTCTTATCCACTCACAGAATAATAAGCCAAACTGAATAACCGGATGGCATCAAATGAAATATAACGTGATTTCTTAAATAAGCACACCGCCATGTATCAACTCTTAATCGACAGCTTCAGCAAACTCAGAAGTTAAAGATGCTTTAAGTGAAGTCAAGTAGCTGCCAGAAAGATCAAACGCAACCAACTGCTCTATTAACAAATATTTTGATATCCTCATGATGCTACTAATTGGAAGTGTTCGTTGGGGAAATCTGATCAGTAAGGAATTTTTTAAAATTATATTTTATTGGGGTATTACTCATAAATAATTATTCAGTTACAGCAAGAAGACTCAAGGCAATCCCTGAAAGACCCTACAATAATATTTAATAGGGCTGCTGTGATCAATGATTAAGTGGTTTTGTATCTGCCTTTGTATCTGAATCTTAGGGATGCAAAACAATATAAATATGCCGGTGATCTCTCTTGCTCCTTTACAACCATCTTTCACTTAACACTCAAACGGGAAAACTTCAAACTAGAACAACTAAATCACAACAACAAATAAATAATGACTGTCAATATGAAATTATTTGATTTCAGCTTACAATAATATGCTTTTGATTTTGACTTCGTAAAAACTTTTGAATATATACTTAGACATCAACGAAAGTTTTGAATATGAAGTATTTTAATTTATTTTTAAAGCACCTTGATCTAAATCTGTAGGAAAAGCTCTATATAAGTGACATATAATTATTATTGTTGGTATTATTAATGTTGGTATTATTATTATCATTATTATTATTATTATCAATCTCTTATTATTTTATTTATAAATACAACTTTGTCACCTGAGCCAGCCAATTAAAATATAAAATAGAATATAAAGCAAAAGACAGGGAAGTTATTTACTATTTGGTAATACCTATTGATTTGGAGTTTCAAATAAAGAACAACATCAAAACTACAATATAATAAAACAACAGCAAACTTGATAGCCAAGTGTTGAAATGGCTTTAGAAAACAACGTGAACAAGAACAAATTTTCTTCAAATCAAACAGCCACATGTGATACTCTCACACACTCCGCCCACTGACAATTCAGACGCTTCAGCTCCTAGCCATAAGCCTTTCGCTCTGGTTCTTTTACAGCTTCCTGTTTGAATTTTTTGTACTCAGCATACTCTACATAGCCATCTTCATTTTTATCAAACATCCCCAACACTTTGTCTACCAAGGAAGATATCAATTCATCCGCATAAATTGGACCAGGGTTGTGTGTTTGCGCGTTGTTACCATCATCAGGGCCAACTGCACCAGTACCATCTACAGAACCCCCTGTGGCAGTGCTTTCGCCAGCGTTGGCACCTCCTGTGGGAGAGGGAGTGGCATGTGGTGCAGTTGTTGGAGGTGTGGCATTACTATCCTGTTTGTCATCATGATCTGCAAAGCAGATAAACGTGGCCCATCTTCCCATGTAAAACAAGTATGTTGCAAGTTTACATTGAAAATATTAAGAAAATGTTGCACAGTTTTTACAAAATATGTTAGTTACCAAAATATAGCTATATTATCTTCAATCCGTTATATCAAAAAATTTGCATTTTTGTTTTTGCTAAGATTCTCAAAGTACTAATAATTATAAGGAGTTTTAGATAACAGACATTGCAATTTAAATAGCATCCTGTATTATTATTATTATTATTATTATTATTATTATTATTATTATTAAATAAGACTGAAATTTAAACATTTTAATTTCTATTTCTTTATTAATTGGTTGGTTTCATTTTTTCTTCCACTTTCGTTCAGTACTTAATTTATACTAATTATCCTATAATAACATATTAGCTCTAATCTCCATGGGTCTGGAGTTGAAATCAAAAACATTAACAATTATTCTTCAAATCAGAGAGCCAAATGAAAACACTCAGTCACCCTTCTTCATCCATCTGGCTGTTCAAAAGCACTCCTAACCATGAGCCTGTTGCTCTGGTTCTTTCACAGCTCCTTGTTTGAATTTTCGGTACTCAAAATACTCCACATAACCATCGTCATTTTTATCATACATTGTCAACACTGTGTCTATCAAGGACGCTATAGCTACATCAGTATAAATAGGACCACGCGTTGGCTGAGCGGCGCTACCACCATCAGGACCAACTGCATCGGCACCATCTACAGAACCCCCTGTGGCAGTGCCTTCGCCAGGGTTGGTACCTCCTGGGGGTGGGGGAGTGGCATGTGGGGCTGGTGTGGGAGGTGTGGCATTACTATCTTGTTTGTCATCATGATCTGCAAAGCAGCAAACACGGCCCATCTTTCCATGTAAAACAAAAACATGCAAGTCTACATTAAAAATATTTAGAAATTGTGTAGTCGTTTAGCTTTTTTCAAAATATCTTGCATCTTTTCCTTCTTCCTTGCCTTCAATTATATTTTTGTACAAAATGAAAGGATATTTATATTTTACTTTAAGATTCTGGATAGTACTATTACTAATTATGTTTTCTATATTACTGACTTTGTTTTTTTCAATATAAAACTGAAATCTGAATATTTCATTTAAATTAATTTCTGCGCACTTGTGCATATTTCAAGAAGGACAATAACTTTTTATTAGTTATCCAAAAATATTATGCTTTTTAATGCGGGCAAATGTTATGACAAAATATATTGCCTGAAGAGTTAATAAATACTTTAATTGATATATCTTTTATTTTTTTAAACTCCTTAAATTAACAGAGGCTGTGTTTAGCATAAAATGCAGTCAAAGATTCTTGAAATATTACAAAATCTCCAGAAGACCATTCACCACAAAAAGGATTTAAGCATAATGGATAGCTGCAGTGGAGGTATGGAGGAACAGTGTCATGATGTACTCCTGTCACAGCTTCCGCCACCCATGTCCTGAGGCAGAGTGGGAGGTGGATATTGTCGCATCAAGGGAGAACCCCATCACCTTAATGTAGTCATGCAAAGTGCGTTAGCATCATGGTGGTTCAAAGTTAACATCAAAGTTAACCCTTCAGTTATCCACTCAGGCCCTTCAAAACTGCCCCCCAGCCACGCAGCCACACTTGCCCTGTGCCTGTCATAGCCTACAGTTGCTTCCCTTTAATGCAGTTTTCCAACACGTTTAGTTCATTCAGCGTGACATCACATTCCCATTACGCTTTTCCAGAGCACACATCCACCCTTCACCCCCTCCCTTTCACTGTTTTCTCTTTTTCCTTGCACTGGCTTGACCCACTTTATAATTCAATTTTTAATGAGTCGCCCGTAGCAAGGGACATTACTCTAGACTTCATGCTTTTTTTCTCTACTTTTATCTTCCACCTCTTTTCTCCCTATTTTTTTTCCTTCTTTTTACTGTCTGTCCATTAACAGCTTGATAAGAAAAATAATAATAATGACCAGCACTAACAATGATTAAAACAAACATCTTGTCCCAGCTTGCTTACTTAAAAAAGGATGGGCCTGCAAAACCTAGGGTTCTTTTTCTTCCTTCTTTCCTGCCATCCCTATTCCATTATCTAATCTTCCTTCCTCCTGCAAAATGTGTAAAGTAAAATATGATGTATTTTCCCTGTATACACATACTCAAAAAGTTACTTAGGCACTAGCCAATGTCAATGATCTAGCACACCAATGCAGTATGGCAGCAACAAGACTGCACTCAAACCACTCAAGAAAAACATAATCATGCATGCAAATTAGCACACAATATAATGCCATAATAGATACAAGCCATCAGGACAGCATAAACTAATTTATTTTTATTTCATTTATTCGGCTATTTTTTAGCACAGGTAAAAATATAATGATTCCTGAATATTTATACAGCCTGCAGGTACATGCTCTCTGAGCTCATTTTAATGTGGATTGCACTTTTCAAAAGTTTGTAAAAATGTATTATTGTTATTATTAGCCCATTGTGCTCCTTTTCAGACTCCTTGAACCGCATGAAACCATATTATTAACACACTGTTGTGGGGAGATAAAAAAACGGAGGGAGGTTTGGGGAGTGATGAGAAGGGATGCTTGCAGAGAAGATGATGGAGACTGAGACTTTATGCGCTTATAATACCATAAAGGACTACGATATATATTTTCTGTCTGAATAAATGAACTCATGTAAAATAATAATGTGAAAATATGAAAATAAACAAACCATACCAAGTGTTTGTGCACATATATCCCATTAAGCAAAAAACCCGACACACAGATTCTTTTGACAAATTATACAACAAATGCACATAAACACTGATCATGCAATATGGAGAAAACTGTGTTTAGGTTCATAAGGAAAACAAAAATATCACAACTGTTTTTCTATGAACATGGCCTAATTGCCATCAAGATGCACAAGACTTCCCATAAACGATGAGATATAATGAACTAAGAACTACGAACTACCAAGAACAACGAAATATAACTAACTAAATAAATAAATTTTAAAAGTAATATTTCATAATATTCAGTTAATCTCATTAGTCCACAGTTCTGAAGATCTGGCCTGCTCTTTAAAACACTACAAATGACATAATCTTTGTGCATGATTTTTAAAAGGAGAGGCACTTCAACAATAATCAAACAAACATTAACACTAAGCACATGCTGCAATTTTACAAAGAGGAATGAAGGTTGGGAGAAGAAAAATAATTATGTCCCACCTTACCCTCTAAAGGTTAAAATAGGTGAAGCACCGATTTATATAAAAAGAAAGGCTTGTTTTATACCTGAAGTCAACCAATCAGTCATACATGCAGCTTGTAAATCTGGTCAAATGCACTGCAGGGTTCGACACAACTGACTGTCCGGGACAGGTAGAACCGCCTGCCTGACAGGTTGGATCGCTAAACAGGTATTTTTCAGCTGCCAAGTCAGTCGGAGTCAATGATCTTGACTTAGCTTAAAACTGCCAGGGCACTGGACAGATGGCTGCTAGAAGGGCTTGCCCTAACAAAGCAGGGACTGGCTGCTAACTTTTAGTTTCCACTTGTTTTTGTTTACTTTGTGACTTCGCCAAGCTAAAGTGCTTGAATGTGCAGCAATATAAAAATGTGGCAATACAATTCGCTTGAATATCTTACTTTTTGTATTTTTTCATCAAAATGGTAAGGAAATGTGGGACAGGTAAAAACAGGTTGCTGTCGAGCCCTGCACCGACTGTTGACCTTTGTTCAAATTCATACTAATTTACCAGCAGGATCGATCTGGACAATTTGTAAACAGAATGCAAAAGGGAAAGGGAATGAGGCAATAAGTAAGAAGAGAAAAGAACATAAAGACTCACCATCGTGGAAATGAGTAAGTGCCTTGCCAATCTCTACACCATCAAGTTTGTTGTTGTTGTCATAGTCATGCATCTTGAAATAGTGAAACTCTAGCTCTTCCTCTGTCATCTGGTCTTTTGGCTTGGTCTTGATCACATTCTGCAAGTGCTCCATGATGTGGCTGTTGGAAATAATAAAATAAATAACAGATTATTGTGTCGATGTATTACAATTCAACCCTTGTCTCATGAATGCCTATAGTTTGCTATCTTCATTAAAACGCCAAAATAGCATAAAATTTTGAATGTATGTTTAATTCCTTTTTTTAGATCTATGTACTAGTAGTAAAGGACAGTTTTATAGGCTGTGATATTATAATAATAAGTACCCATACTAACTGACTTTGGACAACTCCAGTGACCTTGACCTTGGAGTGAGGTTGAACAAATTTGAATAGTATGTGTGTCTCATTGATATCTATTGTGCATCAAAAAGATCATAAGCTCAATATTAATAAACTAGAAAAAAAAAGGTGAAATTTTGTGAAAAAGTGTCATTTTTTTTACTAACATTTGTTGACCCTGTGACCTTGATGTGAAGTCATCCACTCACTGATCATTTATGAGGGTCTCATGCGTATACACCATTTTACTAAGTTTGGTTGTAATAGTTGAAATAGTTTCTGACATATTAATCCACTTGCATGTTTTGCACAGATAGACAGCGGACAGCAGACAGATGGTTGGACGGTATATTTTTTAAATGTAATTTTTAGACTATTTAGGACTCATCTCACACAGATTTGCAAAAAACTTGATTTTTTTAAAAGGGGGGAGGGGTGAAGGGGGGGAGAAGAGGAAGGGGGAGAGCGTAGGGGGGAGTACATAGACTCATTACTGCTATGCATGTAAGTCAAAAACTGCATCAAAACCACACTCACTCAGCATTGTGGATCTCAGAGGCGAATTTCAAGTTCCCCCCGTCATGTGCATGGCCATGGGCATTAGGCTGCTGTTGTTGCTGGAATTGCTGTTGGTTTTGTTGAAATTGTTGCTGTTGCTGGGGTGGAGCATTTTGGCGTGGTGGGACACCTGGAGGACCATGGGCCAAAATAGCCACAGCTGTCAAAAGTATCACTGTCACGGAGTATAACAGCATGGTTGTCACCTATAATACATTATAACACCTGATTATTGTTCTGCACTGTTTCCATTACTTTTGTTTTAATGCATAACATACAAATGATAAATAGTTGGACATCAGTCTAAAAAAAAAAAGCAAGACATTTCACGTTTAAGTTAAACATAAAAAAAATCACATGAAAACTTAAAATTAATGTCGAATGAACAGTCGTGCTTAAAGAATAAAGTCCAATCTCTGAGTGTGAGATTTAGAAGTACTGAAGTAGCAGATGAGAAAAAATTAGAATATAATTATAAAGCATTAATAGAAATAAAACGCAGCAGGCTAAAACAGTTTTGTAATTAGGAAAGTTTTGGTTCAAGAGTTGTCTCACTCAGTGGAAATGACTAACACGGTTATAGTTTCATTTAAAAAAACAACAACTGCTCTTAAAAAAACACATATATAATTATAAGGCACCTAAATTAAAATGTATAGTGAAACAACAACCACATGCACACAGATAAGTATGTACACTATAACAAAGGAAATTTCTGTTCATATTATGGTTGAACAACTTGAAGTATATTGTAATTTGTATAGATACGATATCTACTGGCTTCACAAGTGAAGTTGTCAAGCCTCTTGTACTTTTTTTTTTCTTCTTATAAATTTCAACAAGAAGACAGCCGTTGAGGGGGAGAATTATAAGACGTCATCAAGAGGAAGAACAAGAACAACTTCAACAAGAAGATTATATTATTATTATAACAACAAATAAATAAAAGACAACGAACAGCAACAATTTGAAAGGAATTATAATTATTACAAGGATCAGTAAAATGAACATTTATCTTTGCATGCATGCCATTTTGTACATGCAATGCATGCAAAAGTTTTTCCCCTTCTATGTATACGCCAATGCCATATGGCAAAGGCCCAGGGATAATAGGCTGAGTAATTTTATTAAAAGAAAACTGCAAAAAACAACAACAACAACAAAAAAAAAACAATGTCACAATTAATTTGTGATAATAAGCAACATTATAAATATCTACAATATACAAACCAGATGAGAAAATCAAAGCAAAGCCTGTCAAATATATAAGCTAAACAAATGAAGTAGAATTGTTTGTAATGTTTGCGATGAGGTGTCCCTAGCAGAATACACGCTGTACTTCCGGAAATGATTTCTCCTGAAACATTTTGCCCAAATAATCTAGAAAAATAAAAAATAAAAATATACATAGCAAATCACACTCAACATGCAGCATTAAAACCGTAAACAACATATTGTAACCTTATCATCGGGTATTGCTGCCTTTTCTTTTTTTGAAGAGGCGAAGATTAACCGTTGGTTCTAATGTGAATTCAATGAATTCCGGTAGTTAGTCAAGAGGCAAGCATGAGCACACACAAAATAAAATAAATAAATAATAATAATTTAATGAACACTGTATTATATTTTGTAATGGTCAGTTTTAATATTACTCATTCATACATACCTGTGCATGGTAAACAATACTTTAATGTGATAATATACATTTTAAAAGTAATAGCTATTTTTTAATATCCAAGTATAATAAAAATGGCGGCGATGCAGCACCCTGGAGGTATGCCTATGCAGGCTCAACAGCCTCAAATGCCTGCTCCTCAGCAACAGCAGCAGCAACAGCAGCAACCGCCACAGCAGCAGCAGCAGCAGCAAAGCGAACAGGATCCAATAACAAGGTTCAAGATGACTCTTTTACCAAGACTGAAAGAAGCATTGAGTGTAAGGAATGTTGTTAACTTTCAGTTTGATTGTTTCAGTTTTCCACCATCTTATTAAATGAACTTATTTATTTTTATTGAATCGTTCTTACATAGCGCTTTCCCAGCTCAAGAGCAGCTCAAGGCGCTGGCCGATTCAGGTTCTAACTCAAGCTGACCATTGCGCTAACTAGTAACTTGCAGCCTTTGACTAGTTTGAGTGCATTGTCAGACTGAGCACAATCCTGGACCTGGGTGACCGGTGTAACATTACAGTCCGTCCTACCATTAGGTTGCCACCCACGCCAAAGTCGCCGCGGTAACCAAGCAGCGTCCGGGAAGTGTGTGGAGCTTGGCGGTAGAAACGTAATGTTATTACTAACCCTAACCCTAACAGTTTACCGTGCGGGCAGTGTTATAAACAAAGGCAGACATGAACGATAACTCCTAAGGTAGTACTTTTATTACTTCTCTTGTGCGCGCGGACGGAGTATAATGCGATCCAATCCGTAATGTCACACCGGATATGGGGGCACCTACTCCTAGTGCTTGCTTGGAGTATTTGTGTAACTGGCACTCACCCATCAAGGGCATGAGCATCAGCATCTTTAGAGTTCATGCAATGGAATGCATGAGTGCATAGACTAGACCTCAGCTTATACTCTCATCCGAAGGAGTAATGTTCAGTTGCAGTTGCACTTGAGTTCACTATATCATAAATATATTTATATTATCTTGACTTTTCTATAATGCTTTATTTTTGTATTTAAAAAGAAATTCCGATCCTATCCTATTCAGTAACTCGAAAGTCGTTGGGGCACCATAGATGATCGTGTAACCAGCGTACGCCATCTTTCTCTGTCAGGGCTAGAAATTAGCGGGGGCCCGGGGCCAAAAACTCGCAAAGTTGATTTCGGGCTTGGAAAGTTGAAAAACGAAAGGCCCGCTTGGCCCGCAAAATAATTCGTCTGCTACAGATAGCTCTACTCGGCAGTTTCGTATTTGGGCCAAGGGAAGCAACCCACACTGGTGCCCTAAATTTGGGCAGAAAAAAAAACAGAAAAGAAGCGAAAACCCTTTAATTTTGCACTCAAAAGTTTAATATACACTTCAATATCTTTTTAATATAATAAACAAAAGGCTATGGCACAACATAAGCGCAAAATGTCCATCTTTGCAAGTACGAAAGTATATCTACATATCGTCGCCATACAGTTGCTAAAACAATCGGCGATGGCGTATTTTCCAATTTTTGGGAAGCGAAAGACGCCAGAAGAAAACGTCGACGAAAGGAAAGAACAAGAAAAAGAGAGAAAAAAGAAGTATGAAGAGGAAAAAAGATCAAGGAACTACAGTACAATGAAGGGTGGAAAAAAAGATTTCCATGGCATGGCCTTGAAGTGAACGAAGAAGAGTACTGTTAAGTTTAGTTTCCTTTCATGGTTTTGTTTTGAACTTTTGTGCATTGAGGTCAGATTTTTTGTTAGGTTACTCATATTAAAAATTTAATGATGTGTATTGTGCAATACTCAGTCACAAAACTGAAAAGTATTATACAAGAGACACTTGATTTTTTTCTATTTTGTTTAATGGCCATTTCAGGCTCACTAGTCACTGGAATATGTGTGTCACTGAATGTGTGTGTGTGTGTGTGTTTTTTTTCCCCCTTTTTTGTTGGTAATGTTTGAAAGTGAAAGAAAAGGCAAATAAAAATGACATCACTCAGCAAAATTGGAAATTCAATTGTTTTTATTTTAGATTATCAGACAAATTGTACTTTCTACTTATTATATTGTCAATAATTCTTTTGTTTTTTGTTTGCATAATTTTTCAAATTGGGCCCCGAAAGTTGCTTGTGGGCCCTCAAATTTTTCAATCAAGGGGCCCGGTGGCCCCCAAAGAAAAAAGTTAATTTCTAGCCCTGTCTGTCTTCAGCAACCTTCATCAGTTCATGGCTTAGCTCAGTGTCAAGCCAGTCCATTCTCGAGTGTTGTCCTCCCACATTTTTTTATGTCTCCCTCTTCTTCTGCCTCCTTGCACCGTGCGTGCCTTGCAAGATGGTCTTTGAAAGGTCTGATGCCCTGCTGAGTTTCCGTTTCTTCACCACTGTAAGCATGCCATCATGTTGTCTAATGGCACTTCTGTAGCACCTCATCTCCATGCTTGTATTCTTCGTTGTAGGTCTGCTGTGAGGGTTCATGTTTTGCAAGCATTTTGGAAGATGGAGATGACAAGGGAGCGCAGCAGCCTTACCTTGGAGTGTAGACTGTTGGTCCTGTCTTTCCAAATGGGCTTCAGCCTTGTCAGGGCAGCAGCGCAATCCTGCAGAGAACTTCCTTTCGACCCATTGTATGATACAATGGCTCCTAAATATTTGAAGCTATGCACTGTGTTGAGGGATTGGCCTTGGACTTTGATGTCCGTGTTGATGCCATTGGTGTTGTTGGTCATAATTTTTTTTACATTACTAAATTTTTTAATGTGGTTTACTGATGTGTAAAAAAAAAAGTACAAGGTAAAAAAGATGGAAAGGGATGTTTGGTTCATGAAATGCAAAAACAGTTGTTGTTGCATCTATTCCAAATGCATGGAGGCAACCATTGTAATATAAATTACATAGATAAATATTTATACAGACCAAGCCTTTCTTCTTGGCTGCAACTGTTAATCAAATAAAATCAAGAAAACATTAGTGAAAGTTCTAAGCGGGACAGTTCTTGTTAAGTTTGCAAATCCTGATGCTAATAGACCATGCTCTGAAATAGGAGGGGAAACAGCTTTGGCCGGCTTACCCGCATATTGAGCCCAGAGTTAGGCAGACTTTTTTCAAACGAACACAATTTCTCGCCTATAATTTCTGCCCTGTCCTTCACCAAACCTTCTGGATTAACCAAAAGATTGATTTCAGTTGCAATCCTGGTTAGCTCAGCTAGTTTGGCCTTGCACTTCCCTGCAAACACCACACCCTTTCATAGTCTTCTGAGACGAGATGTCCGCCCGGGTAACTTGGTAACTAAAAACAAAACAGACAAGTTACCTCCCATTTCCTAATAAGGTCTTTTAATTACTGTATTGTTCTTTTTCAGAATCTCTTCAAAGATGCTGGCCAGATGTTTAGAATGAATGCTGCAAATGATAGTGGAAGGTAAAGACTTAGGCAAGGCTAAAAGCAATATTTTACAAAGGGGACAGCAGGCTTGGATGTATATTTAGTCAAAGTTGGAAAATATGAGAGAAAGGCTGTCCACACGTTATAGCTTTATGATTAGCACAGTCTTGGATTAACAACCTCATTGTAGAACAAAAAGATATTATCAAGCGCAGGCGTTAACTGTAGAAAATCTAGGATGACTATCAGTTTCAAATGTTCTTTTTTAAAAAGAGTCTGTTGAACTAAATTAAACTTCTGTTACAAAGTTGTTTGCTTTTTCTTAATTTAAGATATATTATGTCAATAATTAATTTTGACTATAATTATCTAAATAAATTGTAAATGTAAATGAATTCTATTAAAAAAAATTAAAATATGCAAACAACATATTTTATGTATAATTTATAAATTACAAATAAAATTTAACACTTCACCTTTTGGTCCTTGCAGTGTTTCAGATGGTCAGCAGCGTTGTGAAAGGTACGAGAAAAGACTTGAAGACTTCTGTGGTATTTGTGACCAGATTGAAATCAGTTTGGTAAGTAGTTCATTTGTCTGTGTGTGATATACAAACTGTGAGATAATTATATCTCCCTCCTACTTCCATTCTCACACCACCCCTCCCCAACCTGCATTCTTCCCTTCATCAACATTGAATTATGCTTCAGGTCTAGGTTTATTAAACAATAATCTTAAGGCGAAAGCCAGTACAGGTGACTTATGTTTGTTAACGAATCCATTTTAGATGTACATGTTACTGAGGTCGTGCTAATAATATTTTCAGTTTTGCTTCCTTGTTCAAAGACACACACTTATTATTATGTATTCATTGTAATAAAATTATGTATATATATGTAAAATATGTTCACAGTCGAAACAATGTGAATCTATTGAGAGCTTTAGTTCCACCAGCGAAACTTTGCAGTGATTCCTTTCGTTTCCAGTTATGCAATCGAAAAATCCTTACAAACTTTTGTTCATGCTTGCGGTTCTGAAGCAGCAGCGCCTTTAGTTGCATTTGAAATTTGGTTCGTTTTTGTATCCAAGGGAGGTAAATGCCATCATACCTTTCTAATTTGCAGAGGTTGTTTTCGTCGAAAGCTCGCGAGTCTTTAGATTTGGTCCCTTACAGACTAATAAAACAGATACTTTTACCAACGAAAGTTTAGTTGAAGTTTAGGATCTAGGGCATTGGTAAATTTTTCTTCCCCTTTTTTTTCAAAAACACAAATTAGAGAGCTTCAATGGCCCGAACTTGTGTTCATTGCCTACGCTAGCCTACTAACTAGTAGTATAGGGCTCATCCAAATCAAGGGCTGTTCGTGCACATTCATAAAAATAAACCAGAAAAGTGATTTTACATCCTTACCATGCCCATGTGACGGTGGGTCTATGGTTGCTTGGCTCTGCACAATGGAATGCTATTCCCCACTCGTCTTTCTTGCGGGGATCGGTTAGTGTAATCACCCTATGACTAATCTGAATACATGTATATGTTTAGCCCGGTCTGTGTGCAGGTAGGGTTAAAGAGATAGTGAGAAAATGGTAAAAGATTCACTGACACACTAGCTCTCGCACGGCTATGAAACATAGGCAGTCCAGCCACTTGTTAACAGTAAATATCACTTTTATTTCCTCTACTCTATACATAATTCTCTAAACACTATACTAACTTCAATGTCCAACACGTAATATAACTCTGATTAGCTTAACAGTCCAAATTCACTTCGAGTAATTCGCTCCTTGATAGGTCTTTGCTGCTACTGTTCTTGATATTTGCTACTGTCTCATCATTGGGCTATTTGTTCTGGTTGGCCTACTGTTCGTTTTCAGGAGAGTGGACTACCGCACAGTCCTTCTAGATCAGTGTGTGTGCAATTCTTCTTGTGCACTTAGCTGAATCGTTGAGGTGTGGTGATGGTGTCTCCGCCTTGGTTGTTGACTGTTGGGATATCGGAGCTCAGTGCTCGATGCTCCACTTCAAGCCGAATGTCAGGGTTGACTCTCAGTGGTCTATCTCCTGCGTCGGACCAACAAGCCTGCTCGTCTGCAAAACATAAGACGAGTTTCTGCAACGCCTTGTTTACAAAGTGTGTGCAGAGCGTCTCACTGATGGCAGAATACAAACAAGAGACGATCATTCTTCTAAGTCCGTGGTCCACTGGAATCTCCAACATAATTCCTATACCTATACATACATCATGGCTAACATAAACACATGGAGAAGTAATTAACAATATACACATTCTCCGGTACAGCCACTGATCTGCAATAATACACATAGGAGAAACAACAGTTGGACAGTATGGGCTACCTCGTGGTTTCAAAAATCGGTTGCGGGTCAGCCACGTGGTAAAGCAACGTTTTACAAACATTCACAATCATAAAACATGGCAAGACTTCACAAACATAATCCAATAATAATATCAATAAATTGCAATGAAACAAAATATTGATCATTTACCTTTTTGACAATGTCAGGCTGTGGCTATACTGCGATGAATTGAATTTCACCCGTCACCTGCGTAGTCTACTGCTAGAGAGATCTTTCAGAGCGTTGCTCCTTCTCATGTGAGGTTCAGACAAAGAATGACTACCTAACCGTGTGGTCAGCCAAAGTCCGCGAAATCTCGTGAGATAACTGTATCGCCTCTAGTGGGGCGTTCTGGCTATACGTCAGCGGGATGAGGTCACTGCCTACCTAGTGGAGAGTAAGCTTACACGTGCTTATCACAAACCTTTACTTCTGTCGTCTGCTAGGCATCGACTTTAATTTACAAAAGCCAAAGCAGGATGAAGTGTTAGAGGCTTGAAGCCTTAATGCTGGGTCCAAACTAGCCTCTCGTGAAAGCCCATAGGAGACACCTGAAACGTAGACATAATGCAAAACTTATGTTAAAAATCTCAGTCGGAATCACAAACTCCTCTGCCATTCACCTATTTTAATCAATCAACAACAACAACAAATGGTGAGAGAATACAGTCAAAGGATTTATTCAAGCTTACGATTATAGCAATTGACCTAATATATGCCAAAAATACTAAAAACTTACATGAGAATCATGATTCGTCATGTCAGAATGATAAAAATCCGCATTTTCACGCAACAAAGTTTTCTGCATAATGCAGTGAGGAGGTTGTGACCTTCTGGAAGCGCAAAAGTTATGACGTAGACAAGGGGAGGGGTGGGGGGAGAGGAGTAGTGTGATGGGGACGGTTTCCATGAAAAAGAACTACGAACCAAGTTTGTTGTGCTTCCTAAAGCTCTCTAGTGTTATCAGAAGTTTGCAGAAATCATAATCCCTAAGAGTATAAACCAAGGTAATGTCTTTAATAATAATAATAATAATGGTATTTATATATCACTTTTTCCTAAGGAACAATATCAGTTCAAAGCGCAGTATGGAAATGTCTTGATTTGGACTGATTTAAATAAACATTTGTAAATCATTACGGATCTTGCACAGAGACTGGGTCTTGAGCTGCACCACCAGGCCGCTGACAGTATGAAGAACACGCCCCAGGCCGTCATAATCTCCAAAAATGATCCTGCCAACCCTCAACAACCAGAAGGACAGTCATACGCTCAGTATCTCACCGTCTTACGCCAACAGATCAACTATGCTAAGGTAAATAAGGAGAAATTAGAGAAATATAGATTGCATTTCATTATAGTTTCTCGTTTCAATATCCTTTCGTTGTGTGAAGGAGGCGCGTGCAGCCATTCCAACTCAATCACTTTCATATAACTTTAGCAGTATAGAAAGAGGGGTCAGCGAACTTTGCATAGCTTAAATAAGGGAAGCAACCTTTTGTTTTTATTGATTACCTTGGAGTAACCCTTGTGTGCTGAAACAAGAAAGATCGTGTTTCCAAGGAACAGTACTTGTATGTACTCTGCTGAACAGTATCCTACAACTAGGCCTGCAATACTGATACTGTAGAACTTGAAACACCTCACTTACCCTTTTTAAAAAAGGGTATATATAAATTGTCCCATTTAAAAAATAACACAATTTATTAAGTGTAAAAGCAACTTAGATGTAAATGTTATGTCACCTTGAAGCAAACAAGCCAGTATAAAATGCAAATCGATGGGTTCCCCTGGTCGCCATTTTGTATCTCTCAATTTCAAGGCTTTCGACAAATGCATCACTCAACAAATGCCTACAATCTTAAAACAGCATTATGAATGGCCTAAGACATGTGAATCATTCAGAATGCATTCATTTAAAATATAAAAGGTTAGGTTTATTGTCATAGTTTTTGATAACTGAAGATGCTAGAGCAGTGTCATGAAAGTGGCAGAGTTAAGTGCAACCGTTACCCCCGTTGGGGTGCCGGGGGTTTCAGTATAAATAGTATCCCCACTTTCTGGAAATTTAGTGATTTAAATTCCCACTGTCGCTATCTTTCTCATTTGCTCTTTCTCATTCCTGCTCTGTTCTATCAATCTGCTATACTATCTTCTTCTTCACTAGACCAGTCATCTACCCTTTTTCTTGAAAACTCTTCCGGGACAAGACTCCTTGTTTGTGTATGAGGTCTGTTGGATCAGCTTGGGAATATTGGACGCTTTCTGCCAGGTGGTCACTAGGGCTTCCTATGATGTTATTATTTAGCAATGTAGGCATTTTATATGTATGTGTTTTGTTGATAATTTATAATGATGTTTGTATTCTATTTTGTTTTTGTAAACGGGGGTTCGAGAAATTACAGCCTCAGCGTCCCCTGCATGGGATGTCTTTGTTGTAAAGTGACTCTCTGGTGGAGAGCTTTCAGTTTTACCACTAGGGTTGTTTCAGCAGATCATTTTTGTGGATCGGGGGTTGTCCGGTCCTGATTTGGCTCGGAAGAGTGCGCTGGACCTAAAGCAATAATCATGTAATGTAATGTAACTACAACCGTTTGATGGAATTTGTTATCATTGTGCTGTATCGATCGATTCCTTCATTTCTAAAGGAAGTGCATGACTTGCTCCATGAGCTTGCCACCCGACTGACAGACAAACCTCAGCTGTCAGCGCCAGGACAGCCACACACACCACAGAGTCAGCAAGGTCCACAGTCACAGGACTAGCAGATGCTGACTTTTCATGTTTGAACAATGGTGCAGTGCAGTTATGCTGGACGAATTGAATGAATGTGATTTTATGTGTATGGTTTGGACATCAAGCTCGGGAGATGCGCAAGTGTATGCATTGGTATGCATAGGGTGTGTGTGTGAGTGTGTGTAAAGTTGTGCATGAAAATGTGTGAAAGGACAGGAAGAGACGGTGAGGAAAAAGACAGAGACAAAACTTACCAGATCATGTTGATATTCTTATCACTTTAAAAAAATTTTTTTTACAGGGTTTGCAAAAATACAGTTTGTTGTATGAGCTTGCATGTACGTGCAGTCATTTATTTGTAAAATATAAAGCATGTTTATTGAAGATGTCAGCCTTGATGAAAAAATATATAATATTGAAAGTGGTGTGAGATAGAAAATTGTGTTGTAGAATTCTCTACCAGACAGCATACAGCAAACCACATCAATAGCAGCATTTAAACGTTATCTTCACAATGAACGACTCTTCATTCCTTTGCATATTTACATTAGAAACAGGCAAGAACAAATAATCCACTGTTGACTCAGAAAAAATATAAGAGATCTTAATCATGATCTGTTCACTCGGCATTTAACTAACCCCTCATGTTCATGTGGCTTTCAAAATGAAACTGTTGAACATTTTCTCTTTCACTGTTCCCTCTATACTGACATCAGAATAACTACTATCGCTAACCTCAGCATAGCGTTGAATAACTTAATGTATGGAAACCAAACTTGTTCTCTACTTGATCAACTACAGCTCTTTTTCAATGCCACTCAAAGAGTTTATCAAACAGTCAAAGCGTTTTCGTTAAGTGAAATTTTCCGCTTCATAGCACAAGCATCCCAGTGTCCAGCTTAAACCGTCTATCTCCTTTCTTTCTGTCTCACATCTCCTACTCCAATTATTTGTTTAAAATTTTCCATTACTTATTTATCTACAAATTTGATTTACAGCTAAATACTCGATTCCTATTTTATTTTTTTATTTTTTTACAATTTCTCAAACGTTTGAAATTAATTGTTACCTGTTATTTTGCATATTCCATTTAATTATTCACTAAACTTTTTGTACTTTAAAAACCTCATTTATATGTAATTATTAGTTGCCTGTCACTTAATTATTAAGTTGAATGTTATTTATACAGGGTGGGGCTTATATAAGCTTGCTTGTTGCCTATCCTGCAGATCATTGTTTGTTTGTCATTGTTGCTTGCAAGCAAATGATGCGTTTGACTGATGAATAAATGAAACCCAAAATATTAATTTCTTTGTGTCCATATTCGTAGTACTTTCTGACTCTGGCCCATGACAAAAAACAACCAACGCATAATGAAAACCATTTCAAGTACATTTATATTTAAATACAGCTTATTTTCATGTCCTTCCTTGATCCTGGTTGTTCAGTTCTTTGCCTCTGTTTAAAACATATGATACATTCAAACTCGAGATTGGATGTTCGTATGTGTGTCCAAGGAAGAGAGTGACAGATATCTAATATCAGAATCAACCTATAGACCTGAAATGAAATAAATAAAATTGGATATAATTGAGTAGATCTCAGGTCCCGAGCGATTTGAAATTATTCATTCTTTGTTGGTTGATAGTCTATTTGTCAAACTTTGCCATGTTATGCAACTATAACAGTCACTCTAGTTCAATGTTCAATACATTTTTTAATTGTATACCAACAAACAGGCAGGCAAACCAGAAATTAGGTCAATGCTGCAATTATTTCAAATGCCAACAAGCTTTACAAACAAAATAAAAGATCAACTATGCAGTCAAAAATCCAAAACCACAATGGAAATAGCTTGCAAGATAAAAAAAAGGCATATTTTCAAATGCTTTAGCTCTCAAGTTGAAACAACAGAAAAACATTTTCAATGTATGCCTTTTAAATTAAAACTAGCTGATAATGGAGGTGAATAAATACATGCATTAATTGGGCAAGTTCTCAACATTCGTATATACAAATTCACATATTTCACAAACAGAACTAGCAGTCATCACAAAACGCGGTAACTATTTAGGTATGAGGAGATGACATCATTATTCGTACATTAAAAACTAATCATGGATGAGGATAGGAGATCCAGCAACAACAAACTGATGAAGAACAAAAAATGTAAACAGAAATTTTAAAAATAATTCTTCAATTACAAATCTGAACGGTAAAACAATTAATTAAAAACCTTTCACCAATTATCCTCATTTGAAATTCATTTAAAAAACACAACCTGTAATGATAATATAAATAAATGAAAACTCAGTAACACTTTTACATTTGGTACTATTTGCCTATATTCTGGTATTCCATATATGTAACAATATAATAAAACAAGTAACCATTCTTTGAGAATAATGTATTAGTTTATTAAATCAGCAAATGTATGACAAATTTATTAAAAAAAAACAAAAAAAAACATAAAAACATGCACTTCAAATAATTATTTACATGTACAACATAATTTTTTTTATATAAAAGCAAGAAAAACATATGTACAAATTACTTATTAAACAAAAGTTGAAGTCAGTCTCTTTGTGTCTTTGCAACACTAAATGTCTTTGTCATATTCCACACAAAATAATACAATGTGGTCTAAAATCAAATGTACGTAAAAGACGTTAAAATACTGAACTGAATTGAATAATACAACAGAACTCAAGTAAACTAGATGTGAAAATCTGTCTAGACAAATATTTATTTGGTCCCTTTCTGAATTTATGTCATTGTCTACTTACAATAAGTAATACAATCTAGTTAAGGTTTTTAAAAAAAAGTCTTCAAAATTTGCTGTCATATTCCTCTTTGGCCCCTCTATAAAATTGTTTGTAATTTTCTACATATAATAAATAATAACAACCTAGTTCAGGTAAAACACTCTTGAAAATGTGTCCACTCATATGTCTATTTGGCTCCTCTATTAAATTCTTTGTCATTTTTGATATATAATAAATAATACAGCCTAGGTCATGTAAAACAGTCTTGAAAATGTTGTTTAGTCAAATTAAATGTCTTTTGCCATTGTCCAAAAGTATTGGAATGCAATATAGAAAAAGGGATGAAGGAAGGTATCACATTTCTCCTTGTTGTCTTGACTCCCACAAATGGAAGTATCACAAATGTGCTGCATTGTCAGTTCAGTTATGTACAAGTAATCAGTTTCCGAACATATGGAGACATCATAATCTGTGTCCTCTGTGTAAAATCATATTGTGCATTAAAAACAATGTGGAATGTGTTCTAGACAACAATCTTCCACATGCTGCTACTTATAAGAAACTCACATAAATTGGACGGCATTTGATACAACCACATTTTCATAGCTCAGGTGATATCGATGAAACTTGGACGGAAGTGGGGCCAAACCTGGACACCAGTTATAGTAGGCTTAAAAATGATGTATTCATGAAGACTGGATAGTTTGTGTTTTGAGAAACCATGATAAACCATGCATGGACGGTGGCAGCAGAGATTTTTAGAACTCAGGATTGCCATAGCCTGTTTTCTTCTGTTCTGCTTGGATCTCATTCAGAAGTGCTGCATCCTGAAGCTGTAGCTGCACATCATACAAAGATAGTTAGTTATTCATTGCTTACAGGGTCCAGCTGATTACAAAGAGCCGAATTAGAACCATAATATCAGGACAACTTAGTTGAAAGAGGACTCACCCCTGATCCGTATAAAAGATCTGCTGAAACAACCCTAGCGGCAACACTGAAGGCACTCCACCAGCAGGCCACTTTACAATAAAGGCATCCCATGCAGGGGATGCCGAGGCCATACTCTAATTTATCTAAACCTTACAAAAACAAAATAGAATATAAACATTATTATAAAATATTAACAAAACACATAATATAAAATGCCTACATAGCTAAATAATATAATATAAAATAATATAAATGGAAGAAAGCGTCCAATATTCCCAAGCTGATACAGCAGACCTCACACACAAATGAGGAGTTTTGGAAGAGTTTTCAAAAAAAAATGTAGGTGACTGGTCTAGCGAAGAAGATATCACAGTAGATTGATAGAACAGAGTAGGAATGACAAAGAACAATTAAAGGAGAAAGACAGCGACAGTGGGAATTTAAAGCACAAAATGTCCAGAAAGTGGGGATACTATTAATACAGAAACCCTCGACTCTCCCACGGGGGGCATACAAACAATTCAAAGCATAACAGGTACTGTGAGCTGGAGGTCAGCTAGAGCTAATAGATATAGCTTGCCAGAGCTACTACCATCACGCTCATCCATCCTCTTCACCCACTTTCACCCTTTCTATTGTCCCACCGCCGTAGCTCAATGGGTAAAGCGTTCGCCTGGCACACCGATGACCCAGGTTCGAATCCCGTGGTGGGCGATATAAAATGTGGCCATTTTCACTGTCCATTTTAGCAGTATGATTGCTTTGGTGGTTCAGTGTTGATTAAGGTCCCTACCCCTATTTCCCTGGGATGGTTATCCCCGTCTGCCATATCGCCAATGGTGGGTGTAGACGTTAAACCTCAATATTCATTCATTCATTCTTCCCTACATGTTATGGCTATGCTGCTAACTAGCTATAGCCCTATCACACACAGCGATACGCTGAAGCTGGCTCGTTGTGTAGTCAGTTGTTGAACATCACTTGTTCCCGCGAAGCAGAAAATATGACAACGCAGAGGATAATACATGTCAGTAATATGAAACAAAACATGCCACAATTTACAAAAACAGAAGAAAGGATAAATGAGAGAACACACACACAAAAAGTGTTTGCTGCCCAAGTATATAATTATACAACGTGTTACAGATCTGAGAAATACATTCATGCTGCATTTAAATAAACAGGAAATTCAACATCTCAAAGCGTGGTACAATCTAAAAGACTGCAGAAGACAACATAAAAAACAAAATATCCTAATGTGCCACAATAAAAGAACACAAAATAATGAAAGAAAAAGACCAAGTACAACACTTTACAATATATACAAAAACAACAGAGTATATACAGTCGTATTTATTTTACATATTATAGGCATGCTTATGGTATGCATGTGAAATTTGGTTTGCGTTTTGAATAATTCGAAATAGTGCATTTAATGTCAGTAATATAAAAGAAAGAAAAAAATATTACAATACATGTTCATAGAAATGGTTAGCTGCATGTGAATACAACAAAAAAAAAGCCCATGTGAAGGCCACTCCTATTTTTCCATGTGCCCCTTGGGGTTTGATTTTCTGGAATAAAATTTCTTGACTTGACTTGCCTGACTAAAATGGTTACTTACTTTGATAGCATGTTTGTAAGATTGCTCTGCCTCCACTTTGCGAGCAGTGCGCAGGCAGACAAGGGACAAATAGCCCCAGACTTCAGGATCAGCATTGTTCAGAATGTTGGCCTCCATCAGTGCATCCTCTGCTTCTCCCAGCTCCCCAAGCTGTAACAACAATCAAACCATAACATCAATACAATCAATAAGTAAATAAAATTAAATGACAAACTGGAGGTCTGAGTTATCTGCAAGAGTATGTAGAGCAACCCAAAACAGAGTATGTCGTAACACAGGTACCAGGACACTATAGTGCAAAGCAGATTGTGAGCAGTGTCAAAGTAGAATAGAACGGATTGTCAAAGATTATAAGAAAGCAACAGCGGACTATGTTCAATTAGATGGAAGAGGCTACTTATGCTGTATGCATACAATAATGAAACAAATTAACTGTTCTTCACTGATTGAAAGCGCTGCATATCACAGTCACACATAATTTGCAGCATTCATGCAACAATCTGTATTGTTCACAAACATGTGCCTATTCTATCCTATCCCGTAACTTGAAGATCGTTGGGGCACCACAGATGACCATTTAACCAGTGTACTCCATCTTTCTCTGTCCTCATCAACCCTAATAGCTTCGCTCGGTGTCAAGCCAGTCCATTCTCGAACGTTGTCCTCTCACCTCTTTTTCTGTCTCCCTCTTTTTCTGCCTCCTTGCACCTTGCCTTGCAGGATGGTCTTTGCAAGGCCTGATGCTCAAGTGACGTGGCCATACCATCGGAGTTTCCGTTTCTTCACCACTGTGAGCATGTCATCATGTTGTCCAATGGCTTGTGTGATAATCTGTCGGACTTCATCATTGGTGATGTGCTGAATGAAGGAAATGCCCAGAAGTCTTTTGTAGCACCTCATCTCCATGCTTTGTATCCTTCGTTGTAGATCTGCTGTGAGGGCCATGTTTCGCAAGCGTATAGGAAGATGGAGATGACAAGGGAGTGTAGCAGGCTTACCTTGGAATGTAGACTGATGGTCCTGTCTTTCCAAATGAGCTTTAATCTTGTCAGGGCTGCAGTTGTTTGTGCGATCATGGAGAAGACTTCCTGTCGGAACCCATTATCTGATACAATGGCTCCTAAATATTTGAAGCTGTGCACTGTGTTGAGGGATTGGCCTTGGACTTTGATGTCCTTGTTGATGCCATTGGTGTTGTTAGTCATCATTTTGGTCTTCTCAGCACTTATTTCCATTCCATAGGCTCTGGAAGTGGTATGAAGCCTCTACCAGCTGTTCCAAGTTCTTGTTCCTCTCCAGCCAATCCATCAATGTCATCCGCAAAACGGAGGTTGGAGATTGCTCTACCCCCTATGATGACTGTGCCTTCTGCAAGGGCATATGACATGATGCGCTCTAGGAAGATGTTGAAGAATGTTGGAGAGAGTAGGCATCCTTGAACCAGTTTCCAATGGCACTTTTGTGGAGGACTGCATTGGTAGCCTTGTTATACAGGCTTTTGATGACTTCAATAATGTTAGGGCTGATCTTGTACGCTCTCATGGTTGTTCACAGAGCTGCATGCCAGACTCGGTCAAACACTTTCTTGAAGTCTACAAACACATCATATAGATGTTGTTGGTGCTGTTGGTATTTCTTGCAGATTATCCTGAGGTTGAAAATCTGTTCAGTGGTACTTCGTCCTTTCCTGAATCCTGCTTGTTCTTCAGCTGTGATTTGTTCAGCTTGGGGTTTGAACTTGTTGAGTATTATTTTCAGGAGGACCTTGCTGGGATGGCTGATATGAGGCTGATGGTGTGGTAATTTTCACACTCCTGAAAGTTACCCTTTTTGGGAAGAGTGATGACAAGCGACTGGGTCCATGGTGTAGGCCACTCCTCATCTGCCAGATCTTGTTACAGATAACGGTGAAGGTGTCAGTCATTGCTTCTCCTCCTGCTTGAGGCAATTCCGCGGGTGTGTTGTCCACACTTGCTGACTTCTCCTTCTTCAGAGATTGCACTGCCACCTCAACTTCTTCTCGGAGAATTGGGAGGATTTCTTCTTCATGTCTGTTCTGGGGACATGCTAGAACTGATGGGTCACTGTTTGGTGTGTGGTTGTAAAGATCAGAGCAGTACTCTGTCCATCTATCCAGAAGTAGACACCTTGACTTTTTTATTAGTTTTTAAAAACAATCATAAACACGGTTTCCAAGGCAGTAGAAAAGTTTGAAATTAAAGAACATACTCGATAGCATGCAATGCCCACTCCAAGCCAGGAAATGCAGGACGGTGATTTCTTGCAAGCCAGGAGAAATGTGTTCTTTGCTTTCTGGAACTGCAACACAAGGAAAGCTGTCAGTACAGTACTATGTATCAAGGACGCTAAAGTCAAGCATTTAATAAATATAATAATAATAATAATAATAATAATAATAATAATAATAATAATAATTACAATGATAATAATACCAGATTCTATATATGCGCTTTTCCCCAAATCACCAATCACGCTAAAAGCCCACTCTCGCACACACACAACACACACATCCATTACACAAATATGTGGTGTAAAAGCCCACTCTGGCACACACACAACACACACATCCATCACACAAATATGTGGTGTAAAAGTCCACTCTGGCACACACACAACACACACATCCATCACACAAATATGTGGTGTAAAAGCCCACTCTGGCACACACACCACACACACATCCATCACACAAATATGTGGTGTAAAAGCAAAAATAGTTCTATTAGAAGACAGAAAGGAAATCAAATGTTTATTTTTGAAATTTTAGATTACCAATACCATTATTGAAGGCAGAGAGGAAACCAGAGTACCCGGGAAAAATCCTCAGTGACCTGAATAGTCTCAAAGCTAAGTCACATAAGATCATCCCTCGCGGGAATTGGGCCTGCGACCTTCGGCATAGGAAACTGGTGGCTAAACCACTGCGCCACAAAACCACCCAGGAGTTGACTTTTAAGTAAATTATTAAATAATGTTTTTATCCTGCTATCTCACTGATGTAGCACATTAAAGAACTCAGCCATTGTATCAAAGTAAGTGTGACACAAACTAGTTTTGATAAGATAAAGGGAACTCTAGCTCAGTGTTCCCAAGGAAGATTTCCCATTGTAACAAAACTTTTTCTACACTGAATTCCGAAAACTGTTAACCTATTTATACACGCAGATGATCACCTCAACAAATGGGACTAAAGTCCCAAATTTTTGGTTGGTACCAGACTAAATACATGAACTGAATTACAAACCTCAGAAATTTGCAGATAGATGGATGCCAGACGAAGGTAGATGGAGTGTGTCTCTGAGGCGTCCGCTACAAAAGACAGGGTGCGTTCATAGCACTCCTTGGCCTCCTGATTGTCTCCCTTCAGGTACTTGACATGACCCATCAACGCCCATCCATCTGGATTCTAGAACAATATAAAGAGGAAACCCGTTTTATTCTCATTAACAAATTTTTGTTGTTAATTTAAGCCTAATGGTGAAACTGCAAAAAAATGTTGACAGGCCAATTTTTTCTTCAACTCTCACATCATGCGGCATTCACATGAAGATGAAGCACTGCTCATTTTTAGAAACAAAAAATCTGTGCAAAGAAACATTTTTAAAGAACTAAATAAATGTGTTCTCTGCCTCTTCCCTCACTCCCCTTCTCTCCCTCCCCCCCCCCTACCTCCTGCCCTTTGCCTCTCTTTCCCCTTTTTCCCCAAAATAACATCATTTTTGACAAATTTCAATACAGTCAAAATAACTTTTCCTCAAACCAGAAACTAAAACTACACCAAGTTTACTGCAAACAGAAACTACACTCTATGAAAGAATCTATCACAATCTCTTGGACAAACCTGGTGCTCGACTTGCAGGGCTGCGTTCAGACTCTGCTCAGCCTCGTTGTACTCTTCCTTCTGAAGCTTGAGGCGGGCCGTAGCAATGTGGAAAGCTGGTGTCTTGCCGTTAGGGTTGGTAAGCAACTCGTGAGCCAACGCCTGCTCTGTAAACTGGTGACAGGCAGATAAAAACATCAGTATAAAAGTAAAATCATAAAACCAAAATGAATCTTATCAATTAAAAAAAAAAACACAAATAAAAGATTTAAACGCAATACTCACAGGAATGGCCTTGACTTCCAGGAGCCATTCGACAGCCTGCATGTAGATGCTGATTGTGGGGACAGGAGTGGGTTCACGAGGTGGCAGATCCTCTTGGACATGATCGTGGTCAGCCACTGGTGTGCCACGGGCTGAGCCCTTCAGCTGGCTGCTTGGACGAGAGGGTGTGAAAGACTTGCCTGCCAAAACAGGGGCCACTATAGAAGCTACCAAACACCAATGACAAAGAAACACAAGGATCAGGGTAAGATTATAATCATGGAAGAATTACAGTTGTTATGTTGAAGTTAAGTTGGTAATAAGTAGAAGAGGATTTTAAATGCATTTCAGAATCGATTTGCATCAGGTAAGTAATAAGTAATAATATGAAAGTAAAGATTTACAATTTTAACAAAAGGATAGTTACACAGCGATTCATTTGGCACAGAAAAATGGTTTGATAGTAGGATAATGTACAAAATCCAGTTAAGTTTAATATATTCAATAATTGCAATTTCAATGAAATATGGAAATAGAGGGAAGGGGATTAGAACAATGCATTTCATATAAAATTTAAACAGTTAAATAGATTTGAAATAAAAATTTTATACAAGTTAAGGAAAAATAAAAAAACAATAAAATTAAAATTTTAAAAAAGTCAATACAAACAAAATGATGCCATGTTGTAGATAGTGTTTTTTTTCCCATCATGTTGGTTGCAGCCAAACAGCAACATGAGGACAAGCAGCAGGAGATGTGGGCAGCATTCCAACGGGCACATGGAGCACACAGGATGAGGTATAAACAGCAGGCACGCAGGTAGTGCAAACAAATAAAGAAAAAACACAAGTGCACCACGTGGAGATTACTACAGAAAAGTTGAACAGCATAACCATAGGATACATTTCATTACCTATAACTGTAACCACAACCCACAACCCTCCTCACATCTAGCAATTCTAACAAATCATAAAAAACCAAAACACAACAATTAATAAGGAGGATAAATGTCATCAGGAATCCAATGCTCAATTTAATGTAAAACTTGAGTGGTAAGGACTTATCAAACAAATACGAGAACTGTTTAATCCAAATAATGTCCTGCGTCAGAACATAAAGCTGAACACCTTTCTGCGTGCACACACTGACCACAAATAACACTGCCATATATAACTATTTCGTATTAGTTAAATTGTCAAACAATTCCTCTTGCACAGATTATGTCAGGTCAGTTACAATACACAGACTCGTTTATCATTATGAACACATTCAAGTAAACATAAACAATATTTATTACTTCAATAGAAAAGGGTTTTTCCTGTGAAACATTTTTAAGAACATTCTAGCTAGCCTATTCTCAGGAAACAACACACTAGCATCAAAAGCAATGAACTTCAACATGAATGCTCACAAAACAAAGAACATCCTCAGTATGAAATTCTATTGAAAAAATTTGAACGTCCAAAAATTGTGACAACAAAGAATTTTATGTGGACAAGTTAGTGGTAGAACACATTTCACTGAAAGAAATGGTGGATTGTTGGTATAAAAGTATGGACGGGAATTGATTGATTGATTGATTGATAGTTGCTTTAGGTCCAGCGGACTCTTCCGAGCCAAATCAGGACCGGACAACCCCCAATCCGCATAAAAGATCTGCCGAAACAACCCTAGTAGGAAAATTGAATGCCCTCCACCGGCCAGTCACTTTACAATAAAGACATCCCACGCAGGGGACGGCTGAGGCTTTACCCCAACTACTCGAACCCCCGGTTACAAAAACAAAATAGAATACAAACAACATTAAAAATCATCAACAAAACACATACATATAAAATGCCTATAGACAGTGCTAAATAATACAATCATAGGAAGCCCTAGTGACCACCCGGCAGAAAGCGTCCAACACTCCCAAGCTGATCCAACAGACCTCATACACAAACAAGGAGTCTTGTCCAGGAAGAGTTTTCAAGAAAAAAGGTAGGTCATTGATCTAGCGAAGAAGAAGATAGTATAGCAGAGTGATAGGACAGATCAGGAATAGGAAAGAGCAAATGAGGAAGACAGCGACAGTGGGAATTTAAATCACTAAATTTCCAGAAAGTGGGGATACTATTTATACTGAAACCCCCGGCACTCCAACAGGGGGGGGGGAGGGGGACAAAGGCAAGACAGGTTTTCAACTGGGGCTTTCACTTTTCCCTTTATAGGTTAGAACAATGGACGGGAATGAGCAAAACAAATATGCCAAACCTCCTGACTCGTACACATAGAAACAAGTGAATATAGAACTCACAATCACACATACCCTTGGCAGAATTCAATTTTGTTCTTTTTGTTTGCTTGTTAGTTTGCACTAAACATTTCTATCTCATGTATTCTTTACCTAGAAAAGTAGTCTGGCCTGAACTTCCCCTCATCCAATCATTCAGCCATTCATCAAAACAACAAAAACAAATAAATAGGAAACTTTCTATGTATCGACATGTCCCGACTGACGTTATCATTTCATGCGTATCTTCCTTTGTAGGGCAAAACATCGCTTCCGCCCTACATCCGTGTGCGACCTATTTGATAGAATTTTACTTGTTAAATTTAGAATGGTAAACTGTTGTTGTGTTAAAGATTGTACCAGCAGAAGCTCGTCGAAAGATGGAACCTCTTTCCAAAGGTTGTTTCTCACAAAGGTACAAAAATGAGAGAACTTAGTGAAAAGCGCCGTGCTTGTCGGTTGACTGCGATCTTCACAAAGGTGAGTTTGTGATTATTGTTTTAAATTGTATTTTCCTGTCTGTCCTTGATTATGCAAGACATTTGTAGGCTACTATTTTTCGTAACAGTTGTCCTTTCACTCGGTTCCATGATCAACAAGATGCATGATATTCAACGATCATCATCATCTGTCATCATGTAAAGCCTACTGTCACTAAGTAGGCTAGCCTTTAGGCTAAATTTTAGAACACCTTTAAATTCAACATTCATTGATTCATTAAGATGATTAGTTACCAATATTTTAATTATTTTCGTTTGCTTTTGGGTATATTATTTTATATCATTTGAAGAGCTGCAAGATTTTTTGTTAGCATGTACAGGAACATGGAAAGAGGCTTATGAGCGAGCCGCAGCGAAAACCAACTTCCGCCTCTGTTGTACAGAATTAATTTTAGCGTGTGACCGGTTGCTTCATGTGATCAGTCCTGAGGTTAAACCGCATGGAACAAATTGTATGATTTAATCGGTAGGTCTGATTGGGTTGTGAGCAGCCAGCTGTTTTCTTGCTTTAAATGCCTTCATCGTGTAAAAACTTGTTCTGTGCACGAGGTAATCAACAATGTCTTCATTGTGCAAAGTCGGAAGATTTTTTGCATCTGTAGTCCACGATGTTGGTTCGACTTGGTAAGGATCAGTACCCTTTACTGCTGCTATCTTACCTATGTATCTATTTCTTTCCGTTTACCCAGGGTGTCAACATAATTTTGAGAAACATTTGCAGAAACGAGTGCAGATTGCTTAATCGCCATTTTTTGTTTTGCCCTACAAGGGAGGTACGTATATAGTCACGTGGTACACACGAATACGCAAACGGGACACCTCAATAGAAACTAAACCAACGGCAACAGAAAATACGTAATGGATCGTACAGTTTCAAACAGACTTCCAATATTCAATACAAACACTAAGAACTATTTGGTCTTGTAAGTCTGCGGGAAAATGAGTGAGGAAGAATTGTTAGTAATGCCAACAGCTGAATAAATATAACATACATTGTGCATATTTCAGACACACTAAAAAAGAAACAAAGCAACTGTTCTTGTTTATGTCAAACAAAGCTAAAACCAGATGCAAATATGAAGAAGAACAAACCAAAAATAAATAAATAAATACATTATATATCTATATTATATATATTTATAATTTTGTTTAAAGCAAACATATCAAAACAAGGCAAAACTAGCATTACAAATCACTATTGGTATTTCTAACTACACACCTTTTCCACCTTCTGAAAATAGACCAAAAAAAAAAAAGAGATAAAAGAAACAGCGTTTTAGAACAGCAATAGACATATTCAAGATAGATTCTACACGCTCAACGGGAAACAAAAACAAAATCATAACGATCGCCTGGAGAAAGCATTTAATATATCTTGTGCCCTGTTCGCAGTATATTTACTCATAGCTCCCTCTACAGTGCAGGGAATAATAAATGCAAAGGGGATAAAATATCAGACTTTATTTTAAACATTAATATTCACAATTTTGTTTTAAGCTAAAACTAAAACTTGTCAGGAAAACAATATATTTGGGTGAAAAATAGAACTCCAAATAACTACAATTGTACATAATATTTAACAATTAAACCTAAATAATTAATTGTTTTAAAATGGAACTTAAATGGCCATTTCATAATCAACACAAGAGAGAAAGAAACAAAGAAACACAAACAAAAAATCCAAGAAACTGCATGAAAATGTAAGCAAAATCAGTCAACATTAACAAGCTCTTCTGAAAACAAATATAATGTTAACAGCACTGCAAACTCCAGATATTAGCAATATTGCATGATTAAAATTCAGATCAACTTGTTAATTGTTTTGCAATGTGTTACTCCTTAATTGATTGTCTATTATTCACCTAAGTGATTTAGGCATTGAAAATAACAAAATAAGCATATTAATAAACAAATGTAAATAACTAACTGTGAACAATAATCAACTCAGAAGAACTGAGAAAGAAAAACATCTAGCTCTCTCCCTCTTTTTCTCCCTCCCTCACCCTTATGATTATACACATAGGCTCTTCATACAAAAGCCTTTTATTAAAAAAAACACAAAAAAACACTTAATCTTCCAACAAATAAATAAATAAATACAAAATTGCAAGCTTTAAGCACACTGAAAAAGTTAAATCACGTGTAGAGTGTCTTAATGTTTTTCATTTCCACAATAAAAAGTCAAAACCGTTGCATTTAACAGAATATGAACCAGTAAAATAGCACGATTAAATGAGCAAACATTATTTTTACACAATGTAGTTCTTAATTAATTTAAGAACATTCTAAATTCTAAATCCTATGTTTTGCAATGTATAAGCATGACATACAATTCTTACATTTGCATGTGAACATTGATGAACTAGTATCATTTTAATAGCACGCTGATTCACTGAGACAAAAAAAAAAATCAGCCCTAAAACTTACTGCTGAACCTCTACATTTCTAATAAATCTGTAATGATTTAAAACCATGCACCTAAGTTGTCATTGTTGTAATGCCAGTAATATTCCTGCTTTACCATTTGAATTTTTAACACAAAGTTTTTAATAATGCAAAATCTTATAAAACCTATGAAATTATTATGCAGCAGAATTTTGTGTCTATTTACTCTTTTGTTTCCAAGCGAAAACTGATAACACACGGAACCTTCAATGTAAACCGTGTAAAACAGTAGCTTATGTACATACTGGCGGCAGTTGCCTTGTTACCATGAATCATCTGAGGTGGTGATTTAGCGTCTGGTTTCTCAGGTGGAGTGGCTGAAGTTACTTCAAACACACAGGAAAACAAACTTTCTGTCTAATACATCCCTGACACTATTACCACTAATCCCCATCAGCAACTTTTTTCTATTTCATATTCTACTGCTTCTCTCCATCTCGCATTTCTGACAAGCACTGGAAAAGAAGTAAGCAAATGTCTGTTGCCAGTAATACTGCAAAGACCTCGAAAGCATTGTTACACATTGGTAGAGAGGTCAAATCAATCTGATGTAGGAGGCAATCCTGCCCAACGACTGGACAAATCAAAATAAGATGACAAGCTGACTGAAGCTACAATGCCAGATTTCTGTGTATTATTACACAACATCAATTAAGCTGAAGAGAAAGGAAATAATGTGGCATGTACAGAGACTGAAAATTTCAATAGATCACTAAGAAAGAAAGCAGATGAATGTTAAAGAAAGCAAGAAAAGTAGCACAAGGTCTGCCAGTGTTTAAAAATCACTGCAGAATTCAGAATAATATGCAAAGAGACTCTGAATATAAGTGCATCAGACAGGAATATCAGCAATGAGCAATTCTTGCTAATACTGTTAATTAGCAAACATCCCATTAGGATTAGAAGAGGCATAGAAGATTGACAAAGAAAAGATACAGAAAAGCAATTAGTAGCAACACTGGGGAAGAAAGGATAGCAGAACAAAAAGACAAAAAGCGGCCAACAAATATGGCAATGTTTGAAAGAAATTAAATGCCAGAGCTGACAGGTCTGAAAGTTTGCAAAAAACATCAGACAGTGGATGTTGATCAAGTTATAGGGGTCACATTTTCAAACACCAGAGCAAGCCATTCCAAGCCTTCTCACCGCGCTTGACAGCTGAGTTCCGTTTCACTTCCCCCTTGTTGACAGACGATCGAGCAGAAGTGGGGGAGCGACTGCCCTGAGGTGTGGGCTGTTTAATATCCAGGGTTGGGACACTGAGACCGCCCTCTGATGTTCCAATCAAATGCTCCATGCCGCCTATAATCAGGATGAAATGTCAGAGCGCTCACAGTGGATAACTCACAGAGTGATCACTCTTCATGGCTCCATTACTAACACGGGTCCAAATGGAAATGTGCGCATACACATGTGAAAAGCTGTAGGCCATGATTTTGGCAGTAAATAACCCCAAAAGCGAAAATAAATAAAATAATTTCAAGCAAACACGTCGAACAAAAGGTGAGCACACAAGCGACCATACACCATACATCTGAGCAGGCTGGCTGTTCTGATAACACAGTCAACTATTACTGACACAAGTATAACAAGAAATATTGTTAACAATCAGGTTTTACAAACAGCGTTAAAGATGCATGCTGATTTGTATTTTTTTTTTTTATTGAAAACAATTACTATAACTAAACATATTTATTTTATTACTATATCTAATAATTTTATAAATATATATACATATTTGTATGAATCAGGTTTATTAATGGTATCTTACAAATTGACAAAATCTTTGCATTACCCACCATTATTGATTTTTCAAAACACCAAAACCCAATTTTATAATGACAAGAAAGGATCTAAGATACCCCATAATTAATTAATCGGAAATTATAATTCTTTTTAAAAAATTACCAAATCTTCTACTCCAAACATTAAAAGTTTAAAGCTACTGTATTCATAAGGTGATACTAGATACCGCAAGCCAAAATCTGTGTTTATTTTGCCGCTGCAAAAAGCTAGTGCATAAAAATAGTGTGCTGGATACAGTGTCTACATACTGTACATCATGCATTTTGTTTGCCCTAATGCTAACATATGAGCATGCATGTTTAGTACATACACTGCATAAATAGTAAGCTTTCCCTTTCCATTTTGCATGTCCAGGATGGGAGTGTTTTCCATTGGGACTATTAAAACTGTCTTTTATTATACCTTCTACACTGGCAATTTCTCCAGAGGCGACGCCATTTCCTTCTTTCTCCTTGTTTTCCTTCTCCTTCTCTGCCTTCTCCTTCCTTTCCTTCTCCTGCTCTTCATCGCGAATGGCCCGAGCAATGGCGGCAGCTCTGGCCATGTTCAACTTGTTGGCCTCCAGGTAGGCCATCTCTGCCCCAATGTCATTGCTGATGGCATCATAAAACAGGCCTGAAAGGAGACCAAAATTACATCATTATTGCTTTAGGTTCAGCGGACTCTTCCGAGCCAAATCAGGACCGGACAACCCCTGATCCGCATAAAAGATCTGCTGAAACAACCCTAGTGGTAAAACTGAAAGCTCTCCACCAGCCAGTCACTTTATAATAAAGACATCCCACGCAGGGGACGCTGAGGCTGTACTCTAATTTATCGAACCCCCGTTTACAAAAACAAAATAGAATACAAACATCATTATATATTATCAACAAAACACATATAAAATGCCTACATTGCTAAATAATAACATCATAGGAAGCCCTAGTGACCTCCTGGCAGAAAGCGTCCAATATTCCCAAGCTGATCCAACAGACCTCATACACAAATAAGGAGTCTTGTCCCGGAAGAGTTTTCAAGAAAAAAGGTAGGTGACTGGTCTAGCAAAGAAGAAGATAGTATAGCAGATTGATAGAACAGAGCAGGAATGAGAAAGAGCAAATGAGAAAGACAGCGACAGTGGGAATTTAAAGCACTAAATTTCCAGAAAGTGGGGATACTATTTATACTGAAACCCCCGGCACCCCAACGGGGATGAAAGGAGACCAAAAAAGGCATGTATGATAAAAAGAACACCAAGACACGTACCAAATCTCAATACTGAGTAACAAATAGTTCTCAGTGAGTTCATTATACTTGGCGCCTTTCTTTTCGGTTTGTCTATAATACAAGGTAAAGGTAAAGGTAAAGGTGGTCCCATAGCCTTGTGGCCGTAGGGGAGCGTGATGTTGGAGATCACACTTATCTTGGGCCAGCGTAATGAGGGTGATGCCCATCTCTCTCCCTCGCTGCTTTACCTTCCCCACCCTTAAGAGAGTAGGTACTCAGTCACAGTTGAGTCAACTGGGGGCGTTGCTATTTGTCGCTTCACGTTTTGCGGTCACCCATCCAAGTGCAAACCGCACTGGACGGTGCTTAACTTGCGACACAGTAGCGAGTGCTCCAACCACTGCGCTATCCGACACCCCTATAATACAAAATGAATATAAATTACTACTACAGTGGAACCTCCGGTATACGGCTCTCCGGTATACGACTCCCTCCGTTATGTGACCTGAAAACTTCTGACGGATTCACTTCCAATAATAAATGACCTCTGGTATGCGACAACCTCGTTTATGCGACCAGCGACCGTGTCTTAAGCCCTTTATACGACCGTCTTAGGGCAATTTAAAAGAGATATCAGATCAGTTAATTTGCTGTCTGTACCTTTCGTTTTTTCTCTCATGTTAGTTTACGCCTGCTGTTGTCTGCTATTTCCGGTTCGCAAATAAGGGACATTACTCACCTACACTGGCTGTCAAAATGGCGTCGCGCAAGAGGAACGTTTTGAGTTTGACAGAGAGAATGAAAGTGATTGAAAGAAGTGAAAATGGGGAGAGTTGTTTGTCTATTGCAAGAAGTTTAGACGCTGGGAAGACCCAAATTCAGCTCATCATAAAGGATAAGGAATCTGTGAAACTACGATGGGAGAGTGGAGAAAGTGGCGAAAAGGTAAACATCGAAAGACGAAACTGAGAGCTTCTGCACTGACAGACTTGGATGAACGCGTCTGGCAGTGGTTCGACTGTTTTCTATTTTTGAAGTTGTGAATAAAAGACAAAGCTAAAAATGAAACATGTTTTACAGTTTCCTTTGTCAGAGAATACATGCTGGTGAGTGTGAAAATTATGACTACATACCCCTCCGAGCCTGAACCCCCTCCCCCCACCCTACCCCTTGTTTCCGGTATAAGACCACCTCTATTATACGACCGTTTTTTCTAAGATTTTGGACGGTCGTATACCGGAGGTTCCACTGTACTACTATTACAAACACACACACACACACCCACACACACATACACCCAAACAACAACAACACACAAAAACTCAAAGTAAATAAAAATAAAAATACCCATCATGGTCCAAGCCAGTATGCACTTAGGGTCAACATTGGTGGCAGCCTCAAAGAAAGTCTCTGCAGCTTCATTGCGTTCAGCCAGAGTGCACACCACTCCGTACAGCATCAATCTGTAAACCAGCAACACTAAGATTGTGGTCACAGAGTAAAACAAGCAACATTTGAAATACAGTGATCAAAATGTTTCTTCTTTTTCCTTTTGCCGACTATCGCCTTCATCACAGTGAAAATTCTGTAGACTTTTAAGGGAGGTAAGCCAAGGTTTGTCTGAAGCTGCCCTTAGTTTAAATATAAACAAGAATTGTCAAGTACCTAATCAACCATTGAGCCTGCTACACAAATACCATGACTCCAATATGTCTGCCATCAGATAAAATCAGTTAGTGGTAGATTGTAAGAAATGCATGATGCTAAAATTAGCAGCAAACTATTCTTTGATATGGAATAAAAGCAGCGTCTGCTCACCCATCCATGTGCCTCTGGTTGATGGAGATGCACTTGTGGAAGCACTCCTCTGCCTGAAATTTCAGCAAACTTGCAATAACATTTTCTTTAAAGAGGTTGGTATGGGGGTCACAACCACCCCTAAAGGCTGAAACGATCTCCCGCTGATCACACCCACCCTGTCTTACAGTCTCCTCCACACTTCCCTCCTGTTCATCGGCAACAGATGTGTAATATATAAAAAAATTGTGCTATAGTTGTATTTTGCTAACAAACAGATTCATTCATCATCTCCTCTCTCTCCTTTTCCATTCCAGATCCTCACTTTGGACACGTTGTTGATGTAGAGGCAGAAGGTGCCAAAGTCAAACCAGTTGTCAGCATTGACATCATCACGGATGATCCTCTCTTGGTAGTACTTGGTGGCCAGGTCAAAATCGCGATTCACCTCTGCCTCACGAGCAAAGTGCTTGAGCTGAGCGCTGGTCGTGAGTGGTGGAGGAATTGGGGGCTGGTCCTCAATCTGCAGAACTTTGTTCAGAGACTGGTGCATCTGATCCACCAGGTACACATACAGCTCACTCAGGAAGGTCTAAACAAAGACCATGCTTAGCATTTTCACTTTGTATTTCAAATCCATGTCATCAAAGACAGTTCAGTATCCTCAAAGGCAATACAGTGGAACCTCCGGTATCCGTCTCTCTGGTATACGACTCCCTCCGTTATGTGACCTGAAAACTTCTGACGGATTCACTTCCAATAATAAATTACCTCTGGTATGCGACAACCTCGTTTATGCGACCAGCAACCGTGCCTTAAGCCCTTTATACGACCGCCTTAGGGCAATTTAAAAGATTTAAAACAGTTAATTTGTTGTCTGTACCTTTCGTTTTTTCTCTCATGTTAGTGTACGCCTGCTTTTGTCTGCTATTTCCGGTTCGCAAATAAGGGACGTTACTCGCCTACACTGGCTTGTCAAAATGGCGTCGCGCAAGAGGAACGTTTTGAGTTTGGCAGAGAGAGTGAAAGTGATTGAAAGAAGTGAAAATGGGGAGAGTTGTTTGTCTATTGCAAGAAGTTTAGACGTTGGGAAGACCCAAATTCAGCTCATCATAAAGGATAAGGAATATGTGAAACTACGATGGGATAGTGGAGAAAGTGGCGAAAGGGAAACATTGAAACTGAGAGCTTCTGCACTGACAGACTTGGATGAACGCGTCTGGCAGTGGTTCGACTGTTTTCTATTTTTGAAGTTGTGAATAAAAGACAAAGCTAAAAATGAAACATGTTTTACAGTTTCCTTTGTCAGAGAATACATGCTGGTGAGTGTGAAAATTATGACTACATACCCCTCCGGGCCTGACCCCCCCTTCCTCCCCCTCCCACGGTATAAGACCACCTCTATTATAAGACCGTTTTTTCTCAGATTTTGGACGGTCGTATACCGGAGGTTCCACTGTATTTATATTTGTTTCCAACAGAAACTTCTACATTATATAATTATACAAGTCAACAGTAACTTTGGCTTGCAAATTGGCTGTCATGCTAATGACCAGGAAAGAGAAAATCACCAAAAGATGTATAATAATTCCCCCTCCCCCCCCCACTCCCCTCCCCATCACCCTATCCACACACACACACAAATCAACACATTATAATGATTCATAGCTACGTTTTGTTTTTGCAGCAAATGACTAAAACTAAACTCTTCAATGATAAACATAATGATAAATGTCGGCCTGCGTAAACAAAGCTACTCAATATGAAATTAGGTATGAACCTGAAGCTGCTGACGATCATCAAAGTTGGTGGTCTTGAGGTATTTTTCACGCACTATTTTGATGACTGAGTGTTTGAGCTGTTCCTTGAAGGCAAAGTACTTCCCAGATGAGTTCAGATGGTACATCAGCTTCTGACGCCTGAGAGCACACAACACAACATTGACATGCAACAGAGTTTGGGGAGTGTGTGCGCCCAAAATTTATCATTGTTTAAAGCAGGCATCAAGCAAGTCAATATAGGTGTGGAAACCCTGCCTAGTCTCTGAAGTCAAACAATATACTTCCATGGCAATTAGTATTCACTAAAATCATTAATGTATCATGACACATAGGTCGTCAGACAATAACTCGAATCTATTCAATCATTGTGCAGTAAAATATGACAATTATATGCTACTGCAGATGCATATATCAAAGTTAGCTGCTGGTTTTCATGAAGACTAATAATATCATCTTGATTACTGACTTTTCTTCCATGGCTTCGTTAGTCTGTGGCTCTCCGCTCTTCATTTCCTCACCAAACATCTCTCTGAAAAAAAACAACCCACAAACACAAAGAATGATAACAAATAGTTCATACAAAATGTGGAAAGTACTAAACAAGGTGAAGCATTGCATCTCCAGTGTTATGGTAATGATTTCTACTAATAAGGAACAACTCATCCATGCTCAGAGTATTAGATGTCTAAACCATCATACGTTGGTCTGATTTCAACATCAACGTAGCAAGAATCATAATTCCGCAACCTCATTCATAAACACAGACACACACATATACATTCACTCACTATACACATGTACAGAAGTGCAGGCTCACCTGAACTCTTCCAGAACAAGTGCAGCAACACTGGCAATTTGTCCATGGTAGTCATCCACAGCCTGTACATCCCAAAAATCAAGATACAGTGCCCTATAGTAGTTATGGATCCAATGCTCGAGGATTTTACAGCGACATATTCACCTGCTGCACTGATTTACTTCTATAGTACTTCTGAGTGGAAATATGGTTGTGAATCATGATGGCATTATTCCTCACACCAACCATCAACAAAAGGAGAATAAACACAACTTTCACCTCGCCCCTTAGAAATGCCAGAATACACTGAACTTTTCTTTTAATAAGAAAACAATATTTTGCACTGCATAAAGTACCAAGAATTTCTACACTAAAACTACTGTCTTCAGTCTAGTATTTTTAAATTTGTTTTGTTTATATCAAGACACAATTTTTATATGACACTGATTAAGTTGCTGCACTATTTTCAGCTTGAAGGAATACTTGATTTTAATAAACAAGAACGTGTGTGTTCATTACCCTCTCAGCATTGTCAGTTCTTTTGGAGAAAGATGGTCTTGGAGGGATGTACTCAGCCACCCTGAAATTAAAGGATAAAAAATAAAGAGATGGGCATAATGAATTGAATAATTGCATAAAACACCCCAAAACATTTTTTTTGGTTTATAATACTTATTACTAAACCTTATTTTTGAACTACTGCATAGTCCTAATGCTTTAATGCTTTACCTTCTTGCCAGTTCCTCTGGAGGTCGCTTGGGGACCAGAGGTCGAGTGAGCGTGATGTCGATCATGACGTAAGACTTGGCATCTGCATACTGCTGGCCATCAGCGTTCATAGGTGCCTGTCCGTCTATTTCTGAGCCTGTGTCGGACTTGAGAGTATTTGCCGCCTGTGGCACAAGCAAATAAGTCATCAGTCTGTCAGGCAAGGGAAGTGTGTGGCCATGTGTTTTTCCACTCCTAGATTAACCTCAGCTGACAAATGTTGGTTAACTAAGCTTACAAAGATGGTAACAACTGACAGTAATATAAAGGTTTTTAACTCACCAACTGTGAGTCAAGATCAATCACTAATGTGTGTAGAGGTAACACTATATATTTTGATCTCCTTAGCAACTTTTGCTGATATTAGATCCTTAGTTTGTTAACCATAATAATATTATCTGAGCCATGTACTATACTATATGAGATGACAACCCAATGTTACTAATTTATGGCTTTGTAATGCCAATGTGTACACAGAAATCCCTGTTCTCGTTTTACTTTTAACGACTTACAACTGTAAAACAATGATATCATGCAGTTCTAAAATCATTTAGGCATAAACATTTATCTCTATTTACATTTTACTGAATTGGGGCAACATACTTCACATACATTTACTGCCTAAACACATTGCACAAAAGTACCATGAACACGGGTTTTTTATTTCCAAAATTCTTCTATTGATCAATGCCCTACATGCAGGTAGTTTTTTCATGAAATGTCCTTTACCTTCAATAGTTAAAATAATAAACTTAAATAATACTTTAAATAATCCAATATGTAAGTAATAAAGGCAGTAGCACAGTTTGCACATACAAATACAGGGTTAAAATATAGTTTTTTTAATTTAAACACACTAATATTCAAAAATGAGTTGAAAACTGGAACACTTGTGGCCAAAAGTACCAAAAACAAGAATGTGAAATGCAGGAGTAAGAGTGCTTTCAGCACTTTGACTGCAGTAGCTCACTATTACAGATGAATTTTCTAGGGGAAAATGTAGCTGCATTCATCAAACAGATAAATTCAATGCAAAAGAAAATTACAATACTAACAAAATGAATTTAGAAAGACACACTAGCGCATACTAAGCAAGTCAACCCAAGGAAACAAACAACGGTAGTACAAGTCCACCTGCGATCCTGCACACATTCTTTTCACCCTAACAATACAACCATTCACAGATCAACTCCATTTACAACCAGAATGGCATGCAACTGCACAGTTTCAAAATGCAACGCTCATGCAAGAAAGTCACACAAAGCTGAGACAGCCGTAATTAATAAACAACTGTACAAACGCACACGTACAAAGCAGATAAAAGGCATTGCCTACAAGTGGCAATACTTGTAAATGAAATCAATTCACATTGTTTGTACATGTGTGTGTGTGAGTGTGTGCATTAGCATTTCATACGATATTAGCTTATCTGTGATATAGTATATGTCAAATTTTGATATTTTATAGGTGATTGTGTTCAATGTTGCAATGGTGCCTGTAAGGCTGTTAAGTTTAGTTTTGTTTTTTAAATTAAAGTCTCATAAAGTGTTTGTGTGATAGGTTTATGACAGCAGTTATGATAACATTTGCCATTGGTGTAGATTATGTTACTGTTTAACAAAACTGGGGCAATTTCCATATGCGATATATGTTGCCATTTGGCTGTATAAGTTCTGTATTCTGTATTCACATGACAAACAATAATGGTTTCATAGTTGGTGAGTATACTGCAAAATATGTGTAGTCACACAGTAAGCATCCCAAGCCATAACAGAATGACCAAATAAATGTATTAAAATGAGATCTATTATATAAAAAAAAAAAGGTCAAATTAATTTGAAATATGGGAGCTGACACGACATGATTCTGTTTACTATTGATATTCCTTGTAGATTGGAATAATGGATTTTAACTTTGCCGTCTCACAAAAAGCTACTTATCTATTCAACCCATCTCTAAATACTTTTATACTGAGATTTATGACCTAACCCATCTCTCCACCCCCATCCTCGTCCTCTTCCATCCCCACCATAGACCATCATTTCATGTATTTGAGTACATTTGCATCTAAATGCATGTATGTATTTGTGCATATAGGTGTCATGTCCCCCTTGAAAGCCAATTTGTATGTCATAGCTACTACCAGGAGAGCTCCACTGCCAAGCAGGACTCTTGCAAACACTGCCACAGCTTCCCTCTTTTCTGCTCATGGAACCAAGGTAATAAGCAATGCTTTCTCATTTACATTTATGCAAATACTGTGATCAGCAGGTATGATATTCCAGTTTAGTGGTAAACACTATCATGCTCTAAAAGCATTTCACAAAATGAAATGGTATGCTTTCCGCACTACATCCAAGTAGTTATCACACACTATACAAACACAATTACAACTAGAAGGTCAAAACCCATATGACTCACATGTTCCTTATGGAACTCGCAAGATTTAACATGAAAATGAGTGCCCAGAAAAAACAAAATGAAACAGTAGCAGTCAAATGCAAAGTAATACCAAATTCGATTTTTCTATGTTTTTCACCTTGAGATGACCTTGACCTCCGGCTCAAAATACACTCGTGTAATATCAAATAAACTACAGCAAAAGTTGTATGATGCCCCCAAAAAACTGATTTTGGAATGACCTTGACCTTCACATGATCTTTCCATCTCATATATGATCAAATAACCCAATGTTGTTGCATACCATGGGTTATATAGTATACTGACGTTGGACAGCTCCAGTGACCTATGGGTGCATGGATGATAAATGACAAAATGTAAAGCCAAAATGGCATGAATATAACCTTACTCCCCAGGTTTTTGACTTAAAAAAAAAAAAGCTAGGGAATGGAATTTTTTTTTTACTATTCACGCAACCAAGGCCGCGTGCCACGACAGCATTCCCATTAAATCCTTATAAAATGTTGGCCTCGCCGGGTCCAGACATGGTGAGAGACCAGACCTGGTCTGGGTTTTTATACCTTTTATAGGGTCACGTGACCCTTTTTCAATTTGTCCTGAACATTTTATCATAGGACATAAAGCTTCGCTTTGTCGTCCAGGGACCTTGACCTTGGAGTGAGGTTAACTAAATTTGCATAGGATATGTGTCTCATTGATATCTATCATGCATCAAAGAATCACAAGTTCAATATTAATAACTGTTTTTGAAAAGTGAAATTTTGTGAAAAATGATTTTTTTTTTCAAACATTTGTTGACCCTGTGACCTTGACCTCAAAGTGAAGTCATTGATTCACGTGATCATTTATGAGGTCTCATGGATATACACCAAGTTTGGTTGTGATAGTTGAAATAGGTTCTGAGATGGACGGCAAACAGACAGACGAACGGAGGGAAATTTTTTTTTTTAACATGTTATATTTGGACTATTTAGGAGTGGTCTCATGCGGATTTGCAATAACCTGGAATTTGTTTTTAGAGTGTGAGTACATAGACTCATATTGCTATGGATGTGAGTAAAAAAAATACCCATACCTCCTTGGGTGTCTATAGAAAGTAAGAAAACAAACACAAAAACATAACATAATAAATTTCTTGCCCTGTACATACTGAACAATAACCTAAACAGATACAACAGGCAATAGGCACAACGAATAATGTATACTACGTAAGTGTTGCATCACCAGCCCAGTTACACAATACTTTGTTTTGGAATGATCATGATCCTATTCTAAAGAAATCATTCATCCATACAGCTATTAGTCAAAGAATACACTTTCTTTTACACTGTTACACATGTTTTAAATGAAATCTTTTCTAATTTCTTTTGTTAAGCCAAGGGCATGTTTAGATTTATCAAATTATTTTGTGCAGACACATTTACTATATCTTCAAGTGTGTGAAATAAAACATAAACAAAAGTACAACCCCATAACTAACAACAAAAACTCAAACTCCGACCTATTGAAAAGAGTGTAAATAGTAGTGCAGTAAAAGTTGGCAGAAATCTGCAATCATTGTGAATAACTTCTTCATTTACAGGCCACCCCAAAAAAAAAGTGATATACATCTTGAAGTAATTACGGTCAACAAATAATAAACTGTAAAAAAAAAAAGAAAAAAAAAAGAAGAAATTAATAATGTAAATAAATAAAATTTAATAGTTCCTCTGCATCAAATAAGCAACAAAAACATACAATAAAACCCACTAGTTAAAATATAACAGAAACATGTCTTTTCATAACAAATAAACCTCTGAAACAACAAATTCAAAATAAATAGATTTTCATTAAAACAACAATACCAAAAACAAACTAACATTGAAAAGAAACAAAAGAGTATTGCAATAAAACAAAAACAAAAAACACACAAATAAAGCCTGAAACTTTGAGTAAATCAATCTTTTTTCAAAGTGAATTAATTGTCAACACCAAAACCCAACACTGATGACGAACTCCCTTGGGGTCTCCTCACCACATTCTGACAAGAAAAAGAAAAAGGTGATGTGACGAGAAAATCGGTAGAGATGGATGTAAATGGTACATTACCTTCCCAGAAACATTGCTCTAGACAAAATACAGTAAGACTGAACATCTTATGCTGTTTAGTAGACTGTTGTTTTCACACTGTGAGTACTTATAACATTACATTCCCCTTTCCTCTCCCCCCACTGCCATGCCCCAACCCCAATAAAATCAAAATAATAATGCAGTGTTGTTTTTAAAAAAAAAAAAAAAAGAATCTAGAGAATCTCACCCAGCATTTTGACTATAGATGAGTTACGAGTGGTTAGGGAATGGTCCTGTTGAACTCTGCTGCCCGTCTTATCTTTAAAGTAAATCATCGCCAACCCTCCACACCTCTCCTTGTTAAGCTACACTGGCTTCCTGTCACGGAACGTGTTAAGTATAAAACTGCCTGTATCTGCTACAATATTGTCATCGGTTCTGCTCCTTCTTATCTATCTGACCTTGTCTCCCTTTACACTCCAACTCGTTCCCTTCGCTCATCCACTGACTGTCGTCTTCTCCGTCAGGGCCGTTCCAAAAGAAAATCTCATGGTTTCCGCTCTTTTGCTGTCCACGGCCCTCACCTATGGAATTCTCTCCCCTTTCATGTTAGACATTCTACCTCCTGTGAATCGTTCAAATCCAACCTTAAAACGTATCTTTTCTCAAAAGTCTTTCAGCAGTATCTGTAGTTGTAAAAGGGGTTTGGAGGGGGGGGGTGGGGGGTTAAGAAGTAATTTAGTATGTTTTTGTCATATTGATTTACACAGCAGTAGTATGTACGCGTGAAAGAGTAACTTGTCTTATAATTAAAGTATATGTATAGTGTGTAGGCCTATATGTGATTGCTTAAGAAAGTGTGCGTGTATAGCGCTTAGATCCTTAGGGTAGGCGCTTTATAAATGCTAGTTATTATTATTATTATTATTATTATTGTCTGGGGAGAATGGAGTAATCAAATAATTTTTTATTTAAGTTCATTTAACAAAAATGACCAATTGTATCAAGGCAGATAACTTAGCAAAAGTGACCAATTTTGACAGTATCACATTTGCATAATTTTGTTTTCAACCGGCACCCCCAGGAAAGTTTTACAATGTCAGCATGACAGATGCACAGAAACGGTCAAGATCACACTCAAGAATGAAAACAACAGCACTTGCACACATCAATGCTCACATGCACACAAACCCTCATCACATACACACACAGGCATACACACACACAAATAATTATATGTTAAACACATTTGGTGACACACTTCACTTCATAATGGCAACTTCTGTCAGTGCTGTTAGTTACGAAGCATGGACAAGAAAACAAAATATTATAAACCAAAAACATGCAAGGAAAGCAAATACTCTTTTGATTCTGTCTAGGATATTTTTTCCATTCAAAAATACATATATTGTGTATATATTTCAAAACATTTGAAACTGAAATGGGAAAGAATAGGCTATAGGAGAATTCACTTACTTTATTTCATACTTATAGTTCATCTGTTACAAATCTTGATGTAGAAAAAAGTAATATCAACATATAAAACAGACCGAAGGACGTTTTGTGTATTTTTGTCTAGATTTCCGTCTTTCTTCATCTTTCAACAACTACTTTTCGTACATGTTTTCCCTTCAAAGTCACAAAAAGTCAAATGACAGTCACAATAGTTAAACCACTACAGGCATGTTAAGTGAACAATTTTGACTTCAATTTTTCAGCATCAAACAACATTATATATTAGCAGGCATGAAATTACAACCATACAACTTAACTCCACCCTGATACCTCTCTAGCTGGCTCTGTCCCAAAAAACCCTTTCCCTGCCCCATCAAAAAAAATAAATAAAAATAAATAAATAAATAAATAAATAGCACTCAAATTTATCACACACAAAAAGTACTAGTGTGTTAAGACTAAAACGCTTCTGTGTAAGGGTTTGCACAGTTGGGTATGGCGCCAAAATTACTGAGATACATGCAGGGGAACACAAACACGCCATCCATACCAACCTCAGGTAGGTCATGGCTTTGCATAACACTATTGGATCTCTGCAAGGAGCATGCATGCCATGCAAGTTCAATAACGTAACAATGCAAAAGCAAAACAAGTGATAAAGTAGCAGCAGTGTGATATATTTGGTGAAAACAGCACTGACGCAAATATCCAAATAAACAGAATGCTGATGTGACATGCTGTATGATGATTTGTATCACCAACCAATAAGGGGTGCTGAAAGCACTGTACCATACATTCCTCAAAGGAAAGCGAAATGTTATGTGGTCCGCCTAAAGCTTACAGTCAACTACCCCAATAGCGATCATTTTTGATCAACCATCCTACTGACTTTTTCATAGCTGCTGAAACTTTTGTCACTGTCATCCCTATATGTCACTGATAGCAGACAAATGTTCACCCATTCCACTCATTTTGTGTCAAAAATGTTACAGGCTGGTAAAATTCTGACAAACTTAGTCCCTTTGACTCCGGTGAGCAAATTAAAACTTATGCTTTCAGCACCCCCAGCCAATACAAACAAATCGATGGGGTGTGCTTATACAAAATTCAGTGAAGGAAAATGCATAAATGATAATGGAACCTTCCAACAAATGCTCTGCTTCATGCTACTGCAAGTGCTTCATGTTCTAATCTTAGACCAGTTATAAACATGAAGCCCACGTGGAGACATTCAAAGGCACAGGGAAGGGGGCAAACACTTCAATACAAACAAGGACTACTTCCAAAATTGAAATCATTGAAGCTCAGATAGATGATTTGAAACAAAGAGGAAGAAACCTTAACGACATTGCTTACTTCTCACAGAAGATGCTGCATGTGTTATAAATTATTAATAGCTGAACAGTTCAACTTTTAGCATTGCATCAGCTCCATTCTCCATTGTGAGTAATACCGATTTGTTAACTTGACTTCCTTTACTTGTGTGCTCAGCATGCCACATACCAAATAACTTCCAAATAAGATCCAAAGTTTTGAATAGATTGAGCAGAAAAGGTAAACATACATCTATATAGCTATGTCTATATTAAAAACAAATATCTACAGAGTCAGTACAGCAGAACATCAGCACAAATCATTACCCCTTTTTTGGCATCCTTTTTATCTCCCTCCGGTTTCTCCTTGCCGCCTTTCTTGGGAGCAGGGGATGTGCTGTTGCGGTTCAACTGGTTCAGAGCCAGTCGAGCTGCTTCATCGGAGATCCCAGCCCTGCGTTTGGTCTAGAACAATTGTGCAACTTGTTATTAACTTCCAGTATCTTACACAATAATAAAGAAAAAATGGAAAATAATAATTTATACTGCAACTTGACAAGAACATTAACATGAAACAAATCAATACATTAATAAAATCAACATCAACAATAAATCTCCTTCATTACCAGGGTAATCACCTTCAAACTCCTAAGAATACTACGCAAAAAAAAAAAAACCCAAACAAACAAGAGAAAAGGAACTCACCTTCTCATGCAGAAGATGATCAGTATAGGGCAGCACTTTGAAGGCACCACGGATCCTTTTCACTGGAGAAACCAAAGCTTACACTTCACAATTTTTGCAAAGTACATATTTCATAGAAGACTTCTACAAAGCCCCACACATGTCTGGCATATTTCTGCCATAAGCTGAGTTTTAAAAACAGCAACAACAACAAACAACTGTAGAAGCATGTGGGTGAAGCACACCAACCAAAGCAGTCTATCAAATCAAGTAAAGTTGTAAAAAGCACACACAACCAGGCAGCCCTGAAAATGACAAAAAGGTCCCACTAGCCTTTGGCTAGTAACTTTAAAATTTTACTAGCCAAACTAAAAATTTTACTAGCCAAACTAAAAAAAAGTTCATTTTAGCGCACTTGCATTTGGCGACTACAGTTTTTTTTTTAGTCGCCAATTCTTTTTTTCACTAGCCATGGCGACTAAATTAGTCCCCATTTTCAGGCCTGCCAGGTCTCCTTCAAAAAACATTAACTGAAACAAAAACGGAATCTATATATGTCATTGATGACCCTGAAGCACATTGAATTAATAATCTCCCACTTAACTGTTCTGTTAGTGCACTATAATTACTTTACTGTTCCTTGCAAGCCATGTGTTAAAACTAGAGCGACATACCTCCAGGGTAAAGCAGAGGAGCCAAGTTCAGGAATGCCACTCCGTGAAAACTGATTGTTCCTTCATCATCCTACACAAGTACGCACAAAGTAAAATAAAATAAAATAAATAAATAGTGCAACAAGAAAAAAAAAAGTGTTAAAGGATTTCAGTTAACAGATTAAAACATATGAATACCTTTGTAGTCAGCCATCATGCAAACATCACACAGAGCCATGTATATTTTAATAGTTTGTGCTAATCTACATCATAATATAACACTAATATTTATATTTTTAAAATCTGGTTCTTTAGTTTTAATTTTTAATAATAAAAAAACAAACTGTCATTCATTTCTTTTTTTAACAAAGAATGTGGTATGAGTCAAGGTCAACAATTTAATTAAGGTAGTCAACAATTTAGAGTCTTATTATTACACAATAATACAACAAATAATAATATCCAATACAATATAGGATAAGGAAACACATGAAAAATGGCAAGTTTCAATTATTTTAGCTTGTTTTCATCTTGTCTTTTCTTACAAAGTACACCAATTCAATACGCAGTTAAAACACAAGAAATGTGGGTTTTTTTCTCACAATGACAGAGAAACCACAAAGTTATTTGCCCCTGAAATGTCAATTATGTCAGCTGTCTAAGGGATGAGTAAATCATCACACAAACAAGCACAGAGCTAGAGAAAAGAAAAAAAAAAGAATATAAGAGATAAACGTGTGGAGGAGAAAAACAGAAAAAAAGGCTCATGAATTAAGATGGTTGTAAAGCTAAGCCTAAAGAAATGTTGGGGCTAGGGGAAAAGCCATTCATGTTTAACAGAAAACAAAGTAGGCATGCAGATGCATAATAAAACGATTTAGTGGTGTCAACAATTCATTCAGCCAACTGATTATACAGGCAATAGAAAATCCCAGTATATGTTGGGCATGTTGAAAAACATAAAACAAGGACAATAGAATTCTTTTCTTCATATAAAATAATTCTATCTATCTATCTATCTATCTATCTATCTATCTATCTATCTATCTATCTATCTATCTATCTATCTATCTATCTATCTATCTATCTATCTATCTATCTATCTATCTATCTATCTTATATAATCTAATCTAATCTTATCTTTATCCTTATCTTAATCTAATCTCTCTCTCTCTCTCTCTCTCTCTCTCTCTCTCTCTCTCTCTCTCTCTCTCTCTCTCTCTCTCTCTCTCTCTCTCTCTCTCTCTCTCTCTCTCTCTCTCTCTCTCTCTCTCTCTCTCTATTTCCGGCATCTGTGGCTCCTGCAGACAAAATCCAAGTACCCACTTGTGATCCCTCACCAAACCCCATTCTTGCCGAACAAATGAATTACATTTTCTTTTGAGCCTTACAAAACATTTCTCTACACTCTGTCAATATTTATTTCATTCGCTGCAATATTCTGCACTCCTCATTCACTGCAATTCTGCACTCTTTATCTGGAACCTCATATATTTTTCATTTTTATGTATGCATGGACGGAAACCTATAAAATAATGATTCCCAAAAATATTCTCTCTTAAGATATCTGTTTAAAAAAATCTTTAGAAATGAATTTGAAAACTTGCTTTATATTAATTAAATATTCTAGTCTAATTTTTGCAACTTGGCAGGAATTAAAATTATTTTTAAAGAAGCTATTGTCTCATTGTCACAGGCAGAAGAATTGTCTTTATAAATATGCTTTCAATAAGAGAAACACTCTCATTATCATTGGTATCATTCACTAAAGAACTGTCTCCATAAATATTCATTCAATGAGAGAAAACGCTCTACATTATTATTGACATCATTCACTAATGAAATGTCTCCATAAATATGCATTCAATAAGAGAAAACGCTCTACATTATTATTGACATCATTCACTAATGAAATGTCTCCATAAATATGCATTCAATAAGAGAAAACGCTCTACATTATTATTGACATCATTCACTAATGAAATGTCTCCATAAATATGCATTCAATAAGAGAAACAAACTCGTTATCATTGAAATCATTCACTGAAGAATCATCTACGTAAATAGGCATTCAATGAAAAAAACAATCTGCTATCATTGGCACCTTTCACTGAAGAACTTTCTCAGTAAATATGCATTCAAGATAAAAACAGCAAACAATATCTATAGAGAAGCTGACAAGCAATATGCATAATTCTTACAAGGCAATACAACTGGTAAATCTTTCAGCAATGAGGAACAGAAATTGTCTGGAATGCTGCAACTGTTTCAGGCTTCTATGCATCTGACAAAGAAAGAAAGAAAGCTGAATCAAGAATGAAACAGGCATCCAATGTGCAAGCCCCAATCTCTGCAAAATTACATGACACCTGGAATCTTACTGAAGCTGATGGTATAACCTGAAAGAAATTGAGCGAATAATGTTTGGTATGCTAAGCTAATACATACAATAGTTGAATAATAATAAATGAAACAAATATAAGGTTAAAAAAAAAGGTTATTGAGCTTTTAATTGGACTGTTAGTGAGCACTTGTACATTCCTTACTTTGAATGCTGTGTAGCTGCGTACAGCTCAAATACCAAAAGTCTAACATTACATTACATTACATGATTATTGCTTTAGGTCCAGCGGACTCTTCCAAGCCAAATCAGGACCTGACAACGCCTGATCTGCATAAAAGATCTGCTGAAACAACCCTAGTGGTAAAATTGAAAGCTCTCCACCAGCCAGTCACTTTACAATAAAGACATCCCGCTGAGGCTATACTCTAATTTATCGAACCCCAGTTTACAAAAACAAAATAGAATACAAACATCATTATAAATTATCAACAAAACACATACATATAAAATGCCTACATTGCTAAATAATAACATCATAGGAAGCCCTAGTGACCACCTGGCAGAAAGCCTCTAATATTCCCAAGCTGATCCAACAGACCTCATACACAAATAAGGAGTCTTGTCCCAGAAGAGTTTTCAAGAAAAAAAGGTAGGTGATTGATCTAGCGAAGAAGAAGATAGTATAGCAGATTGATAGAACAGAGCAGGAATGAGAAAGAGCAAATGAGAAAGACAGCGACAGTGGGAATTTAAAGCACTAAATTTCCAGAAAGTGGGGATACTATTTATACTGAAACCCCTCGGCACCCCAACGGAGGTAAAAGTCTAACAACTGGATGATACAGTGATTGATGAGCGTGGAGTAAAGGGGTGAGAGGTTCAAGGGAAGGAGAAGGTAGAGTGAGGGTATGGGGGGATCTCTGCCTGAAAGTGCCCATTGACACATCCATCACTGTCAGGACTCTGTTTCCAAATAAATAGTACGCAAATAAGTAAAAAGTGAGACAGAGGTAAGCTACATAAAGCATACACAGCCAAACGCAAAAAACATGCAGCAATGTGGGGATTAAAAAATATACACACCCGCTGGTGACACAAGACAAAAAATACAATGTATACTTAATAAATATTAGTACAATACCATCAGTACAACATGGCATGGCGATGTGGTTTGTAAAGATCTACACATACTATCAGTAATGTTACAATATTATGTAAGGTAAGACAACTTTCACATTTACACTGATTATAGTGCTAACAACAGTACATGCGCACTGGAAATATTTAACTTTTACAGACCTTAAATATAGGACTACACAACAAATGGGGGATTAACAATGATCTTTACACACAGGTCTGATTTCAAAGTGTCATGAAATACTATTATCAGCACAATGATACAGGCTTGTGCTGAGTAATAGGTTAAAGCAAAATAGTGCAATTCTTTGGGGAAAATACGGGCAGCTGAAAGTAAAATGTCATTTAAAAAATCAAATACATTTGATTTAACTAACATAAAAAAAAATAATATGACAATTTTTTGTGCATTTATTCAATATTTTACTTTAGCAACCCTTAACCCCAGATTACACACATAATGCATTTTGCTTCAAATCTACAAACTGCAAGCTACCTGAATGAACACAAAGATGAAGGCAAAAATTTTTCCAGAATGCCTTTTTTATAGATCCTGCATTATTTTTTTTCCATTTCCAAGATATCTTGCCATTATAGTTGAACTCATTCTATACTGGCGCAGTTGCATCCCATTTTATCATTCTATACTGGCCAATTTGTATATGAGCTACCCCAAAAAACATTTTTTTAAGCAAGAACTGTAGTACAGACTTTAAAGTTAAGTCCATACAGAAATTAGAATGGACTAACCAATAGCCAAATTTGATAGAATTATCTTTGCTATTTACTGATTTATTGTGAAAATAAATACTCCTCCTTACCCAACCCTCCTTATCAAATTTGCACATCCTAGTCCCACAGAAAAAGCTACAAATAGGGTAAGGGAGGCAACAATTAATTCAATAATAGACCTTTCCCCGATTGTTGTGGAAAACAGCGTCACCTCCCTCTAATTGTAGCATGTATCTACAGCACTGAAATGGCATATCATTTTCAGAACTTTCTTCTTCACCACTTTGTCCACTAGTAACACTTACAGCATCCCCTTCCATGTTAGAAACCCACTCTCTTTGAAACAACAGTAGCCAATGGCAGACGTTTGTTGCAAGCATTTCACTACAATTAAATATAAGAGGTTTTTCCACCTTAGTTTCGTATACTATGCTGAATCTACACACTGTGACTTCCGAAAGTAGATAAATGCATATGCGAATGTCAGTATGAAAGCATTGTGGACTGACACTGCGCTATAGCATAGCATAGCAAAGTATAGAGAAGAGTTAAGGGTAATATTATCATATTTCACCCCAGAATATCATGTATAAGCCTACATGGTTTGATCATAAAAATATGTAATTACATTCTTCGCAAAAACAACTATTTTCTTAAACAATAAAGACTGCTTATCTCCACATATTGACGCGATTTCAAGCAAAACGCAGTACACGAGTTTTTAACCTACACACCAATTCCATCTGTAGTATATAAGTTGTTTACATGTTCTCCCAAGCAAAATTCTCTGATATACATACTAGTACAATCACACTAGGCACAACTAAGCAGATTAAATCCTAAAAATCTCTACCAATACTGTAATACCTTGCTGTAAGCACAAACTATGCCTACTGCCAACTGGCAAGCAAAACCCATATTGCTGAAAATGTTATCACACTCCTGCGCTACCAATTCCATTGCCAGAGTACATAAAGATTAGTCACTGAGCAATAAACAGAATAGTTTGTAACAAATCGAATCTAACAAAACTTAATGGCTGTTGAGAAGTGCATTTGTCTTACTTTCTTGCCTTTGAATCCAGCTGGTTGTGGCAGTCGAAAAATCTCTGTAGGCCAGTATCGGCATTTTGCAATGGCATCTTGAAAGCTGTAAGAAATAAATGTGATACAAAGCATTACAGGGTACAGTCAAAATAGATATACAAACTGATCCACCAATTAATATCTGAGCAAGATTCCAGATTCTACTCCAAATGGGCCCTTTCACTACAGCATGGCCGGGATCATGCGGTAAATACTTCAACAGTGTCATTAATCCATCTCAGCAAAACCAGCTCTTCAGTTCCATCATCTAACTGGAACCTCTTCTGTATGGTCATCTACATAACAAATAAACCTGTCAACAACTGTGTAAAAAGGGATAATAATAGGCGCCGTTCAAAGCATGCAGAGGATAATGCATAATGCCTCCGTCAATACTCTTCCTTCGTTGGGGTGCCGGGGGTTTCAGTATAAATAGTATCCCCACTTTCTGGAAATTTAGTGCTTTAAATTCCCACTGTCGCTGTCTTTCTCATTTGCTCTTTCTCATTCCTGCTTTGTTCTATCAATCTGCTATACTATCTTCTTCTTTGCTAGACCAGTCACCAACCTTTTTTCTTGAAAACTCTTCCGGGACAAGACTCCGTATTTGTGTATGAGGTCTGTTGGATCAGCTTGAGAATATTGGACGCTTTCTGCCAGGTGGTCACTATGACTTCCTTTGATGTTATTATTTAGCAATGTAGGCATTTTATATGTATAAATGTGTTATATGTATAAATTAGAGTACAGCCTCAGCGTCCCCTGCGTGGGATGTCTTTATTGTAAAGTGACTGGCTGGTGGAGAGCTTTTAGTTTTACCATTAGGGTTGTTTCAGCAGATCTTTTATGCGGATTAGGGGTTGTCCGGTCCTGATTTGGCTCGGAAGAGTCCGCTGGACCTAAAACAATAATCATATAATGTAATGTAATGTAATGTCAATATTCTAGTCCTGAATTCTATTGCTTCATACCCTTTGACAGCAGCGGCCTCAAGGTAGCATCGCCGCTCAGTGTTCCAAGTGACTCTCAGTTTTTCCATCTCTGCCACATGGCGGTGCTCCCGGTCTTCCTTGCCCCGGAAGTCCCCATCCTCATCCTCCACTGGCTCCGAGCTGATGAAACTGGAATGTAAAAAATTTAAATATCATCATATACTGTGCAACAAGTAGAGAATGTAATTGGTCATACATTCAAAATATTATTATTCATCCTATTCACTACTAAGCTTTTAAACAAATTTATCCTGAGGAAAAAGCACTATCTAAATACCCGTAACGTTATCAAAAACCACCAACAAATAAGTACTGCAACTAAAAAGTGTACATGGAATGCTCATAGGCAGACATTTGTTAACTCATTGGAGGCAGAACTTTTTTGCCATGTTTATTCCATCAAAATACAATATTTTTTTGGCATATTTTTGAAAATCCAACCACCTAATATATAAAAGATAATATAGAAAAACTATTAATTTGTGTAAAGATCATGGCATGTTTTTTTTTTCAAGAAATAAACAATAGAAAAATCCACTTATTCACCTTTTGTAAGAAAATAGCACTGAAGTATCCACACTGTATGCGAAAATCCACTAAGTTTTTAATATCCAGATTATATAGTACATTCACCACAAAACATGTCAGTTTTGCACTAATAATAAAAAATACATTCAGAATATGTCTGTCATATTAGAATTGGCTGCCATTTTGGAATAGAGCTAAAACACGTGCGTCACATTTAACAATGAAAATTACTCTCACAGCAAAAATACTGTTTTACAGTTAAATACTTGCTTTTTTTAGTTAAAGGGAGGTAACAATCAATTAGGAATTATTAGTCTTGCTCCCAATTGTACTCTCCCTTTAGTAGTTTGGTTGCCTATAACGGATACTACTTATCTTCCTAAGACATGCTGCGTTGGCAACCATACAAACGAATCGCGCATCCTACAACGCACGCATCACCGGCAATGAGTTAAAAGATGGTGACAGGAATTCAAACTACAAGACATGTTAATGCTAGATGTGGTTCAAGAGGCAAACCTGTCTGGAATGTAGATAGAGTTACCAACAGATGCTCCAGGCACTGCCCACTTCTTCTGCTTGTTGGGCAGTTCTTTGTCAGCGCCAGGCTTCAACTGTCCACCAGGAAATACTACTAGCATCTCCTTCTGTGGAACCAACCGACAATGGTACAATTAAACCGTAACATTATAGCAATGCACAGACAAAAGGGTACAATGAAACTGAATTTTGTGAAAATTTTCAATTTTTTTACCAACATTTGTTGACCCTGTGATCTTGACCTTGAGGTGAAGTCGTTCATTCACAGATCATTTATGAGGTCTCATGGGTATACATCATCTTACTAAGTTTGGTTTTTATAGTTGAAATAGGTTCTGCAAGTTCTGCACAGATGACGGACCCCCCCAAAAAATTTGTTTGTCATTTTTGGACTATTTAGAACTTATCTTACAAATATTTGCAAAAATCTGAAAATTTTTTGTGTTTTTGTGTTGTTGTTGTTGTTGTTTTTTTTTGGGGGGGGGACGAGATGGAGGGTGGGGGAAGGGAGGGAGAGTGGTGAGTACATGGACTTACATTACTATGCATGTTAGTCAAAAATTAATTTAAATGAGTTTTTTTATTTTAATTAATGTATTTATTTAATTCATTTATGTACAAAATCTGCAATCAATAAAGCTTACTATTGTTGCTGCATACAAAATTGCCAGAGTAATTTTATTTAAAAATGAGAAACAAATTCCCTTTACTGTGGGACTAGTTCATTTATCTCTCATGACCAAAACAATTTTCATGCCCACAAATAATACACAACACCTGAATATAACTGCCAAACCACACTCAAATATTAATAATTATATGAGGCACAGTCACTAAAACAAGTTCATAATAACTCTTAAACTCAGGCAATAAAATGAACACTAATCCCTACTACAATCCTGAGAACCAAGAGCATTGGAGAGAAAGCTAGAGTGCTGAAAAGCAGTCACCATTAAAACTACAGAAGCACCACACATATAGCATCAAATACAAAGATCTCAGTATCATTGCAATGCTACCATTGAAACATCATCTCATTTCGCAATTTCAGTTAGATTACACATAAAAAGGAAACGGCATGCGCACATTGATACAACCAGAATTTCAGTGTATAGTTCTCAAACAATCGTCGAAAGAAAAAATAAAGGTCAATGTACAATGAAATTTTAGAAAATTATACCATGGATATTTTGGATATTCCACAGTAAAAGTTCCTTCAATAGTTCTTGCAAGATAAGCAAAGGATGTGCTGTTGTCATAGAATGTTTTAATATTTCAAAGCAGTCAAAGATAAGCTTTTAAGCATACGAGTACAAAAATACATAATGCACCCCAAATAATACAGCACACAAGCATTCATCAAGACTAAAGTACAAACCAAACCACTCAATCAAGATATTTAAAATGAAACTTGTACATGATGCACATTAACATTTGCAGTACATTAGGGTCATCTGATTCCAAGTCAATTATGTTAAAATCTAAAAACATTTTCAACTTAGCTGTGGCTGCTTTGAAACTCCATGCGCCCACCCACCCTCACTCCCCACCACCACCACCCACCATAAAAGAGAGGTTTGAAACATTACAAACTTACAGAGCAATTAAATTGTTACATCTGCAAGTGACTTATGACAAAGGTTTATAAAAGTATCTGTGAAGCTCAAATGATGCCCTAATCTATGTATCATCCCCCCAAGATTGCACACCAGGTGCAAATGAAAGCATATAAAACATAATTATTCATCCGACCTCAGGCTTGGAAGGTATATTTTTCAGTACCTACATCTGCATACTTCAATTTCAAAGCAGATACAAAATGCACGATGTCAGACCGCACACCCAGGCTGCAGTGCAGCTGATCACTGTTGACAAATAGTACTGTACTACAGGGTACAATTAGATATTGCTGAGCACCATTAAGAAAATGGCATTCAGAACTCGGCAGGTTAATTGGGCTACAGGAGGTAGGAAGAGTGTATGCCATGTGGTTTTTTGGGGGGGAAAAAAGATGTGCAGTGTCTTACTAAAGAGTTGTATTCAATATAAAATGCAAATCAGAAGTCAGCCAACATACTTGAGATATATAGTATATATAAACTTAGACCAATAAGAGGGGGAGTAAACTGGAGGGTTTGGGTACACAATTCTTCAATAGGTAAACTCTGAAAATACTAAACCACAACTGGTTTCAGCCATTTGCACACTTGTTGGTAGAACAGTACTCAGCTGCATATATTACTACACAAAAAATTTAACAAGAAATAAAGCAAGAGGCTACTATCAATCCAGCATGTAACAGCACTCTGTAAATATGTATTCATGAACTGTACTGAGATATACATGGAATAATGATATAAAGCCACTACAACCATCAACCCAACACTTGCCCAAGATTCACTGCTCTCCTGAAAGCAATAAGTTTGACAAACATCACCACTGCAAATTTGGAACCCTATCCTATCCTATCCCATAACTCAAATGTCGTTGGGGCACCACAGATGATTGTTTAACCAGCGTACTCCATCTTTCTCTGTCCTCAGCAACCCTCAGGGCTTCGCTCAGTATCAAGCCAATCCATTCTTGAATGTTGTCCTTCCACCTCTTTTTCTGTCTCCCTCTTCTTCTGCCTCTTTGCACTGTGCCTTGCAGGATGGTCTTTCCAAGGTCTGATGCTTTGGTGACGTGGCCATATCATCGGAGTTTTCATTTCTTCACCACTGTGAGCATTTCATCAGTTGTCCAATAGCTTGTGTGATGGTCTGTGGGATATTTTTGTTGTAGATCTGCTTTGAGGGTCCATGTTTCGCAAGCGTATAGGAAGATGGAGATGACAAGGGAGAGCAGCAGCCTTACCTTGGAATGTAGACTGATGGTCTTGTCTTTCGAAATGAGCTTCAACCTTGTCAGGACCGCAGTTGTTTGTGCGATCCTGGAGAGGACTTCCTGTCGGGACCCGTTGTCTGATACAATGGCTCCTAAATATTTGAAGCTATGCACTGTGTTGAGAGATTGGCCTTGGACTTTGATGTCCATGTTGATGCCATTGGTGTAGTTGGTCATCATTTTGGTCTTCTCTGCACTTATTTCCATTCCATAGGCTCTGGAAGTGGTGTCAAGCCCTCTGTACCAGCTGTTCAAGTTCTTGTTCCTCTCCAGCCAATCCATCAGTGTCATCCGCAAAATGGAGGTTGGAGATTGTTCTACCGCTTATGCTGACTATGCCTTCATGATCTGCAAGGATATCTGGCATGATGCGCTTTAGGAAGATGCTGAAGAGTGCTGGAGAGAGTATAGGCATCCTTGACGCACACCGATTGTTGTTCTGAACCAGTTCCTGATGGTCTGTTGTGGATCATGGGGGACTGCACTGGTAGCCTTGTCATACAGACTTTTGTTGATTTCAATAATTTCAGGGCTGATGTTGTACACTCTCATGGTTGCCCACAGAGCTGCATGCCAGACTCGGTCAAATGCTTTTTTGAAGTCTACAAATGCATGATATAGATGTTGTTGGTGCTGTAGGTATTTCTCGTAGATTATTCTGAAGTTGAAAATCTGTTCAGTGGTACTTTGCCCTGCCCTGAATCCTGCTTGTTCCTTAGCTATGATTTGTTCAGTTTGGGGTTTCAACCTGTTATTTTTAAGACGATGTTGCTGGGATGGCTGATATTTGGAACCCTCCAAAGATTTATAATTACATGGACCACAACAAATGATTTTCAAAGTAGTTGTTTTACAAAAACACTATAAAGAATAATTCCTCAGGCTATTTGAGTTAGATCTTATATCTGCCAGTACCTTGAGTAGCTCTTGAGCTGGAAAAGCACTACATAAGAACGATTAAATAAATAAACAAATAATTAAACCTAACAAACGTTTTTACTATGTTCTGCCATCTACCTATATTTATAGTAGATCATCAAGAAGCAAATGAATGTTACAATAAGCAACAAATACGTAACACTATATGGGTAGTTGGCATGATTGAATTAAATCCTGCTTTCAAAAATGTCTAAATTTTGCTTGGCAGTGTAAATATAGCATGGTGGTCACGTTAGTTAACGCAACCTAGATTACCTAAGGTATAGTCCATTAAGCAGTGTTCAAATCTGCATTATTTAAGTTATTAAATTATTACAGATTACATTAAAAAAAATACAACTGCAATAAAACATGCCCACAAAAAACTGCCAATGTTCCAAATTAGTCATGCTGAATGCAGAAATATAAATAAAGTTAAACACATACATTATAAAAAGTACAAATCATAGCTGAAGAACAAGCAGGATTCAGGGCAAAGCGAAGTACCACTGAACAGATTTTCAACATCAGAATAATCTGCAAGAAATACCTACAGCACCAACAACATCTATATCATGTGTTTGTAGACTTCAAGAAAGCTTTTGACCGAGTCAGGCATGCAGCTCTGTGGGCAACTATGAGCGTGTACAACATCAGCCCTAAAATTATGGCATGGCACGGTGCAAAGAGGAAGAAGAAGAGGGGGACATAAAAAGTGGTGGGAGGACAACATTCTAGAATGGACTAGCTTGAAAGTAAGCAAAGCCATGAAGGTTGCTAAGGACAGAGAAAGATGGAGTATGTTGGTTAAACGATCATCTGTGGTGCCCCAACGACCTTTGCGTTACGGGATAGGATAGGATAATGAACTAAGTTACAGTTGCAGAATGTTGTTCAAAAAGGTATATTTTCTTTTATGGGGGTACATCATTACATTCAAGCTAACAATTTACAGATTAATTTCTTGGGTGAAAAAGGATAGCCATTTATAGCATTAAAAAATTGTGTTTCTTCAAAGTCATATAATTGAATAGTTCTTACACAGCACTTTACCAGCTAAAGTACTGCCCAAGGCTTTGGCAATACCATAACAAAATACCTAATCTCCTGTCCATCAGAAGAAAACAGTAAAGTCATAGTAAATACAGTCATCAATACTGACAAAAGCAAGTCAGCTTTATGCCTGAAACACCAAGTTAGCAACAACAAAATGTTATGATGCAAAACCCAGGTAGTTAACAAAATTTGGGCACTGTAACAACACAAATTTTGGAGAATGATAAAAACTAGTATGCAGCGCACATGAGCACTTGATCTGAGACAATTCAGCAAATCAACGTTTCAAGCATTTCATGGAGTGGGAAAAAAAATCATTCTATGATATTAGCTGAAAAATAAATCAACAAGGTTATCATCTACCACTAACAAAACCCACAAATTCATCAACAACAAAAAACATTTTCGCTATTAAAGAAAACACATTCTAAATTTGATGTGGCACAACAAAAATGTCAAGCAGACTTATCAGCACAACATCTAAGAAATGACAAGAATCAAACAAGAGAAATGACACTCTGACTTACCTCGTTACCGCAGGGTACCGGCAGCGCAAGGCTGTAGAAGAATTGTAAACCTTGCAGCTGCCACGTTTCAGGGGGAGAGAACATTGACTCTACTGTAATGGTCATTAAATTTCCCTCCCTCAGCTGGTTTTCATCCAACAAGGGCTCATTTACTGTCAGACAGATGTCCATGTCCGGCTAGAACAAACCATCCCAATTAGTAAATTCTACAAAAAGAATGAAAACCACTGGAATCTCATCCAACTGTTTTGGTGGTTTTTTTCAAGAACTGATGTTGGGTACTCATTTTAGTGAAACAGGAAGTAGCAACACTGTTAGGGGAAAAAACTTCCTAGAGTTAGTGTTATAATGGTGAATAAAAATTTTCCCCTCTGCATAACATGTTCTGTAACAGTGTGGGGAAGAAAAAAGTCTGACCAACGCAAATCATCAAGGTTATTATAAACTGTGTACACTTGAATCAAATCACCTCTTAATCTATGGCTTCACAGAGATTATTCACGGCCTCGAAAAACAGTCTGTCCAGATACTTAAGCCTGTCAGAGTATGTCATGTCAACAGCATTCTTTCACTAGCTTATTTGCTCACTTCTGCACGCTCTCTAGATTAACTGTCTCTTTAAATATAGGTACCACACTCTATGAAATATTTTCATACATGAGATGAGGCCTAACTAGGCACTTATATAGTTAATACGTTATCCCTATCTTAGAAATTGTAAGTTCTTATTTTCTGTGATTATTCTATTTACCTTGTTAACAAAATTCTAGATTTGCTATCAAAACAAAAGAAGTCTATCAAAAGTAACCCCTAGCTTCTTTTCTTCTTCATTGACAGTCGAGTCTACCATCATTGTTAAGGTGTAAGGACACAAATAACATTACACAAGAGAATCATACCCTGGGACATTCTGGTGGCAGAGTCTCCAGTGGAGATCCTGGTACCGAGTTGATCACGAGAGTGTGCCTATGACATGTCGCGCCTGAAACACAGACTATGATACTGACTCATAGTAATTTTGACATGAGCACAATGTAATCTGAGGAACATCTTCATATATAATTTACAATGTGAGCTCAACTTGTTATTTTATTTCCTGAAGAACATTGGATCATGATCATACTCCTATCCTATCTCCTAGCTCGAAAGTCGTTGGGGCACCACAGATTATCACTTAACCAGCATATTCCATATTTATCGATCCTCAGTAGTCCTCATGGCTGCACTCAGTGTCAAGCCAATCCATTCTCGAATGTTGTCTACCCACCTCTTTTTCTGTCTCCCACTTCTTCTGCCTCATTGCACCGTGCCTTGCAGGATGGTCTTTGGTGATGTGGCCATTCCGTGTGTAGAGTTTCCGTTTCTTCACCACTATGAGCAAGTCATCATGTTGTCCAATGGCTTGTGTGATGGTCTGTCAGATTTCATCATTGGTGATGTGCTTGGTATAGAAAGTGCCCAGAAGTCTTATGTAGCACATCTCCATGCTTAATTTGCATTCTTCATTGTAGATCTGCTGTGAGAGTATAGGAAGATGGAGATAACATGAGAGCCTTATCTTGGAGTGTAGATTGATGGTCCTGTCTTTCCAAATGGGCTTCAACCTTGTCATGGCAGCAGTTGTATGTGCCATTCTGGAGAGGACTTCCTGTCAGGACCCATTGTCTGATACAACTGCTCCTAAATATTTGAAGCTGTGCACAGTATTGAGAGATTAGCCTTAGTCTTTGATGTCCGTGTTGGTATTGTTGGGCATCATTTTGGTCTTCTCTGCACCGATTTCCATTCCAAAGGCTTTGGAGGTAGTGACAAGACTCTGTATCAGCTGTTCAAGTTCTTGTTCTTCTCCAGCCAATCCATCAATGTCATTTGCAAAACGGATGCTGGAGAGTGCTTTACCACCTATGTTGACTGTACTTTAATGATCTGCAAGGGCATCTGACATAATGCGCTCTAGAAAGATGTTGAAGAATGTTGGAGAGAGATCATACTCAGGAACTCTTGATTTGAGGAGAATAAAAATCAATGATTTTGATGTGTTAAAGTCTTGTTCAGTCTTTGCAATGACAAAAAGATATTTCTGAACATCGCAGGGCTAGGTTTGTCATACAGTAAGGAATGCCCCAAGGAACCAATTACAACTTGTGTAATTATTTGCAAGAAAGGGGTTCACTCTGCTAACAAAATCCAACACAAAGAAGGGAGTAGCTGCAATCTATCAGAAACTTTTTATCTTATTCCTATCCTATTCCACAGATGATTGTTGAACCAGCATACTCCATCTTTCTCTGTCCTCAGCAACCCTAAAGGCTTCGCTCAGTGTCAAGCCAATCCACTCTCGAATGTTGACTTCCCACCTTTTTTTTAATGTCTCCCTCTTCTTCTGCCTCCTTGCACAGTGCCTTGCAGGATGGTATTTGCAAGGCCTGATGTTCTGGTGACGTGGCCCATTGTCTGATATAATGACTCTTAAATATTTGAAGCTATGCACTGTGTTGAGGGATTGGCCTTGGACATTGATGTCCGTGTTGAGGCCATTGGTGTTATTGGTCATTATTTTGGTCTTCTCTGCACTTATTTCCATTCCAAAGGCTCTGGAGGTGGCGTCAAACCTCTGTACAAGCTGTCCTCCAGCCAATCCATCAATGTCATCCGCAAAATAGAGGTTGGAGATTGCTCTACCCCCTATGATGACTGTTCTTTCGTGATCTGCAAGAGCATCTGAAATGATGCGCTCTAAGAAGATGTTAAAGAGTGTTGGAGAGAGTAGGCATCCTTGACGCACGTCGATTGTTGTTCTAAACCATTTCCTGATGGCGCTGTTGTGGAGGACTGCACTGGTAGTCTTGTCATACAGTTTTTGATGACGTAATAATGTTCGGGTTGGTTGCCCACAGAGCTGCATCCCAGACTCGGTCAAATGCTTTCTTTAAGTCTACAAACACATGATATAGATGTTGTTGGTGCTGTAGGTATTTCTCGCAGATTTTTATGAGGTTGAAAATCTGTCCAGATTCTTCGCTCTGCCATGAATCCTGCTTGTTCTTCAGCTATGATTTGTTCAGTTTGGGGTTTCAACCTGTTGAGTATTATTTCCAGGAGGACCTTGCTGGGATGGCTGATGAGGCTGATGGTGCGGTAATGTTCACACTCCTCAAGGTTACTCTTTTTGGGAAAAGTGATGACAAGCGACTTAGTCCAGGGTGTAGGCCACTCCCCATTCTGCCAGATCTTGTTACAGTTAATGGTGATGGCGTCAATCATCGCTTCTCCTCTTGCTTGAAGCAATTCTGCAGTTATGTTGTCCACTTCCGCTGACTTCCCCTTTTTCAGCGATTGCACTGCTGCCTCAACTTCTTCTCGGAGAATTGGGAGGATTTCTTCTTCTTCTCTGTTCTGGGGATATGATTGAACTGATGGGCCTCCGTTTGGTGTGTGGTTGTAAAGGTCAGAGCAGTACTCTGTCCATCTATCCAAGACTTCTTATTCTTTTGTAAGGCACAAGCCAGACTTGTTTTGGATCATGGAGACCATAGGCTGTTTAACACTTGTCCAGATCGAACTTCAGTCTGGTGCACTTTGCTGTACTTACTCTCTTCAAGTGGAGCCAAAAACTTAATCCACCCAAAACACATGTAAATATACACAAATAAAAAAACACAAAAACCATTTAACAACTCAAAAAAACTGTTCCTCTAGAGCTAGGAGCTACTCAAGGTGCTGGTCTGTGTCCACATTTTTCACCCACAAATAGTTTCCTTAAGCAAGAATCTAACACATGGCGCATGCTGTCCAGATGTGTAGATCTGCTACAAATGCACACACTATGGAATGCAATAGACTATGCTCTGCTTTGACTAACAAAGGATTTTTACCTTTGATAAGGGGTAGGAGATCCACAGACACCTGTCCCAAAGTGACTGTCTTCTCTTCCTTCTGTCGCTTCTCTTTGGGCAACACTTCAATGATTGTCACTGCCAGTAGAAACATATTTACGCAAACAATGTTTCTTCTGATATATATATAGTTACATCATCAGCACAATCTTACATTCAGCAGCACAAATTAAGCAACACAGAAAATCATTCAATTCATTACACACACATAATGCAAAAGCTCACAATTAGAATTTGTATTGTGTATTGTGTGTGTATATATACAGGGCTGAGATTTAGCAAGCCAGGCTAAGGAGCCAGCCGGGCTCCTAACCTGGGAAGTTGAAGTTGCCAAAATATTTCTCAGGTTGCCAGACCCCTTGATTGAAAGCACGGTCATTTTTTTTAAACTGTATAACTATTGCAGCTAATAAACAAGATAAATTTCAACAACAACACTGTTTCATTTTTTAAAACAAGCACTGTATAATTTATTCATCATCGACATCCTCCTCCTCAATGTTCCAAAACTTGAAGGAGCTTGGGTGTGCCTTCTTCAGCTGTTTTCTTTCTTCTTCGGACTTTATTTTTTTTGCTGGAGGCTCCGAGACACCGCTTAAAAAGCGCCACATCGTTTGAGATTGACAATGATTGATTGATTGATTGATGCTTTAGGTCCAGCGGACTCTTCCGAGCCAAATCAGGACCGGACAACCCCCGATCCGCATAAAAGATCTGCTGAAACAACCCTAGTGGGAAAATTGAATGCCCTCCACCGGCCAGTCACTTTACAATAAAGACATCCCACGCAGGGGACGGCTGAGGCTTTACCCCAACTACTCGAACCCCCGGTTACAAAAACAAAATAGAATACAAACATCATTATAAATTATCAACAAAACACATACATATAAAATGCCTATATTGCTAACTAATAACATCATAGGAAGCCCTAGTGACCACCCGGCAGAAAGCGTCCAACACTCCCAAGCTGATCCAACAGACCTCATACACAAACAAGGAGTCTTGTCCAGGAAGAGTTTTCAAGAAAAAAGGTAGGTCATTGATCTAGCGAAGAAGAAGATAGTATAGCAGAGTGATAGGACAGAGCAGGAATGGGAAAGAGCAAATGAGGAAGACAGCAACAGTGGGAATTTAAAGCACTAAATTTCCAAAAAGTGGGGATACTATTTATACTGAAACCCCCGGCACTCCAACGGGGGTACTGTTGCCGCAGTGAATTGGTCATTCCTATAAAGGAAAGACGGGTTTTCAACTGGGGCTTTCACTTTTCCCTTCATAGGGTAGAACAATCTACAGTGGCAAGATTGCTCATAACCCCAAGGGGTTCGAGATTGACAAAAGACTGAGAATGGGGAATATCGAAAGTATGGCAAGTCTCGCGTGACTCATCAAGGAAGTCAGAGACTCGTTCCGATACACGCAAGGAAGCAAGAAGGCTAGGATCTCGCAGGGCAGTAGCGTTCCGCGGCGAGGGAAAGAAGAAAGTCTCGTGAGAAAAGGCTATTTTTACTTCGCAAATCCCTCGCTTTGCTAGCGTTACCTAACTTCCTAACATGCATTGGAACGGGTCTCCGGTGCTGACTGCAGAAGCGGTTGGCGCGTGTTTTGTTTTACATTGCAAGTCAAAACTAAGTCTGTGTACAGGTACAGAATCTCTACCACTGGCGGTATTTTCAAGTCGCCAGCCGGGCAAATGGTAGCCCAAATCGAGCTCGCCACACACTATTTTTAGGGGCCATTGGCGAGTTGGCGAACGTTAAAGCTCAGCCCTGTAACGTTCGCCAACTCGCCAATGGCCCCTAAAAATAGTGTGTGGCGAGCTCGATTTGGGGTACCATTTGCCCGTATATATATATACGCTAAAACAAAAAAACAAACAAAAAGCTATAAAATAATTAAATAAGTAAATAAATCAATAAAACAACCGACTACAGTACAAAATACGGACAACAGTAGTATTAAGGACAAAATTGATACTACTGTCATTGAACACACTTACATACAACAGGTTTGTGTGCAATTTCATCCAAAGCCAAAGGGTCATCATAGGTACAGGTTAGTGTAGTGTTGAAGTTGAATTCAGCAGGTGCATCTGGTGTACATTCTACTTTGGGTGACTCTCCTAGGACTTTCTCAGCAAATTCCACTTTAACCATAGCATTCACCTGGTCACCCTTAGATCCACGCTGAAGTGAAAGATAAAATACATGCATTAATGTAAACAAACTGGGTTTGAAAACATACAAATATATATATTCATAATTCAATGTTATGAAAATTGAAGTATCTTCCCTCTGTCACTCATGATGATAGCAGCATTGTATGGAAACTTCGAGGTCGATAACCTAGTTGCATAATTGAGACCATCGAACAGTTACACCATGCAGTGTTCAGTAAGAAGAAATTGCATATTTATATTCCCCCTCTCCCCTTTCCCCTCCAATTAATCCACTCCCTTCATTTTCAAAAATAATTTAATTAAATAAAGTTAGTGAAGTTTATTAGACTACATATTTATTTGAAGAACAATCAAAATAGTACCAAAAATAACAAAATAACATACCAAATTGCGTATTCTGACAACAGTGATGACAATAGGCTCTGGTGGCCTGATATGAACTACCTCTGTATCTGCCATCTTGTTTTACACTCGGATCTAGGCTGTATAAAAATGACAACAAAACCAAATAGGCTAAAGCATGAACAACAGTCAACTTTAAGCTCCTATGTATGTGCATTCGCAATAAAGCTCTGCTATGAGTAAAATAAACCTCATATCTATTATTCATCCAATACTTATTGTGCATTTAAAAGAATAGATAATTCAAAATACTTAATACCACAGAAATTATGTAGATGTTACTAGCTCATTTTTTCCCCCAACAGTCGTTAAAATACTCAGACAAGGGTGAGGGGACTGGAACATTCAACGTGACCACAAGCGAATGGAAACCCTCTGCAAACGTCTTCTTCTTTGTAAATTTAGATTCGTCTTCAAAACAAAATAAGTGAGATGTCAATAACAAAAGACTAAGCCAACTACTGTCTGCTTCTGTAATGTAAAAATGTTTTGGCCTAAAACTGAAAAAGCAAACGGCCAAACAAGCATACCAACAGAGACTCCGTGTTCCAAGCTCAACTTCCGGTAGCTCTTAGCAACATGTACAAGGGACTCTACTCTGAAACCGTTGTACCTGTTGCTAAGAGCTACCGGAAGTTGAGCTTGGAACACGGAGTCTCTGTTGGTATGCTTGTTCAGAGTCCCCTTCAGAGTCTCCTCTCTGAAAATCCTTACGGGAGGAGAGGGGACTATAAACTGATAAACATAACATAACATAACGTAGAGTCCCTTAGGATCATCAAGCCGTGCACATACTTGTTTTCACGGTGTTATTATGACTTTCCTGAAACGCCACATACGTTGTGTTGACAATGGGTCATATTACGTCCCCCTTTTTAAGTACTTTTAAGTGCTCTAACACTAACACTAACCCTAACTTTTACCGTAACACAGTCCTAACCCTAACGGATAATTGGTTTGACGTCAAAACAAGAAGGTCTGTCAAAACAAGATATGTAGATGTTCACTGGTTTGTCCAAATAACGCCATGTAAACAAGTACACTAAATAGTGTGTTCTCACTGGATCCCCGTTATATTTTAGGGTTGTTACACAAGCATAAAGCTGAAATGCTAAAACTGAATTTGAAAGGACATCAATAAATTTTTTTGGTAAAATCGCACCCATCTATAGGACGACAAAACATGTAACAAATAAATAAATAGAGAAACGAAAACACACACACACACACACACACACCCACACGCACACACACACACACACACACACACACACACACATACGCGCGCGCGCGCGCGCACACATTTTTGTAGAAACGACGTTGTGATGACTGTCGTGAAACTCTACATACATATTTTGACACACTTACCATCATTTTGCCATTATTTTGCCATTTTGCCATTTTTTGAAGCTATCCCTAACCCTAACCCTTAACGTAACCCTAAGCCTAACACAGCCCTAACCCTAAAGGAACACTATTTTGACGTCAAAATAACTGGGCCGTCAAAAAAAAAGTACGTGTAGAGTTTCAATTGTATGTCAGAGTAACGTCGTTTCTACCAGCCCACACTCACACACACACACACGCACCTACACACACACACACACACACACACACACACACACACACACACACACACACACTGTCACGACCCACACTCAGTTTGAACTTTATATTGTTGTTTGTAGATAGGTGGTCTTCTCGCAAGTGCCTATGAATCATCGTTTTGTGTGCCTTTGAATAAGCCGGGACAAAAGTAAATGAAAAGTGTGACGTAACTTATTGTCGTAGAAAAGAGGAAATGACTAAAGAGAAAGAAGACAGGTTTTTGGTCGTTACAGGGAGGTCCCAGGAACAGTGAATCTAGGAGCAGTGTGTTGAATCGTTTTTCGTCCCTGCTAATCCTTTATCCGTCAACTGTACGCTTAAGGAAATACGTACGTGATATCCTCACGTAGCGGTGCCCTACGACAAGAACTTGAGTTTTCACCAGAAGTCATTTGAGAACGATGAGGGAGAAAGAGTTCGACCTTGAAACTGGTGCAAGTTCGACTGTTTGTTTTAGTCAATGAAGATCGAGACGACTAGTAGACCTGACCGTTGACCTACCTGTACCAAAAGGAATGCTGCGGATGAAGAGACGTATCCGACCTTAGCCGCATCACCGTATCCACGGGTAGTTGAGTAAGTGTGGACTTGGGTGTTTTCACTGGCTAGTCGGGTGTCTCTTTGTTGTCATTTATTTCTGTGGTCCGTATTTTGTCGTGTCATTGTTGGTTATCATTATGTTGTGGGGCTAAAATATTATGGGGAAGTATTATACTCGAATAAGTGATACCATATTTATTACAATCATTATTCTTCCAAGCATACAACACATTCAAGGTTGCAGTCATTCATTCATACATGCGTTAGATTTACATTTGTGATTGTTACAATACAAAAGTTAGCGATTATTATTATTAAGGAAAATGGTTGAGTTTTCAATTGCATCAGGAAGCATGTATAAATTGTTATTCAAATTCTTAGAAGATTTTGTATGGGTTATGTTGCAGTGTACCTTTCGCTTTTTGCCTTTGGTTTCATCTTCAACTTCGATTTTACCTTCAACTTCAACTTTAACTTCGACTTTGTTTTTGGGTTTACCATCACTTTTCACCGATTGTATTATAATAGACTTTTTGCCAGTGAACTTTTTGCCTTCGCTTCTTCACCACAGACTTTGAAATATTGGATGACCACGGCGGATGCATCTAATCGTAGCAGCTACAGTCCCAGTGACATTCGAGGTGTATGCACTTATCGATTACATCGATTGCATTGACAATTTTTAGTTTATTTGCCTACTGTGTTCCCGGGACATATATACATTTCACTCCTGCGTTGAGCGAGTTCATGCTCTAGTGTCTTCGGGACGTTTTTGTTATTATGCAATTTCGTATTGCAAAGGTTTGATCGCAGGAGTGTGATATGTATTTGTAAAACGAGACTTGTGAACTGAAATCGTTATAACAGTAGTAGCAACAAATTTGTAAACAGTGCATAGGTTGTGTGTGAACAATGAGTGAACAGTAGAAAAGGAAAACAAAGAGACTGAATGAGAATACTGTGTAGAACCATTTAATTTATTTAAAACAAAGAACATTTCATTCTGTCGTTTGATTTTATCACCTTTATAAATTTTAGTTATTCAATTACGACTCCATGTTATGTTCATGTGAATAAATTGTTGTTTTATTTTGCCAACGTAATACTTGTCTCTATCTATTCATCCGTTGTTCACGTATGGTTGCATACACTGCTCAGAGTTCCCCTTTATGGTAAGAGAAACGAAGGACCGTAAGGGGGGGCTTTGACATATTTGGTGGCAGAGGTGGGATCGAACGGATGAATGGAGGAGATAGAATTACGTTGACATTGTTGTGTTATACCATACAATCAGAGTAAGTGACGTGGGTGGTTGGCGGGTGCTGGAGCGTTTTGAATCGCGTGGGCGCACTTAGAGCACCCGACAGTAATAAGGTAGGCAACCAAGCCCACACTTTACTATAATACAACTTAGTGTCATCTGAGCCAAACCGTGGTATAACTGTTGAGTTATTTGAACTCTGAGATATATAGTTGGTAAATAGATTTGTTGTTTACCAATTATACAAGAAAAGGTGGTCGGCTAGCAAAATGTCCGCCACCCGGAAAGGTACAAAACGTGCTGGAGCCAAGAAAACGATTGGTGGGGAAGGGACATCGATCACCCCTAGCAGCGACTCAGCCGATATTGTACTGGGAGCATCGGGAGAAGCGACCGTGTCCAGTTTGACGAGAGAAGAGAATCTGAGTACGTCTGTCTTAGGTTTCCCTCGCATGGCGGTAGCCGTAGAACCGTCAAGGAACCAAGAGACGTCCGAAGTGATTGACGTATCCGTGAAGTATAGAGAATTAGGTATGAGCCTAGGCCTGCGAGAAGAGGCGCTAGCGAGATTTGTCGTGGATGGCATCCAAAAGGAAGAAGAACGAAGAGAGCGAGAAGAAGACAGACGTTTAGTGGAGAGGAAAATGGAAGAAGAGCGAAGAAAAATAGAAGAAGAGCGAAGAGAGCGTGAAGAAGTCAGACGGCTAATGGAAAGAAAAATAGAAGAAGACAGACGTCTAATGGAGAGGAAAATGGAAGAAGAGCGAAAGGAAAAAGAAGAAGAATGTCGCCGACGCGAAGAGGAAAAAGAAGAAGAATGTCGCCGACGCGAAGAGGAAAAAGAAGAAGAACGTCGCCGACGCGAAGAAGAAAAAGAAGAAGAACGTCGCCGACGAGAAGAAGAAAAGGAAGACAGACGTCTAATGGAGAGAAAAATGGAAGAAGAACGTCGCCGACGAGAAGAGGAAAAAGAAGAAGACAGACGTCTGATGGAGAGGAAAATGGAAGAAGAACGTCGCCGACGAGAGGAAGAGAAAGAAGAAGAACGTCGCCGACGCGAGGAAGACAAAGAAGAAGAACGAAGATCATTAGAAATCAGAATGGAGGCAGAGAAAGAACGGATGAAAATGCAGATGGAGGTGATCAGAGAAGAACGCGAAGTTTTCGCTGACCGTTCAACTCGTAGAGAACATCATGATGGTTACCGACTGAAAATTCACCCTTTCGATGGTAAAGAAGACATCGAAGCTTATCTGCGTCATTTTGAACTCATAGCTGAATCACAAGGATGGAATAGAGATTGCTGGGCAGCAAGGTTGTCTCCACTATTGTCAGGAGAAGCGCGCGATACGTATTTGCGTCTGACACCCGAACAGGCTCAAGATTTTGAAGAAGTACGCAACGCGCTGTTACGTCGTTTTCGCCGCGATGCGGAATGGTATCGCCGACAGTTCCGAGAGACCAAGAAAGAACAAAATGAAACCTTTCCGCAATTTCTCATCCGGTTGCAGACATCTGTAGAAAGATGGTTTTCCTGGGCAGACAAAGACATCGATGACGCGAAGTCTGTGTTAGACATGTTTTTGGCTGAACAGATATATTCAGTAATGAATCCTGAGCTCGAGATGTTCGTGCGTGAACGATTGCCGACAGACGCCGCACAAGCAGCCGAATATGCTCAACTGCATTTGGACGTAAAACGAGCCGTATCCCGAGGACCTGTTTTCCAAAGAGCGAGTCCACGAACACCGAGCAGTCAACCCGAGCGTAGACCGAACGAGTCACAAACGAGATTGAGGGAACCTATTAGGAGACCAGTTGTCGGTAGAGATGAAAGAGACAGGAGGAATTCAGACGAGTGCTATAAGTGTGGGGGTAAGGGGCACTTCGCCAGGCAATGCATGAAAACGCATGCAGTCAGTCAGGTTACAATTGCGACCGACACCCTACCGATCTATACTCCGCCAATAGACGTCCGATCTATTAAACCCTATAACCCGTGGAGTGAGGGTCGGATCAACGAAAATACAGTACGCATCATGCGTGATACTGGAGCAGAGATGGGAGCAGTTGCTTCAAAATGGGTCAAACCTGAAGATTACACAGGGAGGAGTGTTGAAGTGTACTTAGCAGTCCAGACAAAAACAGGAAAGTACCCTACAGCATGGGTGAAACTTGAATCAGGCTTTGTGACAGGGACTGTTGAACTGTTCGTCCTTGACCACATGGGACCTGACATTCTTCTGGGTAACTGGATTACATTTTCATCTGGTTACCGAAGCCCAGTTACCATTGATGGTAGTGAATGTGCCGTGGCAGCAGCAGTCGAAACAAGAGGACAAATAGAACGTGAAAAACAAGCGACAGTACCTTTGCAGGTATCGAAAACTCTAGGAGTGGAAGTCACACCGACAGAGTTGGCTGCATTGCAAGAAGAAGACGATAGTCTTAAAAAAGTTCGAGCGTTGGCTGATGCCCAGAGCGAACTGAAGTCAGGAAATGCTACAGTAAAATTCACGCGAAAGAAAGGGTTACTATACAGGTTGCATCAGTTGCGAGGAGTGGAGACATCGCAGCTAGTAGTTCCCAAGAAACTACGAAAAGAAGTCATGAGGCTAGCTCATGATCCTCCCATGGCAGGACACCTAGGAGGAAAACGAACTCGCGAACGTATATGGAATACGTTTTTCTGGCCAGGTATGTGCGCAGACGTTCGCAGGTACTGTGCATCATGCATTGAATGCCAGAGAGTGACACCAAGGGGTCGAGTCAGCAAGGTACCCCTACAAAAGATGCCTTTGATGGACGAACCATTCCAAAGAGTGGCTATCGACATTGTAGGTCCGATTGCACCAAAGTCGGAACAAGGTAACCAATACATTTTGGTAGTTGTCGACTACGCTACACGATACCCAGAAGCAGTTCCGTTGAAAAGAATTGACACTGAAAAAGTAGCAGAGGCTATGTGGACCATATGGTCGAGGGTAGGCATCCCTCGTGAAATACTAACCGACAGGGGGACGCAGTTCATGTCAGCAGTCATGGATGAAATGAACAGATTGTTGGCCATCCATGGAAAAGCCACCACACCCTACCACCCTCAGTGTAACGGGCTGGTTGAGCGGTTTAACGGCACTCTGATGACCATGCTGAGAAAACTGACTACAGAACAGCCACGGATGTGGGACCGGTACATACCAGCTCTTCTTTTCGCCTACCGAGAGGTACCTCAAGAGGCTACTGGATTTTCACCGTTTGAGCTACTATACGGAAAAACAGTCAGAGGACCGATGGCCGTGTTGAGAGAGCTATGGTCGAAGGAGATTGCTGCTGAAGAAGTGAAAGTAAGCAGTGAATACGTAGTCGATCTACGCAATCGCATCGAGGAGACGTGCCAGATAGCAAAAGAACATATGAAAGGTGTTGCAGAGCGCCAGAAACACTACTTTGACCGAAAAGCGAAACCCAGGGTCTTCAAAGCAGGCGACAGAGTGTTGCTGTTGCTACCCACTAAACATAATAAACTCCAAATGGCTTGGCAAGGACCCTATGAAGTCATAGAAAAAGTTGGCGAATGCGATTATCGCATATCAGTAGGACGGAAAACTAAACTCTTCCACGTCAATCTGCTGAAAGAATGCAGAGAAAGAGTGACAGTCGATGCAGTAGTGACAGAAGACGATCAATGGAAAGAAGAACAAGTGGGCAACGACATTCCAACGTGTCCGTTAGTGGCGACCGAGGGTCCGAAAGATGTACACGTTGACCCAGAATGTCCAGAAATTCATGAGGACATCCTAAACATAGTGTCAGACTATGCAGACATTTTCACTGATTTCCCTTTACGATGCACCTTGGATACGTGCGAGATAAAGATGATCAATGAAGAGCCAGTCCGTACAAGACAATACCCTTTACCTCATTCGCAAATGCAGGTGGTGAAGGATGAAGTAGAAACGATGATGAAATTACGGGTCATTGAGAGAGCAACGTCACCGTATAGCTCACCGATTGTGCTAGTGAAAAAAAAAGATGGACAAATACGATTTTGCGTTGATTTTCGCAAAATGAATCGTAACATCGTCTTCGACGCTGAGCCTCTACCTGATATCGATTTTTTGTTCGCGAAGCTCGCAAAAGCGAAATACCTGAGCAAAATAGATTTGTCAAAAGGGTATTGGCAAATCCCAATGAAAAAAGAGGACAAAGAAAAGACAGCGTTCACCACTCCTGAAGGTCAGTTCCAGTGGTGCGTGATGCCTTTTGGATTGAAGACTGCCGGAGCTATATTTTCCCGAATGATGCGGAAGTTATTGGCACCCCTTCACATGCCTGAAATAGACAACTTCATGGATGATTTGATGATAGCTACTCAAACAAAAGAAAGGCATTTGGAATGTCTAAGAGCGTTGTGTCAGAGACTCCGCGAAGTGCAGTTAGCTGCAAGACCGACAAAATGTTTCCTAGGATTTCAGAGTTTGGAGTATCTGGGACACATGGTAGGGCGAGGTAAGATTCAACCAGACCGTCAGAAAATGGATCGCATCGGAGAAACGTCACAACCAACTACAAAGAAACAAGTGAGGTCGTTTTTGGGGTTAGCGAGCTACTACAGGAGGTTTGTACCAAACTTTGCAGCCATAGCCGCACCTCTATCCGATCTGACGAAGGGAGGAAAAACAGGACCAGTCGCATGGACGGAAGCATGCGAAAGAGCTTTCAACACTTTGAAAGAAAGGTTGTGCTCTAGTCCTGTATGTTGTCTGCCAGATGGCGAAAAACCGTTTGTTTTGCAAACAGACGCGTCAGACACAGGTATTGGAGCAGTACTATGCCAAGATCAGGGTCACGGACTCCAACCAGTGGCTTGTGTCAGCCGGAAGTTAGTTGCCGCAGAAAAGAACTACTCAACGATTGAGAAGGAATGTTTAGCGTTGATTTGGGGACTTCAACGATTTCAGCAATATGTGTACGATCGGACAGTCATCGTACAAACTGATCACCAACCGCTGAAATACCTTCAGAAATCGAAAACTACCAGCAGCAGGTTGATGAGATGGGCGCTGTTGATGCAGTCGTTTCCACTGGTTATTGAAAGTATTCCTGGAAAGGAAAACGTCACTGCAGACTTTTTGAGCAGAAACGTGTAAGTCGTGAACTTTGAGTTTGAACGAAACCAAGGTTTTGTCTTGAGGGGGGGAGGGGGGGTATGTCACGACCCACACTCAGTTTGAACTTTATATTGTTGTTTGTAGATAGGTGGTCTTCTCGCAAGTGCCTATGAATCATCGTTTTGTGTGCCTTTGAATAAGCCGGGACAAAAGTAAATGAAAAGTGTGACGTAACTTATTGTCGTAGAAAAGAGGAAATGACGAAAGAGAAAGAATACAGGTTTTTGGTCGTTACAGGGAGGTCCCAGGAACAGTGAATCTAGGAGCAGTGTGTTGAATCGTTTTTCGTCCCTGCTAATCCTTTATCCGTCAACTGTACGCTTAAGGAAATACGTACGTGATATCCTCACGTAGCGGTGCCCTACGACAAGAACTTGAGTTTTCACCAGAAGTCGTTTGAGAACGATGAGGGAGAAAGAGTTCGACCTTGAAACTGGTGCAAGTTCGACTGTTTGTTTTAGTCAATGAAGATCGAGACGACTAGTAGACCTGACCGTTGACCTACCTGTACCAAAAGGAATGCTGCGGATGAAGAGACGTATCCGACCTTAGCCGCATCACCGTATCCACGGGTAGTTGAGTAAGTGTGGACTTGGGTGTTTTCACTGGCTAGTCGGGTGTCTCTTTGTTGTCATTTATTTCTGTGGTCCGTATTTTGTCGTGTCATTGTTGGTTATCATTATGTTGTGGGGCTAAAATATTATGGGGAAGTATTATACTCGAATAAGTGATACCATATTTATTACAATCATTATTCTTCCAAGCATACAACACATTCAAGGTTGCAGTCATTCATTCATACATGCGTTAGATTTACATTTGTGATTGTTACAATACAAAAGTTAGCGATTATTATTATTAAGGAAAATGGTTGAGTTTTCAATTGCATCAGGAAGCATGTATAAATTGTTACTCAAATTCTTAGAAGATTTTGTATGGGTTATGTTGCAGTGTACCTTTCGCTTTTTGCCTTTGGTTTCATCTTCAACTTCGATTTTACCTTCAACTTCAACTTTAACTTCGACTTTGTTTTTGGGTTTACCATCACTTTTCACCGATTGTATTATAATAGACTTTTTGCCAGTGAACTTTTTGCCTTTTTGCCTTCGCTTCTTCACCACAGACTTTGAAATATTGGATGACCACGGCGGATGCATCTAATCGTAGCAGCTACAGTCTGTGATATGTATTTGTAAAACGGGACTTGTGAACTGAAATCGTTATAACAGTAGTAGCAACAAATTTGTAAACAGTGCATAGGTTGTGTGCAAACAATGAGTGAACAGTAGAAAAGGAAAACAAAGAGACTGAACGAGAATACTGTGTATTTAAAACAAAGAACATTTCATTCTGTCGTTTGATTTTATCACCTTTATAAATTTTAGTTATTCAATTACGACTCCATGTTATGTTCATGTAAATAAATTGTTGTTTTATTTTGCCAACGTAATACTTGTCTCTATCTATTCATCCGTTGTTCACGTATGGTTGCATACACTGCTCAGAGTTCCCCTTTATGGTAAGAGAAACGAAGGACCGTAAGGGGGGGCTTTGACACACACACACACACACACACACACACACACACACACACACACACACACACACACACACACACACTCACACACAAACACGCACACCAACGTTTATGCAAGTGCACACACACACACACACACACAAACACAAACACACACACACAAAACCGTGTAAAAACGCCATTGTTATGACTTTCAAGAAACGCCACAAACATTCTTTTGACATTTAAAAAAAATGTGTTCATTTTTTGCAGCTAATTAACCCAAACCCTAATCCTTAACCTAACCCTAATCCTAACACAGCCCTAACCCTAAGGAACACTGTTTTGACGTCAAAATAACGGGGATGTCAAAAGGACGTAGGTAGAGTATAAAGAGTGTGTATAAATAACGGCGTTTGTACGTCGTCACACACACACACACACACACACATACACACACGCACGCGCGCACACACCCATACACACATACACACACGCACGCGAGCACACACACATACACCCCCCCACACACACACACACCCACACCCACCCACCCCCACCCCACACACACACACCCACACATATACACATAATGACATGGCCTGCTTTTGCAAGCGAACAAGTTGTGAAATCACATGCGAATGAATAAACAGTAAATAAAACTACTGAATTTAAAAAAAAAAACTACTGAATTTAAAAAAAAAAAAAAAAGAACAATGAAACAATAAGAGTAGAATCAAGAAAACGGTACGGAAAAGAGCAAACGAGAGAGTGAGAGAGGTCAATGGTTGATTCAGCCCCGATGCTTGAATCTTGATAAGTGTAACTCGAATTAGTTTATCCACGCAGCCTGTTCACTTAGCAACAAGGCAGGAGTCGTCGTATAAAGTTTTCCAACTTCATTCAGCAAACATCAACAACTGTATACAAGACCGCTTTCCGAAAATCACTACAAAGATCATCCCTACAAGATAGATAGATTGCGGGACTTTACGTCCTAATTAAAATATTTGTTAAGGACAATTTAAAAAGTGGTGTAGGACAACTCACTATGTAAAAAACTAGACGAGGTCTCCCGGGGGTGTGATGGCTGGGGAGAGGGGCGCTAACATACACCGTGTAATTTTATTTAATGGAGGATCTTCATACAAAATGCGGCGGTAGGCGCGTGTTTAAAAAAAATAAATAAATAAAATAACAAAACGACTACTACTGCCAACGACACAATACGACAATATACTATAATGTCGTTTCCTCATTTACAAACGATTAACCCAAAGATTAGTATAATGTGGATGGGGGGGGGGGAGGGGGTAGTGAACTGAGGCCATGTATTGGCTTAATAGTTAGGCTATATATAAAACCCGTTGTTATATCGTCAAAGTTCCGGGTGTCTTACTTTAGCCGGGCGCCTTTGCTCATGCGCCAGGTCAAGTGGGGCCGGCTTTTTCACGATGTTCTTAGGCGTCGTTACTCTAACCCTAACCCTAAACCCTAATTCTTACTAAGACTACGATAGCACTGTGCGCATGCATCGAATTTTGTAATGCGTCGACCAATCAGAATGCTCCCAGTCGCTGCCTTGGGGTGCCACAGGGGATGTTTGTATATTATGTCTTATGTTGCATGTTTATTTTATGTCTTATCTTTACAAAAACGTATAGAAGTGCAGAGTGCCCATATTACAGTTCGTATGTGTACAGCGCCGATCGTATTTATTTGTGAGGGGAAGAGACTGTGAATGCCTCACAGTTAATTCCTTGCTTGCACTGCGAAGTAAGTGCAAAGTACAGGCGCCCGTATCTGGATACCATATTTATTTATTTATTCTTTCTTTATTATATAGCGCCCTTCCATCTCAAGAGCTCCTCAAGGCGCTGGCTGATAAAGGATCTAACTCAAGCTGCCCGAGGCGCCCACTTGCAACCTTTGGGCGCATAGTCTGACGCACAGACCACTGAACACAATCCTGGAAGACCGGGGACGGGGAGAAGGGATCTAGTGCTTGCTGGGTTTATTTATGTAGTCGGCACTCACCCGTCTTTGACTCAGTGGGGCCGGGTTGCTCAGTTGGTAGAGCGGCTTACTATAGTAACCGAAAGGTACCTGGTTCGAATCTCGGATTGGCCAACGTGTGACCATATTATTTTCCCCTTACCATTCAACTGGTTCGCTGGTGTCAGAATAATGTAACCAGTAGTCGCCTATACGCTCCGGTTTCGTGTGAATATAATCTACAATTAGGCCTACCCTTTACCGTCTTTGAAATGAGCGTCAGGATCTTTAAAGTCCATGCGATTGAATACGTCAGCCTCCTCTCTCTTGAACGCGCACCTCTCAGCACTGTTATATCAAGATCTCAAACTCTTCTCAATTAAAATCGCTGGTCATCGCATTCTTCAAATCTATATAAACAAACTAGAAGATTTTTCCCGAAAGAAGGCGACTCGGTCGATTCAACAGTGAATCATGCAAACATCCAAAGTATTAAATATGCAGTTTATTTTCAAACTCGTTAAATTTCTGTAAAATTGAAGAAAAAGCAAACAAACATAATTTGACGTTTATCATGATCACTGGACGGGTGTAGAACGAGGAGTGACGAGGACGGCAACTATTACAGTTGATGAAACATTAGGACTATTTAAGGGAACTTACTCCTGTTGTTTTTTGTTTGTTTGTTTGTTTGTTTGTTTGTTTGTTCGTTCGTTTTTATAGCAAAGCGTACCATGGCTGTTACTCCCAAGAACGTACAGCTACGCACCATACGTTTTTTTTTGGTTACACTGAAACCGGTAATTACCGGGCGGAAGTTATAGTTGGGATAAGCCCACATGTCACAGAGCCAACTATCTGTCAAGTGATCATTTTAAACGTGATTAAAAAAAAATCTTTAAAAACCCGAAATTGAACGGGTTTGAAAATAGGCTGCGGATATTTATTACTTTTGATGTTTACATGAATCACTGTTGAATCGATTGAGTCGCCTTCTTTTGGGAGAAATCTTCTGGTGCGTCCATATAAGATTTTTTTTCAATTGGGATGACCCGCGATTTCGCTAAGAGGAAACCTTGATATAAAAGTAATGAAGGGTCCTAGGGCGCGTTCTAAAGAGAGGACTCTATCCAGATACGAGTGCCTATGGCCTATTGATACACAAAACGAGAGGCCGTGACTGTACTTTGTACTATTCCGGCTAATGTCAGTTAAGGGGACATGCCTTGGTTGCGAAGACACGGATTAAAAAAAATGTGTCCAGCCACGCCAGTTGAAGTTGTTTGCACATGCATGCGATGAGTGCAGACGGATGCACTACGACCTGTATTTACTTACGGTACAGGCTACCGTAGTTGGATGCATGCGCAAGAGAAAGACCTGAAGATTATATGTATTTTAGTATATTCATACTAGTATTATTTAATCGTTCTTCTATAGCGCTTTTTCAGCTTAAGAGCTGCTTAAGGCGCTGGCCGATACAGGATCTAACTCAAGCCGCCCGAGGCGCCAACTTGCAGCCTTTGGGCGCACCGTAATAACGCCCCAGACAACTGAGCACAATCCTGGGCAGCCAGGGATGGGGGAGAAGGACCTAGGTGCATGCTGGGTATACAATATTATAAAAATGCAATACATTAGTCGTGCATGACCTATATTTTATCATGCATCTAACTATAATTATATGAACCCGTTGTACAGCTATGTGCGTGCTGGTGGCTAAGCATAAGTGGCAAGCGCCTGTGGTTCTTATCTATTGTATTTTTGTGACCTTGACCCACTGACTGGCCTGATCAAATCATATTTTGTGTCTTTCCAGGCCGGTATATTCTTACGCAATACGTAAACTCACGGTAATGCCACGTATCAGTGTGTAAACGTCTTTTTCGTTGGAGGGTAGGCCTTGTAGGGCCCCTACCACTACGAAGCCATATAGCATCTCACTCTAACCACAGTGTGGGTCCAACATGCATTTCGACGGTGTTTCCATGATGTTGAACTCTCTAAGAACACAAGAAGGAGCCATTTTCACAGCTTTAGCGGCAAGCTCTGTCATCAAGCTCTTATCGCTGCGACAAGCACGTGCTGCACGTGACAACCTCTTCGAGTTCGTTGGTCAGGTGAAGGAACTGTACGTCTATCCCGTAAAATCTTGCGGTGCTGTGCAGCTCCAGAGTGCTACGGCCTCCGTCACTGGCCTCTCTTCTAATGGCTATCATGACAGGTATGATTGGCGCAGAACTACTACTACGACGACGACGACGACGAAGATGATGATGATGATGATATGATAATGATGATGATGACTACAAATCTATACTAGTTATTAGGTATTGAACATAAGAAATTAGGCTTTCATAATCAGAGGAAGAGAAGAATAAACAGAACAGCTGTTTGTATTAGCAGCAGCAGCAGCAGCAGCAGCAGTAGTAGTAGTAGTAGTAGTAGTAGTAGTAGTAGTAGTAGTAGTAGTAGTAGTAGTAGTAGTAGTAGTGGAGATTACACGCCCCTTATTCCTAAATTAGACTCAACGCGCGGCGATTTGTAACCAACAACCACGCTTACATGTTACAGACACTCCTACATTCACAACAAACACACATTCATCACTCAAACATATGGTGTAAAGGCAAGTCGCTATTAGAAGACAGACCCCCGTTGGGGTGCCGGGGGTATCAGTATAAATAGTATCCCCACTTTCTGGAAATTTAGTGCTTTAAATTCCCACTGTCACTGTCTTACTCATTTGTTCTTTCTCATTCCTGCTCTGTTCTATCAATCTGCTATACTATCTTCTTCTTCGCTAGACCAGTCACCTACCTTTTTTCTTGAAAACTCTTCCTGGACAAGACTTCTTATTTGTTATTATTTTATTCTGTTGGATCAGCTCGGGAATATTGGACGCTTTCTGCCAGGTGGTCACTAGGGCTTCCTATGATGTTATTATTTAGCAGTGTAGGCATTTTAAATGTAGGCCCTATGTGTTTTGTTGATAATGTATAATGATGTTTGTATTCTATTTTATTTTTGTAAACGGGGTTTCGATAAATTAGAGTACAGCCTCAGCGTCCCCTGCGTGGGATGTCTTTATTGTAAAGTGACTGGCTGGTGGAGAGCTTTCAGTTTACCACTAGGGTTGTTTCAGCAGATCTTCTATGCGGATCGGGGGTTGTCCGGTCCTGATTTGGCTCGGAAGAGTCCGCTGGACCTAAAGCAATAATCATGTAATGTAATGTAATTAGAAGACGGCAAAGAAATTGAATTTTATTTGTGAAAGTTTAGATTCACTGCTTCAATACCATTTTTGAAAGGAGGGATGAAACCGGAGTACAACAAAACCCAAATAAACTCGGTGACTTCAATAGTCTCGTAGTCACATTACTTCGCCCCTTAGCATTAAAAACCCGGCGACTCACCCACTGCGCCACCCAGTAGTAGTAATAGCAGTAGCAGTAGCAGCAGCAGCAATAGTAGTAGTAGTAGTAGTAGTAGGCCTAGTAGTAGTAGTTATGTGTAACTACGCTACTGTAAAAAAATGATGAATATTATTATGAGTGTTACACGTCATTTATCAATTGTTGATTCAACCCCGACGCTTGAATCTTGGTAATGAAGTGTAACTCGAATTCGTTTACCCACGCAGCCTGTTCACTCAGCAACAAGGCAGGAGTCGTTGTATTTTACTTTATTCAGCAAACATCAACAACTGCATAGAAGATCGCTCTCTAAAATCATTACAAAGATCATTCCACAAGGAGGAATAACGAAGTTTAACGTCCTATTGCGTTAGCGTTAAGGACGAATCACCACGTCGACACCTTGACAACAATGATCATCATCATCATATCAACAACACAGAATGTAATATCATCCCACAAGCAGGTAGTGCATTACTTATATAGCCTCTCTGCAATCGAGAACAAATTCGAACATTCCAGCAATAGGCAATAACACCCAATCAAAATAAAACTCATCACCGGAACTATTTTCTGCCTTTCGTCACATAATGTCTACTAGTAAGGTCTATCGATAATAAACAAGTAATTCCAGATAATTTTCAATAATATCGAGCGACGAAAATTATCAACATTATACAAAGCTTCTTCTCGCAACAACGCAAAATCAAGGTAAAATACACGCCATCATTGCATGCTTTGCAAAACAAAATGATCGGATCTATCGTGCGCGTCTCAATCGTAACAATGAGGATTTCTATTTTTATATAGAAGTGCTGCAATTATAACAACATGTTTATTAATATTACTATCAGGGTTCGTGCTAATTTTGAAGGTGCTGCACAATTTTAATTAAATATAGGCCTACATATAACTCTCGTTTTGGTTGGTTTGTTGTTTTATTAACATCTTCTTCATCGAAACAATAAGACATACGCACGCGCACTAACGCTCCCCACCCCCTCCTCTATCGACCCCACCCCCATACACACATACATACACATATGAAAACACCATAATAAAATAAACCGAGGAACTGGAGAATCAATATAAGCTTTTGCTAACCTAACGCTCACATCACAACTTACGTTTTCAAAAGAACTCATATTTGTTAATCAGTTGGTAAAATAAGGACGAAAGTGACCACATTCAAGTAATACATGCTTGAAAGATATCGTTTCATTTTATATGCTAAACTCTAGTGTTTTTCTGTTTGTATGCGTATACCTCAGCCCATACCCTCTCGTATATTATTTCCTACAAACATCTTATTAAGTTATTTTTTTTTTAAATAACGTGTTTACAAATTATTTATAATTTATCAGACCCACTCCCAAACATTTTACGGAGCAGAATAGAGGGGACACGAACAAGTCAAATTCGCTCTGATGTCATCTGCGGCATTGTCCTGTGGAAATTATAATTATAAATACACAGGCCTACGAGTATGATGCGCCAACTCTAGGTTTTTGTAGAATCCAGAATTTATTGAGCCAAATGACAACCTACCTTGCATAGAAATTGCCCAGATGTTGGTAAACAGTCTCACACACACACACACACACACACACACACCTACACACACACACACACACACACACAAACACACACACACACACACATACAGCACGCAGTACCTTTTAAGACGTTCCAATAATAATTTTAAAGTCTTGCAGACACCCTTGCAACATTAAGTGCATTCACACTGGACATATAAAAAAAAAAATTAATGGACATGTGTATATATGATTTTATATATAAGCTATTATCACGCAATGCTAATGCTCAATCATACACACACACACACCTACACACACACACACACACACATACCTACACAGCTCGTACACACCCGCAGAAAGGTAAATCGATACATGTTTAAGGGACTCTTAGCGTTACATTAAAATATACTATAAAAAATATAAGAAGCGTGCATATGAATAGAAGTGAACGTTGACACAAACACACGCACTCTCTCTCTCTCTCTCTCTCTCTCTCACACACACACACACACACAAACACACACCCACAGACAACCACAAACATACTTCCACAGACAAATGCATACAAATAGTCTACGCACTTGCGCCTCATACTTTCAAGCCTGAGGCTAAATCAATGCATAATACATTAATAAACATACATTACCATTCATTATTATCTTTTACTTTTATAAGATTTATAAATTAAAATAATTGAAATAATTCCTTTCCTATCCTATCCTATCCCGTAACTCGAAGGTCGTTGGGGCACTACAGATGATCGTTTAGTTTAACCAGCTTACTCCATCTTTCGCTGCACATGTACTCAGCAACCCTCATGACTCCCCTCTTCTTCTGCCTCCTTGCACCGTGCCTTGCAGGCTGGTCTTTGCAAGACCTGATGCTCTAGTGACGTGGCTATACCATCGGAGTTTCCGTTTCTTCACCACTGTGAGCATGTCATCGTGTTGTCCAATGGCTTGTGTGATGGTCTGGCGGAATTCGTTGTTGGTGATGTGCTGGGTGTAGGAAATGCCCAGAAGTCTTCGGTAGCACCTCATCTCCATGCTTTGTATTCTTCGTTGTAGATCTGCTATGAGGGTCCATGTTTCGCAAGCGTATAGGAAGATGGAGATGACAAGGGAGCGCAGCAGCCTTACCTTGGAATGTAAACTGATGGTCCTGTCTTTCCAAATGGGCTTCAACCTTGTCAGGGTCGCAGTTGTTTGTGCGACCCTAGAGAGGACTTCCTGTCGGGACCCATTGTCGGATACAATGGCTCCTGAATATTTGAAGCTATGCACTGTGTTGAGGGATTGGACTTTGATGTCCATGTGGTTACCACTGGTGTTGTTGGTCATCTTTTTTGTCTTCTCTGCACTTATTTTCATTGAATAATTGAATTGATGTAACATTCCGGGGAATGTATATCTCAATCGATCAAGTTTGTTATCTTTACATTGAAATACTTCTAAACAAATACTTTCAAATTCATTTATCCAACATGCCTCGGCCAGTCCCCACTACGCAGTGTGGCGATCTGTATGATTCTGTGGAAAAGACATCGTTAGAGGATGCGCTAAGCTGTCTTGTCATTTGTGTGTATAAATGTGTGTGTTCTTTTGTGCTTGTTCGCGACCCACGAATATGCGAGTGACTGGGTGCATGTCGGACATTATAGCCCATCGTTGTAGCACAGTGGTAGAGCATTCGCCTAGGACACCGCTACTGACACAGGTTCGGTTCCCGTGGAGGGCAAGATAAAAATGGCAATCCATTTATCGCTGACCATCTTAGCAGTGTGATTGCTCTGGCGGTTCAGTGTTAATTTAGGCCTACACCCCTTTCCCTTGGGATGGTTATCCCCGTCTGCCGTATCGCCAATGGTGTGTGGGGACGTTAAACTCTGATGTTCATTCATTCATTTATCCATTGATTGATCCATTCATTCATGTCTGACAGACGCTGGGCCATTCAAACAGAGACTGGGGAAATGGTCAACATGAAAACAAATCCCAAAATCACCCTGCTCAGGAGCGAGATCAAAGACGATTGGTTGATTCTTTCTGCACCGAATATGGCGCCACTGCAGATCCCTTGTAACCCTGATCCCACCAACTTTCAAACGGCAATGATGGAGTAAGTGATTTGTGTGTGTGTGTGCGGGTGTGTGTGTGTGTGTGTGTGTGTGTGTGTGTGTGTGTTAAATACGTGATTGCAAATAAATTGTTCGAAACTGTAATTGGTAGTTAGTGGCCAATGGATCACAGTAACCTATATTGTATTGCCAGCTACCATCACACTGCTTAGCTGTGACTGGCTGAGGCTTAGGGTACGAATACGAACACTTTATTATTTCACTGTGAAAAAGTGAGATTTTAAATAGGTCGTATTCATAATCGTAACCTAAGCCTCTCCCCCAAGAGAGCCGACTGCTTCTATAAGCATAATAAATGCCCGATAACGCACAGGGTCTGTTATGAACGGCCTAACTGGTCTTACGGCCTCACACCTTGCTTTATATTTTGTTACTTTCACAGATACTCAGGTAGCAAAATCAAAGTCTTGGACTGCGGAAAGGTTGCGAATGACTGGATGTCAAAGTTCATAGGTCAGCGCGTGCGTCTATTCCACTCACGACCAGGCATTGGGACTCGTGATGCCTACGACATGCCCGGCTTGAACTGGGAGACTACTGCAAGGAGGGGTGATGAGGTAGCGTGACAACTCTTATCAAAATCATGACATATGCAGCCCTGCATGTATGTCATTATTCAAAATTCAAGATTCAAGAATAACTTTCATATCTCAATGAATTAATGTCTTTAATGATGATGATGATGATGATGATGATGATGATGATGATGATGATGATGATGATGATGATAATGATAATAATAATTAATAATAATAATAATAATAATAATAATAATAATAATAATAATAATAATAATAATAATAATAATAATAAGAGTATTTATAATAATAATAATTATTATACTACTACTACTACTACTACTACTACTACTACTACTACTACTACTACTACTAATAATAATAATAATAATAATAATAATAATAATAATAATAATAATAATAATAATAATAATAATAATAATAAGGGTATTTATATATCGCTTTTTCCTAAAGACATCAATTCCAAAGCGCAGTTCTCACGCATTTATACTTAACGTTAACATCGAAATACATACGAAAAGAAAGTGAAACAAAAACAAGACACTTATAAACTATGCAAAGATATAACACAAACATTTAAAAAAACCAATTAAATGTAAAATATAAAAGACAAGAGAGGGAGGGGAGGAGGAGAGCAGCTAAGGAGTGAGGGGACTGGGAGTGTGCGGTGTGACGGCGGTGGTCTGAATCAGAAAAGAAGGAATGATGCTGGTGCTGGGAGACGAGATCAGACATGTTTAGGAAAATATGAATTCTTAAGTTGGACTTGATAGTGGCTATTTTCGGAGAGCTGTGAAGAGAGAGAGGAAGAGAGTTCCAAGCTGAAGGACCCCAAGCACTGAGAAGGATCGACAGCGTGCAGAGGAGAGTTTGTTGCGGGGTATTTGTAGCATGTACGCTGTACCGTGTACTGTCCTTTTTCACCCAAGAGACGGGTTCGTTCATAAAGTCGCCTCTTTCATTGGTTCTGCATGTTTGCCGATTCCAAATATAATTTTACATGAATTAAATAAAGTATGTAGCCTGTATCCTGATGTTCGGTCTACTTTTACATCTCACATTAAACTGAAGAACGAAACAGCTGAACGCATTCTGATTTAAAAAAAAATGTTTTGTCGGACTGTTACTGCCGTCGTAATCATGTTGTTGTTGTTGTTGTTAACTCAGGCTTAAATTTCTGATGAAATCTCTGATAAATAGGAGAACTTATTAGGAGATTCATTGCCACAACTAAATATTTTAAATGAATGTAATTCTGTCCGTCGGTCAGTTATATCCAAACAATTTCTGCTCCTTCTGGTAGCCAGTGTCTTTCCTTGCTGATTGCCGAAACATTTCTCAAGCATTCCAAAATTCTAAAAGGCTTGCAGTCCACAAATAGACGTAGCCTTTTTGTGCTATGAACAGAGGATATGTGTTTACTGTAAAGATGTGTATCACGAATGACAAATACGACAAATCAAAAAATCGCGCGGAGTGACACCGAAGGAATATGTCTTACAGTGAGTGATTTTTTCGCTTGTAACCGTAAATGAAGAAGAATGCATAATCTATCGGTAGGCCTACCTCGATTCAAAGCCACTCCACGCGATTTTCTGTTTGATGATGATGATGATGATGATGATGATGATGATGATGATGATGATGATGATGATGATGATGATGATGATGATGATGATGATGATGATGATGATGATGATGCGAGTGTTCCCGACTGTGCAGGTAGTCTTCGCCTATCTGACGTCTTACCTGCTGACCACCACGGCGTCGCTGGCCCATGTTAACTTCAAAATGGACAGCCCTGTGACCAGTGTCAACTTCAGGTCCAACATCGTCGTCAGCAACACTACGCCCTTTGAAGAAGTAGTTTAAGACCCGAAACCCACATAACATGCATAACAGGGATCTTTCGATAGCGAATGATTTTTTTTTCGTAGTGATTATATGGTTAAGGACTACTTTATATCCTTAATGTCAGCAGTTTTTGCAGCTCAAAGGTTAAAGGTCTTCGAACTTCGTCGAGTCTGTGGTTTCTTGAAAAAGGCCATTACCGTGAAGTTGACTTCGTAGGTATAGTCCTGTATTGTTTATTACATCAGTTATTCTACATCATTACATTACATTACATGATTATTGCTTTAGGTCTAGCGGACTCTTCCGAGCCAAATCAGGACCGGACAACCCCTGATCCGCATAAAAGATCTGCTGAAACAACCCTAGTGGTAAAACTGAAAGCTCTCCACCAGCCAGTCACTTTACAATAAAGACATCCCACGCAGGGGACGCTGAGGCTGTACTCTAATTTATCGAACCCCCGTTTACAAAAACAAAATAGAATACAAACATCATTATAAATTATCAACAAAACACATACATATAAAATGCCTACATTGCTAAATTATAACATCATGGGAAGCCATAGTGACCACCTGGCAGAAAGCGTCCAATATTCCCAAGCTGATCCAACAGACCCCATACACAGCGACAGTGGGAATTTAAAGCACTAACTTTCCAGAAAGGGGGGATACTATTTATACTGAAACCCCCGGCACCCCAACGGGGGTAGTTATTTTACATCAAAACGATTCGACATTGTGTAAGGGACCTTACTCATCCATTTTAGATTTGAAAATGGGGATCTACACTTGTTTTGAGATTTATGGCCCGGTCACACCGTCCGCACTTTGTTGGAGCGTTCCTTGAACGGTAGGGAGGGGGGACCGAATTTCGACAACGCTCGTCACCGCGCACAAAATGGGAAAAAAAATCGAAAACACGGGCGTTGCCTTAGCGGTGCACCGCTGAAGCCGGCGTTGCTATAGCGATGGCTTAACGGTAGCGAGCGTTGGTTTAGCGGTGACGCGAGCGTTGATAGAGCGGCGTTCTGCGCATGCGGGCGTTGGCTCGGCGGGGGTTTAAAGTTGGTTTAGCGGCATACCGCTTTTGACTACGGAGCTGAACGGATCATCATGCCACGTGGACAAAAGAAGAGGAAGGCTGGAGAAGGAAAGGCAGCAGCACAGTGTTCAGTTGATAGCCACCATTCTCTCCTGCCAATCCACTGATCCTGATGGGGAGTTGCACCAATGCTTGAGTAGGTTTCGCTGCCTCTTCCCATCACGTGAGGCTGTGTTGGGGCCTTGCACAACGATAGTGTCCTCCAAGTTCCGTCCTTCTCTCCATGCCCCAGGCTGCAGGTTCTTATCTGGTTGTTCACGGTCCACAAGTCTGTTCTGGACCACTAGGAAGCGGGTGCGCATCAGGTTGTGGAGGATGCAGCAAGCTTCCACGATGGTTCTGACAGTTTCATGGTGATGTTGCATGGTGGTGAGCAGAATCTGGAACCTGTTGGCCAGGATGCCGAAGGCGTTCTCCATGACCCGTCTTGCCCTGGACAGCCGATAGTTGAAGATGCGCTCTTCATGGGTGAGGTTTCTGGTGTTGTACGGCTTCATGAGGTAGGTCCGCAGTGAGAAGGCGTCATCCCCGATGATGAAGTAAGGCACATCCTGATTGTCATTGGGTAGGGGATCTGGCTGAGGAAAGGCATGAATCCTGTTCTGGTCCAGCCCACGATGGAGATCACTTTCGTTGTAGATCTGAGCGTCTGAGGATGAGCCATTGCCTGATAGGTCAATGTAGGTCAACTTGTAGTCAGCATCCACCATGGCAAACAGGATCACGCTGTAAAAGCCTTTGTAGTTGTAGAATTCTGAACCAGAGTTACGAGGAGCTTTACAGGCCACGTGCTTACCATCAATGACACCAACTGTGTGGGGAAAGTTCCATCTCTGGTACCATTGGTCAGCCAGGTCTCTCCATCCTTGTTCAGTTGTTGGGCAAAACACGAGTTCATCTGTGTACTCCTCAATGATGGCCTTGACCACTTCTCTGACTACCACACTGATGGTGTTGTGGGGAACCCTCCAGGCGTATTACATGTTTCTGTAGGTGTTACCAGAGGCCAGGTGCCGTAGGGTGATTGCCACTTTGAGACCAGGTTCCAGGCTTGCTCGGTAATTGGTGTCTTGCTTGGTCAATCTGGGGGTCAGCCTCTGTACAACTTCATCAAACATGGCTGGTGGCATCCTCATGAAGTGCTGGAAGGCTTGTGGATCCTCATTCCTCAGCTCCACCATCAGCTTGTCATACAGTCCATGTTCAGGCCTTTTCAGAATCCACTGTCTGACCCACACAACTCTGTCTCCCCTTCTTCTCTCTCTTCTCCTTCTGTCAACAGCTTGTTGCAATCTGAGGAGGTTCTGATTCTGCTGCTGGACTAGTGCACCAATCATAGCAAGTCTCTCAGCATCCATGGTAGTACAGTTTTACTGTAACTTTGAGCAAATTCGATGTAAATGAGGGTCTGCACTCAACGGCAGCTCGATTCCAAATGGGCTCCAGGTCCATTTCTCCCCGTATTTATAGCCAAATTCTGATCCCCCTCCATCACCTCCATATCAACGCCAAACCAAAGTTCATCACCGCAATGGATCGCTGCTTCAACGCCAGACACCGTTACAGCAATCCCGTGTCCGCTCGTAAAACGCTTACAACCGCTCCACCAAAGTTTGTGCAACGTTTAATCACCGCCCGGGCAAAGCTGGCGAAGCAGCGGTGGTCCAGCGTTCAAGATTTCTGCGTTGGCCTAGCGGAACCAAGCGTTCACGAACTTGCGTCTAGCGGTGCCAAACTTTGACTGGGCGTTGTTGGAGCAGTGGTGAACTTTGCCGGAGCGGAAAATTGCCCACTACTCACCGCTTGCAATATTTTGTGCAGCTCAAAACTTTCGGAGCGGTAGGAGGGACCATAAGCGGTGGCTGAGCGTATACGGCGTTGCCTTAACGGGGGCCAACTTCTGGTGAACGGTAACGAGCGGTGATGATTTTTTTTCACCGCTCCAGGAACGCTCCAGCAAAGTTCTTGCGGTGTGACCGGGCCTTTAGAACGTACTTTGAACCCAAGTGCTACACTGGCGCGGGATGCTTCCCTTATATCATTCAATACTGGCTTATTTGTTTGAGTTACAAAAACACAACAACAAAAGCAACAACAACAAACAAGAAATGTAATAGAGACTTAAAAGTTTAGGTCCATAAAGAAATTAGAATGGACTAACCAGTAGCCAAGTTTGATAGAATTATCTTTGCTATTGACCGATTTATAAATATCTATATCTTTATTTATACCCACAAATCATATGTTAAGGTCTCCTCTCTGAAAATCCTTAACGGGAAGAGAGGGGACCATAAACTGATAAAATAAAATATACCCACCTCCCCAATTAGCACATCCGATCCCCGCAGAATAAGCAGGCAGTGTAAGGGAGGCAACAATTCATTAATAGACCTTTCCCTGATTGTGGTGGAAAACAGCGTGATTTCCCTCTAAAAGTAGCGTGTACCTCCAGCCCTCAATAAGTCATCACCTTCAACACTTTATTCTTCAGAACTTTGTCCTGTCCACTCGTATAACTTTCAGCTTCCGACATACCAGCACACCAGCCATTGGACAACACGATTTTTGTTGTTGTTAGATAGATTAACCTCCCCGGACACATGAAGCGAATAGTGGACAGTGGACAACACGATGACATGCCCACGGTATTGAAGAAACGGAAACTCCTATGATATGCCAAAGTCACCAGCATCAGGCCTTGCAAAGACCATCCTGCAAGGCACAGAGCAGGGAGGCAGAAGAATAGGGAGACAGAAAAAGGTGGGAAGACAACAATCGAGAATGGACTGGCTTGACACTGATTGAAGCCATGAGAGCTGCTGAGGACAGAGAAAGATGGAGTACACTGGTTAAACGATAATCTGTGGTAGGCCTACCCCAACGACGTTCGAGTTACGGGATGGGATAGGATCGATACCGCTATCATAGAGACACACCAGCATAAAACTAGTCAGAAAATTGTAATATTTTATTTCATCGTTCTTATAGCCTATAGCGCGTTTCCAGCTCACGAGCTGCTCAAGGCGCTAGCCTATACAGAATCTAACTCAAGCCGCCCGAAGGGCCCACTTGCAACCTTCGGGCGCCTAGTCTGACGCCCAGACGACTGAGCACAATCCTGTGCGACCGGGGATGGGGAGCATGGACTTAGTGCGTGCTAGGTGTACAGTAAGTCCTCGGGTTACGCCGGTCTCGACTTACGTTGTTTCGTGGTTACGACGCTCCTCCCCATAAAAATATTATAAATAATATTACGCGTCGTTCCGTCTTCCTCGGTTTAGCGTCGTAAGCGACGTAAACAAACGGGAGCTAGTGTCTGGCGAGCGGCGGAAGAATACGCTTTGCTGTGGTTATACGGCGGGGAAGACGGCGTCGCTTCCTACGCTGGCGTCGCTTCATACGCTCAGTCACTGTACATACGCCATTTTGGTTGTTTACACCGTCTATCTCACGTGTTTTATCGTATTTTTGCCCTTGGTTATGGCTCCCAAACGTAAGTCAGACTCTTCTGATGGTAGTGCATCAAAGAAAAGAAAGGCCATCACCATGGAAGTTCAAATGGACATTATAAAGCGATCTAAAAAGGGAGAAACACCAACAAACATGGGCCGGTCGCTTGGCCTTAGTCGTTCGACTGTGGCTACCATTCTCAAAGATAAAGTTACAGTACAGTATATACAGTAGCACTGTACGTACAGTATTTTTCTTTATGTTCCGACTTACTTTCCCACTTACGATGAAATCGGGTTACGACGCGTCCAACGAACGGATCAACGTCGTAACTCGGGGACCCCCTCTAGGCTTATTTGTGTAGCCGGCACTCACCCGTCTAGAACATGAAGGTCAGGATCTATAAAATCCGTGCGGTGGAATGCGTACGTGCACAGACTAGATCTCGGTTTACCCTCTCATCCGAAGGAGTCAGATCTTCATGTCTTGACGTCAGTGTCGAAATAAGGCATTACGAGTTTATTGTTAATGTTTTCGTTTCTCTGTAAATGTATCTATAGGGTAGGTCCTCACACGGATACATGTAGCCTATTGCTTAGTCATCGTGTTTGTTGTGCAGGATGAGTGGGAAGAGGTAAAGATCGGCACCAATGTAAGGTTCCACTACGTCCAGCCCTGCAGAAGGTCCATATTTATCATTAAACCATTGAAACTAATGATGATGATAATGATGATTGACGACGATGACAACGATGATAATGACGACGACGACGATGATTGATGGCGACGATGATGATGATGAATGATGGCGACGATGATGATGATGATGATGATGATTGATGTCGAAGCTGATGATTGATGGCGATTGATGACGACGACGATGATGATGATGACAACGACGACGACGACGATGATGATGATGATGATGATGATGATGATGATGATGATGATGATGATGATGATGATGATGATGATGATGATGAAGTGTTGCGTTATAAACGCCTGGCAAGAATGATCAAATGTGTACAGTTTTAATAATTGTAACAGTTTTATTGGCAAAAAATTTTTTCAAGTGTTGTGTTGGTACACAGTAGGTATTCTGTACAGTATACTTGTTCACTTTTACCTTAAGGAATTTTCTTCAGCATCAATTTCTTTTAAATAATTAATGTTTTATAACCGGTACGAATATGTTATATCTGATTCACTGACATAAAAAACACTAATGCTAGTAATTGTCATTGGTAATGTTACTATGTCCAATAACTTGACAAGGAGATTCCCAAATGGAATGTAATTTTAAGAATAACGCTGTATTCACATGATTTTATGAAATAATAAGGTTATGTCAGAGGAATACGGTCACTCTGGTACATTTGCAATGGCTTCCGTATGAAGTGTGAACACGCACTGACCGACGATAACTGGTTTGACGACAGCTGACCGTGCTTTTGGTCAACGATGACACCAATAATGGAATCATGTAAGAAGGCATACATACATGTAACTATCTCTTTCTGCGATGCAGATGTGTGATAACGACCGTGAATCCTGACTCGGGAATACTCAGTGAAAAGATGGAGCCTCTGCGAACGCTAAGATCGTGAGTGTGTGGTATTATTTAATATAAGTCATACCACTTACAAAATGTGTCTTAACCACTTTTCGGCCTGGTATTTCTTTTACAAAAGCTTGCATGGTACTCTAAAACCTTTAACACAGTCTGTAATTATTCAAATAAAGTGTGAAAGAAGGACAACCGGTGTTTACATGTAAATGTTACCCGATATATTCCAACCTTTCATAATGTTTAGGACATAACTGTTAACAACTGTAGTGTAAAGGAGAAGATTTTCTGCAGCAGCGCGCATGCATTGAAAACCAAAACCAGTAGTCTTCTGAGAATCTTGATAACAGGATCTTTTACACTTTGATCTACTCATCGGCGCATCAAACTGACTGTTTTAATGTTTTGGGACAACACGTAGACATAGCACCTGCCTAAATAAAATATTTCCTAATAATAAATCAGTAGATTTTTTTTTATATAGACAGAATATGCTGGTGTGTTTGTTCGCAGGTACCGCCAGAGGGAGCCATACGGAATAGCACCGTTGTTTGGGGCTTACGTTGCTGTGGACCGAGTGGGGGAAATCCGTATAGGTGACCCTGTGTATGCCATTAAAAGACAGCCAGGCAGTGACAAAGTGCAGTGAACATCAGATCAGTTCAACTTCGAGCAGCTTGGCACCTATGATGGACTTGGATATAACTAGATCGTTGATCTAAGCAGTCTTTTTCTCAAACAATGTAAACAATTTTATGAGTTACACCCCCATGAATGCAATTTGACCAATGCTTTTAAAAATTCAAATAAAACTAATACACATAAAATAATGAGTCACGGATAACATCCGCAAAAGAACCACATGGACCATAATATATTCATAAGGTTATTGGCATCAAGTGTTTACCAGAAAACAACTTGTCATGCACATTGTGAATACTAACTGTTGAACTTCCTTACCATTCTTCTTCCATCCCATCCAACCTCTCTCTCTCTCTCTCTCTCTCTCTCTCTCTCTCTCTCTCTCTCTAAATTAAAAATTAAATTAAAACTAGCTGGTACGCTTCTCCTTAACAAACACCTTACATACAATAAAGCCGTTTTAATGTATAAAATACTAAACAATAGAGCTCCTGATTATTTCAAAGTACTTTTTTTTTTAGAAAACCTTCATCTCGTTATTCAATTTTTAGACATAATTTGACATTGCCACAGCCACGCTTAGACATATTTAAAACATCTCTGTCATATTCTGGTCCAAGTGTGGGGAATTCTCTACCACAAGAGATCAAGAAAAGTAAATCATTAACATTGTTTAAAATTAGACTCCACAAGTTTCTATTTTCAATTGCTCCTAATATTTAAGATGATTGCATACATTTGTTCTTTCCTATCTTGCGACAGTTTACTTTGTTGAGGTGTGAATTAGCTTGTGTATGTGTGTGGTTGTGGTGGAGGGGATGGGAAGAGTGGGAGTAGGAAAGGGGTATTAGAGGGGGGAGGGAGGGAGTATGTGTATTTTGGTACATTAATTTTCTTAGTAAAATTTTTAATTTTTACCATTGTTAATGTTTGTGTTAATTTCAAATCAATTTTATGTTAATTATTTTGTTCTGAATTAGTTATTTCTTTTATTTTACAATTTTCTTAAGGACTAGCTGTAAGACAGGTCCATAGGATCTAATGCTATTATCCTATTAAAGGTTTCGACTTCGTCTTCTCTCTCTCTCTCTCTCTCTCTCTCTCTCTCTCTCTCTCTCTCTCTCTCTCTCTCTCTCTCTCTCTCTCTTTCCTACTTTTTCGGATGAAAGTATAAACTGGGGTCTAGTCTGGGCACGCACGCATTCCTTCGCACGGACTTTAATGATCCTGATCCTCATGTCTTCTAAGGCGGGTGAGTGCCGGCTACAGCACTAGGTCTCTTCTCCCAAATCCCCGGTCGGCCAGGATTGTGTTCCGCTAACTGTCTAGGCTACCCCCGTTGGGGTGCCGGGGGTTTCAGTATAAATAGTATCCCCACTTTCTGGAAATTTAGTGCTTTAAATTCCCACTGTCGCTGTCTTTCTCATTTGCTCTTTCTCATTCCTGCTGTGTTCTATCAATCTGCTATTCTATCTTCTTCTTCGCTAGACCAGTCATCTACCTTTTTTCTTGAAAACTCTTCCAGGACAAGACTCCTTATTTGTGTATGAGGTCTTTTGGATCAGCTTGGGAATATTGGACGCTTTCTGCCAGGATGAGGTGGTAACTAGGGCTTCCTATGATGTTATTATTTAGCAATGTAGGCATTTTATATGTATGTGTTTTGTTGATAATTTATAATGATGTTTGTATTCTATTTTGTTTTTGTAAACGGGGGTTCGATAAATGAGAGTACAGCCTCAGCATCCCCTGCGTGGGATGTCTTTATTGTAAAGTGACTGGCTGGTGGAGAGTATTCAGTTTTACCACTAGGGTTGTTTCAGCAGATCTTTTATGCGGATCAGGGGTTGTTCGGTCCTGATTTGGCTCGGAAGAGTCCGCTGGACCTAAAGCAATAATAATGTAATGTAAAGCTGTCTTGGCGTCAGACAATGCTCACATTGAGTTCGATCCTGTATCGGCCAGCGCTTTGAGCAGCTCTTGAACTGGAAAAAGCGCTATATAAAAATGACTAAATAAAAAAAATCTTTCTAGCTCCCTCTCCCTCCCTCTCTCCCTCTCTCCCTCTCCCCCCCCCCTCTCTCTCTCTCTCTCTCCCCGAGCGCCTGTGTTGCTCGAGCTTAGATTCAAAGGAAAGACTATTTATCGTGTTTCTGTTGGGTTTAGCTGAGTTATTTCTGGAGCCAGAGGTAGGGCAGGTATCTCCGATAAACGGCGATGTACACGTCGGATAACCAGCACTGAGCTAAGGAAAGTCTGTGGTGGTTACAACGGAGGTCTACGCTCGGTCGACATTTTCTGCTCAGCAGTAGTAGTACAAGACGCTGAATGCGTATACAAACTTTCTGTGTTTTACGAAGCCTTTCTAGACAAGGTTCCTGCAGTGTCTGCATTGTAGCAGAACAAGTAAGTTGAACCTCACAATAATACTTTCTGTTGCATAGTCTGTAACAATAATCAACTTAATGTGGTCAATCTTAATTTTGTTCTGCAGCCGCTGATTAACTTTTAAACTTAGGGACGACAGGTTGTGTGAAAAATGGTGTAAAAGTTTTACTATAGCAGATATAATTTTTCTGTGAGTATGGTGTCTTATTCTTTGGCAGCAACACCCAAGTTGTTTGTTTCGGATTGAAACAAAATCTCTTCCATTTAAAACAAGCGAAATACTTCATCTAGTAGCCTGCTAGTTAAGAAATGAATTATTAAACAGGTAGCCTATAGGTTTGTTTTGCGGGTGAATTATACTTTATCAAACTTGTATCGCATGTCGGTATATTATTGACATCATTACTATACAGTTCCTTTCATTCCTCAAGAGCGGCAGGGATAGCTCGACAGTGGTCAGAGCGCACGACTTGTGTGAGTGCGTCTTGGGCGACGTGGGTTCGAATCTTGACTTCAGCAAACTATTTTGTGATTGCGGGTATTACGGGCCAGCGCTTTGAAAAACTCTCTGAGCTTGTAAGTGCTCTTTATAAGAAAAATATCTTTTTCTTTTTCAAAACCCGTGCTTGCTAGCGTATAGACAAGAATTCGAGCTTAGTAGATAGGCCTATTTCTACACTATCTCTATACAGACTCCCAACGCGAAGGCTGCATGAGCAGTCAAAATTAATTAGTGTAGACTTGTGCAGGGTGTTTCTGCAGATCGACATATTATCAAAGAGCTTATATACCGGTATTGATAGTCTTTGATATTATACTGATGGGTCTGCGAGTAAATGGAATGATTGGCAGAGAGAACTCTGGCTTTTAGTGTAGGCATATAGTGTTATACTTGATGGGAGACAAAACGCTTGTGTAGCCTACAACACAGGAAAACGCCCAGAGAGATGGAAATGGAGTCAGTGATAGCATGTTGGGTGTTATCCTTATTAGACTTGCTAGTTCTATTGTTTAAATGTGCTGTGTTACTTCAGCGTCTTCAATAATGCTGAAACCAGATATTTCGTCATCTTCAAGTTCAAGCTTGCGATGTAGAGATATAATATCCTAATTATTGATATCTTGAATGAGTGATTCGAAACCCACAGGCGATACAGTCTTTTGAATATTTGATATAAGCCCTACGTGTAGAACTGTAAGGTGTGATTTTTCAGACTCTTGTTAAGTAAGCTTACGAAATATGCTCTCTCTCTCTCTCTCTCTCTCTCACTCTCTCTCTCTCTCTCTCTCTCTCTCTCTCTCTCTCTCTCTCTCTCTTGAGTTGTATTTAATAGTTATTGTCAAAGCCCCAAGGGCAAGATGTAAAAAAGCGCATCCAGCGCTTATTCTTTTACCCTTGCAAAATAAAATTGTTATCTTATCTTATCTTATCTCTCTTTATTTCTCTCCTTGACCTGCGCTTTATACATCATTTTAACTAGAAAATGAAAACTATTATATTTTATACCTTGGAATAAAACATTGCATGTCAAATTTTATGTTCCTTTTTCTTCTTCATTAACATCCTCTCTCTCTCTCTCTCTCTCTCTCTCTCTCTCTCTCTCTGTCTCTCTCTCTCTCTCTCTCTCTCTCTCTCTCTCTCTGTGTGTCAAAGGTTATTTTCTCTTTTTTTTTCTTCTTCTCTGACTCTCTGTCTCTGTCTTTCTCTATATATCTCCCTCTCCCTTTTCTATCTCTCTCTCCCCTCCCCCACACACAAACACAGTATGTGTGTGACTGCGCGTGAGTGGGAGTGTGGGTATAGACTATAGTTGTCTTCACTCACTAGTTCCTAGTTACAACACAAACTATATAGAGAAAGTTGTCAAGGAAGTCCTGCCTCACTATATGGTTGAAACCATGCAGACATTAACTGTTAAAAACACTTGACCTATCGAAAGGCTGGGGTCTGCTTGTGGCTGCAGCTGTGTGCACATTATCAAGAGCGCACTTCAAAGGCAATTCGGATGTTCTATAATAAAATCATTTATATCTGGGTCATAAAATACTTTATGTGCTTGAAAAGTACAAAGACACACAACGTTCAAACCTTTTTTCAGCTGACCAATCTTCGAGTTACGGGATAGGATAGGATATGAATACCATATAAAGCCCTAGTGACCATTTGGCAGAAAGCGTCCAATATCCCCTAGCTGGCTCAATAGACCTCATACACAAACGAGAAGTTTTGGGAGATTTTTCAAGAAAAAAGTAGGTGACTGATCTAGCGAAGAAGATAGTAGATTGATAGAACAGATTAGCAAAGAGAAAGAACAAAGAAGAATAATAGAAACAGTGGTAATTTAAAGCACTAAATTTCCACAAAGTGGGGATACTTTTTATACAGAAAACCCCGGCACCCCAACGGGGGGTTGTGCATGTGTAATTTTGTATATAGTATATGTATTCTTTCAGCATCTCATGGCCATCTTTCTGTTGTTGTTGTTGTTGTTGTTATAATAATAATAATAATAATAATAATAATAATAATAATAATAATAATAATAATAATAATAATAATAATAATAATAATAATAATAATAATATTATTATTATTATTATTATTATTATTATTATTATTATTATTATTATTGTTTTTGAGCGCAATGAGCATGAACTGTTTTGTCGAGACCTGCTGCGCTACAAAAAACTACATCATCATCATCATAATTTAATATAATTGAAAATAGTGTATATCACTTTACTTTGCTGTAATTCTTTCATTTACTTTATTCGTTTTCATTTAGTTTATATTTCATGTTATGTTGTATTGTTTACAACTACTGCTTCATTCTTATATGTATACGCACACGTGTGAATAGGGTTTCAGCCTCAGAATACAGAATTAGTCTAATCCTGTGAATAATTATCATGGCGACGCCAATCGAGTCACAATAATCGGATTCCATCAATATCCTGTTAGTGCCGTTTAGCAGCATTATGGAAGTAGGCCTACTGAGTGAAGTGTATACTGGAATCAGTCTGCGATCATGCTTCTTGTGTGGAAATATTTAGTTTTATTCAATGATAGTATCATCACACACACACATCCACACACCCACACACACAATCAAAACATACAACCAAAACATACTGTACTTTCTTTTTGCAGATTCTCCATAGTCACTACAGCAAATTCGAATAATCCACCTTTAACAGTGGTCGATCCGTCTGTTTAGCATGGCAGAACACGTGGAGGGGGTCAGCCAGCTTTGTGGCGCAGCGGGTAAGTCGCCGGTTTCCTATGCCGAAGGTCGCGGGTTCGATTCCTGCAATGGGCGAACTTATGAGATTTTGGTAGTGCACTATCGAGGTCAGCGAGGGTCTTTTCCGGGTACCCAGGTTTTCTCCCGTACCTTTCTCTTTCAATAAAAAACTGGATTTCTTGTCCGTCTTCTAATAGCAATCTCCCTGCCTTAATACCACATGTTTCAGTGATAGATGGGATTGGTGTGTGTGTAAGAGCGAGTGAAAACATATGATCGTGTATGTTGGTAAGGATCGCCGCGCTTTGAGTCTGATTAATATTGATTTGGAGAAAAGCGCGTTTATAGCATTCATTATTATTATTATTATTATTATTATTATTATTATTATTATTATTATTATTATTATTATTATTATTATCCTGCCTTTTTTAAGTAATGTTATTATACAGGTTAAAGCTTTGATTGTTCTACTAAAGTAGACCCTTTACGGACGCTTTCGGGCGAAAGGACAGTAATTTAAGACTAATGATAAACAAGATGGCAAACCATTCAAATATATTTCCAGACGTTCACACCCATAGCCGACAAAATACGTATTTTCAAAAGTGTTAATTTTTTTTCTTGGCGTTGTTGGGTCTCGGCTTTTTCTTAACAAAACAAAAGGCAAACATGAGGTGATGAGCCACGATTTGAAGTACCTGCACAAAATCCGATCTGCCAAGTGTTAGATACAGCGCTAAACGTTTTTCAGAAAAGGGTGAAGCACAATAACCCCTGACCTTTGAGAAAGTACAAATAGGAATAATTTTAATATGGCTTAGATGTAGTTAAAGTATCCGCAAAGTGAAAATGATAAATTTCGGTTCAGTAATTCTTGAAATAATGCACACACAAAAAAGTGTGTTTTAAACAAAAAAATTGAAATTCGGTGTGACGGACCTTTGCGATAGAGCAAATACGATGGCACGGGAGGCAGGTTATACTAACCTAGGTAATGTTCCTATAAGGTTGGTCAAAAATCCGTATAAGTGGTTTTGAAGATATGGCTTCCATCGGACCGACCGTCCGACAGACTGACAGACCGACATTTGGCTCGTTCCATACAATTCAAATAAGCAAATCTGTATTACCTCATCAAGGAATTTAACAGGCGCAGAGATCATCACTCAGTAATAAACAAATACATTTTATATTGACAAGTTAAAAGCAAATAATAATTTTAAAAGCACATAATTCCCCCCTCTCCCCCCGACTATTTTAAAGTATTTTCAGACATGTCTGTAAATGCAAAAACTTTGTTTGGTCTATTTATATGTAGGCCTATTTATGGATGAATGGACAGTAGGTTGAGACTAGTGTCAAACAATTCCAGCTCTCTTTGCTAGACTACTTTAGGTATATTTTGTGTTTTACAAAACCTGTTTGTCTCCCAGTTTCAGACTAGAGTGGTTAAAACGTTTTGCATTATGATGATTCTGTTATTATGATTGTTTGCCAACGTTGGTGAGGATAGGTTCCAGGTGTTTTATGTGTGTATGTGTCACTTGGCGAAAGACAATGTGTTTAGTGTATGTCTTATGAACGGACAATGAGTGGACAATACTAGGTGGATTACTATTTAGGCGACTACAATTTCTTACCCACCACACGGTGTCAGCTGATCCATTGTTCAAACAGTGTGAGCGAAGTTAGGTTTACCCTATTCATACGTAGTATTTACAGCGTCGAAAGTTGGTGGTCAGACCAAAAATAATGTATTATAATAAATTTGCGATAGTTTGTAAATATATCGACCTATTTGATAATATAATTATATAGACGAGTTTGAAAACAGGTTTATTTGGGTTCAAAATATAGATCTATTGACGAATGTATTCGTGGCCTACGTTTGAGATTTGCAATTATATATTTCACTTCCACGGTTTATACACAAAATGTATGAACAAGGAAATGGACAATTGAAGAACAATCGTTGCTCTGCCAAAAACCTAATTACCCTTCATGTATGCGATCTAATGTGTGGCAAAACTCTTCTTGTACATATTTTATAACTAAAATAAATAAATAACATGGGAAGTCTGCCTCTCAAGTAGGCCTGTTGCTCACTGCAGTGTTTGGTTTACCATCAGGATGATGCTAAAGCCTATATAATCAAAATTTTCATAAGGTATGTTATAGGTGGTTATAAGGGGAGCTGTCTTGGTAGACACAGCGATATGACGCACTCAACACAAAGAACGGAGAGAGATGTTAAATGTAAAAATTATTGAATAGTTCGTGATAACATCTTCCGCGATCCCATGCGTTGTCAGCCTGCGGCAAATTTCAGCTTGTGCGTTGAGAACATTTGATGTTCAGTTCATGCGGGCTAGTGAAACATCTTTTATGGCTTTGGCAGTTTTATCACTGTGCGTCGACTGCGAAATGGCGTAGCTTTTATTCAGTAAAAGACAGAGATGTGATCCACATTAGAAATGTAAAACATTCTTTATAAGTACTATAGTCAAGCCAAGTCAAGTCTAGTCAAGTCAAGTCAAAAAATCTTTACTGACCGAAAATTCAGTGAAAAGATGAGGTGAATGTTGGAAGAATCAACTACGGAAAGACGTACTTTGTATTCAATGGAAGACAGAGATATGGAACACATTCATTACCTGCATTATAGATGAATGTTGGTAGCATACTGCGTCAACTGCGAAAAGGTACAGTGTGTATTCAGGGAAAGACAGTGATCTGATTTGATTCACATCGAAACATTTCTTTACTTGTGTTTAATCGGTTTGTCGGTTCAAGTTATTTGTTGCATCCATTTATTTAAGAACGGCCTCTGCTGAGAAGCAAATGACGTTAATTTGTGACTAACTTTAGGTAAAGGGAATTTATGAATGTAATGATCCATATGAAATTTACACTCCTTTTCTTTTATCTCTTATGGATACAGTCGAGTTGCACTGTTTTAAGTGTTTATGATAAAGCGTGTTTAGACTACTAAATTTAGCATTGCGAATTTATGTGCGTATTTTATAATTCTACTGCGGTGGAAAAGGCACATATGTTTTTAAGTGGATGGAGGTAGTCAACTGCATTGTGCTTCTGATTATATTGTGCATGTGTGTGGTTGTATGTGTGTGTAAGAGAGAGAGAAAGAGAGTGTGTATGTGTGTGTATTTGAGTGTGCATGCGTGCATACACGAGAATTTTTGTCCAATGTGATTGTTGACTAAAAGTGGATGCAACTATGCTAAAAACAACTGCCTTGTTACTCTACAAGCTACGTAGGGTTACTCGGGGCAAAGAGCCTCCTCAAGCAAGAAATATTATAGCTCCTCTTATTGAAGTAGCTAGCAGCTCGAAATAGGCTTAAACCATAGAGAATCGTTAAAGCTACAAAATATTACAAACATAAACATTCACATATGGAAATACAAAAAATACACAAGAGAGTTAAACAAGATAATATTATTTTTAAAATTGGCCTTCTTGCCTCATGTACGGGGCAAAACGTCTTTCTTCAAGGGGTAACACGCCTGCTATATAGCCCACCATTAAAATTATGAAAATATTTTTTTAATATAAATAAAAGGTTATGAATTCTTTACCTAAATCAACTGGAAACTAATTTAGCTGAATAGAGATTTAAAAAAAAAAAAAGAAAGAAAGAACACCTCACAGGGAGCTGATGTCTACCGAAAAATCAACAATGACATCCGAAAAGGCATGCGCACAGCAAAGGAGAACTGGATAGAAGATCAATGCCAGGAAATAGAGAACAGTCTGAACAAGAACAACAGCAAGAAGGCCTACCAGACTGTGAAGCGGCTGACAAGTGTTAAACAGCCCAAAGTCTCCACGATCCAAAACAAGTCTGGCATATGCCTTACAGAAGAACAAGAAGTCTTGGAAAGATGGACAGAGTACTGCTCTGACCTTTACAACCATACCCCAAATGGAGACCCATCAGTTCTAGCATGTCCCGAGAACAGAGAAGAAGAAGAAGAAATCCTCCCAATTCTCCGGGAAGAAGTTGAGGCAGCAGTGCAATCGCTAAAGGAAGGGAAGTCAGCGGGAGTGGACAAAATACCCGCGGAACTGCTACAAGCAGGAGGAGAAGCAATGATTGATGCCCTCACCATTATCTGTAACAAGATCTGGCAGAGTGGGGAGTGGCCAATACCATGGATCCAGTCGCTTGTCATCACTCTTCCCAAAAAAGGTAACCTTCAGGAGTGTGAAAATTACCGCACCATCAAGTGTGAAAATTACCGCACCATCAGCCTGTTAAGCCATCCCAGCAAGGTCCTCCTGAAAATAATACTCAACAGGTTGAAACCCCAAGCTGAACAAATCATAGCTGAAGATCAAGCAGGATTCAGGGCAGGGCGAAGTACCACTGAACAGATTTTCAACCTCAGAATAATCTGTGAGAAATTCCTACAGCACCAACAACATCTATATCATGTGTTCATAGACTTCAAGAAGGCGTTTGACCGAGTCTGGCATGCAGCTCTATGGGCAACAATGAAAGTGTACAACATCAGCCCTAAAATTATTGAAGTCATCAAAAGCCTGTATGACATGGCTACCAGTGCAGTCCTCCACAACAGCGCCATCGGGAACTGGTTCAGAACAACAATCGGTGTGCGTCAATGATGCCTACTCTCTCCAACACTCTTCAACATCTTCCTAGAGCGCATCATGTCAGATGCTCTTGCAGATCATGAAGACACAGTCAGCATAGGGGGTAGAGCAATCTCCAATCTTCGTTTTGCGGATGACATTGATGGATTGGCTGGAGAGGAACAAGAACTTGAACAGCTGGTACAGAGGCTTGACACCACCTCCAGAGCTTATGGAATGGAAATAAGTGCAGAGAAGACCAAAATGATGACCAACAACACCAATGACATCAACACGGACATTAAAGTCCATGGCCAATCCCTCAACACAGTGCACAGCTTCAAATATTTAGGAGCCATTGTATCAGACAATGGGTCCCGACAGGAAGTCCTCTCCAGGATCGCACAAACAACTGCTGCCCTGACAAGGTTGAAGCCCATTTGGAAAGACAGGACCATCAGTCTACATTCCAAAGTAAGACTGCTGCGCTCCCTTGTCATCTCCATCTTCCTATATGCTTGTGAAGCATGGACCCTCACAGCATATCTCCAACGAAGAATACAAAGCATGGAGATGAGGTGCTACAGAAGACTTCTGGGCATTTCCTATACCCAACACATCACCAACGACGAAGTCCGACAGACCATCACACAAGCCATTGGACAACACGATTACCTGCTCACAGTGGTGAAGAAACGGAAACTCAGATGGTATGGCCACGTCACCAGATCATCAGGCCTTGCAAAGACTATTCTGCAAGGCACAGTGCAAGGAGGTAGAAGAAGAGGGAGAACTAAAAAGAGGTGGGGGGACAACATTCGAGAATGGACTGGTTTGACACTGAGCGAAGCCATCAGGGCTGCTGAAGACAGAAAAAGATGGAGTATGCTGGTTAAACGATCATCAGCATATATCATCTCTCTTCGTTTAACAAACAGGTCCAAAAGTTCAGGTGTGATCCACAGCTTCTTCTTTGGCCGGTGCTTTCCAAGGATCTCCGTGGTGGCATCTGTCACAGCTAAGTTGAAGATGGTGGACATGGTGTTGACATAGACTTCACCAGCTCCCAAAATGAGCAGTGGTGAAAATTTCCCTCCAATTGTGGCCTGAAATATTTCTGCCACGTCCGGGTCTTGCAGTTTGTCCAGGTCGAACTTCAGTCTAGTGCACTTTGCCGTGTTTACTCTCTTCAAGTGAAGCCGGAAAGACATCATCACGAGATCGTGGTCACTTCCGATGTCTGCTCCTGGAAAAGTGCGTGTCCTGCCAATGTTGATGCTTGATCTGAAGCGTTTCTTGACCATGATGTAGTCGATCTGGTTGTGATGCTTCCCGCCGGGACTGTGCCATGTCCATCGTCTGGATTTTTTTGTGGAAAATATAAATTGCTATTTCTGTATTATTATTATTATTATTATTATTATTATTATTATTATTATTATTATTATTATTATTATTATTATTATTATTAGAAGAAGAAGAAGAAGAAAAAGAAGGAACAAAAGAAGAAGACATACACTGGGATCTCTTTATACTCTAGAACAAAACAAGACATATATTTCTACAGGTGTTCTAAAAGTGTGGCTAGAAAGTAAGCTCAGTGGCGAGATTAAAACATTAATCCGTTCTTGTGTTTCACGTGGATTGCAATGCGGTTTGGTCCAATGGAGCTGTAGCAGCCGTAGCGGTCATAATCACTGAATTACATAGCAGGAGAAAGGACTGTACGTGCAAATTAAACTTCATTCGTCGCCATTTGAGCTTTAGTGTAGCCTAACCCTGTAATAGAACTAGATCTTATTGGACGGAGAAGTCTGTCATAAGTTAACACGAAATGTTTTATAGCAGTAGGCCTATTATAACAGATAGTTCTAATGGAAAAGAATATGTCAAAAGGAGTACAACAAAACTGGTGTCCGTTAGGTCCCCAAACTTTATAATAAATGTTTTGAGCAGAGCAATTGCAGTATAAAGTTAAAAATTTTCTGCAGCAAACAGGGAATCTATGCATGAAAAAGGACTAAACACTTAGTTCCGTACATGCATGAAAGCGGCCTACGAAATGTTCCATCCTAAAGTACTGACTAAACAGCCCCGAATTTAGTCCTCCTCCGCCTGAGATGCAGTCTAAAGCCGAAAACAATATGGCTGCCGACGTACTGTTATTGAATTAATACAGATGAGCAATATGTCGAACTTGCGTTTTCCGTCACAGAACAGCTACCACTGGAAATTTTTAAAGATGACCAAGTTATGAAAAGTCACTGTCTGCCGCCACGACTCAACATTTTTGAAATGGCAGAGGAACTCTAGCATTCCCCACACTACGTAGCAGAAACTGCTGAGGCTTACGTCACATCTCAACCATGGTGAAGCAACCTTGGTCGTCTGTTATGCAGTGTGACCCCGCCCTGCACTGAAAAGGGAGGGGAGAGTCCAAGTACGTTACATAGTCTCCTATACGCATTTGTGTCCAGGGACGTTAATCTAATAACCAACCACCAACCCAAGTACGTTACGTCAAACATGCGTAATATGTAGGCTTGACGTGGCGGAGTAACCTCCCTTTGAGGATTTTTGAGGAGAGTTCGGTACTATCAACATTTAGTTTGAGACTGAGAAGCCTCGATTTATTCTATCGTGGTACATACCGGACTATGAAAATAAATAGTAGTAGAACTACAGAGTTCCGAACTGTGACATAGTTCCGAACTAAAATAGGCCGGTTTTATGCATAGATCCCCAGAACCAGCATTCAAAACCATAACTTTCAGAGTACCACTCTAGACAGCACTAGTGTAGTATTATAGTAGATAATACTAGTAGGCTATAATAGTAGCATAGTATAGTAGAAGTATTATAATATATAATGTTATTCATTAGTCGCTCAGTTTGTGAGGACAGTATTTTATGTTCAGGAAAGTCGCAGTTTGTGTCGTGTCATATTTCGTGTGGTGTCAAATTTCTGTGTCCCTAAGGTTCATCAGTTTCATCTGTTAGTGGTTGTTTGTTTTTTTTTTCCTTTATGACGAAACAACCTTACAGCTTTAAGAAACCTACTTCGGCTGTATATAGACAGAATTCTTATGTTTAATAAGATCAGCTTCGATATTATGCGTACGCGTTTTTACTTACTGGCTAGATGGCTAGGCAGCTTAATCATCATCAATCAAAACAGTACCATCCAGAAAAAGTGGCACTTACGCTGCATCACTGTTGAGAAAGATGGGGCTCGAAATCCTTATGTATGATGGGTGACGTAGAGGTTTTGGAGGCGCTGATTATATATCAGGGACAAGTTAAGGCAAATCATGCATCTCAGATAATGTGCTCAATTTATACTCCTTACAGGTATCGTCACGGATACTCAGTAACAGTATAAGCTCTTTGCCAGTACACAGAAGCTCAGCGACACCCAAGTACACGGTGCAACGTAACGTTGTTATTACATATTGGACTCACTGTCAATGCTTTGAGAAAGTCTTGAGAATACCGGCGAAATAGTGGACACTTTACACGACTTCTTACGGTTTGTTTTCCATCCCTTCTATTAGTCTGTGCCTGATGTCTTAAATGTAGCTTTTATCAATGTAATACACAACAGCTACATACTACGTACATACACACAGACGTGCAAAGTAAGTTACTACTTAAAGACAAAAAGGGGCATTGATTTGTTTACGGTAGAGTGTAGGTAATGAGTATATTTCATTATTATGTCTCTTTTACAGATGGAGCTTTCATATTGGACGGAGTAGGCTCTGCATAACGACACTTTGACGCGCAGAGCCTTTACAACTGCCACTGTGTTGAGGCTCCAACTTATTTATCATCGTTCCTGAACTGCAGATCGAGGACTTGTAATAATTGACCCAGGGACGTATCACAGAATATTAGAACCCTCCAACGTGTTTGGTGTATTTACTGGAGAGAAAGAAAAAAATAAAAAATAAAAAGCACACAACAATAAAATTTTCGTGTATTGTGGACGCACTACATGTGCGTGTAAGAGTGTGCTGAAAGATGGGTGATACTAGCACGGATACTAGCAACAAGGAATCGAAGGTAGATGCCAAGGACGAATATACAGTCACAGAGACCACGATCGTCGGCGTGACAGAAACGGGCGTCATCAGAAAAAGAAGCGTCAAGGTGAGGGAATTAATATTATTCCTTGGTTTCTAGGCGAGGCGGATGGTTATCAGTGTATTTATTTAAACGGGGCATTTTCAGTAATAACGATAGTCTGAAGACTATAAGGGTTTGGGTTTGTTGTTGTTGTTGTTGTTAGTGGTGGTGGTGGAGGAGGTAGTGGTGATGTGTGGTGTAGATGGGTGCGTGTGTGTGTGTGTGTGTGTGTGTGCGTTTGTGTGATTATTGCCTTGGACAGTAGTACTACACCTAAAAACTGCAAGTGAAGGTTAAGGGTGCACACTGCTTAACAGAGACTGGCCCAGGCTTACGTCGCCTTTAGCTCTCCACCAGGGTCTCTGCTGCGCAGTGTGGGTAAAGGTGACGTTGTATCATTACAAAAATGTATAATATCCACAAAAGACCGCGCCGTGGGGGATCACACAATCAATACGGGCAGGAAATGGATGTTGATAAACGTCCCGCCACTAATTCTGTCTCAGAGTTCTCATTCTTTATTGGGCCGCTTCTTAATATGACCCTGAGGTATCCGATAAGTCACACTGCAGGTACTCACCAGGTACACAGCTGACAGAGGCGATGTATTCAACACGTAACTTCAAACATAGTGCATGTGAATGTCTTAACATAAATGTATGTATTTTACGAATTGATAGCCTTAATTATGATTTAGGAGCGACAGTTTTTAATAAGGGAGAGAGAGAGAGAGAGAGAGAGAGAGAGAGAGAGAGAGAGAGAGAGAGAGAGAGAGAGAGAGAGAGAGACGTTTTTTAATCTTTTATTTTTAAAGAATTGGTTACCCGATGTTATCATTCGATATGAAAAAGAACAATTGTGTCCAGAAAATGCGTTGAAATAACAGGATAGCTAAAAATGTACAGTTCCAGTAATAGGCATTGTCCATGTATGGGATGTGTTGTTCATAAAATCGATGTTTTTATATATAGAACGTGGATCGGCTAAAAAAGCTGCTCATGGCAGTTTGTCACCGAGATGCAGAATGCACAATTAGCTTGTTAAAGTCAGGATAGAACCCACGTATGTCCAAGAATCCCCCGTTGGGGTGCCGGGGGTTTTAGTATAAATAGTATCCCCACTTTCTGGAAATTTTGTGCTTTAAATTCCCACTGTCGCTGTCTTTCTCATTTGCTCTTTCTCATTCCTGCTCTTTTCTATCAATTTGCTATACTATTACTATCGTCTTCTTCGCTAAACCAAGTCTCATACCTTTTTTATTGAAAACTCTTCCGGGACAAGACTCCTTGTTTGTGTATGACGTCTGTTGGATCAGCTTGGGAATATTGGACGCTTTCTGCCAGGTGGTCACTAGGGCTTCCTATGATGTTATTATTTAGCAATGTAGGCATTTTATATGTATGTGTTTTGTTGATAATTTATAATGATGTTTGTATTCTATTTTGTTTTTGTAAACGGGGGTTCGATAAGTTGGGGTGAAGCCTCAGCCGTCCCCTGCGTGGGATGTCTTTATTGTAAAGTGACTGGCTGGTGGAGAGCTTTCGGTTTTACCACTAGGGTTGTTTCAGCAGATCTTTTATGCGGATCGGGGGTTGTCCGGTCCTGATTTGGCTCGGAAGAGTCCGCTGGACCTAAAGCAATAATAATGTAATGTAATGTCCAAGAAGCACTACTATTAGGTTCTGGTCACCGGCCACTTAACCACTCCTTCTGATGTCTGTGAAAGTTATTTATTGTTGTAATGGTTTGAGACCTGGTTGACCAATATTGTTCAGCTGATGAGATATAATTATCGATTTTTGCCCCTTTTATTTCTAAGCTGTACGATAATGATATCACACACATGGTGATACCACCAAAGGCTGATCCCGATGGATAGAGGTAAAATATATTTATTTTAAAAAAATCATGTGGGTTTTGGTAGTGAAAGGAATGTGTGCTAATTTTGAAACTGGCAATTTCTAATTACAGAATGGAGGTAAACTATTCTTTAATAATTATTAGTGATCGTTTTTTTTTGTGTTTTTTTTTATTTTTTTTTTATTACAGCGCTGAGTCTCAGCTGATATGTTGTTCTTAATGTTGGTCATTGATCTTTCTGACTGCAGCTTTGAGTACCTGATTGGTGTTCTTAATTAATGTGCTGGTATGTTGTTCTTATTGTTGGTCATTGCTCTCTCTGATTGTAGCGCCGAGTCTCTCGCGACGACACGCACCTGAAGGACAGCAGGTCGTACGGGCAGGACAAAGACGAGTACTCACGGATGGCGGAGCGACTGATGCAGGAGAGATCTGCCTCTAACGCCGTCGAGATGTTGCAAGAGCGCTGGCGCATGATCATGTTCATGTATGACGACTGTATGGACATGGTCAAGCAGTGGGAAGAGCAGAGGCAGGAGAAGAAAGAGAACAGGAGGAAAAGACGCATAAGACTTTTTTCTTACATCTTCGTTCCCGTCTTAGTACTTTTCGTGGCCATGATATTGTCACGCTTATGGTCATGAAGCTCGAGCACCTGTTCTTTAAGCTGTGAAGAAGAAGAAGAAGAAGAAGAAGATTAAATTCAACAAATCTTTATTACCTCTTAAAAGGAATTATGACAGGCTTTAAACATTGCTGGAATAAATAAAAGACATTCAGACTTGAAAAACATGATATAAATTGTAATAATGCATGCCCACATAACACTAATTTTACATTACTAAACCAACATTATTTAACACGCATCCTCTTCACACACACACACACACAGCCGCTGCCAAACCAATATCTCAATAATAATTGATCAGGGTCACTGCAGTCGGAATGAAACTTGAACGGAAACGAACAGAGCGTCATTTTAAACTACGAAGACGCCTTCCGGAAGGCAGAGTCTCAAACAGAGCTGACAAGAGGGTGGGTAGGATCGTCTTTCATGCTGATGTCCTTGCTTAGGGCCATTTTATGGAAAGATTCGTACATAGTAATCTGAGGTTGGATAATAATTTTACTGGAAACATTGGTTACACTATTCAATGATTTTCTGATTTTTACATTCCTGGACTGATACCAGCAAATAAATGAAAATTTCAGAACGGGCTCGATGTACGCACGGTAGCACTGTTCCAGTATTTTATGTGACACCAAGAGAGAGAGAGAGCGGAGCTGGTATAACATAAACATTCTCTGCCTACATTTCTTGAAGATCATATCAGCATTGGCTGTAAAAGTAAGCTTACTATCAATCATAGAAGAAGAAGAACAAATCTGGCGGAAGAAGAAAACGCATAGAAGTATAATTATATTTATAAGAACAAACACGAGAAGAAAGCAGGCATCATCATGCTTTAATCTTGATAGCCAGAGAGTTGGAGCCCACCACCCTCAAGTGCCTTATGAAATCAAACACCGCACAATGACGATCTGTTGTTTGTAGATTATAGTCACGCGACACTTTCGCATATAGGTGACTACTGGACCGATTTATACTGACACCAGCGGGCCAGTTGTTGGTAAAGGGGAAAATAATATGATCACACGTTGACCAATCCGGGATTCGAACCAGCGACCTTTCGGTTACTAGCAAGACGCTCTTACCAACTGAGCTACCCGGCCCCACCGACGATCTGTTGTTTGTAGATTATAGTCACACTCTTCCGAGCCAAATCAGGACGGGACAACCCCCGATCCGCATTAAAGATCTGCTGAAACAACCCTAGTGATAAAACTGAAAGCTCTCCACCAGCCAGTCACTTTACAATAAAGACATCCCACGCAGGGGACGCTGAGACTGTACTCTAATTTATCGAACCCCCGTTTACAAAAACAAAATAGAATACAAACATCATTATAAATTATCAACAAAACACATACATATAAAATGCCTACATTGCTAAATAATAACATCATAGGAAGCCATAGTGACCACTTGGCAGAAAGCGTCCAATATTCCCAAGCTGATCCAACAGACCTCATACACAAACAAGGAGTCTTGTCCCGGAAGAGTTTTCAAGAAAAAAATGTAGGTGACTGGTCTAGCGAAGAAGAAGATAGTATAGCAAATTGATAGAACAGATCAGGAATGAGAAAGAGCAAATGAGAAAGACAGCGACAGTGGGAATTTAAAGCACTAAATTTCCTTAAAGTGGGGATACTATTTATACTGAAACCCCCGGCACCCCAACGGGGGTAACATTACATTACATGATTATTGCTTTAGGTCCAGCGGACTCTTCCGAGCCAAATCAGGACGGGACAACCCCCGATCCGAATAAAAGATCTGCTGAAACAACCCTAGTGGTAAAACTGAAAGCTCTCCACCAGCCAGTCACTTTACAATAAAGACATCCCACGCAGGGGGCGCTGAGGCTGTACTCTAATTTATCGAACCCCCGTTTACAAAACCAAAGTAGAATACAAACATCATTATAAATTATCAACAAAACATACATATAAAATGCCTACATTGCTAAATAATAACATCATAGGAAGCCCTAGTGACCACCTGGCAGAAAGCATCCAATATTCCCAAGGTGATCCAACAGACCTCATACACAAATAAGGAGTCTTGTCCCGGAAGAGTTTTCAAGAAGAAAGGTAGATGACTGGTCTAGCGAAGAAGAAGATAGTATAGCAGATTGATAGAACAGAGCAGGAATGAGAAAGAGCAAATGAGAAAGACAGCCACAGTGGGAATTTAAAGCACTAAATTTCCAGAAAGTGGGGATACTATTTATACTGAAACCCCCGGCACCCCAACGGGGGTGTTTTTGTAAACGGGGGTTCGATAAATTAGAGATGCTTTTATTGTAAAGTGACCGGCTGGGAGAGTGGCTTCAGGGTTTTTCAGCAGATTTGTTATACGGATCAAGAGTGAGTCCTCTTTCAACCATGTTGTGGTCCTGATTTTGTGGTCCTGATTCCGCTCTTTGCAGTTCGCTGGACCCTGTGTAAGTAATGAACTAACTAACTAACTAACTAACTAACTAATAACCATGAACTTTTTGACAGCCTAAAAGCGCGACTAATTTTGAGACTGGGTTTCTAGCGGAGTCTGCTCGGTGCACAGTCGACCGTATTTGGATAAGCGAGCGTCTATGGTAATGCCTCTCTCTTTTCTTGTTATATCATAAGAAGAGAAAGAGGGAGGGCGTATTCCAGCTACGGGGTACTGTGGCTGGTGGGAAAGATCCGATGCAGCTATGTAGGCTATAGTACCAGTGCCACACGTGAAGATGTTCTCTATTGCTTTAGTGACGGCCCTAATAACGGCGATTCAGTTTTCTCCGTATAATTATTCTCATTTAAAACCATAAAGTAAAACTACATGTAAAAGAGAGAAGAATAAAAACCACGAGAGAAGAGTTGAAAGAGAAACAAGAAGAATAAAGAAGATTCATGCAATTATTTGATTTTCTTTCATCGCAGCGGATATCAAAGGCACAATACTCTTCAGATAATCCTCCTACAGCCTAAAAATCCAAATGTAAAATAAAATCCCCACCTGCTTGGTTCGCGCTTTTAGGTAATGGGAACGTTCGTGACGTTAGTCTACCCGCTTTTAGGAAATGCACTCTGGTCTTCGCCACAGGCGTAAACAAAGAAGATTGGACCTTGGGCAAGAATTGTGTGTATCAATCGGGTCCATTCTTCTTGATTAATGCGCCTGTGGTCTACGCACTTTTAGACATTTAGGCACGCATTCGGATAATAGCCAATGGCAGTCTACTTGCAGGATAGATATTGTAGCAACGTTCGTGAAAATCCTTTCAGCAGAGAGAGCGTAACATGATTCACTTTAGTGAAATGAACGGAAGCATATCGTGTTAAAAAAAGGAAAAGTATGATATTTAATACTATTTTTTTTCTGTATTTATTTATAATATGTGAATTACCTGTAACACTAACCACTGTTATTATAAGTACTGACAATTTAGTATTTTTGGTTGTGACAACTGACAATTCTGTTCGGCATTTATCAGAAAAATTAAATTTTCGCCTTTCATACTGAACCCACATATAGTTTAGCTGAACCTGTGCCGAATTTAGTAATAAGCGTATCCCTCACAGACACAACTAACCCTGCATGACTGATACATTTGATGAAGGACAACGATACCTTTGAATAATCGACTCGGGCAACGTCTCGGGTTTTTTTTCCGGGGACTACGGTTTGCCCCCCCTCCCCCCACCCCAGCAAAAGTTTCAAAAATTCACAAATAATGTTAGATAGGTAGGGTATGGGCGCGCCACTGGCTGCGACTACGCCATGGACTCTATATTTTAGTATATAGGGTCCATGACTACGCCTTCCCCGGGGGAGGCGGCCCAGAGTTTCCCGATAAAAAGGGATAATAAACTGCAGCATAATAATAATAATAATAATAATAATAATAATAATAATAATAATAAGGATATTTATAGGCTTCTAGCGCTTTTTCCCAATCAACAATATCAGTTCAAATTAAGCGCAGTACTCACGCATTCATTCTAAACATCCGGCTTCATAGAACGATAAATCACTATATGAACTATCTGCAAGAAAGAAAAAAAAATATCAAAACCGGATCAGCCAACTATGTTTAGATAAAATGCAAAACGCCTTTAGAATATGGTGAAGCTTAATGACTTGACCTTTGAAAAAGTACAAAGCCGAATTAAACAGCATGCTTAATATAGCAGATAAAGTATCCACAAAGTACAAATGATTAATTTCGATTCAGTTATCCTTGAGATAAGGTAAAAAGTGTGTTTTGAACAAAAAAATTGCATTCGGAGAGATGTACCGACTGACTGACAGGCAATTCCGGACTGCTAGACTTTTGCGAGGAAGGGGGGCAACTGAAGTGAAGCTGAGAAATCGGACAGAAGTGATCAGATGGAATCGTTTGGTCGAGAACAAGAGATTGAATGACTGCTGGGTCTGTTCTGTGAACAATCCAATCAAGAATGTGTCTTTTTGTGTGTTGGTGAACGAACGCTCTTGGCAAGACCAAAAGAATTAAGACATGCTCTTTACATAAGCATGTTCGTGCAAAATGCACACACACCCACGCTCATGCACAATCACACCCTCTCCCCCTCTCTCACACATAATCCACATGCATTACTCTCACAAACACACACATACAAACGTATGTGATCTCTCTCACTCACGCATCCCATTCTCCTCAACATCTCCACCACCCCCACATTGCCTCCTCCCCCTTTCTCTCTTCCCCCACCCATCCAACACTCACAACTCGCAGCCAACATTATTCACACTGCGTCCAAAAGCGAATGTTCACGACGTAGTGATTTCAGTAGCCTAAAGCATCGCGCTCGAAAAATCAGGGGGTAACCTCTGAACCTTCAAGGTCAACAATAATTAATTATGCGCATGGGTGCGACACTTTTCCGCTGCGAAGTCGACCATAAAAATACCTGAGCGAAAGGTGAGAATGTGATCATAAACTGACCGCTCGCATTCAGGCAGCCTTGATATCTGATATATCTGATTTCGACCATTTTTTGTTTTGGTGAGATCACAGGCGTAGGCACTTAAGGGATAGGCGCTTCTGTATCTAGACTATATTCCTACCCTTTGTGTAACATCACACAAGCCATTGGACAACATGATGACCTGCTCACAGAGGTGAAGAAACAGAAACTCCGATGGTATGGCCACGTCCCCAGAGCATCAGGCCTGGCCAAAAAAAAAAAAAAAACATCCTTCAAGGCACGGTGCAAGGAGGCAGAAGAAGAGGGAGACAGAAAAAGAGGTGGGAAGACAACATTCGAGAATGGACTGGTTTGGCACTGAACGAAGCCATGAGTGTTGCTGAGAACAGAGAAAGATGGAATAAGCAGATTAAACGATCATCTGTGGTGGCCCAACGACCTATGAGTTAACGGGATAGGTTAGGTGTGTGTGTGTGTTTGTGGGTGTGTGTGTGTGTGTGTGTGTGTAATAATAATAATAATAATTAACATTTATATAGCGCCCTTTCTAATGAAAGCTCAGAGCGCTTTACATTCACATAAGACACTTCTAAGAACTAAAATGGCTGAGCAATAACAATATAAAACATGGTAAACAAAACATACAAAATTTGATTACATAATTATGAACACGCACACACACACACACACACTCACACACTTATACAAATTTCAACACGAATTTACATTGTGGTGTCATCAAATGAACGTTTGAACAGATGGTTCTTGAGGCCAGAACGAAAGGCAGTAGGTGTTTGGGAAGAATGGAGAGACATGGGAAGGGAGTTCCAGATGGTGGGAGCAGAAAATAAAAATGAGCATTCACTAAAGGACTTGTTCACTCGTGAAATGCAGAGATTTGGGGCAGAAGAAGATCGAAGGGTTCTAAAGGGTATGTAGGGGTTTATCATGGTTTTGAGATAAGAAGGGCCGGATGAAGAGAGAGCATTAAAACAGAGGCAAGCAATTTTGTACTCAATTCTTTGTTCGATGGGAAGACAGTGTAGGGATTTAAGATGAGGAGTTATATGGGCCGATCTTGGAATGCGAAGAATGAGACGGGCGGCATTATTTTGAATCTTTTGAAGTCTTTGCAATAGATGGTCCGGGCAACCACAGAAGAGAGAGTTCCATAGTCAAGCCGTGAGAGAATGAAAGCCGAGACAAGAGCTTGAGTGGCTTTGGCAGACAGAAAGTGACGGATGCTGTTGATTCGACGGAGTTCAAAATTTAGGTTTCGGATTAGAGTTTGAATGTGAGCTTGCATAGTAAGGTGAGAGTCCAAAATCACGCCCAAGTTTTTGACAGAATCAGAAAACTGGACAACAGAGTTACCAACAACAAAGGAAGATGGAAGCTAGATGTTATTATGCGAGGAGATGAAATAATTATGGCTTCTATATTTTCGTCATTAAGTTTCAATTTGTTGAACGTCATCCAGGACTTTACATCACAGATGTAGGCTACTCTTGCATCGAATTTATTGTAATGCCAAGATCCTGTGGGTCAGAAGGTTTATGAAGTTGTGTATCGTCCGCAAATGAATGATGATTGACAGAGTGAGTATAGATGATGTCAGAAAGAGGGGATGTGTAGAGAAAAAAGAGGACGGGACCCAAAACCGATCCTTGCGGCACGCCACAGAGGATCGGAGCAGGATCAGAGCGGTCATTGTCAACGTAAACAGTTTGTTTTCTGTCAGTAATGTATGACGTGAGCCAGTCAAGAACTGTGCCACGTAGGCCAAAAGTGTGTTGCAGACGGTCAATGAGAATGGTGTGATCTATGGTGTCAAATGCTGACGAAAGGTCTAACAGAGCAAAAACAGAGAGTTTGCCTTGATCAAGGGAGAGGACGAGATCATTAGTGATTTAAACAAGGGCAGTTTCTGTACTATGTCTAGGTCTGTAAGAGGATTGAAGAGGATCAAGAAGGTTGTTTGAAGACAGGTGTGCATTGAGCTGAGAAAGAACAATTTTCTCGATGATTTTGGAAACAAAGGATAAATATGTGTTGCAGCATGAAAAAACCAGGCTAAAGTGTCAAAATATGAAAAATTACTTCTTTATTTATTAACAAAGTACTAAAAATAATCTTCAAAATGCAAAAAACCAAATTGTTTTATCTTTATTGGTTGATGTTTTATGATTTTTTTTAAATATTTTATTTTCTCGGGGGCTAATTTCCAAAAATTGCCTTCAAAGTTTTAAATTGTAAAATGATCATTACTTCACAACCAGAATTTTCCCAGGCATGTATTTGGTATCAAAACAATCAGGAAGATGGCAGCAATATGGCAGTGAGTTGAGATATGATGATAAAATTCACATTATACACCATCCACACAATACTGAACATAAACAAATTAAAACAGTACGCACAATTTTATTCTGTACCCATCCATAATGCATAGTGTTTTTAAACATATTAGAAATAAAACAAGTGTTTAGCAAGTCTATAATAACTCAAACACATAATAATATATCAAGAACATGGCCTGAATCAATCATTTTGCTAAAATAAACCCTATCATAATGCCCCCCCCCCCCCTCCCCCTCTTAAATCCCTCGTCCGTCAAGTAATCTTTTGTTTAATTGCAAGCAGCTACATCAGCTCAGTTCAAATAGTCAAACAAAGATTACAAACCTAAAACAAAAGTTTCATTAGGTAGTTTTCAGTCCTAATAATCAAGCTTTAATAATTCCCCGATTCTCCACTCCCTTCCGCACGTCGAATAAATCTGTCGCGTCACAGGTGTAAATCAAAATAACATGTCATTTTGCTCTATAAAGTTTAAATAAACACAAATATCAAAGCAAATACTAATTACTAGTAATTTGGTAAATAGTCCTCATGTTCATTTCCTAAAACAGACAAACCAACAATAATAAATACTGAGAACATAGTCAACTTGTCATGCTAGTAATATTGAATGCAGGCCAGACTACTTACCTTTTCAACCCTCCCCACCCCACCCCCACCCAACAAAATATACTACTGAAATATTTTCCACACTCCTACTGTAATTCTTTCACTGATATCGCCTTTTCAACCTTTACCTAAATCTATGCAAGTAGAATGACGGATTATTAAAGACACGCCTATAGCGAAGAGGCCTACGAAACATGAATCATTGAATGAAAACAAACGGTATCGTTTAATAACGGGATCAAGCTTCTGCTCGTCAGAATCATAATCCTCATCACAGTTCCCACCGGCACCATCATAAAAATAGTCCGAAAGCAGGTCTTGGAGCTCTGCAGAAGCAAAACCGGGTCGATTCAAGGCCCTAGCTACTCTAGCAGACGACACATCTACTGACGCTGGAGACGAAGCCATCACTTCCGGTTTCCAAAAAGAATCGGTCACTTACTTTGACAAATTGTTTCTAACAAATGCAACATAAATATTGCAAGAAAACACTTTAAATAGATGTAAGATGAGTTTATCTACATTAAAAAAATTCACTTTGAACTAAAAATCGTTGAAAATCTATAGGAAACACTTCCGTTTTTCACGACCCGGCAAGAGATGCATTCGAACACAACTTGTGTCACAAGCAAACTTCAGAACAAGGAATTTCATGAAAAATTCATATGCCACACACTTTTATGTACCAAAAAGTAGTACCAATAGGGACTTTTTACTCCCCAGACGTTATATATCAATCCACATTGGGGATTTCCCTTCATAGTCGGACAAAAAAAGTTGGGGTATCGGAGGTCAATTAGTGCCATTGTTTTAGCAAGGTGTGATCAACACCCTTATCAAAATCAACAAAATAAACAATGTTTTAGTAATTTTTGAACAAAATCCTTTTGGGATATTAAAGAAAAGTCTTAAATAAAGACAAAGAGGCAACAATCTTAAAATTGATGGGGTAGCCTATTTTTAGTGTTCTACGGCTGTAGCAGCGAATCAATCCTGGCGTCTTTAGCCGGGTTTTGTCATGCGGCGACACATATGATATATGCCTGAAATTGTTTAGGTCATTTGGGTCCAGAGAAGGCTTTGTGAGAAGAGGCTTGACAAGAGCGGATTTGAAGACGTCAGTGAAAGAGCCATATATATATATATAGGTGATAGAATTGTTGATGACTTGAGTGAGAGAAGGAAGGACTACATCCAGAAATTCAAAGAGGAGTGAGGTAGGGATAGGATCTAGGTCACAAGTTTTGGGAGCAGAGGCTTTGACGACCTTCAGGACGTCAGACTCTGTGACAGGAGAGAAATAAGTGAAAGATTCGCCCTGAAAGGGCTTGCCAAGCTGGAGTCTTAAAAATTATAAAAAAATTGGTAGGCACTGGGTTTGGGTCCCTCATCAAGACTGATTATGAGGGCCAAAGGCTTTTTAGCCTGCATGCATACCGAACTATGCTAAATGTGTCGAAATGTTTAGTCGATACACAGTTATGGAAGCACGAACTATTATAATACCCGGACTATCTCACCTGGCCTCAGTCAGTGCATGCTAATTAATCCACAAAAGTTACTACACATTGCCTAGGCGCGAAAACCGCTGCCGGGGTCTAACCAAATAGTCATAGTCTACCTGGTAACCATAGACTATGTATACCCAAAGAATATGGGTATACTACATATTCTTTGGTATACCCAAGAAGGTTAGTTAATGCGAAGCCACTATTTTTGGGCCTACTGGCTTCCTCCTCGTGCACTGACCATTCGAGGTCAATATTTGCCACGTGATAAAATGGCTTCCGGGTCATTGTACCACAATCCTTTGCGCGCAAACGCACATGAACCACCATTTTTGTTTATTCTCCACTCGAATTATTGTTCGGACTGTAAAATGAAAGCAGCACATGGTCATGCAAGTGAAAAGAACTCCAGATACGATTGCTGGGACGCTGTATCTGTTTTGTATCGTTCTTACTAGTAGTTAGCCTGAAAAGGACGATAAGCTGCTGTGAAATTACCTGTGAGCAGACGAACGTCTCCAAAGACCTTGAGTCAATGATTGGTGCTCAGTTTGTTTACACTTAGTTGTGTCGATTTTCATTGGTGAATAGATTACTTTTATATAAGAAAGAGAGGGTGCGTTGACTTTCATCCTGATTCCCCTGTAGAAAGTTAAAGGACTAGAGTAAAAGCTGTTTGTTGTAGTGGTTAGAATAAATATGGGGAACCAATCTGCGAAAAATCGACATCAATCGGGCGATGATACCGCCCCTACACTGACTGCTCCATCTGGAGGACGCTACTATGGCGATTCGCCACATACGTCTTTTTTGTCAGCCTCTGATTTCAACGATCCTCCAATGCAAGGCAGGGTAAGTGAATTAAGTCGAAATCTACTAATTTGTTCGTCATTCTAGTCGTATTTTTAGCACATATCAATCTTTCTTTTGGTTGGACGATGTTCATCGGAAGTTTTGTTTTTTACACTGGCCATAGTTTCGAATTTAATTATCCTATTTTCATTTATTCTATAGACTTGTGTCTGAAAAATTAATATATATGTAGGCCTGTATGATTTGGCTTTTATTGTTTTTTTTCCCCATGCTACGTGTATCTGCGTTGAAGTGGCAGGGAGGCTTATTGATCGTGGACATGTGCGTGTGTGACCTCTCACTTTTCTGCACAAGGTCAAGGACGTCGTTTTCCATGACCGCGTTTTGGGATTTTGTTTACGTTCATAAACTGGACAAAACAGAAGGAAAGTGATGAAGTGTGCCGGTGCAGCGGTGCAGAGACTTGTTATAGATAATGCTGGATTGATCCAGACAGTAGTCAAAACGGTAAACAGATGGAATCATCGTCAAAGAAGAGCTTCCTTCGCAGGTTGGTCGCAGAGGTATGGCGCCGAGCTTCCACTGTCATTGACCTTGAATCAGCATTATGTTTTCATCTCTTTTGTTCCATTTGAAAGAATTATGAAGAAAATCGTAGTTTGCCCTTTCGCTTGCAATTTTGGGTTGATTTCGTTGTGTGTGTGTCTGCGCAGCGAGGTATATTTTGGTTAGCAGTGAAAGCAGCTAGTTGTATCCACTATGTGCGACTGCTGCTTGGAGTCGGAAATGAAGCTTGTGTATGTCTTGCTGCTGACACGATTGTTGCAGGGCTTAGTGTGTGTTTGTACTATTGATTTATTGCACATGTCAGCCGATCACGCTTGCGAGATTGCACTAGGGCTAAAAACAGCCACAGATAAGCCCGATTTGTTTGTTTTCTTGGGTAGTGTAAATGTAGATTAGCGTTTCAGGCTGCTATACATGTAGGATAGGTACATATATGAGAAAGCTGTGTGTTCAGTCTTAAATCAACCTGCAGGCTGGTCCATAAACATCAGCTGCACACACTCTCTGTATCTGAATATGTCTTTTTTTTTCCACTGAGTATTTATATGGAGCATTTGGCTTTTTGTAAGCTCAACTGCAATAACAGTCTTAGGCATTGTTACTTGTGATGATTGTAGTCCCTACTGGATCAAAGTACGATTTAGATATATTTTGTAATTCTATGCTGCCACTTATAAACTTCACCGGAACAATTTCAATTCCAGTGATAATTCTTTCATTAAAAAAAAAAAAAGGGTTCCATGCTTGGCATAGATAGGATGAGGGAATAGAAAGACTTCTTCTGCGCCTTGTTTTGTGGTTGATTTTGCATTTTAAATTGGATTATCAACTTTAACAAGTGGCATAATAGTATAAAAGTGAATGTTTACAGCAGAAATTCCATGTGCCACTGTAGAAGCTAGCTAGCCACAATGATGCACTGGTCTCCAAAGCAGTGCTTGAAATTTGATTTTGCTTTGTTAAATCAATTTTAATACTCATATCTGTGCTTAATAAATATAATTGCTTCAATTTTTCTCCCATTCTCTCTCAATTCTTTATATTCTTTAAATATAGCTAGATAGAGTTTGTTCAACTGCATTTATTTAAACTAATGTACACTATTTAAAAGCATGTCAAGTGTTACTAATTATATCCGCTTGTTTCATGACCTATGAAGCTTTAAAAGTTGTTTTTTGTTGTTGCTTAGTGTAATGTTGGCAGCATCTTCTTGATCTACTACTTTACTTTATTGTTTAATGTCACGTTTGCATTAACTGTTGCCATTGTAATTGTATAAATTATGTCATATTTTTCTTCTGCTAGTTGTAGTACCTGAGTTGTTGGGTTTTTGTGTTTTTTCTATGCAGTATTTGTGGGTGCAATGAGACTGAATTTCAGGCTACTTATTGTTTCCTCTGTCACTTTTAAACTGTTTACAGGCAATGTTTGACTTGAGGCAAGCAAGAACTGTAACTGTAAGTCTCTTTATCTCCCACCTACTCCCTCTAAAACCAGAGAGGCAAACTGGACACGCTAACACGCCCAACTCCTGTTCTATATTTGTATTTTTAAGTATAAGGATTTTTTTTAACCTTAGGAAAAGAAAAGTAATACTAATAATGAAGGAAGAAATACAGAAAAGAACAATTAAAAAAGAAAGACAGAAAACTTTCAGCAGCAAAAAAAGTGTATAACTGAAGGAACAAAAGAAAAAAAGGAAAGAAAAAAAGATGGAAATTGAGAAAAGAAGAGCTTTAGCAAACATGCGTACAAAGTTACATGATTATTATTATTTTTTTGGTCCCGTATTTCCAAACCTTTATTTTTTTCTTGATGATTATGGTGTATGTGTTTGCTTGTTGTCAAAGTGTAAAAATTAGATTGTGCGAGTGCATGTTGTGAAATGTTAGTGTGTGCTTAGATTTAGAGTAGGCTATTTTGTCTAAGAGTAGAATAACAGTATAAATGTTTGTATTATTATTATTATTGATTAGGCTATAACTAAGTTGTGGTCACTAGCAAGAGACTCCGATAAAAGATTTGTTGTCATTTTGTTGGTTCTGAAGTGTGAAAATATTATGCATGGCTGGCAAAATACCACTTTGGTCTTTTTTAAGAGAAAGACTTGAAGAACCTATTTTATGGACTATTTAGTATTTATATAATGCGTCAGCCTAACGAGGTCAAGTAGGATTGCAACCATGAAGTTAGGACAGGCATATATTCTGAGATTGAGACCAGTATAAAGAAAACTGGGAAATTGATTTATTTGTGCATACTGAGTGTCTGTATCAGATATCTTATCAGGTCTCTCCACTTAGTTTTTAGGTTTCTCAGACCCTGGTAACTCTTTTGGGACTGTATTATTATCCAAACCAGCTATAGCCTGATGGCCTGAATAAATATTGGTAAAATGTGCCTTTTAAGTTTTAGGTTTTGTTTGGCATGGCAGTAAATTATACCATAGTTTGAAGGGTTGACTAAATTGGAAAGTAAACATTATGTGCTTTGTAAAAGTTTGGTAGGTGTTGTTTTTTTTTTACTGCTGAACTGGATAAAAACTTGCTTTGAATTTGCCCCCACCTCCACTCCACCCCATCTCTCCTTATCATACTCTAACTCTACACCTCAACCTCTGTTTTACTTTGAATGTGCCTGTGTCACCCTCCCTCTCCCCCATCCCCCATTACTTATCCCTCCCATCTCCATCTCACCTGTGCATTTTGCCTCCGGGTCCTTCTACTTGATTTTCTTGTTTTCTTCAAGTACTGTTGAAATTGTGTTTCACTGTTTGCATCAATGCCTTTGCTTCTCTACCCAACAGAGACAACAATCGTTACCTGAGCCAATCCCACCTATGGTAAACATTTCGTTTTCATCCTGCTTTTAAGTTTGTTATCCCTTTTGGTCCTTTCACAGTTCAGAACTGATCAAATGAATCATGTATACATTATTACTAACATTACAAACCTTAGGGATTACATAGTGGCTTTACCATTTATTAAATGAATAAATTGAAATTTATGTTTCATCTAATCATTCAGAACTATTGTCAACTATTGAAATGGAAGTAAGTTCATGTTGATACCACAACGGCACAAGTTTCTATCCCAACCTACATAATTTTAAAAAAAGTATATATTTTTTATACGGCTCTGTGGGTGAGAAATTGTATACTTAAGATTTGAATTTCTGTGAGCTGCATTGGTTGTATTTCGTTTTCTCTTTAGTTTATTTCAAATTATATGGTGGTGGAATAAATAGCTGCTAAGTCAAATGTCAGATAATCATAATAACTTAAAAAAATAATTGGAATATAAGGAGTCATTGAATAAAATGTCATTAATGAAAGTTGCCAGCTCAATGGTTTATGGTATTACTAAGTGGCAATTGGGCCTCTTTCTGTTCTTTTTATTTATCTTTATCCATAACACCTTTAAATAATAGTAATCAGATTGTGGAACGGGTGGAGGCTTACTGGATTTACATTATATGAATAAAAGAAAGTTGCACAAGTGTTTTAAGTTAAACACCACTTTAAATTCTTTGAAAATTTTAAAATGACTGATAAATAGCATTTTTGTTGTCTTCTTTTTTTTATGTGTTGGTTTAGTATTAAAATATATTTTAGTTTGCTTCAGTTTGGTTTGTTTCTAATTAATTAGTATTGAAAGTGTGATTAAAAAAAAACTTTTGAAGTGAGCCATTACTGTTTTCTTTTTCATACACAAAATAGTTTTGTGCAATTTTGTAGACCTAAAATTTACTTTGAACAGGCATGCAGTTTGCAAATCTTAATTAGTTAATGCAGGATCTAACAATACCGTTTTAGAAATTCTTTAGATGCAGATTTCTAATGTTTCTAAAAAGTTGTTTTGTTACTTTTAAAAAAAATGAATTTTTTGGAAACCACCTTGAAATTGAATTCATTGAAGGTGTGGTTGTTTTAGTTTGCATTGTATTAAGTTTTGTATTTATATGATGCTACTGCTGTGTTTCATCACGCTTTGTATCAGGTGTACATGTATGCACATTCATTAGATTTAGTCTATTGTGATTAAATAACTAACTTGGTATTTTGTTGTCTTGTGTTAGCGAGGGAGAGCTCACACACTGACTCCTGGACAGTCAGTAGACCAGCCCAACTCGCCCAAACTTCTGCCCACCGTATTCAAGTGGGAAGGAGGTGGCAAGGATGTCGCCATTGCCGGCAGCTTCAATGGCTGGAAGGGGAGGATCCCACTCGCCAAGAGGTATTTTAAAAATTTTGATTTTTGACTTTATTGTCCCTTTTTATCAGGAAATTCTGGGTCACCTCTCCTGGGGAAGGTTTAGTTGCAGGCTGTGGTGCACCCAAACCCAACCTACATGTACCTGATATTAGTTGTGTTTTTTGACGTTTTGCTGGGGAAGCAAACCGGAGTACCAGGAGAAAAACCCCGAGATGTTGCCCAAGTCAAAAGTAAATAATATTCGGAGATACACAATGCCCAGAGATCGGATCGATCCCACACCAGTCAGTCATTGCTTTCTGGCCTGTGGGCAAGGCAAGTTAGTACTCCCTTAGACCACGCAGTCACAACGCTCATATGGCGCTTCCTCAGCTACTTGGTACCAATTTTCAGAAAAGTACTGCAGTGAAAATCAGTTAAATTGAAGTTAGCTTTTATTCAAGCCCTAGCTGGGTTCCAGTAAGTCTTTGGCTGTGTTGAAAAAGATTGAATATAAACAAAACAGTTCTAGGTCCAGAGCAGATTGAAATTATCCTATCATTGAATATAAACAAAACAGTTCTAGGTCCAGAGCAGATTGAAATTATCCTATCAGATCACTGATTGGCTTTTTTAAATTACTAAACATTTAGAAAAATATTAATCTATTATTTCTAGTACATTTTTTTCTACTGGTACCTTTTGTAAAACTTCTACAACTTAAACAAATCAAGCTTACCCCCAAATAAAATATGTGTAGATGAAGCTTGGTATGTTTGAAAATTTTGTTTGAATTTCTGCAATCCTTGGGTTAGCCTTTGTTTGTTTGTTTGTTATTAATTTATGCTTACTAGAATTGGTCTCCACAGTTTTTACTTTATTTTAAAAACTCAAAAATATTACAACCATTGATGTCATGCATTTATTTTTCAGCCATGGGGATTTCTACACTATTGTAGACTTGCCAGAAGGCGAGCATGAATACAAGTTTTATGTAGACGGAGAGTGGGTCCTCAAACCTAGTGAGGTAAGCTGATTATGCCCCAATTTTCAGCGAGCATGAATACAAGTTTTAGCCACCCCCAAGAAAGAAACAAAAAGTCTGTTTACGGTAACATAGAAAGAAAAAATAGAGTTGGTATGTAGACTTTTTTTTTCTCTTTCCAGCCAGCACGTCTCACGCTGCCCAAGCTGCATGCTTTCATTTTTAGCAACGAAATGGAAGTTTAGCATGAGTGACGACCCTTTACTCCTTCTTACTTTGAGCTTGCCTCCCTTCTGTCATCTGTTCAATGGCTGAACGCAAACAATCCTATCTAGTTTCAAAAAATGTTCCAGATAATCCAAAAAAACATGTTTAGGGTTGGACAAAAATTTTAAGTTCGGTCGGAATACCGTAACCCGACTTTTTGTGTTTTTTGGCCTTATGTGGACGGAAAGTGAGTTCTCAAACCTAGTGATGTAAGCTGATTAGGCCCCAGGGGACTGCCAAGATTTGTATCTTAGCAGTACAACAGTAATCGGCATCTGTCTTAGTGTGGATCTTAAGGTCTTACAGCTTCACTTTGCCATTGTTTGTGAAAGAGAAAGCAGCATGTCACAGAATTTGTCATGGAGTGGTCATTACTCAAGAAGGGGCGGCCCCTTGACTTTTATGACTTACCCCTGAAACATGGTTTTATTTCAATTAAAAAATCTTAGGCACACCATTTCATTCCATCACTTCACAGAAACACATAACACATTTTTCCAAGTTCAATTCTTTTATTAATATTTGTTTTTTCCTATATTTTCTTTCTTCGATTTGTTAGAAATATTTGTTTTCTTTCTGAAAACGAGAAATCAAAATGACTTAGAAATATATTTTCCATTTGTGATTGCCGAAATGTTTATTGTACTTTTCTAATTTAACTTTTGGTAGACTGTCCTTGACAACGTGGTAAACCCGATTGAGATGACACTGAAGAAATGACCATCGAAGACAGAACTTGAAGATGATGTAGATTGGAAGACGTGTAGTGGTCACGACCGACCCAGAACGTTCAACGTCCTCTTGGTACTTCTTGAACCCACATTTCGAAGTCGAACATGAACGTCAAAAACAAACACCTGCTGAACAAAGCTTGTCTTAGAGATTTGCATGAAATATTTCATACAAACCTAGGTTTCTTCTGGTCCAGCCATGCTTAGAAAAATACATCATGATTAAACAAAACTTCAGTTTTTTTGAGGAACAAGTGCATTTAATGAATAATACTTAAAATTCACTACTTTGCTTAGCAAGCTTCTAGGAAAAGTGTCCCGAAATCAAGATATTTACCTTCAGGTGCAAGAAATTGGCAAGGTAAAACCAAACGATCCGTTTGCATGTCACCTTGCAGCGCTGAAGTATCCAACTCCCACTGATCCATTACGGCTTGCTCGACTGATGACCAAGTTACCTTGCTCAGGCGATCCCACACACTGACGGTAAACTGTAGCCCCATCCCAGTCGCCCAGCGGAAAACCAAACCACCCTAGGTATCCGCCTCATTCAGTTCCCACCAGAACTTGTCGTGTTCTCTTCTCTTTTTAACAGTTGTTAAGATTGCAGTGAATACCGATTTAATGACCGATTGCTTTGAAATCTGTGTATGATTTGTCTGAACACTGACTGAATGTGTTGAAACAGCAGTTTTATTTTAAGCACAAATGTATTACTCTTATATCCAGATTGTGTGTGTTTTTGAAGGTTTTATTTTATTTCAACTTCTTTATCTTAGCCACTTGCGTCCAATGGTGTGGGGTCGCAGAACAACAAGGTTATGGTCAGACGGTCAGACTTCGAGGTCTTTGAGGCATTGGCTCTGGATAGCAAGAGCAAGAAATTGCAGAGTAAGTTTTATACCTTTTATAATTTTAGTACTGTACAGAACAAAACGATACATCTTCATTGTTCGTTTTTTTTTTTTTTTTTTAAATGGCCACAATAAATTTTTACTCCCTATGTCCAAACCGAATTTTTTTTTGCAAAGTTGTTTTATTGTTGTGTGATTCAACTGTGTGTGCTTTCAGAGGATGGCAACATGGCCAGTACAGAGTATGGGCAGGACATCCCTCCACGGCGAACAGACACCAAGCAGCAAGGCCCTCCATTTCTCCCCCCTCAGCTTCTGCAGGTCATTCTCAACAAAGACACACCTGCACATGTAAGTTGAATGGTGGTGATAGGAGTAGTAGCAGTAGTAGAGATAGCAGTGCAGTGGAATGGTGGTTATAGTAGTAGTAGTAATCATCTTCAACTGTCAAAACATGATGCCCGCACAAAGTCCCTTCTCTCCATCTCAAGTCACCCAGGATTGTTGCTTAGTGGTCTGGGTGTCAGACAGTGCACCCAAAGGTTGAAAGTGGGTGGCTCGAGTTAGAAGATCTTGTATCAGCCTTGAGCAGGGAAGGCACTATATAAGAACGAATAATGAATAAAAAAAAATAAAAATAAAACGGTGCTGTTCGGAGGAAAATTTGGGATGCATTATCAGACTAAAGTTTTGGAGATTTTTGCTCTGACATACTCGGCGTAATCTGTTGTTTTTTGCCTTTGCTTTTTTCAGTGTGAACCGTCATTGCTTCCAGAACCTAATCACGTTATGTTAAACCACCTTTATGCTCTTTCAATAAAGGTAAGTGTTCCTTTTTTCTGCTGTTTATAATATTCCCAGATGCACAAATCACGTTATGTTAAACCACCTATATGCTCTTTCAATAAAAATAAGTGTTCCTTTTTTTCTGCTGTTTATATAATATTCCCAGCGGAACTTAATCACCTTATGTTAAACCACCTATATTCTCTTTCAATAAAGATAAGTGTTCCTTTTTTCTGCTGTTTATAATATTCCCTGCTGCAGAACACTTTTTAGTGCATTATTTGATCTGAAACTTGCCACAAATCTTGCTTCTAAAGGCAGGGAAAGTAAAATAATTTTCAGAGGGGAGAAGAAAAAAAAGACAGTTCAAAAGGCACACCATACAGGCCGCTCTTAATGTAATCCGTTTTAGCATGCTGCCTGATTCCTAAAAATAGCCTGCTTTGACCGCGGATAACAAGTGCTCGGTGCCGTTGGTCCCAGCTTGCCTCAATGGCATTGTGATAACGGAGAAGAAAATGTTCATTTTTCTCATCATTTTTGCTTTGTGTAGCAGCATTTATAAACTTTGCTTAACTCTTTCCCTGCCAGGCATGTTTCCACGTTTGTGCCAGACATTTCTCTGGCACCGGAAAGAAAGTTCAGTACCTTAGGCATTTAAGCTACTGTTCTTTCAATAATAGTTGTTAAATAGACATATTTCATATCAAATTAAAGGTAAAAGAGTGAAGAATAAGAAAAAAACCACACAAATGTTAATTTGATTATGTTATTGAAATATGTGTTTTAAAAGCATGTTGATCTCTTTGAAATTATAAAATAAAATAAAAATATTTCTACATAACCACAGTGATAAAAAAAATCTGGAGGAATAATTCCAATCACTGAATCAGCTTCACACACCAGAAAGAAAATTTATTTAGGATCAAAATACACTTTACAGTTTGAAATTATATTGATTATTAGCAGAGTTTGACACACTGTCGATTGTGCCCATCACATATGCTTAGTAAAATGCACAAAAAAACACTCTAAAAACGAATCAATTTGAAGAAACCACGCGCGTGTCGATCGGGAACGAAAGTAGAAAGAGTTATCTCTCTTTGGTTAAAATAAAACTTGGATTGGACTGCGCAAAAAAACGGAACAAAACGGAATACTGAAATCGACGATATATCGTCGATTGGCACAAACATGGCGGCTCAGATCGACGATATATCGTCGATTGGCAGGGAAAGAGTTAATTCAGTTTGTGTGTTCAGTTAGCTAGATAATCAATCTCTGCGTTGTAATTTTTTGGTGATTCTGAATAAATGTTAAAAAAAAAAAGATTTATTTATTATTTTGAACGAGACTGTGACAGTGTTTGTTTGAGATTCTCCTCTTTGTTTTGTAGTATTTTGCGTTTCGATTCCCTTCCTTTTTTTTATTTTAATTTTTTTTACCTCTTTAATAGGTTCTAGAATTCTGTAAGGCTGAATTCATATTAGTATCAAATTTTTGAAGTGTGAACATGCCGTTTGGTAAGTATTGTCGGACTGAATCTTATAGAACATTATATTTTAATTTGTTTTAAAACTTGGACTCCACTTTCTAATGCTACACGCTGTGCTGGGATGGTGGTGTAAGAAGTCTGATAGCATGGCCTAAGCTGCCTGGAATGCAAGTAGCAGCCAGAAATAAAGGGGAACTGAGGGGCATGGAAATGGTCAGGCAGTCTATTTTTATCTCCCTCTTGGAGATAAATTGTTGCTTACAATTTTCTTTATTGTCTTTGACAGGATGGAGTGATGGTTTTGAGTGCAACACACAGGTTCCGCAAGAAGTACGTCACAACACTTCTGTACAAGCCCATCTAGCACCAGCTGCGCGTGTCCTAGCATTTAACAAATTCAAATCTAGAAGTCCTTTTAAAACAAAACTTCCGTAATGAATGTGGAGATACATGTGTGATTTAATGTATGACTTGGGATGACGAACTAGCTATAACAGACAATTGACAATTCCTTTAAGTTGTGTCATAACATTGACTTTCCAATCAGTGCAAGATAAATGTAGGAGACTCGATCTTTTGTGGTTTAATACGTGCTGTGGCAAATGTAACCTTCTATACAACATTTAAAGATTAATTAGGAGAAATTAACACACTTTAGATAGTGTACATTTGCTGTTTTGTAACAATATGCCCAGTGAATATTTATACTTTTTTGTTTTTTGATGTTTCTGATTTAAATTGAATTTTTTGTTATTCATTTAAGGCAATCAAATTGGCATTTCGTGTATGTCGTTTACTCTGTTGAGGAATGTATATTTGTGAGTCGGTGTTCAGTGTCATGTACTTATTATTTATTTTGTTAATGTATCATTTTTAGTTTAGTTTAGGTTTTATTTAGTAAGTTCTTTGTGATGTTTGGTTGCACTTACTTAAATCACACATGTTGAGTCTGAATGAAAGTCTGATTTGTGCTAGTTCAGTGGAGACTGTGCTTTGTGCTTTCAAGGGAGGAGGATGGTTTAGTCAACAATGTATTGGGACACCGAATGTTGCCAATTGTGTGGAAACGGTGAGGCAATTGGGGTTTGAATTTGAATGTTAACTGTTTTGTTGAGGCATTGAGAAACAATTTCCTGGAAGAAATTGTGCGAGGTTGGTGCTTGATCAGACTGTTGGTCCAGGTCAGGGGCAGATTATGTCGTGACTTTTGAGACTGTTATGTGCTTTCTTTGCAAATTGGAATATAGGTTGCCTGTTACTGGGCCTATATTTGCAGAACCCTCTCTGTTCTGTACAACTTGTGATTCCTGAGTCGGTCTTATCATTTCTGTTTTACATTTGTGAGCAAAAGTGACACGGCACAAGATAGCTTCAAAATGTGCAGTCTTTGTGAACAAAATGCCGTCTTCGCAGACTTTGAATCTGCCATACAGAAGTTCATAATGAAGAAGGTTAGTATTGGATGTGTCAGGACTATTTCATATTGTTCAGTCAAACGGTTGGGAATCAGCTACAGCACAAGTGGATTATAGGTTTTTGTGATGACAGCTCTTTAAGCATGATGTGGATTTTGTTCTTCCCTGTGAATGGGATGGAACTGAAATGAGAGTAAATTTGAAAAAGTCTTCACTGACCCTGTTTATAAGATGAAACGAATGTGGATATACTACATTTCCTTGTGAAGTAAATTTATATTGAAACTTGAACACAAATATCTTGTGTGGTATTTTGAATTAGTTTATTTGTCCATTTCCCTTATGACTAATAATATTACAATACTTATTATGGGGTTTTATTTTGCCTTTGCCTAATTCAAAGTCAAATAACTGAAGGCTGCGTGAAACTAGATGTCTGTAAATGTTTTTTTGTTTTTGTGTGTGTTTATTTTAAAAAACTTTATTTGCTTATTTGTGTATTTATTTATTTTCTGTTGATTTACTTGTCTATAGTTGATTGTTTTCCTTGTGGTGGAATTGGTGACTTAGGTGAATTTGGATGTTGTGTCTGTAACGTTACATCTTGAATAAATTGTAAATACCGAGATTTGTGTTAGTGGTGTCTTATGAAAGTTGTGTTGTCAATGAAGTACAACTATGTGGTGTTGTTTTGATATTATGTAATCAACAAGCTATCTGGTGATAACTTTTTGTTTGTTTTGTTAAAAGATTACATGGTGGCTGTTTGCCATTCTCATCACTACTAATGTGCATTTCATATTTCCACTGACATTTCACCCTCCCCTTTCCCCTTCTCTTTCCCTCCATTGTTTTTGTAAGCATGTCAATGCCACATACATTGTTACATTACATGAATCCCTTTTCTTTTTCGTTTAGCTGTGAAATGTTTTGCTCTTTGTAGCATGTTACGTGGTAAGATAAGTAGTATTGCCACTTTTGGTGAAAGATATTTGGAAAGCGTTATTTTAAATGATTTTTTTCATCAATTGTTATGGGTAAGAAAAAGCTAACATTAACAAAGCTTTTGTGTTATTTTGGTTAAAGCAAGAGGTTGATGCCATATTACCATGTTAATTGCCAACAGTTGGATTTTGATATAGTATTGTATTCATCATTTTGCAGAAGATAAAATATGGAAGGGTTATAGATTATAGAATGAAGTAACCCAAAATCGGTGCAGCTACTAAACCTAGGCATGAGCAGTTTCATTTTCCTCAGAATATTTGTGAGACCTAATGTTTTAGTTTGTACAGAAAAGTAGGGGCTTCACATTGATGTACATGTGTGAAATGCAATTTCATATCTGATCTGTACAAATTTCACTTGTCTTGTTTGCATTCACTATAGAAACTAAACTTATCTATTACCTTGTTGTATGTTTGGACGACAAACTTGTGTCTGTTTAGATTTTTGCATAGCTTCGAGAAGGACTTTGTGGAAATTGTCACACTCAGAGCTACCGACACTGGAGAATATTAGATTGAATGTTATCTAGGAAGTGTTTGAAAATAACAACTCAGAATGAATGAACATGGTTGTCTTAATCTGACATGTCATTTAAAAGATGTTATGGTAATTTTGCTGCTTTTCGAGATTGATTTGGTACATTTTACACTAGTAGTAGTAGTAGTAGTGATACTGCTTCTGTGATAGCAACATAACAGGATTGGAGTAATATAAGTAGGTTTTATTATTTTATAGAGAGTGTGGGTGGTTCCATTTTGTCAGAAAGGGCAAACAACACTTGACAATAACTGAATTAAAGGGAACGCAGATATAAAACACTCTGTGGTTGTCTTTTTTTTCTTTTTCTACCAAGCATAGGATCTTACTGTCTGTGTAAAATAGCAGGCACACCGTTTGTACATAGCTGAAGTCATGTCAGTGGTGAAGTATTTGTTGTACCACCTTATTTTGTGCCAAACTGCTGCAAAGTTTTGTGTGCTGTGTGCGAGTTGTCACACCAATATCAGGCCTGCCTAGCCCTCAGGTATAGCATGAGTATTTTGGGGTGTTCAAAATTAGGCATGTGTAGTTTGGCTGCTGAGTGTGTAGTTTCTTATGTGGATCAGTAGCCACACTAAAAACAGAAGAAAAACAACAATACTACACGTACAAGCTTGACAATTTAAAATCCACACAAAATAGTGATGAAACTATTTTTGGGATGGTCAATAGTTTGTTATATTGTACAACTGCCATACATACATGCATTTTCCCTCTGACAAAATGCAAACAATTATACACTTTGCTGACAGCATAGCTGTATACCGTATTGGAACTTTGGGCAGTTTGGGTGTCTGTCTTCTTTACAAAACATCTCAGTTGTCAAGCAATCTTCGAATACATCTGCAACATTTAAACAAACCCAACAACAAAACTGACAACATTACAATATCAATCAGACTTTCATTACGCTATTACCATTGACACAAGGAGCATTGCCATTGGGTTAACATAAATAATCCTTGCAGCAAATTACAAATAATTTCTCTGACAAGTTCCTACCTCCCAATGCTGAGCCAGCGAGTATGGCAATGAGGATTTCTCGCATTTCCACATCATAAAGCTCCTGAGCTCCCTTGAATCATGACTTGTGTTCGCAGCACTTATCGAAGAAGTAGTAGATGTCTGTCAGTGCCGACTCAATCGGAGGCAGGACTTTTCAGCCTCTTTTGCTCCATTGTGAACCATGTGCAGTGTTCAGCCAGCCAGAAATACATTTTAAACAAAAGATTGACTCTTTCAGTTTAAATCTACTCTTGGGTCATTGAGGTATGTAATGAAAAAGGATGCTTTCAACTAAGAAACTTAAGGACAAGCATTATCTGTATCACCTGCAATAAATTAAATGTCTTGTACATTTTCTTGTTTGCCTTTCACAAAGGCCAGTACTCCTTTCTTCCAACCAGTCATGACATTGACGTTGTCACAATCGAGATTCGAATAATTCTCCCCAAGGAATGTCTCTTTCCTTGAATTCAGAATCTATCAAGTTGAAATGTTCTTTCTTGAAAATGACAGGTAACGTTAAAACTAGTTTTAAAGACAAACGGCAAAAGTAAATACAGTCAAACAAATTTTGCCAAGATATCGACATTAAATTTCTAAAGGTGTGGATATCAGAAAACTATCACTTGAGTTATTGCCAAAAGTAGATCTGAATTTGAATGAATAACTTCCACATTTACTTTAAAACTTGATGCATGCTAAGTGTTTGTGTTTCTTCATGCTTCCCTCTCACTCTAAGTATCTTTCAATCAACTGATGACAGGTAAAAAAAAAAATAATTAACACTTTATTTAGACCTGAAATATCTAAAACACTGCAACACAGTGAATAAGTCACTCCATTCTACACATACACACACAATTAAATTATCTGTAGCAGATCCTTTCAACATAGGAACACCAAAGAGTTCTGACATCACAAGGTCTGTAGCTGTGTTGACAGTCATGATTGACAAGGGGAAATTGCTTTGCATATGCATCATTTGATCCATCTGTAGAAACAGTAAATGGTCCTCTTTTTATCATTTCCTGCAGAGAAGTCTTGGCCTGTTCCTCCATCTCCTTGATAATAGAGGTTGCCTTTGACCTACTGCGCTGGATACCTGTAAAAGAAATTATGTATTGTATAATATCAAAATATGACTGGCGGTGGCAACCACTTAAGATAATCTATATGCACACACTCTATATTGGATAAATGGTGGCGCTTATACATTACAATCAACTAAAACAAAAATCGTTAATGCCATAAATTGATAAAATGCAAAGACTTAATTTGGCGAACCCACCAAATGCGGACAGTAACTGTGCGGACCCAAACAATAGATTAATTTTGTTAAAGTTAGCAATCTGCTAGTGCTACATTACCAATAAGTTTAACTTTTATCCATTACATTATAACCCCACACTGGCAACAGCAAGAATTGAAAGACAGCAAGCATGCAAGGAAATAAAAAAAAAAAAAAAAAAGTTAAACCACCACCCCCCAAAAAAATTTTAATGTAAAAAAAAAAAAAAAGTACAAAATGTGTTGCCATGATTTTATGTTTGAAATCTGATATAGGTCTTATCGTCAAAATTATAACTCTTATTATTATTAATAAAATTAAAAGACAGTTCTCTACCTGCGGCAATTTTGGAGTCATCAAATCCCACCTTAACCCATTCTTTCAGTTTGTCAGCAGTTGCATCTCTGTAGGTTTGTGTTGGCACTAATATAGTAGATCAGTGCTTCTGCCCTGGTCACACTCGCAAGTGAGCTTTGCTTGATCTTTCCCGTCTTCACAAAACAGTCCACGATCTTTTCCCTCAGCCAGCTTTAACTCATTAATAGAAACACTTTTCATACGACCAGTTGTGAAGCCCATGGCGTATGGCGTTTCACAGAGAAATCTGGGATGCACATGATGCAGTGGGTGAAAAGTTTTCCCTTTTTTCAAGAAATCCATGGAGGATGCCAGGGGTTTCTGTATAAATAGTATCCCCACTTTCTGGAAATTTAAATTCCCAAAGTCGCTGTTTTTCTCATTTGTTCTTTCTCATTCCTACTCTGTTTTATCAATCTACTATACTATCTCTTTCTTCGCTAGACCAGTCGTCTACCTTTTTTTTCCCCTTGAAAACTCTTCTGGGACAAAACTCCTCATTTGTGTGCGAGGTCTCTTGTATCATCTTGGGAATATTGGACACTTTCTGCCAGGTGGTCACTGGGGCATCCCATGATATTATTTAGCAGTTTAGGCATTTTATTTGTGGTCATTGTATAAGGACGTTTATATTCTATGTTGTTTTTGTAAACTGGGGTTCACTAAATTAAAGTGTAGCCTCAGCGTCCCCTGTGTGGGATGCCTTTATTGTACAGTGACTGGCTGGTGGAGTGCCTTCAGTGTTAGCACTGGGGTTGTTTCGGCAGATATTTTATGCAGTCCTCCGTGGGGGTACCGGGGGTTTCAGTATAAATAGTATCCCCACTTTCTGGAAATATAGTGCTTTAAATTCCAACTGTCGCCGTCTTTCTCATGTGTTTTTTTCTCATTCCTACTCTGTTCTGTCAATCTGCTATACTATCTTCTTCTTCACTAGATCAGTCACCTTTTTTCTTGAAAATTCTTCCGTGACAAAACTCCCTATTCGTGTGTGAGAAGTGTTGGATCAGCTTGGAAATATTGGACGCTTTCTGCCAAATGGTCACTGGGGCTTTCTATGATGTTGTTATTTGGCAATGTAGGCATTTTATATGTATGTGTTTTGTTGATATTTTATAATGATGTTTGTTTCTATTTTGTTTTTGTAAACAGGGGTTCTATAAATTAGATAACAGCCTCAGTGTCCCCTGCGTGGGTTGTATTTATTGTAAAGTGACCGGCTGGTGGAGTGCCTTCAGTGTTACCACTAGGGTTGTTTATGCAGATCAGGGGCGAGTCCTGCTCTTTGCAGTACCTTGGACCCTGTAAGCAATGAATAATATCTTTTATGCGTATCAGGGGCGAGTCCTCTTTCAGCCAAGTTGTGGTCTTGATTTTGTGGTCCTGATTCAGTTCTTTGCAGTCTGCTGGATCCTGTAAGCAATGAATAACTAACAAACTATTTAATGAAGCGGTTGAACAAGATGCCTGCGGTACTTGTACTACCGGTTTACTGTGCTACTCTTCTGGGCGCTACATCGATTATTCAAAAATACAGACTGGAAGTCGCTTGCGTTTTCTCGATTTAGAAACGTTGTGGATTTTAACAAATGCGTAGCGAAATAAACATTTTGCTTATTTTGAGGCAAGCATGCATAGTTTGGGGGGCCGAATTCCTAGTTTACTACACTCAGTGTGTATATAGGTAGGTCTGCAATATATTCCTAAATTTGTAATGGGGATATAGAGACAGTGGTAGGTTATAACGATAGTGTATGGACGGCTGTTACATTTCTCTTCTCACAAGCCCTAAAAGATTATGTGATTAGAACATTTGACACATACCAATACCAACAGTATACAAAATTAGGAGTTGAGCTGGGTGACCCGTCTTCTGTAGCATTGAGGCTGTGGGAATAAAATGACAAATTTGGGGGTGAAGAGGTGATAATGGTCAGCGGTAGCACCTCCACTTGTAGTACAACCATGACTGCGTAATGAAAAGATTACTTAAATAACCAGTTTACTTTATTGCTGTTTGTCTTCTAATTCATTACACCAGTTTAGTATGTTAGCTGATAACTTTGAAGCAGCCAGTTACTATAGATTTCTTTAGAAGATCGAAAGCAGTGTTCTATAGTGGTCACTTAAAGAGTAAATTAATATTGTTATTCAAATTGTTTAAAATCTGCATGGTTTGAAGCCTTTAATAAAAAGAAAAAAAAAAAGCAGGTTTTGGCATTTCTTTGTTTTCACTTGATGTGATGAACGGTGTAGATAATTAAACAAACATTTCTTGTGGCAACCCCATTAAAAAAAATTAAAACATTGGATTGTTCTTTGTCTTGGTAAAAAAAAAAGATAAGTGATGATCATGATTGGGTTTTGGAAATTGAATATTAATGTATTACCATGTTATTCAGTGCAGTCTTATTATTTTGTTGTTTGTTATATGCCTTGTGCTGTGCAAGTACCAAGTCCTTATTTCATTTAGTTAAGTTTTTGTTAATTCATTAAGTAAAGCTTGTATTGATCAAACAGACTGTGTGTGATTGTGTTAACTTCAAGTGTGATAAAGTTTTCAAAGTGTGGAAGTTTGCACGCATTTATAAAATTAAAGGGAACATTTTCTATGTAAACTTTGTTGTAGTGAGGTTAGAGATGCGTACTATGCACTTCAATAGTAAACATCTATAACCCCTCACTAAATTTAATTTTACGTGGAAAATTTTCATTTTTTTTCTTGTTGAACAAGTCCAGAATCCAAAGCGTCTAACAAATCTACAATACACCATCTGTAGCCCTCACCCTTTCCCCTTCATCCACTTTTCACATTCACTCGTCAACGAAAGTAGAGGCAAAGCTTAATCATGAAACTTCAACTTAATCTCATCAAGTTTATAAACACTGTAAAATGTAAACCCAAAAATGTTCAGTTTAGCTTTAAAACAAAAGAAAATGATTTGATTTCTTGTTCATATGGTCCAGTGAACCGTTAGCGGTCATAGCTGGACCACACTCAAACGAAATGGGTCTGTCTCTTACAAGATCAGAAACATGTATAGGATCCACCAAAAACAAATACAAATTCATGATAATATGACTACATTATCCTACCTACCACATCCTAAGGTAAATAAAGCTAGGTAAAATAAACGATGAAGAGGCAAAAGTGTCTTTCTGGTGTCAGATTGCATTGAGATAGAACCTCCTGTACCGTTGTAATATCACATCACCTAATACGCCTCTGGCAGGCCCTTCCTTGCCATGTAAAAGTTCTGGCTTTCTCACGACAACAACAAATCAACACTCATAATTTTGTCAATTTCCAAAAATGGCCAACCCCTCTCCTCCTCTCCCCCCCTCCTCACCACAATAAAAAGTTTCTTTAAAACTCAACAATAATAATAAGTGATAAAGACTATTTGCACGAGATTCTTAAAATGACAACAAAATTGCAGTATACTTGCAACTATACATTAAAATATCAATTTAATATTGTACAGCAAAATTCAGTTTGCATCACCTTAAAATACTCAGACTGCAAAACAAATTTCAGTTAAATGATTACCAGAATGGCAAAAACTTTTCTGTTAACCATTATGGAGTCAAAAAAAGTATGCTCTCTAAGCTCTAATAACTGGCTTTGATTTTAATTTACTTCCAATCCATCTTGTATTCAAATTGTAAACAGAATTTTTCACAAATCATAATTTAAATTATTATTACCAGAAATAGAAATTACTTTTGGTATGCAATTTTCAACAGGATTTTGACTTGACATTTTTCTCATACCTCTTAGTCTTACTGTTAAATTCACCTGCTCCATGAACACTTTAGAAATTCATTCATATTCAATCACAACAATGAATTTTATAATTCAGGACTATAGAAAATCACAACTAGACTACTATATGTGGAGTACAAATAAATCTGCACTGGTACAGCTAGTACCCAATCCAGTTTTTTAACCAACTGCAGTCCAATGACAATCTACAGCAGTTTCAGCACATCATCCGCACGGCTGCAAGTCAGACCTGTGCCATCAGGCTCCACACTGATTTGCTTGACAATACCATTCTCTGCCACCAGAACAAACCTGAAACAAAAAGAAAACTCATTTAGCTATGTATTTAATCCCTCAATCTGTCACATTGTAAACGATAAATTATAGATCTTTTTGGGGGGGTGAATGATGGGAAGGGTGAGGGTAGAGGATGGGGAACAAGAGTGGCAAGGGCATAGATGTCCCATTCCTTCATGCCGACTAACCATTTCTCTTCATTCACATTGGATTTAAATTTCAGACGAACATTTTTGCCACCTGTTCTCAATTTCCTGAAACAAGTACCTTCATAAAACAAAAACTGTTAATTAAATACCAACAAAGCAAGGGATGGGAGTAGAAAGCTATTCTTTTCCAGTCCATTTTTAGCACAGCAACCACAATACATTTCTACTGCCCAGTGCACGCTATAACAAACAGCACTGCCATGTCACGGGATATACAACAGTGTAAAGAAGAATGAAACTGCATGGACGTTGTGTTCATGCGCTACCAAGGGAAATTAGTGGACCAGTAACCATTCAGTGTGGGAGTTTTAGGTGGGGTTCAGACAAGCTTACCCCAAAAAGTGAGTTTCAGGAACAAGCTTTTTTTTTTTCCAGGAATAGGCCACGATTTTCTGGCACCCCCAAAAAAAATTCTAGCATGTCCCCAGAACAGATAAGAAATCCTCCCAATTCTCCTAGAAGTAGAGGCAGCAGTGCAATCACTGAAGAAAGGGAAGTCAAAGCGAGTGGACAGCATACCCACGGAATTGCTTCAAGCAGGAAGAGAATCAATGATTGACGCCCTCACCATTATTTGTAACTCTGGCAGAGTGGGGAGTGGCCTACACCATGGACCAAGTCGCTTGTCATCACTCTTCCCAAAAAAGGTAACCTTCAGGAATGTGAAAATTACCGCACCATCAGCCTCATCAGCCATCCCAGAAAGGTCCTCCTGAAAATAATACTCAACAGGTTGAAACCCCAAGCTGAACAAATCATAGCTGAAGAACAAGCAGGATTCAAGGCAGGGCGAAGTACCACTGAACAGATTTTCAACCTCAGAATAATCTGCGAGAAATCCCTATAGCACCAACAACATCTATATCATGTGTTTGTAGACTTCAAGAAAGTGTTTGACAAAGTCTGGCATGTGCAGCTCTGTGGGCAACCATGAGAGTGTAAACATCAGCCATAACATTATTGAAGTCATCAAAAGCCTGTATGACAAGGCTACCAGTGCAGTTCTCCACAACAGCGCCATTGGAAACTGGTTCAGAACCACAATCGCTGTGCGTCAAGGATGCCTACTCTCTCCAACACTCTTCAACATCTTCCAAGAGTGCATCATGTCAGATGCACTTGAAGATCACGAAGGCACAGTCAGCATAAGGAGTAGAACAATCCCCAACCTCCGTTTTGCAGATGACATTGATGGATTGGCTGGAAAGGAACAAGAACTTGAACAGCTGGTACAGAGGCTTGACACCACCTCCAGAGCCTATGGAATAGAAATAAGTGCAGAGAAGACCAAATGATGACCAACAACAACAATGGCATCAACACGGACATCAAAGTTCAAGGCCAATCCCTCAACACAGTCCATAGCTTCAAATATCGACAGGAAGTCCTCTCCAGGATTGCACAAACAACTGCTGCCCTGACAAGGCTGAAGCCCATTTGGAAAGACAGGACCATCAGTCTACATTCCAAGGCTGCTGCGCTCCCTTGTCATCTCCATCTTTCCATACGCTTGCAAAACATGGACCCTCACAGTAGATCTACAAGGAAGACTACTAAGCATGGAGACGAGGTGCTACAGAAGACTTCTGGGCATTTCCTATACCCAGCACATCACCAACAAGTCCGTCAGACCATCACACAAGCCATTGGACAACACGATGACATGCTCACAGTGGTGAAGAAACTGAAACTCTGATGGTATGTCCACATCACAGAGCATCAGGCCTTGCACAGACCATCCTGCAAGGCATGGTGCAAGGAGGCAGAAGAAGAGGGAGATAGAAAAAGAGGTCGGAGGACAACATTTGAGAATGGACTGGCTTGACACTGAGTAAAGCCATGAGGGTTGCTGAGAACAGAGAAAGATGGAGAACGTGGGTTAAACGATCATCTGTCGTCCCCTTACGACCTTCGAGTTATGGGATAGGATAGGATAGATTTCTGGGACAATAATACATTTTAAAAAAGTACCTTGTATTTACACTAAGTACATGCTGAAATGTCTTCTTCGGTTACTGCTGTTTCTGGAGGGACCTATATCAGGGACTCTTCAGGTCTCTGTAATCCTCTTCTTTCCAGCTACCTTGAAAGACATCTCCTGGCCTGGATTTGGCAATGAGTAGAGCTTCACATGATTTTCCCTTTCTTGCCCACCACAAAACGTGGCCACTTTTCTGTGTGTGTAGTCCTGTGTAAATCTTTTAGTCCTTCGCTTGTTTTTCTTCATCACTTTTGGAGGTGTTCGTTCTGTCGCTTCTTCTTCTTACACAGACACATTCCGTTTGGTATCCGTCATTTTCGCCACTAGTAGGCCTACTCTGGAAGTTCGGAGAAGCAGCTTTGCACATGTGCATCTATTCTGAATTAAAACGTGCATGCGCACTAACTCAGATTAACTTCCACAGAGGTGGGGAACCACTCCTCTGCAAACCAGGAGGGAAATGTGCTGTCTGTGCTCTGATTGACATGCAAAAATCACTGACTTTTGTTTTTATTTTTGCAGGGAAATTTGCTGACCAGAATATGTGAATAGAATCCGTAGTTTCGGAACGTTCTATTTATGTTATTGATTAATCTGAAATAAATACGCCTGTCCCGTAACGGTAGCCATGCCTGGGGGTTGTTTATGTTTTAGGATTTTAATGTCTATCACTGTGTGCTGATGACTGCACCAACACTTACCGCTTGGAGCGAGAATTTCCCAGCACAGCTGAAAGGTCCACAGCCATGTCGGCTTTCTGTGAATGAAAGTGCCATCTCATTATTGCCAACAAAATCTACTATAAGTCATAACTATGATACTTTAATTCTAAAACCGTGTCAGCGCTTTCTTCCACAAAATCTATTAATACATATAAATTCCACTTTCAACAGAAACGTAACAGTAATAATTTGTGTTGGGAACACAGTATGTCTTTTTTTTAATGTATTACATTATGTTTATTCTCAAGCTAAAAAAAGTAAAGTGTTACCTTGACAAAGTCACCACAGGTATCAGCCAGGAACCTTACCTGAAAAGAAAAGAAAAGAAAAGGTGTTAATAGATATCCCGATAATAATGTGTCTACAGCCAGTGGAGGACAGTGAAATTTACAGCTACTTATGAGTCAACTGGCAATTCTTCAAAATGTACACTTCTCCATTCACTATGATTATGACTATAACTTGAATTTCCTTGTCCATTTAACTTGTATTCCACTACAACAGGTAAATATTATTCAATTCTTTGATTACTGCATATAAATAATTTAATAAAACCTAGTAGATATTCCTTTCACAATAGAGTCTTATTACCTCAAAAAATGAACTGATTCAGGTATATATGACATCATATCATAATCAATACAATAAAGTGCAATACATCCTGATTACCACGATGAAGAATTCACCATTAACACAAGTGGAGATCATAGACATATGATATGATTTGATTTAAAAACTGAGACTGAGCTGTGAATCCTTGACGCGGTCTTGATTTGGGTCAAAAGAGTCGGCTGGACCTAAAGCAAGAACCATGTAATGTTTCCCAGAGTTTGACCTCTCTCTCACTCCCTCCCCATCTCTCTCATTCATTTTCATAAATAGCCATCTATAAAACTGGCTCACAAACTTACTTTATTACCAGCACCAAGGGACTTCCCCCAAGCCTCCATGACAAAGGGATCATTGACGGACAGGCACACGATGTTAGTGATGCCCTTTGCTTTTAGCTGTTCAGCTTTCTGGATGAAGGAAGGGGCATGCTCCTAGACAAAGGTGAATAAACACGACATGTCTTTAAAATTAAAATGTTAGCCACTCTTTTTATAACATTTGATTATAACATCAAGGTGACATCTATGCTAGTTAGTCATTGTTTATATGTCTAGCAACTGTGGCATAAGTGTACTAATGGACAATAATTAGTTGTCGGTGTGTTACATGTGGGTGCTGAGAGCAAGAGCCTGTTCACCAAATGTGAACCGCTTACTACAGCTTGCAGCTCACTCACCTCCAAAGTCAACAATGTTCTTCCCACTTATCCCTTCCATTTTTCAAAACTCATGGAGACTTTTGTCAGATTTCACTAAATTATTTCTGAAATCTCATTGTCAGCTGACAAATTTATTTAGTTCAAATTGTTAATGACCTTATTGAGGTAGGTATTCCAGTAACCTTACGGTTTTTGGTGCGAACTTGGGTGCACTACTGAATTTCAATGGGTCACTCACATAGAGGAGATAAGACTTGCCAAAGCCTACAGTTGCCTCTCACTTGGCGACCCTCAGCTACGCTGCATGTGGGTCCCAGCTACCATTAGTCTGGTTTGAAGAGATCTGTAAGAACATTTTCCTTGCTCTGCTTGTTTTACATATAGGTACATATATAAAACTGCTTCAATAAGCGTTTCAATGTTTCCTACTTGAGATGCAAATTGTGCATTCAGAATGATGGGTCTGTGTACTTTAAAAACAAACATTTACTCAGCTCTTCACAATGCAGCTTTACTAATAAACGCCTCTGTTACTATGCAAAGGACTTATTCAGCTTTAGCAGAAAAAGCTTGTATAAGGTGTACTGTTTTATTGGTTATCTTTCGGACAAAGTTAAACAAAATGGAGAATGACGATAGAAGTGTTTCGACTCAAAAACTTCCCCTAAGAAGACAACCTTCAATTATGAATATTTAAAGGTCAACATCATTGAAATATAAAATTGAGCACAAAATATCTACATAATAAAAGAAGTCACATGCCAAACAACTTTTTTCCGAAAAATGCTGCCTTTTTTTAATATTTAATAAAATCTACTTCGAATAAACTTTTGCACCTTCGAAAAGCCCGCTCACGTGACCACATGGCTCGTGACGTCAACTACTGGAGACAATATAGAGTCCGATAGTGCCCCTTCTCTACGAGGGGCCGGGTAGCTCACTTGGTAAGAGCGTCTTGCTAGTAACCGAAAGGTCGGTGGTTCGAATCCCGGTTTGGTCAACGTGTGATCATATTATTTTTCCCTTTACCAACAACTGGTGTCAGTATAAATCGGTCCAGTAGTCACCTATATGCGAAAGTGTCGTGTAACTATAATCTACATACAAACAAAAAACTTCTCTACCAAAACGCAGGAAAACGAAGAGCAGTGGCCTATATTGTGCCGTTGGAGGTTGTGCAAACAAACAAGCGGATGGGATAACATTGCATAGGTTTCCAAAAAACGAAGAAGTGCGAAATAAGTGGGTGAGATTTGTGCGTCGTCAGCAATTTGCGCAAAACACTTCGCTGAAGACTGCTACCCCCCAAGTGCCACTTTTATGCGGAGCTTTGGGATGAAAACAATACAGACATTAAAGCCTATCTCTGTTCCAACGATCCAAAGCCTCAACAACAGCAACAGTGATTCAAGTTACTAGTAGTAGGCCTACTAGTACTGCTTCAACTTCAACTACAGTCACAGTGGCTACTACACATCCATCGTCTGCTATCGTCAGGAAAGTCAGAGGAGCTTTTCAGAAAAGGGAACGCAGGGGCGGACGTGGGGGGGTTTCCGGCCAAAAAAAAAAAAAAAAAAAAGGAAAAGAAAGAAGAAGAAGAAGGAGAGAAAGAGAGAGAATACAATTATAAAAATAAAAATAAAAATAAACATAAAATAAATACTATATATATATATATATATATATATATATATATATATATATATATATATATATATATATATATATATATATATATATATATATTTATTTATTTTATTTATTTATTTATTTTTTTATACGAATTTTGGAAACCCCCCCCAAAAAAAAACCTAACTGATCCGCCCCTGAAGAGGTTATGTATTCACGGGTCTAGCTCGTATAATTATTTGTTTATTATTACAATTAGTACTCGGGGGTCGAATTCGTTTCTAACAGAAGAGAGCACTGCTGTAACACGACAGATCGAGTGAAGAAACACTGCTTGTCTCGCTTGTAACTTCTTCGCAATCGGCCATTGTCTACAGTTGCTGACGTCACTGCGAGGGACGATCAGCGATAGCTGCGTTTTAGAGTATTACTTCCCTTACCCTTAATTACAGGTAGGAAATCCCACTTTCAGTGATCGATATCTATTAAACGATAGAGCTTTGCTTACCGAATTTTTTGCATCTGGTATTATTTAGTAAAGTTCTTTCAGCAGAAACTTTTTGACCGAGCACTGTGGTTGACCTTTAAAGTTAAAATGTAGTCGACTGAATAGCTTCAATGAGCAATTTTCAAAGACAAATTTTTACGAAAGTGCAGCTCTATACATGAAAACTTTGCACTGGAAACTTTGAGGGGTTATAAACCTGTAAAGTCTGTTCTACTGAGTGTTAGCAAGAAAGTGCTGTTCTGTGCTTACCCATGTCCTCAGTAACACTTGATACTGACAAAGAGAGTATGTGAAGGACTCCCTATACAAATACTCAGAGCACTGTTAATGTTCAATGGGGTAGGCACACATTTATACACTTTTAAATTGTGCCTGAGGTCAAGAACAAAATTGCACCAAAAAAAATCTAATTCACACTAAAATATGACCATTTGCTTATATATAAACATTTTTGTGTGTGTCTAATGTTTGTGAAAACTGAATATAAACTTAATGTCTAAGTATCACAGGCCTGAAAATGGCAACTAATTTAGTCGCCATGGCTAGTGAAAAAAAAAATTGGCGACTAAAAAAAAAACTTTAGTCGCCAAATGCAAGTGCGCTAAAATGAAATTTTTTTTAGTTTGGCTAGTAAAATTTTTAGTTTGGCTAGTAAAATTTTTAAGTTACTAGCCAAAGGCTAGTGGGACCTTTTTTTCATTTTCAGGGCTGTATCACTGAAAAGGCCTCTGCTATGAAAGCAAATAGCTTATTTCCTTTAGAACAGAGCTGCAGGTGCCTAATAGATAAAACAGAGGTGTGTGACAAGCTCCAAGGCATGTTTGTGAACTAACCAAACAGAGAGTACTGTGTGCCTGTGGTACCGAGTGAAGCATGACTGCATAACGAACCTTTTGAAAGACTCGCAGGGTGAAGTTATTGAAGAACCCCCTTCCTTCCCATTAATGCTACTTACACGCTTATTTGAGGGTTGTACCTCACCTCAATAGTGTGGATGAATAAACAAACTCTTCTCTATGAACATATTATCTATAGTGTAAAAGTTTGGAAAAAAAAGGACCTTGGACTAATACTAAGCTAACTGTGCTGAGGAAAATCAGGAAGGAATAAATAACGATTTACATGCAACTCAATAAATCAGAGCTCTGATCATCGCGGCACTACTCAAGAACACTTTTTACCTACCTCACCCTGAGATTATTCAGAATGCACCACGTTCACCAACCCACCTCACCACTTCAACCTCTCCTGAGCAAGGTACCCAAGTTCAGTTGGGACAATGGCTGTTTGAAATTACAGAGTGAAACCAAACCATGCAACCACAGCGAACAGCAAAAAAAAAAAAAAAAAAAAAAAAACTTCTTTGCGTTTGTTAGCAATGGCAAAACATGGTAGTTGCATAAAGTTGTAATAATGCTAGAGATATTGAGGTGTTGGCATCATCCATAGGGGTTAATTTCCCGTTTCATTCTCCCAGAAACTGCCTTTTGTCCATAACTCTTTAGAGTTTGTGGAAGCCACTCTCACCCTTCCCGGTCAAACCATCAACTTCATTCTCATCTACTGCATTCCTCCCAGTGACAAGAACAAACTATCTCCTATCATGTTTCACGAATAGTTTGATCTTTATTCCTCAAAACATGGCAAACTCCTTATTCTCGGCGATATCAACATAAACTTTGACAAAAAGGATCATTGGGAAACAAAACGCATCTGTCACAACCTATCCATACATAACCTTACTCAGTTTGTTTCTAAAGCCATCTTCCCTCGCTCCGGCCATTGATTGGGTGTTGGCCAGAGATTCAGACAATGTAGTTTCTGACAACATTTCACCTGACCTTGAATCCGACCATCTTTCTGTCCTCTGCTCTCTCTCCTCCAGTGAAAAACAAATGCACTCACACGCCGCAACCTCAAGGCCATCAACAAGCATTCAATATCATCTGAAGCAGCACATCTTCTCTCGTCCATACCATCTGATGCTGATTCTGCCTCACTCTACAACATCATACTCCACACCCTCCTTGACAAACACGCACTTGCATCTACAGGCACCATCACTGATCACCCATCTTCGCTGTGGTATGCTCCTGAAATCGGCAAGGTCAAGCGAGAGCGTCAAAGTACCAAACGCAGATGGCGGGCATCCAAGCTCGCCGTCCACAAGCAGGCATACATCAGACAAAAGCACATGGTTAACATAACAATCTCCACAGCAAAAAGATAACACTTCATTTTTTAAAAAAAAATCGAAAATCCCACCTCTTCTAAAGAGCTCCTCATCATTTTAAACAACCTATGTTGAAACACAAGCACTTCTTCTCTGCCTTCAACTATCACTCCCTCAGAACTACCATCATCCTTCTCCGATTTCTTCTCCTTAAAGATAGAAAACATCCGCAGCAAGCTCTATCAGACCCCTTTCTTGCGCTTTCCTCCAGAACTGTCTTTGTCTGACAATCCTCTCTTCTAGCCTGTCGAAGAAATACTGAAAACTATGCCTTTGAAATCATGCGAGTTAGACCCTATTCCTGCATCTGTGTTTAAAGACTGCTTTTCTGACCTACTTCTTTCTATAACCACAATCAGGAACACTTTTCTTCAATCTGGCTCTGTCCCACTCTGCTTCAAAACTGCCATCATCTGCCCTCTTCTTAAAAAAGCCAACTTTGATCCAGAAAACCTTAAGAACTACCACCATCCTGTCTCCTACCTCCCTTCCCTGTCCAAACTTTTAGAAAAAAATTGTACTGAAGCAGATCAATCACCATCTATCATCTAACAACTTATTCTGCCCTTTCCAGTTTGCCTACCGTCCAGACCACTCAACTGAAACTGCTCTTCTGCATATCACCAGCAACATCCTATCAGCCACCGATTCTGGAAAACACTCTCCTGACCCTTCTTGATCTTTCTGCCGCTTTCGATACAATAGACCATTCAGGGTGGAGAACAACTCAATCAAGAAATCTCTGAAATACGGCCGGGGCCCAGTGGCCGCCTAAAGCCCCGGTGGGGGCCAGGGGCCAAGCCTCGATAGGAGATCATAAGAAAATGAATTTATGCAATTTTGAAAGTAATTCAGGGCCTCCCCTGAAAGCAAAAAGCACAAAGTAAACATGAATAGAAATAACAACAACAAAAGAATGTTTTATGCACATGCCTTTCAAAAAAGACGAAAAATAAACATCTCGGAACTCAATATTTTTTTCTCGGAAATGCAAATGCCTTCCGTGGAAATCCGCGGATCCGAGGAAAATTCTCCACCCTAACCATTCCATTCTCCTTCGTCGGCTTGAAAACAGTTTAGGCATCAGCTGGTTCCACTCCTACCTCACTGATCGCTTCCAAACTGTCTCTGTCAACAACAACCTTTCTGCTCCATCAAAGCTTACATGTAGCATACCACAAGGCTCAGTTCTAGGACCCATTCTTTTTACTCTGTAAACATCACCACTGTCTCAGATCATTTAGGATCATAGTTTTGACTATCACTTCTCTGCCAATGACACCCAGCTTAGCAACAGTGATTACTCTTGAAAATCTCCCTTCTATTCTGAAAACCTCATCCAACTGCTTCTCAGATTTGGATGATAGCAAACAAATTACAACTCAATGCAGACAAAACAGAAGTCATGTTCATTGGCACTAAGCAAAAAACGGTCCTCCACCCTCACTGACACAATAGTTCTAGGTCATAACATCATCCCTCTTTCACCTACTGCAAAGAACCTGGGTGTTGTCCTGGACTATACACTTGATATGTCAGATTTTATCCGCAAAACATGTCACGCCTGCCACTACCAATTCCGCTGTATCAGACGTATCCGTAAATACCTGACAACTGACGCAACTTCTAAACTTGTGACGTCTTTCATTCTCTATCGACTTGACGATTGCAACTCTCTTCTTTCTATTCTGCCTGCTTCTTCCATCCAAAATCTGCAATGTGTTCAAAACACTGCCGCTCACCTCATTATCAAAAATAAAACATCTGACCATATCACTCCACTTCTTCGCTCACTCCACGGGCTTCTCATACCACAAAGAATGCTTTACAAAATCTGTCTTCTCTGTTACAAGTGTCTCCATGGCTCTGTTCCTTCATACTTCTCTGATGATATCCAACGCTACACTCCTCACAATTTGCGCACTTCTTCCGTCAACTCCATCTCAGGATGAGATGAAGTAATTCTGTTGCCGTGTTGGACAGTTGCAAGAAAATTAACACTGGTCACAACATACTGACTACAGCCTGAAGGATGGTTCGGAATTTGTTTCCAAAGTGATTCTCATAACTTCAGAAACAAATTCAATAAACTTGACCAAAATAGACTCAACAGTAAAAAAAATGCATGGTATTGGTAATCAGAGTGTGATGTTATTTTTTAAATCGCGTTTATTACATATACATAATATATATATGATAAATGATTAAATTATATAATTTTTGGGTGGGCAGGAAAAGAATAAAAAAAATTCAGTCTCAAAGATCAGCAGAACAATTTCAACATTCTTGTTTGGCAAGCAGTAAAAAAACCAAAACAACAACATTGGTTAGTTTTACTTTTTTTAAGTTTTACTTTTACCCAACACTCCCACCCCCAGGAGTGGAGGGAGAGGGAGAGGGGAGGTAAGCGGAGACCCCCAAAAATGGTATCATTAAAAAATTAATGAAAGGAAAAAAAAAAGACAGAAAAGATAATGAGAATGGAAGACCTCAACGAGTAAATGAAACACCTTACTTTGCTGCATGTTGGTGTGAATGCTCCTGGCACACCGAAAATAACCACCTTCCCCTTCAGGTCCTTGAGACTGACTTTGTTGGCAGGGGAACCTTCATACAACTCCACAGATGGCAGCTTGTCTCCAATCTTAACAAAGAGGGAAAAATGTGTAAATGAAGGAGTGGAAGATAATCTATGCACCGTAACTAATAATCATGATCTATAAACACCAGTCACCATCCCTACACTCTACATTGTTCTTACATAGCAATATAAATAAATACAGTGGTTAATGAGATACGTTTGAGCAAAAAACAGACCAACCGACATTTGGCTCGTTTTGATTTGCTAAGGTTTCAAGGTATTCCAGTCAAGTCTGGAAATACCAAACTTGCCTCAGGCTTATGCTACATCTGCTGCTCTATTGATTGACACCAATCCACAAGGGAAAGAGCAAACAATTCCTTGGGCAATTCACCTGCAGAGTGTTTCCTTCGCAAATCAATTATTTCAATTTCATGATATATGCAGTAAAACACGCATACAAAGAAAGCTTCTTAATCTTACTTCTAAAAAGTAAAATCGATTCAGTGCTTAAAGATTTCTTATTCAAACAAGGAATACTGTCACGCAACTGTGCCCGCTACCAAAAACAGTTTCATCAAGGAAACATATAAATGCAAGTTTGGGCACGGGCTGGTTTAGAGCGCTGGTATAAAGTGCAATTCTGCAATGTCAAAGTTTTGTTTTCAAAATGAAATCACATTGTCAGAATTTAAACAAGCTCGATCTCGTTGTAGAAAAACGATTGTAGAAGAAAAAGCCAGCTATTGGAGTTCATATCTTCAAGAGAACATTATCGATTACAAAGACCAAAGTAAACTGTGGAAGAAAATTAAACAGCACCAGACTAGATACTGTGTTCCAGAGCAACCGTTAAAGGTGAACAACACAACAACTAAAACTAGTCAGGAAAAGGCAGACGTTCTGGCACAAACTTTTGCAAGAGCAAGTAAGACTGACTTTCTCCCGGAGGATGCACGTGAATTCAGGAAGGAGGAAGAGAAAAACATGTTTCACCCCGAACCAGTCGCTGACTGTCCCTTAAACGTACACTTCACCATGGCGGAACTCAGCTACGCAATAAAATCGGTGAAAAAACCAAAGAAAGCAACAGGTACGGATAAAATATCTTACACTATCATTAGTCAACTACCAGCAAATATTCTGCATCAAATGTTGATAGTTTTTAACAGATGTTGGATAGAAGGTAATATTCCACACCAATGGACCAAGGCAACCGTCATTGCACTACCAAAACCAGGAAAGCCAAAGTCAGATCCGGCAAATTACAGGCCAATATCTCTCTTACCCCATCTCAGCAAAATATATGAGAGGCTGATCAAAAGACGGCTGGAATTTCATCTAGTCAAAAATGATATTATACCAAAATTTCAAGCAGGCTTCAAAAAGGGGCGTGGATGTCTGGATCACGTAATAAAGCTATCTGCACACATAAAACGTGCAATGGCAAAACGCAGGCCTGTGCTAGCAACTTTCTTTGATGTCCACAAGGCATATGACTCCGTGTGGATTGGGATGCTCTGGAACAAGCTGGCAAATATAGGCGTGACAGGGCACATGTACGACGCAATAAGAGCCATAACAACAGGCAGAAAAATACAGGTCAAAGTAGGAGGGGCAAGGTCGCAGGAACATGACGTGGACATGGGGGTCCCACAAGGGAGTATACTGTCGCCTACACTCTTTAACATCATGCTGTACGACATTGATAAGGTTCCTTTAAAAGGGACCAGTATAACATTATACGCGGACGACTTAACAATATGGACAACCCACAACAGGCGGTATCTAAAAACCAAAAGGCAATGTCAGACAGCTCGTACTCGTTTCCAGGACAACATCAATATGGTGGTGCAATACATGAAGCAAAATGGCTTCCAGTTGTCGGCAGAGAAGACGACGTTGGTTGTGTTTGCTGGACACCACAGAGTTCTCGAAGATGAATTGTTCATTGTTATCAACAACACAAAAATATACAAATCACCAAAAGTAAAATACTTAGGTGTCTGGTTTGATGATAAATTGACATGGACAACACACATAGATCATATAATAAGCAAGACTAACTCGGTTTGGAATGTTCTCAAAACGTTAATGCAAATTCCAGGTTGTAACAACCCCAGCAATCTACTGGTCGTTACCCGAGCGCTTGTTAGGAGCAGGCTGGGCTATGGACAAGAAGTGTATCATACAACAAGCAACACAAATAAGCTAAAACTGCAAAGAAAGGAATGCGTTTTTCTGAGCTCCGTTTTGGGGTTAGCAAGAGGCACGCCGCATGAACAGACGTACAGGGAAGCTGGTTGGCTGCCGCTGGACAGAGAGCGGGAACTTCGTACAGCTCAGTATATCTGTCGCGCTCAAGCTGTAGACAACTCTACTGCAGAGGAAATAACAGAAACATTTAACAGCAAACGAGAACAACACAAAGTTAATCTGGCAAGAAAAACCCCAACTCTAGCAAGAAGATGTACATCAACGTACGACTACGCTGCAGACCTTTTAAACCAGGCAGGTGTGTGTGGTAAATCAGTCAATAAACTGCAAGCATCACTTATCCCACCGTGGACCCTTCAACACATCAACTGTCACTATAATTACACTAGTGTCTCAAAAAGTGAAAATCCAGTAATGGTGGCAATGGCAGCCAAAGAACATCTAGCAACACAATTTAGTCAACATATGCATATCTTTACAGATGGATCAAAGCAAGCTGATGGTACTGTAGGGTGTGGCTTCTATATTCCTCACTTGGGAGTAATTAAAAGTTTTAGGCTAAACAATGATATTTCTATAACATCATCTGAACTTTTTGCAATATATATGGCTTTATCCTATATAGTAGACTTCCCGAGAACTTTTTTCAAGATAGTGGTGATCTCTGACTCCAAATCCAGCCTGCAGGCTATAGAGAACACATCAGGGTGCAGAGAGAACCTGGTGAACGAAATCACTTGCTTGGTACACAGTCTACAATCCCGAGGCGCAGATGTGGACCTGGTGTGGGTACCTGGTCACGCTGGCATCAGGGGTAACGACATAGCAGACACGGCAGCCAAGCACGGGGCTGTCCTTCCTGTTGTGTCGACCAATATCGGCTTCTCCCAATCAGAGCTTTGCAAGAGACTAAGGTCGGCGGCATGGGACAGATGGAAAGCAGACTTCAAACGTTCCGCCCAGGCCAGAAACTGGATGGTTCCAGACCCGCTTGTTGTCCGCCTGCCAAGGCTTCCGCTGCATCACGTCCACATGCTGTGTCGTTTAAGGACAGGCTACCTAAAATATCACTACAATGACTGTAAATGTTCATGTGGACAGCAACTCTCCAGAGACCATCTTTTTACCTGTCAGGGTGTAGCTGTTCAGTGCCCAAGAACAAAACTTTTGACAAACCAGACTCAACTAGGTTTGTCAGCTGCAGCCGTTCTAAACCCACACCCAGGCATAGGCTGGCATCAAGCAGCCGTGTGGTGCGCTGAACTGGCATTGTCTGACGTGGGACACTTAATTTAGTTATGCAGTAGCGATATAGAAAAAATCTCTCTCTCTCTTTCTCTCTCTCTCTCTCTCTCTCTCTCTCTCTCCCTCTCTCTCTTCTCTCTCTCCTAGTGTTCTGTCGCTTTCTTCCACACTGCACAGCAATTACGAAAGTGTTTTATTTTATTTTATGTAAAGAAAGTCTTAGCTGTTTTTAAAATGTCCATGTAAAGTTTACTAACGTGAGGAAATTTAAAACATGTATGTGGGTATGCATGTATGGATATATGAATGTATGTATGTATATATATATGTGTATATATATATATGTATATATATATATATATATATATATATGTATATATATGTATGTATATATATGTATATATGTATATATATATATGTATATATATGTGTGTATGTGTGTGTGTATATATATATATATATATGTATGGGTGTATATATATATTGATTAATTAGAACTATGCGTTTGGACTTGATTTGGCTCGGAGGGGTCCGCTGGGCCTGAGGCGGTGATTATGTGATGTAATGTAACTACGCGTTTACTATTTTTTTTGCAAGGAGGTCCAGAACCAGTATGGAAAATGTCCCCTCATAGATGATAAATGTTAATATAAATGTAATAAATAATGGCATTTTTTTAATATTTAGACTACATTTTTTGTTATTTGGTATTTGAGCGTGTTTTGTTAAACTGTGAAGAGGAGTCCGGGTGCGAACATGCTTTCATGCCGTGCTCATGGGTGTGAATGTGTGTGGGTGGTGTGCATGAGAAATAGGGTAACGACAGACTCATTTTTAAATGCTATGTCCCTTTGTATTTTTAAACTTTTAAAATTCTTTTTTGTTTAAATTACTTAAAATGTTTTTAATTTTTCTTTTGAAGTAAACAAAATGCTATCTGTTTGTATGTTGGCGTATTGTATGTGTTGTATAAGGTTTAATGCTCTTTGTAAATAGCTTTTGTCTTTTTCTTTTTAAACCTGTTGTACATATATCCCTCCCCCCAGCCACCCCCAGCGATATCAAGGTGTTTTAGTCCTCTTTGACTTCAATGTTTTATGGACTTTAATAAAGATATACTACTACTACTACTTTCAGTGCCGAATGGAATGGTGCAGGGCAAAATACTTTAAGTCAGTCAAAACACACACACACATATAACATTTTCTAATTGATGGCTATCTTATTCATACAGTTTGTGTCTAATATCTTATTCATACAGTTTGTGTCTAATATTTGATAAATCTGAATCTAAATGTCATATCATGTCAGTGTTAAAAAAGTTGTCTTCTAAAGCAGTAAATGGCTTATCTCCCTTAAAATACAGACACAGGCGAATCACCCACAAAACATAGCGGAGTGTGACCAAAAAGCCCAAATGCATCGCTATGGGTTTGCCAATGAACACAATGCTGTGCCTGCCTCAAAGCCCGGGACATTGTCAGGAAACTCCCCATGACGTTTTATTTTAAGCCACTTAAGCTCCCATCAGAGAGCTTCTACATTAATAATGTAAATAAATACATTCTTCTATGCTTATAAATGGTTGTTATCAACATCAGACTAAAGATAACCTGCGATCGGTAACCAGCATACCGCTTCTCATGTTGCACCCTCTCTAGCATACAACACACACACACATTAATCACTCAAACATGTGGTGTAAAGCAGTAAAGGCAGGATAAAGAACTGTATTAGAAGACAGAAACTGAGAAAGGAAAATATTATAGTGTGTTTTTAGAGATAAAACAGTTTATTATTATTTTCAACTTTACCGAGTTACTTCTTTTATATTGTAAATATAGGCCAACAGAAAACATAAAATAGCAGGTGTAATCATCCACGTGAATGCAAATAAAATAGCGATATTGGTCTTTGAGATCATACAATTTTAAATGTTTATCTGCAAATTTGAGACATGCCAGATGGTACAAAATCTATAGAAAATATTCTAGCGCAGAAAACCACTGTTATGCAGTATTTGGCAGTACTTGACACTGGCATATGCTGTCAGGTCAGTCTGCTTTTAGAAAATAAATACTTCTATGTGAAGAAGTTAAAGAGTCAACAACAACAACAAAAACATACAACCTCCCTCTTCCCCCCCCCCCCTTCCCCACCAAAAAAAAAAATTAAAAAAATAAAATTAAATTTAAAAAAATAAAGAAACGGAAAAGACTATAAAAAGATACCCTGTTATTTTTAACCAGATCTAAATAAAATTATGTCACCGTTTCCACTTCAGGCTTCACTTTGGAAAATAACACTGTTCCCTTATTTTCCTTATTGTTGTAGCTCTTACTTTTTAGCATGGATCTGGATGTGTACATTGTCTAAGCCAATGTTGGCTTTTTCTGCTGTGGGAGAGCATTATGGAACTCACTGAGTGCTGAATCAGCATCAGCCTCATCTGTTGCATTCTTGAGGGCATTGCTGACAAGACTGGACCGTAAATAATCTCAGAAACGGTTAAACGTTCGGTAAGGAAATGTCGGCTATAACGATTTCGCTGGTTTTGAGCACACAGCAGGCCGATCAGCAGCGCCCAGCACCTGCCCAGATCAGCGTCCATACCGGACAAACTTTACAGTAGAGGCGAAGAAGGACTTCCGGCTAAGCAATTTATAATAGATGAAAATCCCTAAGCATGTACGTATGTCTTAACACAATTAAAAAAACAAACAAACAAAAAAAAAAAAACAGCCAGACTGCTTCACTCCCACATTCTTAAAGAGTGCTTTTGCCTGATTTTAAATCTGTGAGCACCCTTCGCTTTACATGCCAAAGTTGTGGAGTAATTTCCTTGAAATCGGGGTATCCACAGTACTACGAAGTAGAAAAAGCATAAAACGCCAGAGCGTGTATTTTTAAAAAAGGACAGTCCCCAAGTCGTATATATACAGGGCTCGAAATTAGCGGGGGCCCGGGGCCAAAAACCCGCAAAGTTGATTTCGGGCTCGGAAAGTTGAAAAACGAAGGGCCCGCTTGGCCCGCAAAATAATTCGTCTGCTATAGCTAGCTCTACTCGGCAGTTTCGTATTTGGGCCAAGGGAAGCAACCCACACCGGTGCCCTAAATTTGGACAGAAAAAAAAAAACAGAGAAAAGAAGCGAAAACCCTTTAATTTTGCACTCAAAAGTTTAATATACTGTTACACTTCAATATCTTTTTAATATAATAAACAAAAGGCTATGGCACAACATAAGCGCAAAATGTCCATCTTTGCAAGTACGAAAGTATGGCTACATATCGTCGCCATACAGTTGCTAAAACAATCGGCGATGGCGTATTTTCCAATTTTTGGGAAGCGAAAGACGCCAGAAGAGAACGTCGACGAAAGGAAAGAACAACAAAAAGAGAGAAAAAAGAAGTATGAAGAGGAAAAAATATCAAGGAAGTACAATGAAGGGAGGAAAAAAAGATTTCCATGGCATGGCCTTGAAGTGAACGAGGACGGCCAAGAAGTGTTATTCTGTGTGCCGTGGAAATTCAATTGTTTTTATTTTAGATTATCAGACAAATTGTACTTTCTACTTATTATATTGTCAATACTTCTTTTGTTTTTTGTTTGCATTAATTTTCAAGTTGGGCCCCGAAAGTTGCTTGTGGGCCCTCAAATTTTTTAATCAAGGGGCCCGGTGGCCCCCAAAGAAAAAAGTTAATTTCTAGCCCTGATATATATATATCTATAGTCAGAATTTGCTCCTACGACTGACCCGTCATAATACATCACCGATAGGAATCCAGATCCAGAAAGCCTCACAGTTCCAAATAAAGCACTGATCACTGTTAAACCACCAGCGGACAACTGACGTAGAATTAGTATTCAATTACAAAACTGGCTAGGTTTTAACCTGGTGGTAGTTATTTAGTTCATAGTGGAGACAGGCAATGTTGGAAATTTGCTCTGAACGGTTAACAATGTCATTGTCAGTGAGCTGGTTCCATTCAGCTGTTATGCGCACACAGATCGAAAGGAGTTTTTGAACTGCTGAGACTTGCTGCTCAGTATAGCCTTGTCAATATCATACATCATAATGATTATGGTGCTATTGTTGCTGCTAATTAAAGATGAAGATGATAATTATAAAAGTTATAAAATTATATCATTGCCCACAATAAACGACAATGACCTCAACATTAGATCGTGGTTGCTAACCGGCAGAAGTAAAAGAAGATGAAGAAAAAGCCACTTTCCCGACCCATGTTTACGGAGAGTGAAAGAGGCCTACTCAACGACCTTGAGGAATGTATAAAAATTGACAAAGAGGAAATAAATTGAAGGAACTTCAAGTTTAAAGCCCACAAATAACAGTCCTCTTCGTTGACATAACGCACCACTTCCCTTACCTTCAGTGGCATGTTGAGAGCGTTCGAAGTCGAGATTAGTCTAGCAGTTTGTCCCTGGCGTGCAGCAGACACTGTGGCCCTCAATAGAATACCGAAACTTTGCATGGTTGACATATTCGCAGTTCGCAGCTTTCCGTAAACGGCTCGCCTCCGTAAACGATCGGCTGAACCCTGGAACAGGAAGTTACGCAAAGCGCATTTGCGCATGCGTTGAAAATGGCGGACATTTCAAAGTAAGTAGGGGAGTATTTTGTTGTTAAATAAAAACACCTTATTTTCTGTTTATATCTTAATATATAAATTCATTTGATCGCGAATTGGTGAAACGAATGTATAAAAGATTTTATTTGTGTTTTTTACAACAATTCTTTATTTATTTACATTTATTTCGATGTTAATACTAAGTTGCCATTACTCCGTGTACACACAATGAAAACAAATTTATCCAAACTGCTGTCACTGTCAGGCTGATAGGAGTGTCCAGTCACAGGCTCTGAAGTCCCGTCTTTCGACTTTGTAATCTTGTGCATATAGTATGTAATTGAGGCGTATGAGTTTACATAATATGTAAAAGTTCGGCTTGTAATACGAGTGTACAAAGACAAAAGAAGAGAATTTGTAACTCATAGCCTACATAGGCCTACGCCTCAATTACACACCAAAATCAAATAAACTCGTACGCCTATTCTATCCTGTAAGTCCCCTATATGCCAAGTGTGTCCAGGGACGTTAATCTACATGCCTGCCTATCCTATCTCATAAGTTCTCGAAGGTCGTTGGGGCACCAAAGATGATCGTTTAACCAGCGTACTCCATCTTTCTCTGTCCTCAGCGACCCTCTTGGCTTCGCTCAATCAATGCAATGCACGGTGCAAGGAGGCAGAGGAAGAGGGAGACAGAAAAATAGGTGGGAGGACAACATTCGAGAATGGACCGCTTGACATCAATTTTGATTTCTGTCTCCCTCTTCCTCTGCCTCCTTGCACCGTGCATTGCAGGATGGTCTTTGCAAGGCCTGATGCTCTGCTGACGTGCTTACATACATTACAATTTACATATATAGTATGTAATTTAGGCGTACAGTTTACAAAGACGAAAGAAGAGACTTCAGAGCCTGTGGTGCAATCTAAATAAAGTATTGCATGCAATTTTTCATTTCTGCCAAATTAAAATGAGAAGCTCAGTTACAAAATACTGTTATTCAATATTGTAAATTTAATGTAAATTAAATGATCAAAATATAGGGTTAGGATTGTCATTTGTTGCTACCTTATTCCTCAGTGCCTGGCTAGGAATAGGATTGGGGTTAGAGTTTAACTTTGTCGGAATCTTTCCGTACATTTCACATGTCATTTGATGTGGACTAGTCTATAAGCATTGATTTTTCAAATTAAACAGTATTCATAAACGTATACTTTACATTTTGAATTTCTTTATCTCTTGAATTTTAATTGCCTAGATTAAAGACAAAGTAATGGACTGGTTTGACACTGAGCGAAGCCATCAGGGCTGCTGAGGACAGAGAGAGATGGAGTATGCTGGTTAAACGATCATCTGTAGTGCCCCTACGACCTTCGGGTTACGGGACAGGATAGGATAGGAAAGACAAAGTAGATTTGTGCACAAACTTTTATCACGTCACTGTGACACAGTAAACTAAAACTAAATCTAGATACACCAAAGTGAAGAGATTTAAATTTAAAATGCATTCCAACACGTACACAAAAGGATTTATAAATTTGCATTCATGCCCATGGTCAATGTGTCGTGCATACATTACATGTATGCTATTTTTCAGTAGACATAACCTTTTCTTTAGTGTAATAGTAGACTATTCCTAAAACTAGAAGTAGTGCTTTTGACCACACTGCATAGCTGGGACTGAGGTTTACATTCACCTTTCCCAATTTCTGCTGCTGGTCATAAAGCCTACCTATTACACCGGGGGATGTAAGTTGTAACATAATTGGACCATTAAGTCTCCTCTTCTTTTTAAGTTCAGATGGGGCATGTAACGATCTAATACTTTTTAAAAAAAATCCTGCAATCTGTAACCATCTGCAGAGATTGGGAAGAGGTGAATGTAAGCATTGGCCAGTCTCAGCTACACAGTGTATTCTTTACCAAGATGTGAAAACATGCTGATCTTTACTTATTATTAATTATAATGTATTATTTTGAATTTTCAGGGGCAAGCGCTTTGGAAGAAGATCGTCTGTGAGTTCACAATTTATTAACTACATGTCTTACTTTACTGGACATTAACTTGAAAATTTCAAGTGGGATATTATTATTGGGGATTATTCACTATGGACTTTTGACGTGAAGTTGAACAGTTTACCTTCTAACACTCATGCACTGTTGCACATCCATTTACAGACATGTTGTACAGTATCAGGAAGTTTCTAAGGCCCTCCCCCAAAAAGTCAGTTTATGGTATAACATAGAGAAAAAAATATGTACAGTAGGTAGGCTTTTTTTTTTTTTTTCTTCTAAACCTTTTCCACCTTGGGAGTGATTTTTTTGTGTGCGGCTTTTTTATTATTATTTTTTTGGTAGGGGTGGTCTCCAAAAATGTTTAGGGTCGGGCCAAAATATTCAGGTCGGTCGGGATACAGTAAACACTCTTTTTTGGACCTCATTTAAATTTTACCTGCTGTGGTCGGTTATTAAATTTATTGCATTAACTGTAACATTAGATGATTCCTATCCTATCCTGTCCCATAACCCGAAGGTCGTAGGGGCACCACAGATGATCGTTTAACCAGCATACTCCATCTTTCTCTGTCCTCAGCAGCCCTCATGGCTTCGCTCAGTGTCAAACCAGTCCATTCTCGAATGTTGTCCTCCCACCTCTTTTTCGGTCTCCCCCTTCTTCTACCTCCTTGCACTGTGCCTTGCAGTTGCAGAATGGTCTTTGCAAGGCCTGATGATCTGGTGACGTGGCCATACCATCGGAGTTTCCGTTTCTTCACCACTGTGAGCAGGTCATCTTGTTGTCCAATGGCTTGTGTGATGGTCTGTCGGACTTCGTCGTTGGTGATGTGTTGGGTATAGGAAATGCACAGAAGTCTTCTGTAGCACCTCATCTCCATGCTTTGTATTCTTCGTTGGAGATCTGCTGTGAGGGTCCATGCTTCGCAAGCATATAGGAAGATGGAGATGACCAGAGAACGCAGCAGTCTTACTTTGGAATGTAGACTGATGGTTCTGTCTTTCCAAATGGGCTTCAACCTTGTCAGGGCAGCAGTTGTTTGTGCGATCCTGGAGAGGACTTCCTGTCGAGACCCATTGTCTGACACAATGGCTCCTAAATATTTGAAGCTGTGCACTGTGTTGAGGGATTGACCTTGTACTTTGATGTCCGTGTTGATGCCATTGGTGTTGTTGGTCATCATTTTGGTCTTCTCTGCACTTATTTCCATTCCATAAGCTCTGGAGGTGGTGTCAAGCCTCTGTACAAGCTGTTCAAGTTCTTGTTCCTCTCCAGCCAATCCATCAATATCATCCGCAAAACGAAGATTGGAGATTGCTCTGCCCCCTATGCTGACTGTGCCTTCGTGATCTGCAAGAGCATCTGACATGATGCGCTGTAGGAAGATGTTGAAGAGTGTTGGAGAGAGTAGGCATCCTTGACGCACACCGATTGTTGTTCTGAACCAGTTCCCGATGACGCTGTTATGGAGGACTGCACTGGTAGCCTTGTCATACAGGCTTTTGATGACTTCTATAATTTTAGGGCTGATGTTGTACACTTTCATGGTTGCCCATAGAGCTGCATGCCAGACTCGGTCAAATGCCTTCTTGAAGTCTATGAACACATGATATAGATGTTGTTGGTGCTGTAGGTATTTCTCACAGATTATTCTGAGGTTGAAAATCTGTTCAGTGGTACTTCGCCCTGCCATGAATCCTGCTTGTTCTTCAGCTATGATTTGTTCAGCTTGTGGTTTCAACCTGTTGAGTATTATTTTCAGGAGGACTTTGCTGGGATGGCTGATGAGGCTGATGGTGCGGTAATTTTCACACTCCTGAAGGTTACCTTTTTTGGGAAGAGTGATGACAAGCGACTGGGTCCATGGTGTAGGCCATTCCCCACTCTGCCAGATCTTGTTACAGATGATGGTGAGAGCATCAGTCATCGCTTCTCCTCCTGCTTGTAGCAGTTCCGCTGGTATGTTGTCCACTCCAGCTGACTTCCCTTTCTTCAGCGATTGCACTGCTGCCTCAACTTCTTCCCGGAGAATTGGGAGGATTTCTTCTTCTTCTTTGCTCTCGGGACATGCTAGAACTGATGGGTCTCCATTTGGTGTATGGTTGTAAAGGTCAGAGCAGTACTCTGTCCATCTGTCCAAGACTTCTTGTTCTTCTGTAAGGCATATGCCAGACTTGCTTTGGATAGTGGAGACTTTGGGCTGTTTAACACTTGTCAGCCGCTTCACAGTCTGGTAGGCCTTCTTGCTGTTGTTCTTGTTCAGATTGTTCTCTATTTCCTGGCATTGATCTTCTATCCAGTTCTCCTTTGCTGTGCGCATGCCTTTTCGGATGTCACTGTTGATTTTTCGGTAGACATCAGCTCCCTGTGAGGTGTTCTTTTTCTTTTTTAACTCTCTTCGTTTATCACACAGATCCAATTAGATGATTAGTTTGAAAATAATTAATAAGATCGGTGGAATAGATTATAGAAATTCATTTGGCAAACTAGATCTGGTAGGGGTAATATCTTTCTGTTACTTAGTGCCTTCATGTGCTTATATATATTTTTTTTAATTATCTCCAACATGCATAGAATTGATCATAGTAATTTGCTATTTTAAAAAAAGTGCATTTCATAATAATGCGTTAGAAAAAATAAGTGAAAACCTTTGACATTTTTGTGGGTATGTGTAGTAATTTTACCGTTATTTGTATGGGTGTGTGCATCTGTTAGTAATTTGACAGTTAATTGTGTGTTAAGGTAAGTTGTTTGTGCTGCGTGCTGGTGTGTGTTTTATTAATAAGATCAATTCATTTGTTTTTTTCAGATTTTGAAAACCGCTCTTGCGGATCTTGATGTGAACGTAAAGGTAAGCACAGTTCTAAATAAAAATAACTGGATTTTTGACTTTCTCTCTTCTTTTTTTATATATTCATTTTATCTTTTTTAATACTTAACGATTTCTAAATTATTTTATTGTTTCTCGTACTTCTGTTGGAAATTATTGTGTTGTGTTTTGTCCGCCTGATGTCATGAAGAGCTTATCTCCAAAATGTGCATTGTGTGGTTTTATCTTGTATTTGTTAACATTAGCATTCCTTTGGCTTAAAGTTATGTACATATTTGTTTCTCATTGTTGTAAACTTTGAATGCTAGCAGTCCTCTGTTTTATTCCATTAATGATTGTTTGGAAATTCCATCTTTCTATGCTATCCTATTCTATCCTGTAACCCGAAAGTCATTGGGGCACCACAAATGATTGTTTAACCAGCGTATTCCATCTTTCTCTTTCCTCAACAGTCCCCATGGCTTCACTCGGTATCAAGCCAGCCCATTCTCGAATGTTATCTTCCCACATTTTTTCTGTCTCCCCTTCATCTGCCTCCTTCGTGATATGATTGATTGATTTATTGTTGCTTTAGGTCCAGCGGACTCTTCCGAGCCAAATCAGGACCGGACAACCCCTGATCCGCATAAAAGATCTGTTGAAACAACCCCAGTGGGAAAATTGAATGCCCTCCACCGGCCAGTCACTTTACAATAAAGACATCCCACGCGAGGGACGGCTGAAGGTTGACCTCAACTACGCGAACTCCCCGATTACAAAAACAAAATAGAATACAAACATCATTATAAATCATCAACAAAAAACATACATATAAAATGCCTATAGTGCTAAATAGTACATTCATAGGAAGCCCTAGTGACCACCCGGCAGAAAGCGTCCAACACTCCCAAGCTGATCCAACAGACCTCATACACAAACAAGGAGTCTTGTCCAGGAAGAGTTTTCAAGAAAAAAGGTAGGTCATTGATCTAGCGAAGAAGAAGATAGTATAGCAGAGTGGTAGAACAGATCGGGAATGGGAAAGAGCAAATGAGGAAGACAGCGACAGTGGGAATTTAAAGCACTAAATTTCCAGAAAGTGGGGATACTATTTATACTGAAACCCCCGGCACTCCAACGGGGGGAACTGTTGCCGCAGTTAATTTGTCATGCCTACAAAGGCAAGACAGGTTTTCAACTGGGGCTTTCACTGTACCCTTTATAGGTTAGAACAATCTACAGTGGCAAGATTGCTCATGACCCCAAGGGGGTCCTTCGTGATATGCTGGGTATAGGAAATGCCCAGAAGTCTTCTGTAGTACATCATCTCCATGCTTTTTATTCTTCGTTGTAGGTCTGTTGCGAGGGTGCATATTTTGCAAGATAGGAAGATGGAGATGACAAGGGAGCACAGCAACCTTACCTTGGAATTCAGATTGATGGTCATGTCTTTCCAAATGGGCTTCAACCTTGTCAGGGCAGCAGTTGTTTGTGTGATCCTGGAGAGGACTTTCTGTCGTAACCCATTGTCTGACACAATGGCTCCCAAATATTTGAAGCTATGCACTGTGTGGAGGGATTGGCCTTGGACTTCGATGTCCATGTTGATGCCTTTGGTGTTGTTGGTCATGATTTTGGTCTTCTCTGCATTTATTTCCATTCCATTGGCTCTGGAAATGGTGTCAAGCCTCTGTACCAGCTGTTCAAGTTCTTGTTCCTCTCCATCCAAGCTATTAATGTCATCTGCAAAACAAAGGTTGGAGATTGCTCTGTCGCCTATGCTGACTTTGCCTTCATGATCTGCTCGTGCATCTGACATGATGTGCTCCAGAAAAATGTTGAAGAGTATTGGAGAGAGTAGGCATCCATGACGTATGCCCGCCAATTGTTGTTCTGAACTAGTTCCTGATGGCGCTGTTGTGAAGAACGGCTTTGGTAGCTTTGTCAAACAGATTTCGATGACTTCAATAATGTTGTACACTCTCATGGTTGGCCACAGAGCTGCAATTGGTCCTAAATATTTGAAGCTTTGCACCATGTTGAGTGTTTGGCCTTGCACATTGATGTCCATATTGATGCCATTGGTGTTGGTCATCATTTTGGTTCTCTCTGCACTTATTTCCATTCCAATGCTCTGTACCAGCTGTTCAAATTTTTGTTCCCCTACAGCCGATCCATCAATGTCTTCCTCAAAACGGAGGTTGGAGATTGCTCTAACCCCTATGCTGACTATGCTTTCATGATCTGCAAGGCATCTGACATGATGCGCTCCAGAAAGATGTTGAAGAGTGTTGGGGAGAGTCTTGTAGTGCATATCAAATGCTTGCGGATGTGCCATGTCCGTGTATCCATTTTTTTTCCGTGCACAGCAAAGAGGTGCAACACCTGTGTCCACTCAGAAGAGAAACACACATTGGTGAGACCTTGGGATAGACGGACATGGCACATCCGCAAGCATCTGACATGCACTACAAGACTGGTAGTCTACCTCGTCATATCCATCCTGAGTGGGCATGGTACACAGGCCCTTGTAAGGAACTGAAATCACGCTGGCGCAATCACAAGTCTGACAGCAAGAAACAACTTATAAAAAAGCGTATGGTTGCTCATCACTGCAGTCACACTCCCCACCCGCTCGATGGCAACTTAGACTTTCTCCAGATCTTTCCCATTGACAGTGCTAGGGGAGGAAGAACTCTTTAAGACTGGAACTCTACTATTCCTGCAACATTGGCACTCTGTCCTTCCGATAGAACAGCCATAAAGACATTCACAGATTTAAACGTTAACTTTGCATATAGTGGAACTTATAGTCCCTGCCTTTCACCATATTCATCCTTAACACCACCACTTCTTCCTCCCCCCCCCCTTCCCCCTCTTCTTGGTCTTTCGCGCGCGTGTGTGCATATGTGAGAGAAAAAATGGTTTGTGAGTTTTAGAGTTTATGAATGTAATCATCATACATACTCGTAGATTAGTGTGGGAGACTTTTCATCATTATAATTACAATTAATTTTTTAGGTGATTTCGGTTCTCTGTATTTGTGCTCACATATCCCTATATATAGGTGTGTGTTCCATTTAATATTATTGATTTTTTTTTCCTGAAGAAGCTTATTGCGAAAATTTGACAAGTAAAGGGCATAAAAATGCAGCTGGAGTCTTTTGTCTTTACTCCTTAACTAGATTAAAAAAAATGTGTTTTTTTCAAATATTAACCTAAAATCTTTGTGAGGAGCGGTGCCAGCAAATTTACTGGAGGTCCTGAATCAACTATATATCTATTTATCTATCTATCTATAGATAGATAGATAGATAGATAGATAGATAGATAGATAGATAGATAGATAGATAGATAGATAGATAGATAGATAGATAGATAGATAGATAGATAGATAGATAGATAGATAGATAGATAGATGTAAAATACTTTTTTTTGATTGATTAAATTTTTTTATTTAAATTTTATGTTATTTTTGTTAGGCCTAATGTGAGCTGCATTTACCACAGCACTTATTACATCCAATGACGTTGGTGCATCTTAGGTCAACTAAGACTGCAGTACAGAGACAAAACATGGGCGTGCAATGACAATACCAAAAACAATACTATCACAAGTACGCTACTACATGCAATACTTTCCAACTTGAATAAGCTAAGTGCATAACATATTTTAAAGAAAGGGAAGTCAGCGGGAGTGGACAACATACCTGCGGAACTGCTACAAGCAGGAGGAGAAGCGATGATTGATGCCCTCACCATTATCTGTAACAAGATCTGGCAGAATGGGGAGTGGCCTATACCATGGACCCAGTCGCTTGTCATCACTCTTCCCAAAAAAGGTAACCTTCAGGAGTGTGAAAATTACCGCACCATCAGCCTCCTCAGCCATCCCAGCAAGGTCCTCCTGAAAATAATACTCAACAGGTTGAAACCCCAAGCTGAACAAATCATAGCTGAAGAACAAGCAGGATTCAGGGCAGGGCGAAGTACCACTGAGCAGATTTTCAACCTCAGAATAATCTGAGAAATACCTACAGCACCAACAACATCTATATCATGTGTTCACAGACTTCAAGAAGGCGTTTGGCCGAGTCTGGCATGCAGCTCTATAAGCAACAATGAAAGTGTACAACATCAGCCCTGCCCCTAAAATCATTGAAGTCATCAAAAGCCTTTATGACAAGGCTACCAGTGCAGTCCTCCATAACAGCGTCATCGGGAACTGGTTCAGAACATCAATCGGTGTGCTTCATGGATGCCTACTCTCTCCAACACTCTTCAACATCTTCCTAGAGCGCATCATGTCATATGCCCTTGCAGATCACGAAGGCACAGTCAGCATAGGGGGTAGAGCAATCTCCAATCTTCGTTTTGCGGATGACATTGATGGATTGGCTGGAGAGGAACAAGAACTTGAACAGCTGGTACAGAGGCTTGACACCACCTCCAGAGCTTATGGAATGGAAATAAGTGCAGAGAAGACCAAAATGATGACCAACAACACCAATGGCATCAACACAGACATCAAAGTACAAGGCCAGTCCCTCAACACAGTGCATAGCTTCAAATATTTAGGAGCCATTGTATCAGACAATGGGTCCCGACAGGAAGTCCTCTCCAGGATCGCACAAACAACTGCTGCCCTGACAAGGTTGAAGCCCATTTGGAAAGACAGGACCATCAGTCTACATTCCAAAGTAAGACTGCTGCACTCCCTTGTCATCTCCATCTTCTTATATGCTTGCGAAGCATGGACCCTCACAGCAGATCTCCAACGAAGAATACAAAGCATGGAGATGAGGTGCTACAGAAGACTTCTGGGCATTACCTATACCCAACACATCACCAACGACGAAGTCCGACAGACCATCACACAAGCCATTGGACAACACGATGACCTGCTCACAGTGGTGAAGAAACGGAAACTCCGATGGTATGGCCACGTCACCAGATCATCAGGCCTTGCAAAGACCATTCTGCAAGGCACAGTGCAAGGAGGTAGAAGAAGAGGGAGACCGAAAAAGAAGTCGGAGGACAACATTCGAGAATGGACTGGTTTGACACTGAGCGAAGCCATCATGGCTGCTGAGGACAGAGAAAGATGGAGTATGCTGGTTAAAAGATCATCTGTGGTGCCCCTACAACCTCCGAGTTACGGGACAGGATAGGATAGGATAGGATTTTTTTTTTTATTACCCAGGCGTTTTCATGTTGTTTTTCTGTTAATTGGATTTTTTTAAACATTTATTTATTTTATTCATTTAAAAAATTTTAATTTATTTTTCTGTAATCAAATATATTTAATGATCTAATTTTCTCAAAGTTAATTCACGTTCAAATATGAAATGTCAGTTGGTGTACTATATCTGAAGATTCCAATGTCATCAAAATATCACTTAAAAAATGTTTTTTTCATACAGCTTTTCCTGTAGTTTATTGATCGTACATTAATGTATTTAACCTGGATGTAAGGAATATCGGGTGTCGGATAGTGCAGTGGTTGGAGCACTCGCTACTGTGTCGAAAGTGAAGCACCGTCCGGTGCGGTTAGCACTTGGATGGGTGACCGCTAAGGTGTGAAGCGACAAACAACAACGCCCCCAGTTGACTCAACTGTGATTGAGTACCTACTCTTTTGAGGGTGGGGAAGGTAAAGCAGCGAGGGAGAGAGTTGGGCATCACCCTCATTACGCTGGCCCAAGATAAGTGTGATCTCCAACATCACGCTCCCCTACGGCCACAAGGCTATGGGACTACCTTTACCTTTACCTTTTTTACCGTAAGGAATATTGAAAGATTAAAGTCGGTATTACTTAGCATTTTGATGCCATCTTTTAATTTAGTTTTGTGTGGGCACTCATTTTCATTTTAAAATTTACACATTCCATAAAGAGCATGTTGTATATGAGCTTTGCCCTTCTAGTTTTCTTTTATAATAAAATTATTTATGAGTCATGACATTGGATGTTTGAAGTCGAATCAGAAGCTTTAATTATTGAATTCCTCAATTTCTATTTTTGTTTAGATTTTTGGCACCATTTTGTTGTGCACCATTGATATCACATGTATAATCTGGTATATATGATTTCCAGGAATACAAAGAAGTGAAGAGGAGGTCTTCCAAGCGTGTCAGCTTTGCAGAAACTTATCATGTCAAGTATGTCCAGTAATTTACACACTAACACCGTAATTCCCATTTGTTCAGAGAAAAAGAAAATAATCAGTTGACCTTTGAAGAATCTAAGACTCGACGTGTTGCCTTTTTTAAAATTCCATTGGAACCTTTTACAACCTCAAGATTTTAACATTTTACTGCAACGCTCCAGTAGTTGTCCCACCCCCTCCTTCTGCTCCTCCCATTTTACCTTGTGTGATGAAACCATTTTAAAATAATTTTTATTTAAATAGAAAGCAACAGTGTGCATTACTATTTGATTAGGGGTCCACTTGTCCATTTTTTAATCCTTGTTCAGGTTGATATTTGTACTTACTACTACAGGTAGAACTTAATAATAATATCTCACATATCTCCTCTATTTCTCCCCTGTGGGCATGCTGGGGGGTTCAGTATAAATAGTATCCTCACTTTCTGGAAACTTAGTGCTTTAAATTCCCACTGTCGCTGTCTTTCTCCTTAATTCTTTCTCTTTCCTATTTTGTTCTATCAATCTACTATACTATCTTCCTCTTCGCTAGACCAGTCACCTACCTTTTTTCTTGAAAACTCTTCCGGGACAATTTGTGTGTGAGGTCTGTTGGATCAGCTTGGGAATATTGGACGCTTTCTGCCAAATGGTCACTGGGGCTTCCTATGATGTTATTATTTGGCAATGTAGACATTTTATATGTATGCGTTTTGTTAATATTTTATAATGATGTTTATATTCTATTTTGTTTTTGTAAACGGGGGCTCGATAAATTAGAGTATCGCCTCAGCGTCCCCTGCGTGGGATACCTTTATTGTAATGTGACCAGCTGGTGGAGTGTCTTCAGTGTTACCACTAGAGTTGTTTGGGCAGATCTTTTATGCGGATTAGGGGTGGGTCCTCTTTCAGCCAAGTTGCGGTCTTGATTTTGTGGTCCTGATTGGGCTCTTTGCAGTCCACTGGACCCTGTACGCAATGAATTACTAACTAACCCTCTCTTTCTTCTATCATGCTTCCATGCACCTGTAGAACATAACACATATCAGTTGTTTTAGGAAATGCAATAAAATACAACACAATACATAATAATACATTACTTACTTATTGTCATGCTTTCCCATTGCGTACAATTAACATGAAAGTGGGAAATGCATGGGTGCAGAGCGTTACATAATATAAACAATAAATACAATTTGATATTGCATGACATGCATGCGTATATGTCACAAACCTGGCTGAGATTATTTCCTCCCTCTCTTTCTTCACCTTCTCCCATCCCTTCTGTCTCTTTCTCAATCTTCTCTCTCTAAATGGCGTCGGACTTGCTTTAAAGGATCATTTAATATATTTTGCAATTTTTTTTGTTTGGACAGAGAATATCCCCGAGACTCGCCACAATTTTTGAAAGGGTTAGAGCACAAGAATGGCGATGATTCGGGGGACAGCATTCATCTTGATCATGAACCCTCTGTTGACAAAGCCTCTCTTCAGCACCAGGTGAGACAAATTCATTTCATACTTATTACTGTGGTGTTGGCAATACTTTTCCTTAAGAATTTCATCGGTTGTTCTGCATGTGCAGCGTACTGTTGGGATTGCTTTCGGACACTCCATTACTTTGCATGAACTGATCAGTTTTGCTTTCCATTGATAACAATTATGGTGAGATGATGATCATTGATGGAATATGATCAGAATCTCTTTAGCTTATGATCAATGGGTTCACGCTTTATATAAAGCTATACGTAGATTGTTCATATGACAATTTCTTTTTCCCCTACTGTTTGCTGCTGTTGTTTGACTAACTACAGCTCCTGGAATTTTGTCAACTAGGTCCCTGCAATTGAGGATGCGGTGGAGAGGGCGGGACCATCTGGCACAGGTTTCCTGCTGGACGAAGCAGAAACCACCTTTGTCAGTGGTATGGGCGCTGAGTCTGCAGGCTACTATGAGTCCACTCGCAACTTTGATAGGTTAGAAAATATTCTCTTTCCACCCCATCCCCCCCCCCTCTCTCTCTCTCTTTCTCTCTCTCTCTCTCTCTCACTCTCTCTCTCTCCCCCTCTGCTTTCATCTTCTTATTATTGATGTTAAGGTTGCGACATGATGATTCATCCTTAACCCTTATACAATAGGGCGTTAAGCTTAGTGTTTCTCCATCTAACTCTCACCCCCGTTGGGGTGCCGGGGGTTTCAGTATAAATAGTATCCCCACTTTCTGGAAATTTAGTGCTTTAAATTCCCACTGTCGTTGTCTTTCTCATTTGCTCTTTCTCATTCCTGCTCTGTTCTATCAATCTGCTATACTATTGTCTTCTTCGCTAGACCAGTCTCCTACCTTTTTTCTTGAAAACTCTTCCGGGATAAGACTCCTTGTTTGTGTATGAGGTCTGTTGGATCAGCTTGGGAATATTGGACGCTTTCTGCCAGGTGGTCACTAGGGCTTCCTATGATGTTATTATTTAGCAATGTAGGCATTTTATATGTATGTGTTTTGTTGATAATTTATAATGATGTTTGTATTCTGTTTTGTTTTTGTAAACGGGGGTTCGATAAGTTGGGGTGAAGCCTCAGCCGTCCCCTGCGTGGGATGTCTTTATTGTAAAGTGACTGGCTGGTGGAGAGCTTTCGGTTTTACCACTAGGGTTGTTTCAGCAGATCTTTTATGCGGATCGGGGGTTGTCCGGTCCTGATTTGGCTCGGAAGAGTCCGCTGGACCTAAAGCAATAATAATGTAATGTAATCTAACTCTCTGCCTTCCTCTCTCTCTCTCTTCCTCTTTCATTTTCCCCTCTCTACCACTCTCTGTTTCTTTCCCACTCTCTCTTTTTTACTCCTCTCCTTCTCTCACACTTGCTGCCTATACTAATTTGACTGGGACAGAAAGTATGATAATTTGGTAACTAGTTATCTTGGATAAATTAGAAAATTAACACTTTCTTTGAAAATCTGTGAATGTGGTTTTGATACCATTTTACAGATGCTATATTTTTATTTTTTCCCCATATAAATATCCTATTCTATCCTATAACTCATAACTAACTCATAACTAATAGGGTGCCCCTACGACCTTCGGGTTACGGGACAGGATAGGATAGGATAGGATAGGATCCTATAACTCAAAAGTCGTTGGGGCACCACAAATGATCGTTTCACAAGCGTCCTCGATCTTTCTCTGTCCTCAGCAGTCCTCGTGACTTCACTCATTGTCAAGTCAGTCCATTCTCGAGTGTTGTCTTACCACCTCTTTTTCTGTCTCCCTCTTCTTCTGCCTTCTTGCATCGTGCCTTGCAGGATGATCTTTACATCTGGTGATGTGACCATACCATCGGAGTTTTTGTTTCTTCGCCACTGTGAGCAAGTCATCATGTTGTCCAATGGCTTTTGTGGTGGTCTTTCAGACTTCATCGTTGGTGATGTGCTGGGTATAGGATATGCCCAGAAGTCTTCTGTAGCACCTCATCTCCATGCTTTGTATTCTTCGTTATAGGTCTGCTGCGAAGATCCATGTTTCACAAGAGTATAGAAAGATGGAGATGACAAGGGAGCGCAGCAACCTTACCTTGGAGTGTAGACTGATAGTCCCACCTTTCCAAATAGGCTTCAACCTTGTTTGTGCTATCCTGGAGAGGACTTCCAGTCGGAACCTACTGCCTGATACAATCGCTCCTAAATATTTAAAGGTGCTCACCGTGTTGAGGGATCGGACTTGGACTTTGATGTCCATGTTGATGCCATTGTTGTTGATCATTTTGGTCTTCTTTGCAAATATTTCCATTCCAAAGGCTCTGGAGGTGATGTCAAGCCTCTGTATCAGCTGTTCTTGTTCCTCTCCAGCCAATCCGTCAATGTCATCCTCAAAACGGAGATTGGAGATTGCTCTATCCCCTATGCTGACAGGGCATTCATGATCTACAAGACATCTCACATGATGCGCTCTAGAAAGATTTTGAAGAGTATTGGAGACGGTAGGAATCCTTGACGCACACTGATGGTTGGTTTGAACAAGTTTACGATGGCGCTGTTGTGGAGGACTGCACTGGTAGCCTTGTCATACAGGTTTTTTATGACTTTAATAATGTTCGGGCTGATGTTGTACACTCTCATGGTTGCCCACAGAGCTGCATGCAAAACTTTGTAATCTCGTTATATTGAAGTCAACAAACACACATGACATTGATGTTGTGGGTGCTGTAGGTATTTCTCACAGATTATTCTTAGGTTGTGTTACACTCAGTTCGATGTTGGTGTTTTCCTTTATCAGTATCCGATTCAGCCCCAATGCTGAATTCCTGATAAGGTGTAACTCAGATTCGTTTATCCACGCAACCCGTCCAAACAGCATACAAGTCACAAAGTCGACGTATGAAGTTTTCCGCTTTTATTCAGCACACATCAACAACTGCATACAATTCTCAACTCAACTCAACAACTTTCACAGCAACTCTTCAAATCACTATCAACAACTTTACTATCTCTCAACAGCAACTCGGCACACGATTAAATAACCTCTCTCTCTTCTCGAACAATTTGGTACACGGTAGAAATGACGCACTGCCACCAATCGAACTAAAGATCGTCATCACTGGCTTACGTCGTACACATTTCCTCTACTTCCGGGAACATTCACGACCTTCGATATCCATCGGGAAATTTCTATCGACAGTAATAAACATGCAGATCCCGAAAATTCTCCAACAATATCGACTAACGCAAATCATCAACGTTATACAAAGCCTCTCCTAACAACAATGCAAACTCAAATCAAAGGTAAATAAACTCCATTATTGAATACTTTGCAAAACGAAACGATTAGATCTATCGTGCGCGCTTCCGACATACTTTCGTACGCGTTTCAACGTAACATAACCCCCCACTCAAGAAGAAATTTACCCAATTTCTTTCAACAACGTTGAAACGTAATGCACAAACAATGTACAGAATTAAAACTTACTTCAGACTGTCTCATTTACTGTCATTGTTATCAGTTTATATACACAGAGTCCATGTTTTCCATCCGCAAGTCTTTCTGGATACTGTCAATGTTCACAGTTCATTCACACAAGGTCAATGTTTCTCATCTGCAAGTCTGTTTAGATATTGCCAATGTTCTCCACACAGTCAATGTTCTTTCAACCGCAAGGAAACGACGCCCTCGTCAGTTGCGGTCGTCATCGGCCCAGGGTCAAAGACAGTGATCTCGTGGGCTTTCCTGGAGTCAGTGCATCCTCCGTTGTCTTCCTCTCCCGTCGGATGTCCGACGCAGTCGACGTTGTCAGCTCCCAGAATGCATTCGCTGGGTCTCACAGTCAGGTTGGCTTCTGCGGGACGGTGGAACGGCTCCCTCAAGGTCTGCAGATGCTCCTTCCAGGTCTGGGTGTGGACTTCATGTTCGACCAAAGTCGTAGAGCCTGGGACATCGCTGAAGTTGTGGGGAAACTCGCCCATAAGGTCCTTGAGCTCCATCTTTTGACCTTCCGTCAAGCTTGGTCCTAGCTTAACATCATCGATGCCTTCTTTGCTGTGGAAGTCTCCCAGTTCCAACAGTTCCTCGCTGTCAAAGCTGTTGTCGGTCACAGCTGCTGTGGCTGCGTGCACAGTCTCTGATGGCCTTTCCACGTACAGCTTAAGGAGGTTGGCGTGGTATATCTTGGAATGCTGGCCGACCTTCACCTTGTAGTCGTTGATCCCCACCACGGTCTCCACTTCGTACGGGCCTTTCCACTGCATCAGCAACTTATTATGATCGGTAGGTAGCAGCACCAGCACTTTGTTGCCAGGTTTGAACTTCCTGCTCACAGCCCTACGATCATAGTAGTGCTTTCCACAGTCTTGGGACTTCTTCAGGTTTTCTCTGGCTATCTCGAGAGTCTGCTCCAGCTTCTCCCGTAGCTCAAACACGTACTGGTAGCTGTTCTTCACCTCTGGGGTCTCTACTTCTTTCGTCCACAGTTCTTTTAGGATGTGCATCGGCCCTCGGATTGTTTTTCTGTACAGCAGCTCGAACGGAGAAAAGCCGGTGGACTCCTGCGGTACTTCTCTGTAGGCGAAAAGTAAGGCGTTGATGTAGCGATGCCATTGTCTGGGCTGCTCGCTGCACAGTTTCTTCAGGGTGGACTTCAGCGTAGCATTGAACTTTTCGACAAGCCCGTTGCACATCGGATGGTAGGGTGTCGTAGTTAAATGCCGGATGCTCAGCAGTCTGTTGACCTCCTTCATGCAGTCAGAGACGAAGTGCGTCCCGAGGTCTGTCAGAATTTCTTCAGGCACTCCAAGTCTACTGAACATGTCCACTAGTGCCTCTGCTACAGATTCAGTGTCAATCTTCTTCAGTGGCACTGCTTCTGGGTACCGAGTCGCATAGTCCACTAAAGTCAGTACCCACCGATGACCTTCTTCACTCGGAGGTCTTATTTCGCCGATTAAGTCTAAGGCCACCCTCTTGAAAGGTCGGTCGATCAGAGGCATCCTCTGCATAGGCACTTTCGGGACCCTTCCTCGAGGTATGGTTTTCTGGCAAATGTCACACGATCGGCAGAAACGGCTGACGTCCGCATGAAGTCCTGACCAGTAGAACACCGCCTGGATTCTGTCTGACGTCTTCTTGATACCTAGGTGACCTCCCATAATTGAGTCATGCGCTACTTCCATCACCTGGCGCCTTAAGGGTAATGGTACCAGTACTTGACGTAGTGGTTTACCTCCGTTGACCCTCGGGTGCTGGAAGATTCTGTACAGGATCTTGGCCTTCACCTCAAAATAGACCGTGCCACTGCCCTTGGTCACGTGGTCTTGGCGGTTCCTATACTTGTTTAAAGTGCTATCAGCTTCCTGGAGCTGGATCAGCTTATCTCTGTCCACGATGGCAGCTTTGGAGTTGTCGGCGACCTTCAGTGGCGTAGACGTCTTGTCTCTCTTGGCCTGGGCCCTGGTAGTAACAGCACCGACGATCTCTGGTCGGCAGGGCTGAGCCGGAGTAACCACATTGTCCCGTAGCAGCTCTGTAAGGTCTCCATCGGGAAACGGCAATGGATCCTCCTCCACAACTTCGACGTGTTGAGTTGAGGCAGGACTCCACTCTGGATCGGGGTCGTCGGGTCGTCTCGCGCCGTCGATATTCCCGATCATCAAATCATACAGCGGCTTCTTCAGGCAAACCGCTTCGACTTCGCCTATGTAGAAAGGGGTGTTGACATGAATCTTCGCAACTGGCGCTCTCACACATTTGCTGTCGGCCATAAGTGTCCATTTTGAATCGCCAGTGAACTGTTCTTTAGCGATTAGGTCTTCTCTGACGATGACTCCACTGCAGCCAGAGTCTCTTAAAACAGTCACTTCATGATTTCCGACGCGTCCCTTGGAAACAGGCATGTTCTGTACGGTCACATGGATTTTCCGTTGGCAAGGAGGAGTTGGCCATCGGTTATGCACTCTTGCACTCTTGCACGTCCGCGGGAGTAGCTGCGCGCTCGGTCTCACTCGGAAGAATGACGCTCCCGCCACACACTTGATGGTCGGATCTACTGGTTTGCCGTTGATTGGAGAACCGCCTCTGCCGGTTGCCCGCCGCTGAATTGTCCGTACTGCTCCGCTGTCCGCTACTTTTGTTTTGAGGGCAGTTGGCAGCTCTGTGGTCTGTAGCATTGCAGGTGAAACAGCCCCTTGAATGCCCTTCCCTGGGAGGAGGCGTGGAGTCTGTCTGTCTCTGGCTCGTCTGGCTTCCCTGGATCTGGTTCACATGGTTTCCAGTCTTCTGAAAATGTTTCGTCGCGCTGGGTGGCCCCAGGGTTTTCCCATGAGCGATGAGATATCTTTCAGCAGCCTCAGCAACGTCTTTTAGCGTCTGCAACTTTTGTATTTCCAAGTGGGTCACTAGGTCCTTGTGACAGGCATTGAGAAATTGTTCCTTCACGATCAGGTCATGGAGACTGTCGTAAGACTTCGTTTCGCCTGATAACTCCACCCACTTGTGTAGATATGACGACAGGCGCTCCACAAACTGCTTTGGCGTCTCGTCTGACTTAGGCCGGCATTCACGGAAGCGTTTACGGTAGCCCTTCTCTGTAAAGTTGTAGCACTGCAACAGGGCCTCTTTCAAGACGTCGTAGTTTTTGGCGTCATCGTTCGACAGTCTGGTGTAAACTTCGAGAGCTTGCCCCATCAGAAGTGCACTCAGTCGAATTGCCCAGTCTTGAGGTTGCCAGTTAGAGCTTTCGGCGAACCTTTCGAATCTCGCCAGATAGCTGTCGATCTGGTCCTTCCCGTCGACGAAAGCTGGCAATTTAGGAGCCGTATGGTCGTTGGTGACTTGTGGCGCATGCTGATTGTTTTGGATACGCGCCAACTCTAACTGGTACTGACGCTCACCTTCAAGACGCTTCAGCTCGAACTCTCTTTCTTCACGGCGACGCTGCTCTTCTCTCTCTTGACGTTGCTGTTCAATTTCTAGACGCTTCTGTTCTAATTCTCTTTCTTCACGGCGACGCTGCTCTTCTAATTCTCGTTCTTCACGGCGACGCTGCTCTTCTACTTCTAGACGCTTCTGTTCTAGTTCTATTTCTTTTTCTAGACGCTTCTCTTCCAATTCTCTTTCTCGTATTCTCTCCTGAGACTTGACGTACTCCGTCAGCTGCTTGCCTTTTAGATTCAGTTCAACCCCTTTCTGCCAGAAGTCAGCCATCTTGATGCTTCTGGAAAGTTCTTTTCAAGAAAGTTCTTTTCTAGAAAGTTCTTTTCTGGAAGGTTCTTCTTCTAGAAAGTTCTTGACTGTAGAGTTCTTTTTTTTTCTTCTGGAAAGTTCTTGACTGTGCTGTACCTTTCTAGACTGTTCTAGAACAGCACGCTTTCTGCAGTAGCGCTGATGCTTGTCACTAGTCGCCTTCGTTGACGCAGGCCCCGCTGTCCTCGTCGTATGCAACGCTGCACCACGCTGGTGTTGATGTGCACGCTCCTGTGCTGAAGTAGACGCGACGTCCGCTCGCCGCTCTCTGTAACACTGGCGATGTAGCTCCGAGACTGTCCCTCGACGTAGTCCTGCGGCAGCCACGTCGTCCCGCTCTGTTGTTCGCTCACGAAGCAACTCTTCGGCGACTACACGCCCTTGCAGTCAACCCGAACCTATCGGTGATGTAGTCCCAGTATGTTGGCCCCTCTCGACGCAACTCGTTGGCGGCTACCCTCGATGACTGCCTCTCGTAACGTTGACTCGCTTGTTGTAGCAGTTGAACCCTTGGCTATGGCGTGAATCGCGGCTTGACCCCCAAAATGTTACACTCAGTTCGATGTTGGTGTTTTCCTTTATCAGTATCCGATTCAGCCCCAATGCTGAATTCCTGATAAGGTGTAACTCAGATTCGTTTATCCACGCAACCCGTCCAAACAGCATACAAGTCACAAAGTCGACGTATGAAGTTTTCCGCTTTTATTCAGCACACATCAACAACTGCATACAATTCTCAACTCAACTCAACAACTTTCACAGCAACTCTTCAAATCACTATCAACAACTTTACTATCTCTCAACAGCAACTCGGCACACGATTAAATAACCTCTCTCTCTTCTCGAACAATTTGGTACACGGTAGAAATGACGCACTGCCACCAATCGAACTAAAGATCGTCATCACTGGCTTACGTCATACACATTTCCTCTACTTCCGGGAACATTCACGACCTTCGATATCCATCGGGAAATTTCTATCGACAGTAATAAACATGCAGATCCCGAAAATTCTCCAACAATATCGACTAACGCAAATCATCAACGTTATACAAAGCCTCTCCTAACAACAATGCAAACTCAAATCAAAGGTAAATAAACTCCATTATTTAATACTTTGCAAAACGAAACGATTAGATCTATCGTGCGCGCTTCCGACATACTTTCTAGTACGCGTTTCAACGTAACAGGTTGTATATAAATATTTTGGCCATTTCCTATATCCAGCACATCGCCAACGACGAAGTCCGACAGGCCATCACACAAACCATTGGACAATCCGATGGCATGCTCACTGTTGTGAAGAAACAGAAACTGATGGTAGAGCATCAGGCCTTGCAAAGACTATCTACAAGGCAAGAAGGCAGAAGAAGAGAAACAGAAAAAGAGGTGGAACATTCGAGAATTGACTGGCTTGACACTGAGCAAAGCCATGAGGGTTCCTGAAGACAGAGAAAGATGGAGTACTCTGGTTAAAAGATCATCTGTGGTGCCCCAACGACTTTTGAATTATGGGATAGGATAGGATATAAATATGGTTTTGTATTAAACTATGTAAAGTTCTCATTGAAGCTGTTATTGTTAGGTTGTACAATGGTTTTTAATTTTATGTGTGGATGTTGAATGCAAATTTCTTTTGTATTTGTATTGACATTTCTTTTGCGTTCTTTTTGTAGGTTTGACTCTGGAACGCTGGGGGTAGTGGAAAGTCTAGATATATCGGAGATACAATGTGACAACAGTGTGTTTATGCCAGGCTGCATTGAAAATCCTATTGATCCACTGAAGGAGTTGTTTGACGCCAGAGAGCCTATGAGGGGTGGATGTGACCCTGTGCAAGATCTGAACAACAGGACTGTGCACTTTGACAATGATAAGGGTGGTGGCACCATGGACCTCACCCTCCTGGACACCAGCAGGATTGAGTACTCTCCCCCTTCCCCTCCCAAGATTTCAGCCCGTGACTTCTTCAGCAGGTTCATGGGGACAGACAGCAGTCATTTCGTGGGTGTGCGTCAGATGAGGGAAGAACGCACCCTTCTCTTTGCCACAGGTGACGCGGACGGAAACACCATGGAGCTGACTCAGAACCGGCCCCAGCAGACTAGTGCTACTAGTACCATGACAACATACCACCAGTCTGTTGCTGCTGCACCAGATGCAGAAGACAAAACCATCATCTTTGGCAAACTGGACAGTTCAGATGACATGAACATCACCCAAAACCTGTCTCTTTTGAATGCGAGCAACAGCAGGCCGACACTGTCAGCCAAATCATTCCTGGCTTCGTTCTGTGCACAAGCTGCTACCACAACTGGGAGCACTATGGTTATGTGTTCAGATGTCAAGCCTGCACCAGGTTCAACCATGAAATCACACTTGGTTTCCGAGTCAGGGAAAGCTCTGGCAAGTTATGGGGAGGATGCAGATGTAAAAGGAGAAGCAGACATAACCACAACGATGGATATGACTGGATGCCTTATTGAGACGGCTCCTGGCAACACAATCAGACTGCCTTCCTCAAAAGCCCTGGCAACACCTGCCAGCGGTTTTCAGCTACCTTCTTCAGTAGGATCATCACTTTTTGCCAGCAAAATCTTTCCACGGTCCTCAATTTCTTCTTCAGGAAACATTCACCCATCTTCTGCTGTTTCCTCTCTGCCCACCCAGCCACCACAGGACAAAGCGCAGGAGACCCGGCAGCCAATCCTCCAGCAGAAAGTGCTGTCCACAACTGTTGATGATGACATGGTTGAGACCATGGAGCTGATTGGTTGCATTGACAACACAAGGCAGCTTTGCTCTGTTCTTCATGAAAGCACCAGTGAAGCCAACTGTAACAGATCAGGCAACAGGAGTGCTTTGGTGGACATCACTGCATGCTACAGCATCTCACCACAAGACTCCCCTCTGTCAGCTCATGACCACCAAAGCAATGTGGGGGTCAAGTCAGTTTCAATGGGAAACGAAGCAGATACATCATCGTCGATAGTTCTCTCTGCTAGACATTATGCACGATCCACCAGAACCCCTCCAACATCTGTGAGCTTTACACAAAGAGAAACACCCACCAGGATGTCAATGATGCCAATGCCGCAGAGTGCACCTCCTGCTTTGCAAGAAAACAGAACGTCCGTGGTGCAGGAAAGATGTACCCCATCAATGACACCATCCAACTCCTTGTCCAGCCAGGATATTGTGCCTTGTATTGCTGTAATAAATCAGAAAAATAATGTCTTGTCAACACAGCTACCTATTTTGCAGAGCAGCAGGTCTGACACTACAATCAGCACCATAGCAGCCTCTGATCATTTTGGGCGAGACAGAAGCGTAATGTACGGTGGCAAACAAATAGCTGCAAACAAGAGTCTGAAACATGCAACATTTGTACCTTCTTTGCCTCTGCAAAATTCACAGAATACCAAGGACGAGTATACTTTTGGCATGTCCCTGTCTGAACAGAAGCCACAGCTCAGCAAGACTGTTGTTTTTGGACCTGAAGACTCGGCAGCCAACATGAGTTTCACATTTGCCAATTTGTCCAACCCTCTGGTGGTTGAGAAATCTCAGCAAAATAACATATTGAGTAGAGGAGAAACTGTGGCCAACTTGAATCTCACTTGCAACAATATTCCCACTGTAAATACAGGAAATTCAGAGGACAAGAGGATTTTAGCAGTAGCAGACATGGACATGACTTGTAATGGTGCAAAAACAGGGTTGGGAAAATCAGCAGCAGAAAAGAGCAGGTCGTCGATTGAAGGAGATTCTGCAACAAACACGAGCCTGACCTGCGTGAATGTATCACAGAAAGCTAATCCTCAGACCAGCTCTGAACCAGCAAACAGTCGCCCAGCTTCATGGAAGAGCTTTTTTTTTACCTCTGACGCCTCAGCAGCAAACATGAGCTTTACCTGCGCTGACTTACCACTTCCAGCTCAAACACAGGAAAGGCCACCAGTAGAAAAAAGCATTGTGTTTGATCCTGAAGCTACTGCAGCCAACATGAGTCTAACATCCACTGATTGGACTGTTTCATCAACACGTGGTCATAATCGCTCATCTGAAGATAAAAGTGTAGTGTTTGCACCAGAAGCCACAGCAGCAGGCATGAACTTTACTATCACTGACTTACCACTTCCAGCTCAAACACAGAAAAGACCGTCAGTAGAAAAAAGTATTGTGTTTGATCCTGAAGCTACTGCAGCCAACATGAGTCTAACATCCACTGATTGGACTGTTTCATCAACACATGGTCATAATCGCTCATCTGAAGAGAAAAGTGTAGTGTTTGCACCAGAAGCCACAGCAGCAGGCATGAACTTTACTATCACTGACTTACCACTTCCAGCTCAAACACAGAAAAGACCGTCAGTAGAAAAAAGTATTGTGTTCGATTCTGAAGCTACAGCAGCCAACATGAGCCTCACATCAGCTGATTGGACTGTTTCGTCTACACATAATCAGAATCAAATATTTCATGAGAAAAGTGTTGTGTTTGCATCAGAGACTACAGCCACACATATGAGCCTTACAGCTTCCACAGATGAGCCTATGTCAAGCACACAAAGTCTTCCTGCAAGTACAGTTCAGCACCAAAAATCTATGGAAAAGAGCATTATGTTTGCACCTGAAACATCTGCTGCTGACATGAACCTTACAACATGCACAGATGTGCCTATGTCAAGCACACAAAGTCTTCCTGCAAGTACAGTTCAGCACCAAAAATCTATGGAAAAGAGCATTATGTTTGCACCTGAAACATCTGCTGCTGACATGAACCTTACAACATGCACAGATGTGCCTATGTCAGCAGCACAAAGTCTTCCTTCAAGTTTAGTTCAGCACCAAAAATCTATGGAAAAAAGCATTATGTTTGCACCTGAAACATCTGCTGCGGACATGAACCTTACAACATGCACAGATGTGCCTATGTCAGCAGCACAAAGTCTTCCTTCAAATTCAGTTCAGCACCAAAAATCTATGGAAAAGAGCATTATGTTTGCACCTGAAACATCTGCTGCTGACATGAGTCTCACAAATGCTGATCTTCCAACATCGTTTGCTCACACTCTCAATGGCTCTCAAGCTGAGAGAAGCCTTTTTTTTGCACCAGAAACAACAGCAGCTAACATGAGCTTAACATCAAGGCGATCACAGAATTGCTCTTTGGGGGAGAAAAATACAATGTTGTCCCATGAAATTACCACTGCTAACACGAGCTTAACTTGTGTTAAACCGTCTACTCATCTGCAGAAGAATGTCTCTGTACTCAAACGTGCTGAGTTAACAGAGAATGCAAAGACAGAACAAGAAGTGAGAGTGAAATGCAGCCTCATATTTAATGGAGCTGAGGATCAGTATATAGCAGAAAGGGTTGCCAATGTATCTGAACCTTCAGGCCGCAAAGATGGTGTGGCGAATCTTGATAATGGACAGAAGATGGACAAAGGGGATGAGGGAGATGGTTATGGTTGCTATCCCACATGGAGTGAAATGACCACCCTCTTTGCCCAGCTCCAGAAACTACAGGAAACCCAGCCTGAGCCAGGTGTCCATGTGATGCCTGACACACCAGCGCCCTTACCTATCAACTCTGCTTTATCACCTGCTTTTGAGCAGCAGCAATCTGCAGTATCCTGTACCAGCAGAAAACTGCAGCTGTCAGGTGACATTGCAGCAGGGCAAGCATTCTCATCCCAGAGTGTGGTCAGGACAACCTTGGCTACTGATAGCTGCTCACAAAGCGCTGCCCTCAGTGCCGGGCTCAAAAGAAACTGGCAGCTTGACAGCAACACTGATGATGAGCCAGGTTTCAAAGTGCCATGCATCACCTCCTGCTCAGAAGCAACTGCAACTTCAGTGAATGGTGGTCAAGATGAATCTGGTTCTTCAGCAGAGAAAATACGCACTTCCTTTGGTCCTCGTGGCTACCGCAGCAGCAGCAGCTCAGGACCAGACATCTTCTCAGAGACTATGCCAGACGTATTCCAGACGTATTCCAGCATGGCAGCAGACTCTGAGTTCATGAGCATGAATGCAACATCAGCCACACACCTTACAGGAGGATCCAATACTTCACTGGGCAAAAGCTTTCTTGAGAGACAGGTAAGTTTCTCTTGGAGATGTTATAGTTTTGTTTTCTAGGACTGATGATTTGGTGTTGTTAGTTGGACTATAGTATTATTATTTGAATGATTTTCAGTGTGCATGTTTGAAAGACAATTTATTAAGCCCATCCGCATACAGTTTACCTACTCACAAGGTATAGTAACAGAGCTGAATATCCTCATTTAAATATTTTGCATAATTAGTAATGGAAAAGTGTAATGCTCAAAATACAAAAACACATTAGTATAATACTAATAGTATATTTCTTAAACATTGTTTTGAAATGTATCATTTGTTTGAATAGATTTTATGATGGAGTAAGTTTTCTTTTCTCAAATTAGTAAATATGTATTCAACAGTCTGATTGTCAAATTTGAATGTAAGATCAAAATTCTTGTTCTTTTTCAGGGTGCTAGGAATCAGCCTAGCAACTTTGTGAAAGTGTGCACGCAGATGGGCATCAACCAATTTGAGTTGAAAGGTCGAGTTATTCGTCGTAGCAGTGGACTTCTCAGACCTGTAAGTTCTTGTTTGTGTTCAAGAAGCTCAGTAATATTATTAAATGATACTCTTTTTGTATAGGAATAATATGTTATAGTTGTTTTTGTATTTTCTAACGAGTCTTAAGTAATTACAATTTGTCCTCTTCAAAAATCAAAGCCGCAGTAGACTTTTTTGGTAGTGGGCAAAAATCTTTAAAACATTTTGTTTGCTGAAAAAGAGTTTTCATTTTGATTCTTTTGTGTTACAGCGCACATAGCTCGATTATTGTAGTATGATCTAGGGGTCTACATGTAATGGCTAATGTTTCATTGAAGAGTGTTAATTCTCAGGATTTCCCCTGCGAATCAGTAGCGGACAAGCTGAATCTTGTTGCATTGACCAAGCAGGAATGTGCCGTTATGGGCGAGTTCTTCAAAACCATGTCTTCTATTGTTCGCAGGTACTTCGCAGTTTTGTTACCTGTATTACTACTCTGTCTCTTTATCTGTTCATTTGAAATGCCTTTTGTAAAGAGAGATACAGAGAGAGGAGAGAGAAAAGAACCTGATTATGAGAATGTTAGGGTTAAACACATTTAAAAAGGCATACGCATTTTAATTTTAATTCTCCATAAAAATTTCATTTGTTTCTAGCATGTTTTGAAGCGTGTATCAAAAAATAAAACTTGTTATTCCATGCCGTAAACTTGAAGTCAACAAAGTACATTTCTTTATGTTTTGTCACCTGTAATGTGTGTATTTGTGCTGGTTGTACAACCCAGTCAGCATGAAATACAATGAAGTGTGTGTATTTCTGCTGGTTGTACAACCCAGTCAGCATGAAATACAATGAAGTGTGTGTATTTCTGCTGGTTGTACAACCCAGTCAGCATGAAATACAATGAAGTGTGTGTATTTCTGCTGGTTGTACAACCCAGTCAGCATGAAATACAATGAAGTGTGTGTATTTCTGCTGGTTGTACAACTCAAATTGGTATGAAATACAGTGAAGTGTGTGTATTTCTGCTGGTTGTACAACTCAAATCAGCATGAAATACAGTGAAGTGTGTGTATTTCTGCTGGTTGTACAACTAAATCAGCATGAAATACCAGGCTGCAGAACTCTTTTCGGATCCGCGATTTTCCGAGGAAAATGGTTGCCGTCCCGAGAAAAAAAAATTGAAGTTCCGAGATTTTTTTTGGGGGGAGGGTAGCAATTTTTTCCCCGATCTTTGCAAATCCGGTCACTGATCCACCTTATTTTGGCCGCCATTATGGTAATAGAAAAGAAACGCGCCGCCCGCTAATGTTGTGTTCTTGTTACCCGCGCTCAAACCGCTGCTCAGATCACAGTAACTTCAGCGGGCACGTACAGTTGTTGAATGCTTTTATTACTTATGCTTTATACTGAGTTGTAACTTCTATGAACTCGTGCTTCACAATGCTTTTGAGACTCCAGTACGCCAGTAATTTTGTTTTGCTGTTTGATATGAAGAGTGCTTTTCTGCCAGTTTTCAAGTAAGTTTTGCTTTTGTGTTTGTGAGGATATTAATAATAATATTGCCAATCTATGAATATTCTCAACAACAACAAAAATTCAAGTTTATCTCTCACGAAAAGCATTCTTTTAGGGTTTCAAATGCTATGAAGCGTTCAGTGTCTGGGGGGGCGAGACCCCCCACCGGGGCTTCGCCCCTTGACTTCACCAGGGGCCTTACAACTCAATCAGCATGAAATGCAGTGAAGTGTGTGTATTTATGCTGGTTGTACAACTCAATCAGCATGAAATGCAGTGAAGTGTGTGTATTTCTGCTGGTTGTACAACCCATCAGCATGAAATGCAGTGAAGTGTGTGTATTTCTGCTGGTTGTACAACCCATCAGCATGAAATACAGTGAAGTGTGTGTTTCTGCTGGTTGTACAACTCAATTAGCATGAAATATAGTGAAGTGTGTGTTTCTGCTGGTTGTACAACTCAATTAGCATGAAATACAGTGAAGTGTGTGTTTCTGCTGGTTGTACAACTCAATTAGCATGAAATACAGTAAAGTGTGTGTTTCTGCTGGTTGTACAACTCAATTAGCATGAAATACAGTGAAGTGTGTGTTTCTGCTGGTTGTACAACTCAATTAGCATGAAATATAGTGAAGTGTGTGTATCTCTGCTGGTTGTACAACTCCAGTGATGGAGAAAGTTTTTAAGCTTAGGGGTATTTATACCCTCAACCAAAACATGTGGGGGTTTTCATACCCTCATTGCAAACATAAGGGGGTTTTTATACCCCTTTCAGTTTTTTTAGGGGGTACACCAACATACGTAATATACTAATAAACACTTTGCGTGGAAAACCTTTTCATCAGCTTGAGTTTCTTCAGCCGGGCCCGGTTGCGGCTCGCCTTTTTCTTCTCTTACCCAGCACTCAAAGCCAAAGGCTGACAAAAAAGTTTGTTTTTCTTTTCCTTCATCTTGTTTTAATTTTTTTGAGCAATTAGTTTTGTCTGCTTTTTTTTTCCTTTTCTTCGGCTTCCCCTCAGATCGCTGCTTGTCGGCCATGTTTAATGTTGGGTTGTTGTCAGTCTTATATAGCCAATCAAAAGCGTCGAGAAAAAATAGTGAATATTATCGTGCATATGATTGGCTGTTTCTCGAAAGCGACAGAATGAATAGGAGTGGGAGAGAGGGTGGTAGGCGGTTGCGCAGGACGCACAGGCACACAATCCATATAGAGCGAAAGCTGTACGCACGACCGAAATAGTTGTGCCTGATGATACCTCCTAGTAACTTAGCTTTACGTTTTCTTACCCCTTTGACACTGACTTTGTGCGTGTTTATACCCTTTCATTACATTTTCGTTACGTGATTTCCCAACTCAGTACGTGAAACACGTACGATTGTACGTGATCTCCATCACTGAACTCAATCAGCATAAAATACATTGAAGTGTGTGTATTTCTGCTGGTTGTACAACTCAGCATGAAGTACATGAAGCATGAAGTGGCTCCCCAAAACACATCATTGACAAATTACAAAAGGTTCAGAACTCAGCAGCTAGACTAGTATTCCGAGCTAAGAAACGCGATCACATCGCACCTCTACTACATTCCCTTCACTGGCTTCCTGTGCAAGCACGCATAGAGTACAAACTCTCTGTTCTCTGTCACAACTTCTTCACAGATTCTTGTCCTTCCTACCTTGCTGATCTACTGTCTGTCTACTCCCCTTCACGCACTTTAAGATCTTCTGCTGACACTTGCACACTCAAGGTTCCCGTCACCCGCACTAAGACATATGGCCAACGTGCATTCGCTTACTCCGCACCTAAGCAGTGGAATTCCCTTCCCTCCCATATCCGCAACATACAATCAACACAAGCATTCAAAAAGGCCCTCAAAACCCACCTCTTCAAACTGCATTATTCAGATTGATTTGTATCCCGCTGCCATTCTCTCATCTTTTGTCTATGTCTGATTCGTAAGTGTATACACGGCTGTAAATATTTATACTGTTTTTCTTCCTGGGCCTAACCGGGCATATAAATAGCTGTGAATAGGTTTTTGCTATTCTATTTCTGTCTTTTTTGTCATTTGTGCACATAGTTGTAAATAGTCTATTTCGGTCTTTTTTTTTGTAATTTATGTACATAGTTGTAAATAATCTGTACCTTTACTGTTCCGTCTTTGGTGTATTGTAGCAAAAGTGATGTTTTATCGAGTGCATGTATTTATATGTAATGATTATATGTAATGACTATGTAAAGCGTGGTGAGTCTGGTCATAGGCTGGAGTACCCGCTATATAAAAATCCGTTATTATTATTATTATTATTATTAAGTACAGTGAAGTGTGTTTATCTCTGCTGGTTGTACAACTCAATCAGCATCAAATACAGTGAAGTCTGCTTATGCCCAAGTACTGCTTATATTAAAATCCTTCAAGAACCCCATCAGTTTTTGCCTTTGTTGAAATTAAATCTGCTGTATTGAAATGCATCAGATAGATCTATATTGAAATGGATCCCAGATCGAAAGCGCTGAAATTCCACTAACATCACTGTATTTGTAAAAATATTTCTTTATTGGTACACTGCATTTTCACTTCATCGCTCTGCAATCATCATTCTTCATTACCATTGGGGTCTTGTTTCTTTTTCCCCAGTGAGGAGTCTGTATCTGAGGAATTGGAGCAGAATGCTTTGAAACAAGTAGCACAACTCAATTTGATAGCAGAAGCTGAACCGGTGAGCGCTTAAACAAATGTCGGTTACATTTGCATCCGAAAATATCCTCGGTGCGTTTCATGACATTTTCTGTCACTGAGTGAAAAACAGAAGTTAGCTGTTTGGAGGGAATTAATAAACACATGATATATTGACAGAGTAAATTGGAGTAGAAATAAGAATTAACAAATTAGCTGTGGCTGCTTTCACATGTTATAAATGTAAGCTTGTTTGGTGGTGGTGATGATGATAATATGATTATGATTGATGGGTGGTGGTAATGATAATGAGGACAAAGTTGACAATGATAATTTGTTGAAGGATCACTCTCTGTGTGTTCAAGGTGGTTTCTATGATGTTTTTAGGTTTGATTAGAGTACTGGATACAATGAATAAGCAATATTTTGTTTTTGAGTATGTTCATTGAGCTCTGATCCATCACCATCACTGTTGTCATCATCATCAACATTATGGGCAGAAATCTACCTCCGTTTGGCGGTGATGTTACTGTTGTTGTTGCTATTATGTTCTTGACTTGCAGTCTGAGACAATGAAACAGCTGGTGCGCAGTTTGTTCAACGCAGCCAAAGCTCACACAGAGACTGTTTGGAAGACTCACAAGGCGGAAGCTCTCAAGACACTTGCTAAAAGCATTCAGGTGGGTAAATAAGGAATAAAACTGCTTGCTAAGCTACGAGGGCAGTCCGATTAGTACTTAGCCTCACCGCCTGATGGCGCCAGTATCGCAAGAGCAATTTACTATCGTGTAATACATTCTCGTAGACAGCTACGGCGAAATTTTAGCCGTATCGGACTCGTTTTATTTTGACCGCGTGTGGAAGCGGGCAGTCCACGGATAGTAGAAAAATGGAAAAAGAGCAATATTGGTCGGTGATTCGATTCTTGTTTTTGGAAGGAAAATCGCGAAGCAAAATCAAAGAGCGTTTGGATGCTGTGTATGGTGACTCTTCTCCTTCGATGGCGACCATCAAACATTGGCTTAACGAGTTTCAACGTGGTCGCATGTTGGTTTTTGATGAGCCACGTCCAGGTGCCCCGAAAACGGCTTCCACGGAGGATAACGTGACAAAAATCCACGATCTCGTATTGGTAGACCGCCGATTGAAGGTGCGCAAGATAGCTGAGACTGTAGGCATTTCAAAAGATCGCGTGGGTCATATCCTGCATGAAATTTTGGCCATGAGAAAGCTGTCGGCGCGATGGTGCCATGTTTGCTCACTCTGGACAACAAGCACAACCGTGAGACCACTTCAGAGCAGTGTTTGACGCTGTTTAAGCGCAATCCGAAGGAGTTTCTGCGTCGTTTCGTGACAGTCGATGAAACATGGATCCACTGGTACACACCAGAGACCAAGCTCAAGGAATAGTTGAAACAGTGGACTTCACCTGGCGAATGTGCTCCGAAGAAGATGAAGACTGTCCTATCGGCCGGAAAGGTGATGGCCACCGTTTTCTTGGATTCTCAAGGTGTGACAACATCGACTACCTGGAGAAGGGCTAAAACGGTCACAGGGCTGTACTATGCCGAATTATTGGGCCGATTCCACGCCGAATTATTGGGCCGATTCCACGCCGAATTGAAAAAAAAAAACGGCCCAATTTGGCGAAGAAAAAAGTGCTCTTCCACCATCATAACGCACCGGCTCACACCTCCGCCCTCGCCACAGCCAAATTGGTCGAATTGGGTTACAAACTGCTGCCCCATCCACTGTATTCTCCACATTTGGCCCCTTGCGACTTCTTTTTGTTTCCAAACTTGAAAAAGTCACTCGGCCGTGCAGAAATTTGAGTCGAATGAGGAGGACATCGCCGCCACGGAGGCCTACTTTGCAGACCTCGAGAAAACATATTTTTCAGACGGGTTAAAGAAGTTGGAGCATCACTGGGTCAAGTGTATCGAACTAAAAGGAGACTATATTGAAAACTAATTCACCACTTGTTCAAAATTTTCATTTTTCTTTTGTAGGCTAAGTACTTATCGGACCACCCTCGTAAGTAGTCATGTGGTGGAACAGAAGGGGAAACGGCGATGAATTGGCATATGAAATGATCACTTCCCCAGAAATAAAGGTTAAATCATATCCATGAGTGTGTGAGAACGCTGCATCAAAACACCAACGTTGCATGCTTTTTTAGCCTATTCATTGTATTTTCCCTCCCTAACAGATTTGTTGCGGTTCTCTAAATGGCGACTTTGAAAATTGTAGAAAAATTGCCTTGTTCAAATGTGCAGGCAGGCAGAAAACTACTACTCATGCAGAGCTGTATTTTATTGCCTTGTAAATAAGACATAAGACATTTCACTCAGACAAAAAGATTTCAATGGAATAGTTCTATCCGGCTGTGCAACACAAAAAGAATCTGAAAGATTATAACAGTCATACAATACAAGTGTACAGGTAGAAAAATATAACTTATGGAAAGCTGTTTTGAGTATAATACTTGATCAGTGATTTTATTTTCAGACTTGGTTAGTAAATTAGAGTAATATGATGTTGAACTGTTATATAGCTCTAGGTTTTTCGTGCTTTTGTGGTATGCTCAGATTTAATTCATGTTTATTTTTCTCCATTTAACAGCTCCACTATGGAGCCATGCTGCAAGATTTTTCCCACATAAAGTCATCCAACGAGAACATGGCACTCGTGACACAAAATGCAACACAAGGTAAAGCTCTGATATTTTTTTCTTTTGAATTTTGGAATGTACTATCATTTTCTTTACATATTTTCCTCTTCCTGATTTTGATTGATGTCTTATAATTATGCTGTTGAGAATCATGCTGATAAAGCTATGTGGGGTGGATTGTATTAATCCCATGCATTCTTTACCCTTTGTCTTTTGTATATGTATCGTCAGAAATTGATCGGCTGCAAAACAAGATGGAAAGTCTACGTAAGGGCGTAGCTGCTAGAAAGCAGAATGTATGGTTCACACTTCATGAGGAGCAGCTGCAGCAGAGGAAATTGGGTAAGCATTTTGACTACCGTACAGAAGACTATATTGCATTGGTCTAGACGTGCAGAATTTGCTAAAGATATTTGTGGTTCTTGTTTAACTTGTTGTTAACATTCATCATTGTAGCAATAATATTTTTACATGCAGCTGAATGTAATGTGAATATCAGGATTAGGTTTCAACATGGTTACATACCAGTGTTTAATTGTCATTTTCAGGACTGCAGGTCTTTTTTTAAATGTGTGAAAATTGTTCTAAATTGTTAGCTGCACTTTTCTGCAGAAGGGTTGCATGTTAGTCAGCTGAACTGAGGATCGAAATTATAAATAATAGCAACACTAAATTATTATTATTGCAAAAATAACCATTTTTTGAACACTTTAAATCGTATACATTTGTGTTTCTTTTTTTCTTTTATTTTCTTTTCTTTTTTTTTTTTTTAACAGAACTTGCATCTATTCAAGAAAAAATTCAGGATTCCAGAAGGTGAGCTTTGCTATATAATTTGTTTGTAGAGTTTAATTGAAATTGCAAAAATTATGTTTGATTTTCTCTGTGCTGCTTGTTTAAACCAAAGTTAATATTGATACTTGATAGAGCAATGCAGAGGTGCCTACCGTACGCACTGGCGCGTATTTTTACGAATTTTCACCATAAAATACGACAATACGAGCAATTCCTTAAAAATACGCATTTTCGTGGCGTACACAAAAAAATAATTTAAAAAAAATTCGCTCTGATTTTTATATATGTTCCGATCTATTTCCTTTACTTGCTGACCCTAGAGCGCATGCGCAAAAGTGAAATTTCGTGCGTGAGAGGTAGTGCGAGACTTTGTATGCGCCATTGGGCTAAACATGGTGTCGCGAAAGCGTTTACACGAGAGTGACGATGAGAGCGAGTCTGAAAAAAAGCGGGGTAAGGTTGCAAGTAAGCAAAAAGCGCGACATTTCTTACGCGAATACCGTGAACGTTTTTGAGGAATAATCGAATCTTCTAAAGGAGTTCATTATGCTCAATGCAACAAAGGGTTCAGCATTGCTCTGCATACGACATTCAGCGACACTTAGATTAGGTATTACGGACAAACAGTTTATTTTGGTTCAGGAGGTTTTATTTTGTTTTTATTATATAGTAATTTAGAAGATTAAAAAAAATTAAAATGGTTAAAATCGGTCAATATTAAGGCACTCATTTAACTGTTCAAAGTGGGTAACCCTCACATAAAAATAAAACGCGTTTTTCCCAAAACTCAAAAGTGGCTCAGATGTTTAAGATTAATACAAAGTGGATAAAAAGGCACTGTATTTACACAACAAAATTCAGAACACTCTAGTATGCTCAGAAAACAAAAAGTGTTGCCAGTTTCAGAAGAATATACGAAAATAATGATGCATTTATATATATTCATAATTCATATTAATTAAATGTTGGACAATATTAAGATCTTTTGGGAGGTTATGGAGTAAAAATTAAAATACAACACAAAAAATAATATATTAGTAGGTACTCCAAGCCCTTCATTGGCTCTTGTCCGGTCGGCAGTTTTGACTCAGTTTTCACTTCACTTTCAACACTTATTATTAATGTAAAACTGCATCAAAACGAACAGTGGCTGTATTCAAATAAAAATTGAAAGCTTTATCTTTACATCTGTGTTGTTTTTAATGCATGTTTATGCGAAAGATTCCGAGAAAACAGCTTTTGAATACGCCCCTATCCGAACGCTGAATGCCGCTGCGAAAAAGTTGTCATCGTCGTTTGCTGAGAGGTGGCTCGTTTCAAAGTCTAAGCGCTTTGCGATACTTCATTGGATGGCCTAAAAATAAGAACCAATGAGAAGTTCGGATACTTAGCTTCATTTACATATAGGTATTGTGGGGCTCTCGTGTGTAAAAGTTTTGTTACGAGCCGAACAAAGTGGATAAAGCGGTTTTGATGTAAGTTTGATTTTAACTAGAAGTTTAAAACTTAGCAAGAAATAAAGAGCAGACTTTCCTTTATAAAACTAGGGTATTTATTAATTTGTGCATTACTGTATCGCGGAGCGCTTTGCCGTAGAAAAGTGTACCCAAACGGTGTTCGGGTTTTTTTCCGGCCAAGGCCGACTCGTAGGCCTATTCTGCGACACGAGTGCTGAGCGTAGTAGCACACCAGTAGGCCTATACTTTGCCGGCACGCACTGCGAATTTGATGATTTCCCAACTTTGAAGCACCAAAACGGCTGAACATTACATGGGATAGGCCTGAAGAAAATTGGGCTTGGAGTATAACATATGAAGGGGTTACCTGTCAAAAATCAGCTTTCTGGTATCAATATTGGCTTCACTTTGAGACTCCAAAGTTGTCAATTTCTTCAATTCCAAAACGTTGCCAAAAAAACACCAACATTCGGCATTTTCAAACATTAATAACTTTTTACCTATTTGTCCTATGGGGGAAAAAAAATATACCACTGTGTTCAGAATGAAAAGCTCTTTAAATCTATGTCAGTTTTGTGATGAGGAAATCATTTTTTTAAAATGGCTTTTGACTACCTAATATTAGTGTGCATTTGTGACCATAACCTGTTGAGTTCTATATTATTTTGTTTCACGAGGATTAAAATGGTGAGCTGGAATCAGTATGAATTGATGTTTTGTGAATGTGGCAGTTTTCATGATAATAATTCTTTGATCAAATATTGCGAGTTGCGCGAAATCTGACATTACACAAAATACACATTTTTCATGCAGCCAGTACACAAATGGTCAGACTGGGGGTAGGCACCTCTGAGCAATGTGCTTCCAGGCATCAAAAGACCTTTGCCTAAAGGAAAACAACTACTTGTTATATTTTTAATATTTTTTTTGTAGTCCTTGAGAAATCCTACTTGTTTGACTCTTATTTTGGGCTAGTCATTTTATAAAAATGGTACTTGTTTAACTAGTTATGCTATCATTAGTGGTCCTTCTTTTCATGTTACAGTCGAATGGAGCGGCTGGATCGAAAACTGGCGGACTTGCAGGCAGAAAAGAGCAGACTCCAAGATCGACATGAACAGAATAAACAAACCAAGCAACAACTCATCCTAGCACATGAGAAGCTAGTTGCACTGCATAGGTTGTTTTTTTCACACACTTACTTTGTTTATACAGTTGTTTTTTTTTTAATAGAAGAAAATGCTTTAGTTATTTGAATTTTGGACTCTTCGACTTCTGTGAACCATAATGGAGAGCTCAGTGCAGTGGATACCAGTGCAAGCGGAAGTTGTTCACATATATATGTACCCTTTTCTGATTTTAGAACTTTCTGACCGGTGGCCTCATGCTGTATTTTTTTTTTTTTAACAGGGCTACAAGTGTCAACAAAACTATGCAATCTAACGTAGATAATCGTAACTCCTGCTGTTTTACTAGGGAAAACAAACAACCCCGCTATTGTAAGAATGCTATGTTTTTCCTGTTTTGTTCAACAGTGTACACTGCTGGCGTCCAGTGAACATAGAAGATCATCGCATTAACTTTTTGTTGCTGTGTGATGCTGTCCTGTTGACGGTCATTTTGTCTGGTTGGCCTTCACCCAAACAGCCAGTGTCCAGCATCACTGCCACCAGCCGAGTTGCAGGTATTGATTATTGTCTTTCTATACCTCTCCTGGATTGTGTTTGCAGGAATGCAGGAAATGGTATTAATTGTATCTCTATATCGAGCAGAATGGTCGCCTTCCAAGACACGGTTAAACCAGAGAGCTGGAATAAAGAGAGAGCCTGCTTTGCGTAGCGGACAAAAACCTCTCACCGCGCATGCCTCAAAGCCCGGTAGAAATGGAAACATCCGATTTTATGTTTTGACAGTACATGACACGGTGACAGTGGTGGTATACTTACAAAATGCCGAAAAACTAATGCGACAATCTGTTCTAGGCATTTTAAGGAAGAATGTTTCATAGGCAGTAAGCAGGAGCGTTGTGGCCAAGTGGGCTAAGGCGGGACTAACTTGCCTTGTAACCAATGGCGCCTGACAGGTGTGGGTTCGATCCTGCATCGGGGCGTTAGGTTTCTCCGAATATTATTTACTTTCGACTCGGGCAACGTCTCGGGGGTTTTCTCCGGGTACTCCGGTTTGTTCCCCCCAGCAAAATTTCAAATAATTAAAAAAATTTCTAAATTTCAAAAAATCACAACTAATGTTAGGTAGGTTGGGTTTGGGCGCGCCACAGGCTGCGACTACGCCTTCCACAGGGGAGGCGGCCCAGAATTTCCCGATAAAAAGGGACAATAAAGCATTAAAATCTTTAAAAAAAAAAAAAAAATCTAAAATATATGTTAATTATTTATTAAAGTTATTTCTTTAAAAGGTAACAATGCTATAGCAATGTTCCAGACAATAGTATACATAATAATTTATAGTAATAGTACGCTATCTATCTATTGCTAAACTTTATAATTATTAGTAGCCATGTACATGTAGCTAATAATAATATCCATAAATAACTGGTTAATTATAAGACAACATAAATTTATCGACCTACTTGGGACAAAAAACGAAAATATTAAATAAAAGAACGGAATATATTTCTAACCTCAACGATTTCGTCGAAGTTACCCATGAAGTTTGCTGACACATCCATTGTTGCAGACTAAACTGGAAGTGTTGATTTCCATCGGCCTTGCACTAAGGCTCAAAAACGATGTTTTAAGCAGAGAAGCGATAAATCCTAATTAGTCCAAAATGACATTAAAAAAATGTCTGTCCCAATACCCATGAGACCTGATAAATGATCAGTCAATGGTTGACTTCACTTCAAGGTCAAGGTCACCGGGTCAACAAATGTCTGTTTAAAATGACCATTCTTCATAAAATGTTACTTTTTAAAATAGTTTATTAATATTGAACTTATGATTCTTCGAGGCATGATAGATATCAATGAGACACACATACTTTACAGAATTGGTCAACCTCACTCCAAGGCCAGCCCCCACGGGCTCGGCTCCGCGTGCCGGGGGTGGACCCCAGCCTCTCTCTGGCTGGGTGACAAAGTTGCCTACCCCTTTTTCTTCTCTTTTGTCTTGTTTCTGTCTTATTGGTCCTTTCACCTATATTCTCTTCAACCGTAAATTCTCCCACTAAACTGTGCAGTTTTGACTTCCTCTCTTCTGCCTTACCGGACTTTTCCTGTCTTCCTTATCCCCATCATTCCTTCTTGTCCTACCCTTCTTTTTCTCTGTGGCCTTCTTTTGGCCCCCTGCATTTGCCGTGCAGGGCATCCCGTGTCGGGGGAGAATGGGATCCTGGAGGTTGAGGTCACTGAGGGACTGCGGTCCCTCACACTAACACATCTCTTTGGCCCAGGCTTCTCCTAGACAGGAGGCTGGTGTGGCCCGCGTCAGTCAAGCGGCTGGTCGTGTATTGCCCTAGCTCTGCTAGAAGGCTGCGGCTCATGGGTCAAACTTGAACAAGACCGTAGTGGCAGTGCGGGATTGTCTGGGTGTATATCCCCCCTGTAGCCCTGGTGCGCTCCCTTGCTGGACTTTCTGCTTGGACGCATCCCCTTTTTGGACTCCGTGGTGGGTGGGGTGCAGGGGGGATGAATTAACAAATTAATAACATGGCATCAACAAACAAGAAAAGACTACTCGATGATGAATCGGACACGGACAGTGACATGGATGTAAGGAAAAAAGCTTGTGCATCTGGGGTGGATGGGGCCTGGCCTCATTTTTTGGTGGTGGAGGGGGCGGATCCAGCTATGCCACTGGGCAAGCTGTCTCCGTTCGCCATCCATAAAGGTTTCCAATCTGTCTGCACAATTGGTTTCAAAGATGTTAAAAAACTGAGATCTGGGGCCTACCTGGTGGAATGCTCGAAAAAAAAGGGCATCGGACTGTCTTTTGAAGAGGAATTTGGCCGTCTTTGTTGATAGACCAATAAAAGCTTCTGTGCATGGACGGTTGAATTCCTCCAAGGGAGTCATCCGATGTCAGGACTTGATCGATATGTCGGAATTGGAAATCCGAGATGAGCTCTCCAGCCAGGGGGTCACAGCAGTACAGCGGGTCTTTGTCACCAAAGGACCCAAACGTATCCCCACCAACACACTTTTTGTGACCTTTGCTATGGCCAAATTGCCGGAGTCACTCAAGGTGGGATACCTTAGGGTGAAGGTGACTCCTTTTATACCATCACCGTTGCGATGCTACCGTTGCCAAAGGTTTGGTCACGGTAGCAAAATCTGTAAAAACAAAGAAATATGCCGAGAATGTGCTAAAGATAAACATGAAAATGAATGCAAAGATCCCTTTTGCTGCGTGAATTGCGCCGGGCATCATTCTTCCAGCTCCAAAGATTGTCCTCAGTGGCAGTTGGAGCTGGAAATCCAAAAGGTGCAGGCCACTGAGAGTTGCTCCTTCGGGGACGCGAGGAAAAAAGTTCTGGAAAGTAGGCCGGTTCTTCGAGAGAGGTCCTTTGCGTCTGTGGCGTGTTCCACATCTCATGTAGAACCTAGCACACACCCATCATTGGAAACTGCTATGAATAAAATGACGCAGATTTTGGAAGCATTGTGCAGACGGATGGATGCTCTAGAAAAAATGCTCACATTGTTTGGTCAAAGGGGGGGGGGGTTCTCCAGCCCCATCGGACACACTGGAGAACGTGCTGACGGGCACGTCCAAAACAGTCACTCTCAACACGCAGATGGACGTGTCTAAAGCTGTCACACCTGCCGCGAGGAAGGCTATGCATCAGGCCGCCGCACCATCAACGGCAGGTTTCAGCGATCGGGTAGTCGCAGAGGCGGCAAAGATTTTAGTGGCTCAACATAGGAGCGTCAGAGGAGGAGAGGGAAAGGTTGGAAAGGGTGAAAGGGAGAAAGAAGATCTAAAATCCGGTGCTGGGGAGAAGGGGAGGAAGTCGGCTGGCAGTTTGGGTTCCGGGGCTTTGACGAAAAATCAAAGGCCTGGACCCCTTTCTTCCAAGCACCATCAATCTCTCGAGACGGAGACCGGTCCTGATTTGGCTCGGAAGAGTCCGCTGGACCTAAAGCAACAATCAATCAATCAATCGAGACGGAGAACCTTTTCGGGGAGTTGATGGACCATGAGGAGATGGATGAGGGTCAGAAAACTAAAGAGACGTAATTGTGCTCTCAGAGATGAAAATATTTAGCTTTCTTTTACTTCATTTTTATGGCTATTGTACAATGGAATATACGAGGGATAAGAGCAAATTATGAGGAGCTATGCTGTCTGCTGACAGAGCATTGACTTGAAGTGTTGGCCATTCAGGAAACTCTCTTATTAGAGAAACAGCTTATAGATTAGATATTACTGGTTATTCATCACTAAATTGTATATCTTCTAGAGGCGTCTCACCCCCGTTGGGGTGCCGGGAGTTTCAGTATAAATAGTATCCCCACTTTCTGGAAATTTAATGCTTTAAATTCCCACTGTCGCTGTCTTTCTCATTTGCTCTTTCTCAGTCCTGCTCTGTTCTATCAATCTGCTATACTATCTTCTTCTTCGCTAGACCAGTCACTTACCTTTTTTCTTGAAAACTCTTCCGGGACAAGACTCCTTGTTTGTTATGAGGTCTATTGGATCAGCTTGGGAATATTGGACGCTTTCTGCCAGGTGGTCACTAGGGCTTCCTATGATGTTATTATTTAGCAATGTAGGCATTTTATATGTATATGTTTTGTTGATAATTTATAATGTTTGTATTCTATTTTGTTTTTGTAAATGGGGGTTCGATAAATTAGAGTGCAGCCTCAGCGTCCCCTGCGTGGGATGTTTTTATTGTAAAGTGACTGGCTGGTGGAGGGCATTCAGTTTTCCCACTAGGGTTGTTTCGGCAGATCTTTTATGCGGATTGGGGGTTGTCCGGTCCTGATTTGGCTCGGAAGAGTCCGCTGGACCTAAAGCAACAGTTATGTAATGTAATGTAATGTAGAGGCGTATCACTTTTTATTCATAGAAACGTCCCATTGAACCCAATCTCACTTAACACAAGTTTACCAGCCGTAGCAGCAAGAGTCTCTTTTCAAATCCCTCACAAAGCCTGACAAGTTTGGTAATACTTAATGATGATGTTGTTGTGATGTGTTTTCACTTTTGTGATGGGCTTGAAACAAGGAATGGAAAGTATAATCATGTATCCAATAGAAATTTCCAAGGTCCTTTATTACACCGCACCCCACCCCAACATTACGCTCCCTTACCCTGCCCCCCCCCCCCCCCCCCCAAAAAAAAAAAAAAAATTAATTAAAAAAAATATATTAAATAAAATAAAATAAAGAATAAAATTAAAAATGAAATAAAATAAATCAAAGATGTTGACTCAAAGCCTGGGCATGCATATGCTGACATCCTTGCACAGCTTTGTTAGCTCTTCTGTCTGTAAGTTTGAACTAAGGTGTATTTATATTTCACAACGATACATCATAATTTGCTGTTGCAGATGGAACAGAAAAATGGGCAGCACTGGCCGCCGAATTGACGGTGGCTGCCTTGAATGACTGCAGCTGGCGTTTTGTGGAAGTTTACAAAACAAGGGATCATCTCCCAGAGGTGAGATTGTTGACAGGAGCCGCACAAGCTGTTATTTTTCTGTTCCGTTATACAGTCATATTGGAAACTTGTGTCTACTATAACGAGAATTTATGTCACTGGTCAGGAGAATGCGCATTTAGGCAACACGTAGCAATATGTCCGAATCCTGGTTAACATTTAGAGAAAACTGCTTTATGCATTTACGCAGAATTGAAAACAATATGAAATATAGAATTAGTTATCCTATCCTATCCTATCCTATCCTATCCTGTCCCATAACCCTGGGTCGTAGGGGCACCAAAGATGATCGTTTAACCAGCATACTCCATCTTTCTCTGTCCTCAGCAGCCCTGATGGCTTCGCTCAGTGTCAAACCAGTCCATTCTCGAATGTTGTCCTCCCACCTCTTTTTCGGTCTCCCTCTTCTTCTACCTCCTTGCACTGTGCCTTGCAGAATAGTCTTTGCAAGGCCTGATGATCTGGTGACGTGGCCATACCATCGGAGTTTCCGTTTCTTCACCACTGTGAGCAGGTCATCGTGTTGTCCAATGGCTTGTGTGATGGTCTGTCGGACTTTGTCGTTGGTGATGTGTTGGGTATAGGAAATGCCCAGAAGTCTTCTGTAGCACCTCATCTCCATGCTTTGTATTCTTCGTTGGAGATCTGCTGTGAGGGTCCATGCTTCGCAAGCATATAGGAAGATTGAGATGACAAGGGAGCGCAGCTGTCTTACTTTGGAATGTAGACTGATGGTCCTGCCTTTCCAAATGGGCTTCAACCTTGTCAGGGCAGCAGTTGTTTGTGCGATCCTGGAGAGGACTTCCTGTCGGGACCCATTGTCTGATACAATGGCTCCTAAATATTTGAAGCTATTTCACTGTGTTGAGGGATTGGCCTTGGACTTTGATGTCCGTGTTGATGCCATTGGTGTTGTTGGTCATCATTTTGGTCTTCTCTGCACTTATTTCCATTCCATAAGCTCTGGAGGTGGTGTCAAGCCTCTGTACCAGCTGTTCAAGTTCTTGTTCCTCTCCAGCCAATCCATCAATGTCATCCGCAAAACGAAGATTGGAGATTGCTCTACCCCCTATGCTGACTGTGTCTTCATGATCTGCAAGAGCATCTGACATGATGCGCTCTAGGAAGATGTTGAAGAGTGTTGGAGAGAGTAGGCATCCTTGACGCACACCGATTGTTGTTCTGAACCAGTTCCCGATGGCGCTGTTGTGGAGGACTGCACTTGTCATACAGGCTGTTGATGACTTCAATGATTTTAGGGCTGATGTACACTTTCATTGTTGCCCATAGAGCTGCATGCCAGACTCGGTCAAACGCCTTCTTGAAGTCTACGAACACATGATATAGATGTTGTTGGTGCTGTAGGTATTTCTCACAGATTATTCTGAGGTTGAAAATCTGTTCAGTGGTACTTCGTCCTGCCCTGAATCCTGCATGTTCTTCAGCTATGATTTGTTCAGCTTGGGGTTTCAACCTGTTGAGTATTATTTTCAGGAGGACCTTGCTGGGATGGCTGATGGTGCGGTAATTTTCATACTCCTGAAGGTTACCTTTTTTGGGAAGAGTGATGACAAGCGACTGGGTCCATGGTATAGGCCACTGCCCACTCTGCCAGATCTTGTTACAGATAATGGTGAGGGCATCAATCATCGCTTCTCCTCCTGCTTGTAGCAGTTCCGCGGGTATGTTGTCCACTCCAGCTGACTTCCCTTTCTTTAGCGATTGCACTGCTGCCTCAACTTCTTCCCGGAGAATTGGGAGGATTTCTTCTTCATCTCTGTTCTCGGGACATGCTAAAACTGATGGGTCCCATTTGGTGTATGGTTGTAAAGGTCAGAGCAGTACTCTGTCCATCTGCCCAAGACTTCTTGTTCTTCTGCAAGGCATATGCCAGACTTGCTTTGGATCGTGGAGACTTTGGGCTGTTTGACACTTGTCAGCCGCTTCACAGTCTGGTAGGCCTTCTTGCTGTTGTTCTTGTTCAGACTGTTCTCTATTTCCTGGCATTGATCTTCTATCCAGTTCTCCTTTGCTGTGCGCATGCCTTTTTGGATGTCATTGTTGATTTTTCACTAGACATCATCTCCCTGTAAGGTGTTCTTTTTCTTTTTTTATCTCTCTTCGTTTATCACACAGATCCAAAAGTTCAGGTGTGATCCACGGCTTCTTCTTTGGTCGGTTTTTGCCAAGGATCTCATTGGCGGCATCTGTCACAGCTGAGTTGATGGTGGTGGTCATGGTGTTGACATCTACTTCACCAGCCCCCAAAATGAGCAGTGGTGCAAATTTCCCTCCAATTGTGGCCTGAAATAGTTCTGCCACCTCCGGGTCTTGCAGTTTGTCCAGGTCGAACTTCAGTCTGGTGCACTTTGCTGTATTTACTCTCTTCAAGTGGAGCCGGAAAGACATCATCACGAGATCGTGGTCACTTGCGATGTCTGCTCCTGGAAAAGTGCGCGTCCTGCCAATGTTGATGCTTGATCTGAAGCGTTTCTTGACCATGATGTAGTCTATTTGGTTGTGATGCTCCCCGCGGGACTGTGCCATGTCCATCGTCTGGAGTTTTTGTGTTTGCCAGTACCAGAATTAGTTAAACCGTGCAAATACTTTGGAAGTAAGTTGGCACAATCATCCAGCCAATGGTGATATACAAGATGGTACTGATTTTTCACTTCAAGAAAGATATCTATAATACTAAGTAGGGTTGAGGAGGGCGTCATTATGACCATTTTTTTTTCTCCGCCTTTATCAATGTTCAACAGTCATTTTTCACGTAGAATGGCTCTTACATTTCCCAAAGGAGATGAATTAATGGGTGCATCGCCAGTTCTAAATATTTTATTATAAGTTTTCAAATGTAAAGCTGTATCTTTTTGTTGTTGCTGCCACTAGATGCTTGATGAGGTGACAAGGATTGTGGAGGATGCTAGAGAACTGTGTCAGGAAGTCAAGCTTGCAGCTCTCAGGCACAAAATTATAATCGAAGGAAGGAGGTCAGTATTGTTAAAATATAAATATGAACTACATCGAATAAATTGGGATTGCTGGGAGATTGATTGTTTATAGTGTGGATTTTTACTTTCCTAATTTCTCATAATTTCTTTAACTCATTCTGTAAAGGTCTCACTGCTGTCTCCGTTCACTTGTCTTTTGTTTCATTAAAAAAAAATTTTTTTAACCTCTAAAACTGTGTATTTGTAATAAAGGAAAAGAGCACTAACATTTTCATTGACAAATAATGAAAAACTGGATTTTCGCAACAATTTTAGTTTTTTTTTTTATCCCAGCGTTTTGTTTACCTAATGGTTTTGTTTTTTGAACGCAGGCTGTCAGCAGAATTGTGGAACATAGAGCGATTGCGGAAAGTGCGACTGAACACTGAGGTTCCTGTGAACAGCTATCCGCAAAATCCTCTTGTCTGGACTGTAGAAATTATCATGGGAGACATCAAGTACTGCCACTGCAATAATAGGGGTCTTTCGGAACGGGTGAAAGTGATTGTGTGTTCGTTTCGTCCAACGAGAGGCACGCCGCTAATTCTTACGCCGCATTACGAAACGAAACGAACATGTTTCTGTGCGCTTTCGATTCCAGCACCTAGTTTCGTTGTGATTATTATGCCTACGTAAGGCTTCTTCTAACAAATCATGATTTGACACGAATGTAACGATTAGGTTGAACTTTAAAGATGGATTAGTGCTCTAACATTGAAGATATTTTACATTCTAGCTTCGAGTTTCATTTTTGTCACATAAAACAGTTTTTGGACTGCTCTTTGGTGATAAAGAATAGATAGATTCTAGACAGCCATGACGGCATGAGGGTTTGGGCACTCTTTTCAGTAGCTCGTTTGAAAATACGTTTTAAGTCTGAGACAGAGTTTAGATCCCCATTATTACTTCTAAAATGGTTGAGTAATGTACCATATACAAATTCAAATCATTTTTGGACATTTTACAAACGATTTAATAACCAAAATGTACTCACGAACATTAGTTCGTGGAAAACCTGATTTCCACGAAGTTTTATTCGTTGTGGTAGGCAGACTTCGTGATCTTTCACCACGGGAAGTAAAAGCGTCACATAAATTGCTGACGTCACAACAATAAGTCGTCCCGATTCACATTCACTTTCACTTTCACCCGCTTCCGAAAGATCCCTATTATTTACTTCTTTGTTTAAAATTTGGGGCATTTAAATTGTTTTGTGTTTTCTTTCTTAAATATTTTTCAAAGTTTGATTTTGATACCATGCCATTCAGCATTTCTGTAAGGGGCTTGAGCTTAATTTTGGGAAAAAGTGCATTATTAATGTTAATTATTATTATTATTATCTATCCCAAATGACTAAGTTATGGCTAAAATGCAGAGCTCAAATTCATGCATTACTATTGGTATAGATAGCTCAACCATAATTATCAGTGGAATACAGAAGGGTAAAACTTCATGCTGCGATTGAATAAATTAGCTCTATTTCTAGTTTGTGTGTGTGTGTAATTCTTCAAGTGCAAATCAGCAGTCCTGACCAAATCACACTGTAGTAGATGATGTTTGTACCTAGTTTCATTTCCCCTCAAGAATGAATACCTGCTTGAATCTGGTTATTGAAAGTTGAAAGTTATCACTAGTGGATTGTTGCATTATTAACTTGTATGTTTTTTGTCCTTGCAGTGAGTCTGATATACAGAAAGCAATATATGATGTGCGGGACCGCAAGAAACAGTTCACCAATGTTTTGAAGACGGTACATGCTTTATTGGCCTGAACATTGGACTTCCTACTTCAAATATGAACATAAAATGAAATTTCTACTTCAACTGTAAACATGTAATGAAACTTGTACCTATGAGCAACAATGTTTTTGATCCGAAATATCGAAATGACAAAATATTGAAGATGTTCCATTAAATGACGTTTTGACTTTTTTGTCCAATCGATATGTTGTCTATTCGATATTTGCATCATTCAATGCATTGACGCTTTGATCAAGTGTCGGTTCAATCATATGTCGGTTCGATTTACAGACATTTCGATCATATGTCAATTCGATTTTTAGATGTTTTGGTCATATGTCAGTTCGATTTACAGATGTTTCAGTGGTATATCAGTTCGACACTCCCTCCCCATCCAAATAAAAAAGTTACAGATGTTTGAAAATCTTTGCGAGATGAGTTCTAAATAGTCCAAAAAATGACATTAAAAAAAAAAAAGTGTCCCTCTGTCCATCATCCGGCATCTGCCATCTGGATGTGCAAAACTTGCAAGTGGATTAATATCTCCAAACCTATTTCAGCTATCACAACCAAACTTTCGTAAGATGGTGTGTATCCATGAGACCTCATAAATGAATGAATGAATGACTTCACTACAAGGTCAAAGTCACAGGGTCAATAAAGTCAAAAAATTACAAATTTTCACACAATTTCCCAATATTGAACTTATGATTCTTTGATGCATGATAGATATCAATGAGACACACATCCTTTGCACATTTGGTCATCCTCACTTTCAAAGTCAAGGTCACTGGAGATGTAGAAAGTCAGTATAGGTACTTTGAAGTGACCTTGACCATAAACTACAAGAGATAAGTTGTATTTAGAGATGATAGATTGATTTTTTTTATATATGTTCTGATTTTGCGTTGATCTTGAAGGTCAAGGTAATTTTAGGCCTTGAAACAACATATAAAAAAATAGATTATCGTACTGTGGAATGGCTCTATTTAACACATAGTAATCAACAACAGTGAGTTATTTGATGATGATCATACATGAGCATGAGAGGTCACATGAAAGGTCAAGTCAATTCCAAGGTCAAGGTCATTGTGTTTTTTTAATGCATAATATTATTTTTGCTATAGTTTATTTCATATTATATGAGTTATTTGGAGCTGGAGGTCAAGGTCATCTCAAGGTCATGGGCATTGAAAGATCAAAATCAGTATTACTTTGCATTTTAATGCCATTGTTTCCTTTTTTTTATTTCTAGGCAGTCATTTTAACGTTAAATGTTACAAGTTCTATAAGGGGCATGAGTCATACTTTGTCCTTAGTTTTCTCGGTTATTAATATTGAACTTATGATTCTTTGATGCATGATAGATATCAATGAGACACACATACTATTCAAATTTGTTCAACCTCTCTCCAAGGTCAAAGTCACTGGAGCTGTCCAAAGTCAGTTAGTATAGGTACTCTGAAGTGACCTTGATCCTGAACTATGACAGAAATAAAGTCCAAACTTTGTATTTAAAGAAGATAGATTGATCTTTCAAATATGTTCCATTTTTGTCTTGATCTCGAAGGTTATTTGATTTGAATAGCCTCCAAGAACAAGTGCATTAGCATTTTACTATATTCTTATCATTTGACAGTGTTGTGGGTTTCTTCCTGAAATAAAGATAATGCTTTTGTCATTTTTAATCTGAAACACTGCACCATATTTTATCATGAATTTTCATCAACTTGGGCCAATTGCAAGGCCAACATTGTAGTAGTCAATTAACGTAAGGATGCATGATTTCCAATAGTATAGAGGTATAAATCAATAACATCTTGTGTTAAATATTGTACAAATCTTGCACATTTACTGCGGAATTCTAAATACTAATGTCCATTAATTAAATGTTACTAACTTCAGAGTGCAAGTATCTCAAAAAAGTGAGCTCAAAGATGATCGAGTAGTAAAAGAATGGTGTCAATTGGATTTTCAATCTTCTGATTGTGTACTGTACAGAAGTAATTTCAATTATTCTGTTATTAGCGCTCAGTATTTGGTGTTTGTAATATATAATAAAATAAAAACTGAAAATATCAATGTGCATTTTAAGTCCGAGTGCGTGAAAGTTGTCACTTACTAATGATGGCTGGCACTTTTGCAAGTCAATGGAAAATAAAGTGCACTGTAGCTATTTGTGCATTGCAACATTTATGTGTTCTTGTTTTGTGTGTATATATATATATTCATTGTCTGTAGTCATTCCCCATTTGGGGAAATTTGCAGACCTTTTTTTTAGTTGTTGCAGTCATTACAAAAAATAAGCTTTACAAAGTTGGATGCAGGTCAAGACGCGATGCCATGTCTGTACATATATAATTGTTAAGCAGTTTGTTGGCATTTGGATATTAGTATTTTTGCGTATTGTGTATCTTGATGTGAGCAGACATGTTGTCTGATAAGTGCACTTTACAAAAGAAATTATTATTTGAGAAAACTATGTCTCCCATCAACGTCCTTTGTGGATACCCCCAATCCAACACAAAGTATTGATTTTGTATGTACATATTTGTGTCTGTACATAGTGTTTTTTGGTCTTGTCATATATTTTAGCATTGTTTGTATATTTGTATCATTGTATGCATGCGGATTGTGTTTTGAAGGGTTAAGTGTATCATCGTTTTTACACAAATGTGCTGCGTACAATACAGTGGAGCCTCCGGTATCCGTCTCTCTGGTATACGACTCCCTCCGTTATGTGACCTGAAAACTTCTGACGGATTCACTTCCAATAATAATTGACCTCTGGTATGCGACAACCTCGTTTATGTGACCAGCGACATGTCTTAAGCCCTTTATACGACCGTCTTAGGCAATTTAACTCTTTGCCTGCCAATCGACGATATATCGTCGATCTGAGCCGCCATGTTTGTGCCATCGTCGATTTCAGTATTCCGTTTCGTTCCGGTTTTTTGCGCAGTCCAATCCAAGTTTTATTTTAACCAAAGAGACATAACTCTTTCTACTTTCGTTCTCGATCGACACGCTCGTGGTTTCTTCAAATTGATTCGATTTTATAGTGTTTTTTGTGCATTTTACTAAGCATTGTGATGGGCACAATCGACAGTGTGTCAAACTCTGCTAATAATCAATATAATTTCAAACTGTAAAGTGTATTTTGATCCTAAATAAATTTTCTTTCTGGTGTGTGAAGCTGATTCAGTGATTGGAATTATTCCTCCAGATTTTTTTAATCACTGTGGTATGTAGAAATATTTTTATTTTATTTTATCATTTCAAAAAGATCAACATGCTTTCAAAACACATATTTCAATAACATGATAATCAAATTAACATTTTTTGTGTTTTTTTTTCTTATTCTTCACTCTTTTACCTTTAATTTGATATGAAATATGTCTATTTAACAACTATTATTGAAAGAACAGTAGCTTAAATGCCTAAGGTACTGAACTTTCTTTCCGGTGCTAGAGAAATGTCTGGCACAAACGTGGAAACATGCCTGGCAGGCAAAGAGTTAAAAGAGATATCAGTTAATTTATTGTCTGTACCTTTCGTTTTTTCTCTCATGTTAGTGTACGCTTGCTGTTGTCTGCTATTTCCGGTTCGCAAGTAAGGGACATTACTCACCTACACTGCCTTGTCAAAATGGCGTCGCGCAAGAGGAAAGTTTTGAATTTGGCAGAGAGAAAGTTTTTCCCTGTTCAAAATATCTGAAGATACGACTGTTTTCTATTTTTGAAGTTGTGAATAAAAGACAAAGCTAAAAATCAAACATGTTTTACAGTTTTCTTTGTCAGAGAATACATGCTGGTGAGTGTGAAAATTATGACTACATACCCCTCCGAGCCTGACCCCCCCCTCCCCCCCCCCCCTCTCTTGTTTCAGGTATAAGACCACCTCTATTATAAGACCGTTTTTTCTCAGATTTTGGATGGTTGTATATCGGAGGTTCCACTGTATTATGTAAGTTTTTTGTGTTGTTTTGTTTTCCTCTGTAGTCACAATTCTTTGTCAGTAACCATACATGACATTATAATTTAAAAGATTGTGTCCCAAGAGTGAGTTGTCATTGTGTTAAAAGTATGATCAAGAATACACGAGAGAGGGAGAGAGTGGAGAATGGAAAATGAAAGCAATGGGAAAATGTTCAAAACTAACAACTTGAAAATACCAACAGCAAGCACATTAGTACATAATTTATAATTTCTGTTTAGTTTATTTCACACAAGTAAACATTTTCCTTTACAAATAAACCATAATACAACACCAAAATATAAACAACTATACCTTTCCAACTTCCACAAATTACACACACAGATGGAGCTTAGACTATCCCTTTAACAATAATACTTATAGTGCATTTGATGTATTTTTTTTATAACTTTTACAATACATGTCATGATAATAGAAGAGTTTACTAGTCCACATTATTAAGGGGAAAGCTCTCAAATATGCACGTAAGCAGTTTATAAAGACATTCTGTTACTTTATAACATCACCTCACGAGTCTTAGCAAAGGGCTTTTTGATAGTCATTATGTGTCACTCAATACCAGGGACACACAATACTCCCTGTTAGTTAATTCACAACGCCTTGTAGAATATTCATCATACCTTACTGTGTTAATCTGTTGGGCTGCTATACATCTATTCTAAGGGAGATAAGCAATTTACTGCTATAGCAGATAACTTTTGAATGGTCGAATATGAAGTTTAGATTCAATTTGCGCACACACTACATACAAAAAATGTATTGATACATAAGCAAAATTTTACTTTAACATCAAATAAAATCAACAAGCAGCTATTTTGCCTTGAATGTGTTTGAAAAAAGTTTGAAAGATTACCCACTTATTCACAAAGTACAATACACTCTTACACGCAGAGCTGCCAACCCCTAAAAAAAATTTCAGTAGCAAACAAAGAAAAATATCAGTAGTTTCAGCTCAATTTCAGTAGCAAATGTACGAACAAGAATTTTCACATGATAAAATGAGCATTATTTAAAATGTTGATATTAGCTTAAATAAAAACCAAACACCAACACAAAAAGCATTAACTTTCAAATATTTATTTTTAAAATGATAGAAATGTTCCTGAAAAAAAAAACAGTTTTAACATTTTGTTCGGAAAAGCTAACCCAATGGCTCACTACATGTACTAATGGCATGGATACTGCATTGGTTTAAAACCAAATTGTTAAAGCTGCTATAATCGCGTGTAATCGCCTGAAGGAAACACGGGGATCACAGGACATGACTGTGGTCTCTCTCTCTCTCTCTCTCTCTCTCTCTCTCTCTCTCTCAGTCTACCGCGCAATGGCTGCTGAGCTAAAAATAGCGCACACGCAAAGCGCTATACGAAAGTGTATGATATTGACGAAAGCCTAGTAGGCCTACGTCTCTCGCGGCTTTGTTTCGATACTTGTAAAAAATTAGGTATGCTTTGAAATTTTTCTTCCGTAGTATTTCTTGAAATGGCGTAGTTGCGGAATTAAAGAACATTTTCCGGAGAAACTACGGACGTTCCGTAGGGTTGGCAGCTCTGTACACGCATAATTATACACAGTGCAAAGTCATCATACAAACTTAGTAGCTAACGATAAAATCTTGGTGAAATCGCCTTCTTTGGAGCGCAGCATGGAGGGAATGGGGACAGTGATTCTGGTACCCACTGGTGTGCCATTGTCTTCGACTAACACCACATTATTGGAATCGAATCTTGGAACACCTGGCTTCTGTTTCTGTTTCACTCCAACCACATACGCTCGCTTCTTCTGTCCCTTAATGGCGAGAAGAACCTGGCAATGATTTTAAAAAAATTAAAAAAAACTTTACCATTACTATCATTTACTTTAGAGAGATTTCTCTTATATAGCGTACTTACAAGCTCAGAGAGATTCTCAAGGTTCTGGCCCGTAAGATCCAGCAATCACACAATAGTTTGCTGAAGTCAGGATTCGAACCCACATTGCCCAAGTCGTGTGATCTGACCACTGAGCTATCCCTGCTGCTGCTTTACATAATACAGTGTTTAATTATTTATTGAACAGAATGAGAACTTATCTATAAAAAAAACTACTTTATCCACATTACTGCAGCATTTCTCTCTGTAAACAATTTATTTACAACTGATTTTAGACGATTTAGAGGTACTGAAAGCACTCAACTAGTCACCAAATGCAAGTAAAAATGTGCGCAGGTTACATAAACTTAGCAATTCACTTGCTCAGAGACTTGGTGATTTTTTTTTTCTCACACATTATACCCCTTTTTCTTAGCTGATGATACTTACAAGTTTCACTGAATGAAGCAGTCTCTACTCTGCACTAATTATGGTCAGACAAATGCCTGCTTCATTTTGTTTGAAAGTTGCAAACGGACCAACTAAGTGAACTTTCTTGTAGACTATTATTGACTTCAGCTGCCCTGGTCACTGCTCTTGTTGTGTTGGTGCGTGGAAACTTCAGGCCAGGCTTTCAGTACCTTGGATGTTATTCTAAATGATGGAAGACTGTTGCCTGGTATAAGTTGTAATGATAAAGTAAAAGCAAGCCTAAGTTTTGTCATAAATCATTAAATTAGATTCAAAAAACATTACCAGACGAAACTATTTTTGTCAAACATGAGACAATTAAAAGAACATGACTTCAGTGTACATTTTGAAAGCCAAATGTTCTTAAAGAGATACACACAAGCCATCAAAACATAAACAAGAAAGCTATCATAAATGAAATTGTATTTCTGTTATTAAAAAAAACAAACTACCATCGCTGGACTTGTTTTACTTTTGTCATCACTCTATTCTTTCATTCTTTTAAATTGTTTTCTTTCATTTTTACAACTCTACACGGCTCCATACTCCCCCCCCCCACCCCACACCTCATGCTCCCAACCAACCCTCCACTTGTATACACACACACACACTCGCCAACAACTTTGGATTTACCTTATCCCCTAGAGTGGCAACCTCTTGCTTATTGTAGACATGGATGATGCGTGCTGGTTTTCCTGCCACCGTTGCTGCTCTTCCTAGCGAGCTGTTGTCCACCACCCGCACTCTCGCCAGCTTCCTCAGCTCTTGCAGGCAGGACGTTGTGCTAGCATTGCCCAAAACACAACAGTGTATCGTAAGCATTTAAAACAACAACCAGGACGTTGTGCTAGCATAGCCCAAAACACAACAGTGTATCGTAAGCATTTAAAACAACAACCAGGACGTTGTGCTAGCATAGCCCAAAACACAACAGTGTATCGTAAGCATTTAAAACAACAACAACAACGGATTGTGCTTATATACAGGTTGCACTTAAAAGTTAGAGCTGACCAAGGCATTGGTTACATAGGTCCAACATGCACAAAATATTTACATCTGCTGCAAGCAGTTGTACTGTTCTGCCATTTTGCCCTGAGCTATCTTAATCAACCAACAAACATTAATAACCGTGCAACTAAACTAATGTCCGCTGGACCTAAAGCAATAACCATGTAATGTAACTAAACTAAGAAAAGTCACCAACAAACATCACACCGAGAAGTATGTTTGAGAGCACCATTATTTGAGCTCGATATTCATTAATAACTTAATAGGACAATTTTAAATGTTAAAAAGCCGGTAGGTAGGGCTAGAACTTAAAAGCTCATCTGACTTCCTTAAGCACATGCCAGGAATTAATGTGATGTGCATGGATCAGGAAGAATAGCATGTGTGGAACTAAAAGACAACTGTTAATTTACTATAACTATATTTCTAATAATATGTTTTTGTATGATAGGACATACAATATGTAATAATCTAAGAGATATCATGGAGTACACTCACTTCAATTTTAAACAAGTTGAATTTGAAGCTTATTATATAATATTAGTGTATTAAAAATCTGACTTACCTTCTTCTGAGGTGTAACAAACAAAAAAGAAAGAAAAAACAAACAAACCCAAAAATCCCACAACAAAACATGCGATGATGCGTATAAAAAAAACCAAACCAATATCCTTCTTACGCATTGAAAGTTTTGTTCTTTCTTCTCAAAATCAGAATTTATAAATACCTGAATGATCGTGCAGACAACATCTGAAATTGATGCTGAGCTTGGTGACAAATCACATTCATCATGGGATCCTGTAACATAATGCACAATCAAAACAATAAATACACGGTGGCCCAAAAGTAGGTTTACAGTTATTAAACTACCTTTTGTATGGTTGAAGTTACTTGCTTAGTTAATACCACTATAAAACATTCCTCACAGTATATAAATCTAACTTACATAAACAGCTTTTTCCTTCCTAATTGTAATTTATTGTATTATGAATTTATGTAAAGCTAACTTTTTACTTGATGATATTTACATTCACATAAATTGATGAAGATCGAAATTTGTGCCACACTGTGTCAGTGTCAGAATGTCCTGTCAGAGAGATTTGAAGAATGTTGCAATGTTGAAGGAGGACATTTTGAGCATCTGAGAGATTAAATTGTTTATGTTTGTGTTAACAGGTATAACGAATTTTCCGCTGTTATGGTGTTGAATTTTCAAATAAATAGTCTACGTGATTATTGTAAATCTACTTTTGGGCCACCCTGTATAATGATTAGCTCTAACGCCCACCCACCTTCCTCCTTCCAAAACAAAGTTTTTAAGGTATCCCGACCGAACTTAATTTTTTTGCCTGACCCTAAACTTTTTGGGGGGATTGTCTGGAAAAAAAAGAAGAAAAATGCGCACCCAAGGTAAAAAAGGTTTATCCCCATCCCCCTCTCTCCCCCCCTCCCTCCACCCCCTCCCCCCAAAAAGCCTATCTACTGTCAGTACTGATCCTAATTTTTTTCCCCTATTTTACCGTAAACTTTTTTTGGGTGCCTTATAGCACTTATATATGAGAGTATTGTAGTGACTAAGTGAGACCTATGAGAAAGTACTCTGGGCCTGTGACTGGACTGGTCGGTGATCGCTCTTTAATAATTTGGAATGGTCTGCGTATTCCTTCTACATCTCGCAAACACAAATCGTAGACTGATTGTCTTTTGTAGGTATGTTTTTCCTTCACACGTTAAGATCCGCACTCCAAGAAAAATAAAGTCATCACTGGAGAGTTTCAAGAGTACTACTAGTAATACTATTAGAAGATCTTTAATATGGTTCCTTTGCGTTAGCCTAGGCTAGGCCAAGTGCAGCAACAAACACACACCGCAAACCCAACCAACAGTGTCTTTCTGCAGATTTTTTTTAAAATGGCAAATCAGCATTATTACTAGTTGTTGCTTTTACTACTTTCATTATGCTTACAAGTCACAGTTTTGTACACGGCAAGTGTAGATGTGCTTTGAAATGTGAAAGCAGTTTGTACAATCACAAGGTCTCGGCCATCTTAGCTCAGGGTCAACAAGGGAAACAACTCTATAGACTACTATCTTCTTCCTATTTTCCTTCGACTAATCACACACTGCTTGATATTTACAATAATTCCTAATAAATACATTTTTCAAAATGTGCGGAGTTTTAATCAAAGCAATAACAACAACAAAAATCCCGTAGAACCATTGACCATATTTGTATCATAATTCTACCAGAGATCAGTATTTCATACAGCAAACATAAATTATATTTGTAATGAATTACAATGTACATTTTATAACTTTTGAAGATGCGTGAATTTTTCAGTAAAAGAAGTTGTAGGTAATTACTTCTCAAGTTAAGCTAATGTTATTTCAACAAAGGAAATATTTTTAAATCTCAAATTTTATAGTTTCAGGTCATCATCTAGTCTCAGTTACACTGTATGGGTCATAATAATGTAGGTAGTGAAAACCCTGCATTAAAAGAAGAAATAAGTATGCTACATCAAAATAAATAAATAAAATGAATGATGCAGACTTTTTCAGTGTTTATGCAATGAAAGGTTTTCCCCATTCCTCGCAAATGTTCATGATGGGGAAACTAAACTCTTTTTTTTTTTACCCTCTTTAAATGGTGAACGCTGCTTACAGAATAGACATTAAGATATAATAATAATAATAATAATAATAATAATAATAATAATAATAATAATAATAATAATAATAATAATAATAATAATAATAATAATAATAAAGTCGTCCAATCTTTATACTAAAACAACTGCAGCGCGAGTAACAGCAAGAAAGATAACCCACGCTGTCTGGGGAATCGAGAGACAGACGAAGAGTTGTGTACCGTATGTGTACTTGCGGTCGAGACCGTCAGTCTGTGTTTATGTTGTAATTGTGCCGTTTGTAGCTATCTAGTCTCCAGCGAGGCAACATTTATGTGTCTGTGGCTCCGTACAAGTCTATCAGACTTGAGAAGAAAGAAATAAAGAAAGAACGTACACGCATGCACACACACACACATACTCCCCAACACCTACACATACACGCACACAACACAAACGGGCACGCGCGCGCACACACGTAAATAGACTTTGTATTAAGTATACCTGTAAATGCACGGACCTTTATTATTAATAAAGGTCCGTGTGTAAATGAGTGGAAATATATGATGATCAACCAAATTTCGTAGTATTTTACTTTTCATAGTCTCTTGTACCAGTACGAGCATGGACTGAACATCTTTTTTTTCCCGTCAATTTTTAGTGTTTAAACTTGGTGCCTTCCTATCCTATCCTCCTATCATATCCCATAACTCGGAGGTCGTTGGGGCACCACAGATGATCGTTTAACCAGCGTACTCCATCTTTCTCTGTCCTCAGCAACCCTCATGGCTTCGCTCAGTGCATTCGCCAGTCCATTTTCGAATGTTGTCCTCTCACCTCTTTTTCTGTCTCCCTCTTCTTTCACCTCCTTGATGATCTTTGCAAGGCCTGACGATCTGGTGACGTGGCCATACCATCGGAGTTTCCGCTTCTTCACCGATGTGAGCAGGTCATCATGTTGTCCAATGGCTTGCATGATGTTCTGTCGGACTTCGTCGTTGGTGATGTGCTGGGTACAGGAAATGCCCAGAAGTCTTCTGTAGCACCTCATCTCCATGCTTTGTAGTTTTCCTTGTAGATTTGTTGTGAGGGTCCATGTTTCGCAAGCATATATAACTTGGTGCACTTTCTCGTAAAGGCAGCATGTTTAGAACTATGCAGACTTTGGGTTATCCAGATGCAAGTGGCGATGATAGCCGGAATGGATGTTTACAATCAAGTTTCGTAGCACCAGTCTGAACATGGCCTGAACATTATTATTATTATTATTATTATTATTATTATTATTATTATTATTATTATTATTATTATTATTATTATTATTACTCCTATCCTATCCTATCCCGTAACTCGAAGGTCGTAGGGGCACCATAGATGATCGTTTAACCAGCGTACTCCATCTTTCCCTGTCCTCAGCAACCCTGATTGCTTCGCTCAGTGTCAAACCAGTCCATCCTCGAATGTTGTCCTCCCACCTCCTTTTCGGTCTCCCTCTTCTTCTACCTCCTTGCACTGTGTTTTGCAGGGTGGTCTTTGCAAGACCTGATGATCTGGTGACGTGGCCATACCATCGAAGTTTTCGTTTTTTCACCACTGTGAGCAGATCATCGTGTTGTCCAATGGCTTGTGTGATGGTCTGTCGAACTTCGTCGTTGGTGACGTGCTGGGTATAGGAAATGCCCAGATTCCTTCTATCCTATCCTATCCTATCCTATCCTGTCCCATAACCCGAAGGTCGTAGGGGCACCACAGATGATCGCTTAACCAGCATACTCCATCTTTCTCTGTCCTCAGCAGCCCTCATGGCTTCGCTCAGTGTCAAACCAGTCCATTCTCGAATGTTGTCCTCCCACCTCTTTTTTCGGTCTCCCACTTCTTCTACCTCCTTGCACTGTGCCTTGCAGAATGGTCTTTGCAAGGCCTGATGATCTGGTGACGTGACCATACCATCGGAGTTTCCGTTTCTTCACCACTGTGAGCAGTTCATCGTGTTGTCCAATGGCTTGTGTGATGGTCTGTCGGACTTCAACGTTGGTGATGTGTTGGGTATAGGAAATGCACAGAAGTCTTCTGTAGCACCTCATCTCCATGCTTTGTATTCTTCGTTGGAGATCTGCTGTGAGGGTCCATGCTTCGCAAGCATATAGGAAGATGGAGATGACCAGAGAGCGCAGCAGTCTTACTTTGGAATGTAGACTGATGGTTCTGTCTTTCCAAATGGGCTTCAACCTTGTCAGGGCAGCAGTTGTTTGTGCGATCCTGGAGAGGACTTCCTGTCGAGACCCATTGTCTGACACAATGGCTCCTAAATATTTGAAGCTGTGCACTGTGTTGAGGGATTGGCCTTGTACTTTGATGTCCGTGTTGATGCCATTGGTGTTGTTGGTCATCATTTTGGTCTTCTCCGCACTTATTTCCATTCCATAAGCTCTGGAGGTGGTGTCAAGCCTCTGTACAAGCTGTTCAAGTTCTTGTTCCTCTCCAGCCAATCCATCAATATCATCCGCAAAACGAAGATTGGAGATTGCTCTGCCCCCTATACTGACTGTGCCTTCGTGATCTGCAAGGGCATCTGACATGATGCGCTCTAGGAAGATGTTGAAGAGTGTTGGAGAGAGTAGGCATCCTTGACGCACACCGATTGTTGTTCTGAACCAGTTCCCGATGACGCTGTTATGGAGGACTGCACTGGTAGCCTTGTCATACAGGCTTTTGATGACTTCTATAATTTTAGGGCTAATGTTGTACACTTTCATGGTTGCCCATAGAGCTGCATGCCAGACTCGGTCAAATGCCTTCTTGAAGTCTATGAACACATGATATAGATGTTGTTGGTGCTGTAGGTATTTCTCACAGATTATTCTGAGGTTGAAAATCTGTTCAGTGGTACTTCGCCCTGCCATGAATCCTGCTTGTTCTTCAGCTATGATTTGTTCAGCTTGTGGTTTCAACCTGTTGAGTATTATTTTCAGGAGGACCTTGCTGGGATGGCTGATGAGGCTGATGGTGCGGTAATTTTCACACTCCTGAAGGTTACCTTTTTTGGGAAGAGTGATGACAAGCGACTGGGTCCATGGTGTAGGCCATTCCCCACTCTGCCAGATCTTGTTGCAGATAGTGGTGAGAGCATCAGTCATCGCTTCTCCTCCTGCTTGTAGCAGTTCCGCTGGTATGTTGTCCACTCCCGCTGACTTCCCTTTCTTCAGCGATTGCACTGCTGCCTCAACTTCTTCCGGAGAATTGGGAGGATTTCTTCTTCTTCTCTGCTCTCGGGACATGCTAGAACTGATGGGTCTCCATTTGGTGTATGGTTGTAAAGGTCAGAGCAGTACTCTGTCCATCTGTCCAAGACTTCTTGTTCTTCTGTAAGGCAAATGCCAGACTTGCTTTGGATAGTGGAGACTTTGGGCTGTTTAACACTTGTCAGCCGCTTCACAGTCTGGTAGGCCTTCTTGCTGTTGTTCTTGTTCAGATTGTTCTCTATTTCCTGGCATTGATCTTCTATCCAGTTCTCCTTTGCTGTGCGCATGCCTTTTCGGATATCATTGTTGATTTTTCGGTAGACATCAGCTCCCTGTGAGGTGTTCTTTTTCTTTTTTAACTCTCTTCGTTTATCACACAGATCCAAAAGTTCAGGTGTGATCCACGGCTTCTTCTTTGGTCGGTGCTTGCCAAGGATCTCAGTGGCGGCATCTGTTACAGCTGAGTTGAAGGTATTGGTCATGGTGTTGACATCTACTTCGCCTGCCCCCAAAATAAGCAGTGGTGCAAATTTCCCTCCAATTGTGGCCTGAAATATTTTTGCCACCTCCGGGTCTTGCAGTTTGTCCAGGTCGAACTTCAGCCTAGTGCACTTTGCTGTATTTACTCTCTTCAAATGGAGCCGGAAAGACATCATCACGAGATCGTGGTCACTTCCAATGTCTGCTCCTGGAAAAGTGCGTGTCCTGCCAATGTTGATGCTTGATCTGAAGCGTTTCTTGACCATGATGTAGTCGATCTGGTTGTGATGTTCCCCGCCGGGACTGTGCCATGTCCATCGTCTGGATTTTTTGTGGAGACCAAGCGTGTTTGCCAGTACCAGATTGTTGTATCTGGCAAACTCCAATAGCCTCAGACCCCTGTCATTTGTCTCGTTGTTGCAGTGGGGTCCGCATGTGTCTCCCCAGTTGTGGTGCGCATCTTGGCCAACCTTGGCATTCCAGTCGCCTTGCACTATGACTATGTCCTTCTTCGGCACTTGGTCAAGGACCGCCTGTATATTTTCATAAAAATCCTCCACTTCGCTGTCTTCATAGTCTGATGTTGGGGCATAGGCCTGGATGATGGTAATGTTGAAAGGGGTTGCTCTCAGACGGATGGTAATGAGTCTACTGGAGACTGGGCGGCAACCCATGACAGTGGCTAGAATGTTCTTGTGGACCAAGAATCCAACGCCGTGTTCGTGCCTGTCATCTCTACCGCTGAAATAGAGCTTGTGGCCTTTGTCAGTCGTTGTTTCACCTAGGCCTTTCCAGCGCAGTTCGCTGATACCTAGAACGTTCCATCGATAGTGGTCCAGCTCGTGGGCCAGTTCTTCTAATTTTCCTTCCGCAGTTAGGGTCCTGACATTCCAGGTTCCTATGACGATGTTGTTTCTCGTGCGGATCTTGCTAGTTTGTCCATCAGTAGCATACTTTTCACCTCCGTCCTGGTGGCCAACGGAAGGCGCGGTCCTTGTGTAGCCGGTCGACGACCGATCCGGCATGGAATTAGTGGATAGCCTCATCATGTGTTGTGTCTTGGGCAAAAAAGACCTGGCAGGGCCCAATCCTCTCCAGGCTGTTGGCCACAGCCGAAATCCACGAATACAGTGTGGCTCGCCTTGGCCCTGAGCACGTGGTCGTTGAACCTGTAGTAACGTGAGGTTCCTCCGCCCTGGCCGGTGACTTCTGTGTAGAAGACTTTCGCCCAGTGATGCCGTGCTAACATCACCCCTGTTAGTCGCCTCTTACGACACGCCGGGAAACGTTGGGTCTATTCTATTTGCCCGAACCCACAGATTCCTTCTGTAGCTCCTCATCTCCATGCTTAGCATTCTTCGTTGTAGATCTGCTGTTAGGGTCCATGTTTCGCAAGCATATAGGAAGATGGAGATGACAAGAGAGCGCAGCAGACTTACCTTAGAATGTCGACTGGTGGTCCTGTCTTTCCAAATTGGCTTCAACCTCGCCAGGGCAGCAGTTGTTTGTGCGATCCTGGAGAGGACTTCCTGTCGGGACCCATTGTCTGATACAATGGCTCCTAAATATTTGAAGCTATGCATTGTGTTGAGGGATTGGCCTTGGACTTTGATTTCCGTGTTGATGCCATTGGTGCTGTTGGTCATCATTTTGGTCTTCTCGGCGGTCCTGATTTGGCTCGGAAGAGTCCGCTGGACCTAAAGCAATAATAAATCAATCAATCATGGTCTTCTCGGCACTTATTTCCATTCCATGGTGTCTGGAGGTGGTGCATGCCAGACTCGGTCAAACGCCTTTTTGAAGTCTAGAACACATGATATAAATGTTGTTGGTGCTGTAGGTAGGCTATTTATCGCAGATTATTCTGAGGTTGAAAATCTGTTCAGTGGTACTTCGCCTGCCCTGAATTCTACTTGTTCTTCAGCTATGATTTGTTCAAGTTGAGGTTTCAACCTGTTGAGTATTATTTTCAGGAGGACCTTGCTGGATTATTTTTTGCTGTTTAACACTTGTCAACCGCTTTACAGTCTGGTAGGCCTTCTTGCTGTTGTTCTTGTTCAGACTGTTCTCTATTTCCTGGCATTGATCTTCTATCCAGTTCCTCTATGCTATGCGCGTGCCTTTTCGGATGTCATTGTTGATTTTTTGGTAGCAATCAGCTCCCTGTGAGGTGTTCTTTTTCTTTTTCATCCCTCTTCGTTTATCACACAGGTATAAAAGTTCAGGTGTGATCCACAGCTTCTTCTTTGGCCGCTGATTTCCAAGGATCTCCGTGGCGGCATCTGTCACAGCTGAGTTGAAGGTGGTGGTCATGGTGTTGACATCTACTTCACCACCTCCCAAAATGAGCAGTGGTGCAAATTTCCCTCCAATTGTGGCCTGAAACATTTGTGCCACCTCCAGGTCTTGCAGTTTGTCCAGGTCTAACTTCAGTCTAGTGCACTTTGCTGTGTTTACTCTCTTCAAGTGAAGCCGGAAAGACATCATCACGAGATTGTGGTCACTTCCGATGTTTGCTCCTGGAAAAGTGCGTGTCCTGCCAATGTTGATGCTTGATCTGAAGCGTTTCTTGGAACTTTGGAACTTTGTCCTTTTATTAGCAAAACCACCTATAATTCCAAGCATTAAGTCTTGACCATGATGTAGTCGATCTGGTTGTGATGCTCCCCGCCGGGACTGTGCCGTGTCCATCGTCTGGATTTTTTGTGGAGACCAAGCGTTATTATTTGTCGCGAAACGAAACGCTCGCGAGTATTTTTATTTTCCAAGTGCAAATTGTTTTATAGAGTGCCTGTGCTAGATTTAGAAATATGACGTCAAATTTGCTGCGTGTCAATCGCCATTTTTTTTATTCCTGGAAAAGAATAAAATGGACGATTTTTATCGATGATTCTTTTGTGTGAAAGTTTGTGATTAATGCCAATAATAAAATTTGAGGAAAAGCAAAGAGGTTTGTGAGCTATTAATTTTACAAAATATAATATTTGGGGTGATAGGTCATTTGTTTGCGTTGGGAAATTTTCATTGGTTGTTTTAATGATAAAAGTATGGTAACCTTAGTAAAATGAAACAGAGGCGAAATCGGTTAGGAAAACTGTCAATCAGTTGGGAAAGAGATCTAGACTGGACAGGGAGGATTCTACCCAAGCTCCGAGGCAACTTATTCTGTGGGGTGCCAACGACAGTTTAGCTGGAGGCTGAATGATGTCAGATGTGGTTGGGCCAGGAAGATAGTTGTTCCTCGACGTTTGATCAGCTTTAGCTGAATTCTGGCACCGTAGGGTAAATATTTAGATTTTTCTTCATTCAAGATGATTTCCCAAGAAGATTGATACGTGTGATGATTGTTCATTGAATATATGTATTTTTCAGAGGAGAAAAATAGTTTGTTCATTGAATGCATTTGTTTTCCAGAGGAGAAAGATAGTTTGTTTGTTTGAATGCATTTCTTTTCCAGAGAAAGATAGTTGGTTCGTCTGAATGCAGTTGGTTTTCAGGGGACTGATGTGTTGATTAATCGTAACATGTTTTTCCAAGCAGAGCCGGACCTGAAGGAGTTTAAGTTTGTATGGAAATAATTTTCATGCAAATATCTAAGACTAGTTTTGTTCGGCAGGTGTTTTTATCTTGTGGTATTATCCGTCTGGGATATCTGTGACGATGTCATCTTTGTGACTGGCACTGGATTCTTCAATGACGCCTGGCTTATGATCGGAGTGACTAATTCTACGATGGAACTGTACGTTAACGAGGGCTACAGAAGTCACTGGTGGGTCATGGACAGCCATTAGATCTAACGGCGACATCGACGTCAAGTTCCAGCTCCTATGAACTTTTCCACAACTCATCTAAAGACTGGTTTCTTCATTTGTCAACGATTTCAACGAGGACGAAAACTAAGATAAGTTTATAGAAAAAAAAAGTGAACTTTATTTCGGTAACCACGACGAAAAAGTATCGCCAAATTATCGTTCTGATTTCGAAGAAAAAAACAACGGAATATAATAAAATAATCGAACTTGGAAAAACGTGTTATGTGTTTGTGAAGTGTTGGAATGAAATGGTGTACCTTAGGTTTTTTTTATTGAAATAAAACCATGTTCTGGGGTAAGTCATGAAAGTCAAGGTAGTCCTTCATCAGTAGTGATCACCCAGTAACACCCAGGTTTGCGACATTCTGGGTTCATCGTCCGGGATTAGAATTTCTGGAAAATTCTAGGGGGTAACGAGCCATTCATTTTTTTTAATGTCAGAGGTGCACCATTAATCCAATACTTTACAAATTCAACACTTCAGCGAGTTTTCATAATTTTTTCCATAATAATAAGTTCTTGCTTCAAGTTGTGGTTACCCTGATGTAATTGTTGCACGTCTGCATGAGCATGATTAGAGAGCAGTATAGGTAAGATATTGTTTTATGTTGTTGCTAGTCATTGCTTACATAAAATGTGCATTATGTCTGCTAACATGTTAGTGCATCAGTGGGTACATATTGTATGAGAACCCAGCTGTGCAAGTGTCTTCAGGGAAATCATCTCGTTTGAAATTATTTATTTTGGCGGTTGAGCAGTGAAGACCGGTATTATCCGTAGTAGGATTAAAGATATTTTGGGTATAAGTTTTACTTTTCCAAAATTTCGAACCTTGAATTGCAGAGTTTGCAATAGCTATTGTACGTAGGTACTAGTGTTTTGGTCGAAGGTATACTTAGGCTGAACAGTTTCTGCAACCTATGACGTTTATTATCCTGATGGAGTATGTAGGGTAAAGTATCGGTCATAGTTTGAAAGTAAGTTTTCCAGCTTAAACTTTAAGTAAGTTGGATGTTCCGAAAACATTGTATAGTTTCAGTGTTGTTCGAAGACAGGCTAGAGGTTATGTATTGATCGGTGAGGCGGTCAACCTAATTAGCTCTGTGTTGCTTAGTCTGGTCAAACCTCTAACCAAGAATTATTTCTAGTTGAGGGTCTGAAAGTCAGATTCGGTAGTGTCCGATTGACAGTTTAACCAATTGTGGTAATTGGTAATGCTGGTTAGTAAATGTGGGTCTAGTTAGACGTTTTACTTAACCAGGAGACTAAGTGTGGATGATAATCTGGAAGGTGGTGGATTATCGTCGGTGATCGTGTTGTTAGTGTATAACCGTTCACGTAAGGATAGCTGTGACAGAATAGCCGTTTGGGGCTAGAGCGCAGGCGTATCCGTTGTAGTACTTTAACCTTTGGAAAGGCGAGTACGTTTGAGGCCTAAATAGTCTGTGGTTTTATCTACCAGGGTTACGTGTAGTAAAACAGGATTAGTTTAGGGAAAGTTTGGCTAGGAGGATGCCAAGGCAGCAACCAGTTCAGATGGAGACTGAGTCTCCGCTGCTAGCCTACAAGCAGGATGGGATCATCCTGGGTCTGACAGATAAGGATCTGGCAGAATATGTGGAAAAGAGAAGAAAAGAAGAGGAAGAGAAAGAGGAGAGGATCCGGAAGGAGAAGGAAGAGAAAGCTGAGAGGATAAGGGAGGAAGAGAAAGCGGAGAAGATACGGCAGGAGCAACGGGAGGACCAGCTCCGACGGGAAGAACGAGAAGAGCGCATTATGAGGGAAGAAAGAGAGGCCAAGGCAAAATTGGAACAAATGGCCATGCAGAACGAGTTTGAGTTGAGAAAGGCGCAAGAGTGGACTGCAGATGATGGGGATCAAAATCAAAATTTTTATCCGGAGCCGAGGGCAGCGAGGAGCTGTCTGAATGTGAATGTGCCTTATTTGGATGATAAGGACGATGTAGAGGTCTACCTGAAACAGTTTGAACGTATCGCTACCTTGTCAGGTTGGAACAAGGATGAGTGGGCGATAAGACTGTCTGGTCAATTACGAGGCCAAGCACGGCAAGTCTACACCGAGATGTCTGATGAGGAGATTATGGATTACGACATGGTCAAGGCTGCGATCATGAGACGTTTCCAGCTGACCGCTGAAACTTATCGGAAACGGTTCAAAGAATTCAAGCGGGGCAGTCATGAAGGCATCAGGGAGTGTAGGAACAGAATGGGGATGTATTTGGACAGATGGGTGGATTTGTCTGAGAAAGAAGGAAAATCAGGTGAGCTGAAAGATTTAATTCTCATGGACAAAATGTTGGAGATAGTGTCTCAAGAGGAGGCGAGATTTATTAGGGAAAGAAACCCTACGTGTGTGGACGAAGTGGTGGTCCATGCTCAAACGTATGAAGATGCGCAGAATGCTGGAGGTCCGATAGCAACGAGGCGGCCCATTGGACCCAGTGCTAGAATGGATAACCGTCCCAGGGTTAACCAGCAAACGCAGAATTCGAACATGGGACAACGACGCAGTGGAGGGGTGAGTGGTCAAGCGACAGGTCCTGGTAACGCGGGTGCGTCAGGAATGAACAAGACTCAGCAAAACTTCAAGGGATGTTTTCGATGCGGAGGCCCACATTTGATGAGGGATTGCCAAAAGGCAAATGTGAATAGAAACAGACCAAACTCAAACCTAGCGTCAGCTGTTGTGAATGCGGTCAACGTGACCCAGGAACAGAAACCGTGTAACAGATGTAGTGAAGACGGCTATGAACCGAACTGTGAATTGAAAGTGGATGGAGTAAAGGCTCAAGGTATTAGGGATACAGGGGCCAGTAGTATATTGGTGGATTCAAGTTTAGTTTCCCCAAGCAAGTATACGGGCGAGTATCAGAACGTGACACTTGCAGATTCATCCAAGCGAAAGAAAGTGCCCATTGCTGTGGTGAATTTGGAAACTCCGTTTTTCGTTGGAGAAACGCGTGTTTTGGTTTTGAAGACACTCGTGCATCAAGTTCTGATAGGAAATAGCAGAAAGATGACAGACGGGACTGAGGTCAAAGTTCCATTGTTTCCGTTGGTAGAGCAACCGGAGGAACAAGTTGTAGCACCGGTACAAACCAGGTTGCAGGAGAAGCAACAAGCACAAGCCAAGCCGTGGATTCCTAAGCAGATTGACTTAGGGCAAATACGTCCTGAAGATCTATCTAAGGAACAGAAGGCAGACCCGACTTTGGGAAAGATTCGGGAAAGGGCAGAGCTAGGGCTCAAACAAGAAACCCACTACGAGTGGAAGAAAGACATTTTGTACAGAGTTTACATGAGTGAAGGTAAACCATGTAGACAAGTGGTAGTGCCAGAACGGTACCGATCAGATGTGCTCAAATTGGCTCATGATACACCGATGGCAGGACATCAAGGAGTACGCCGAACTCGCGACCGGATATGGCGTGATTTCTATTGGCCGGGTATATGTGGTGACGTCAAACGTTATTGTGCGTCATGTGACGTGTGTCAGAGGAGCACGAGGAAGGGGGCCACTAGGAAGGTCCCGATGAAAAGCATGCCGCTTATCAGCACACCTTTCGAGCGAGTTGGGGTAGATATCATTGGTCCGATACTACCAGCGTCCAGCAGGGGTCATCGTTACATATTGACCATGGTTGACTATGCCACACGGTATGTAGAAGCGACACCTCTGAAGGATATTAGGGCAGAGACAGTGAGCGAGGCATTGTGGGTCTATTGGACCAGGATGGGAATTCCTAAGGAAGTGATCACAGATAGGGGTACCCAATTCACCAGCGAAATCATGGAGAGAGTGAACAAGCTTCTCAACATAAAGGGGATCCATACTACACCCTTTCACCCGCAAACAAATGGTTTGACAGAGAAGTTCAATGCTACACTCAAGGACATGATGAAGAGACTTTGTCAAGAACAGCCCAAAGACTGGGACAAGTTTTTGCCAGCCTTATTATTTGCCTACAGGGAGGTACCGCAAGAAAGCTTGCAATTTTCGCCTTTTGAACTGTTGTATGGGCGTGAAGTACGAGGGCCTATGCAGGTTCTACGTCAGGTGTGGACAAACGAGGATGCAGGAGAGGAAGTGCGATCCACGATTAGCCATATCACGGATCTCACGAACAAAATCGAGAAAACTTGTGAGATTGCTAAGAACAACCTCAGCAAGGCAGCGCTCAGGTACACGAGGGTGTATGACAAGAAGGCCAAAGACAGAAAATTTGAGGTCGGGGACAAAGTTTTACTTTTGTTGCCCGCAAAACACAACAAGCTGCAGCTAACGTGGAAAGGTCCTTATCCAGTTGTGGAGAAAGTGGGCAGCTGCAACTACAGAATCAAGATAAGGGGGCATGAAAAACTGCTACATGCGAATTTGCTGAAATTGTACGTCGAACGTGACGGAAAGCAAGCAGGGACAGATGAAGCACAGCCAAACGCGGTGGTCATGGAGACAGATGAGGAGGAAGTGAGCGTTGTGGTTGACGATGTGTGCGATGAAGAGATGGGAGCACTAGGCATAGATCGTTTTCCCATGCTTACATTGCATGCAAAAGAAGGTCCCAGAGACGTGAAGATCAACCCTGAGTTGGACGAGCACAAGCAGGCTGAAATCTTGTCTATTTGCGACGGGAGAGAAAATGTGCTTAAAGATATACCAGGGAAATGCAAAATCGAAGAATGTGAGTTCAAACTTACGTCAAAAGAGCCAGTGCATGTGAAACAATACCCGCTACCATTTGCGCAGGTAGAAACAGTGAAGAAAGAGGTCATTGACATGTTGGAGTTGGGGGTCATAGAACCAACAGTGTCGCCTTACAATAGTCCGATTGTGTTGGCGAAGAAGAAGGATGGTGAAATACGTTTCTGTATTGACTATAGAAGCCTCAACAAGCAGGTAGAGTTCGATTCGGAACCTATTCCTGATGTGCCACAAATCTTTGCAAAATTGCAGAAAGCACGCTATTTGTCAAAGATAGACTTGACGAAAGGGTATTGGCAAATACCAGTCAAAGAAGAGGATAAACCGAAAACGGCGTTTAGTACACCCATGGGACAGTACTGTTTCGCTTATCTTCCATTTGGTATCAAGACTGCGAGTTCTATTTTCACTCGAATGATGCGCAAGCTACTTGAACCTCTGAAGCGTGATGATATTGAACATTTCATTGATGACATCATCATTGCTACTGAAACATGGGAACAGCATGTAGAGGCCATTGATGCTGTGTTGAAAAGGTTGGAGGAGGCAGGTCTTACAGCGAAACCCTCTAAGTGCTACTTTGGTTTCGGGGAGCTAGACTATTTGGGTCATCATGTGGGTGGAGGCACTGTCATGCCTGATGATGACAAAACTGAGAAGATCAGGTCAGCCAGCAGACCGATCACAAAGAAGGAAGTCAGAGCATTCCTAGGACTAGTGGGGTTCTACAGGAAATACATCAGCAACTATGCGGAAATCAGCGCTCCGTTGACTGATTTGACAAAGAAAGGTCTACCAGAAAAAGTGGCCTGGGATGAAAAATGTGAAGCAGCATTCGTTAAACTCAAAGATTGCTTGGTAAGCAAACCAGTGTTATTGCTACCTGACGTCAGCAAACCATTTACTCTGAGGAGTGACGCATCAGATGTTGCAGTGGGGGCAGTTTTACTGCAAGATCAAGGGCAAGGGTTACAGCCAGTAGCCTATGCAAGCAAGAAGCTTAACCGTGCAGAGAAAAACTACTCGACCATCGAAAAGGAGTGTTTGGGAGTGGTATGGGCTGTCAAGAAATTTGAACAGTACCTATATTCAACACATTTCACTTTGGAGACGGACCACCAACCACTCACATATTTGCAGAAAACCAAGACTGAGAATGGTCGGCTGATGAGGTGGGCTCTCCAGCTGCAACAGTATTCTTTCACAGTCAAAGTTATCAAAGGGAAAGACAATGTTGGCGCAGACTATTTGAGTCGCTTGCACTTGTAAAAGAATAGCTTAAACATGGATGTTTCAGCTCAAGAGGAGGGGCGTAATGTCGCGAAACGAAACGCTCGCGAGTATTTTTATTTTCCAAGTGCAAATTGTTTTATAGAGTGCCTGTGCTAGATTTAGAAATATGACGTCAAATTTGCTGCGTGTCAATCGCCATTTTTTTTATTCCTGGAAAAGAATAAAATGGACGATTTTTATCGATGATTCTTTTGTGTGAAAGTTTGTGATTAATGCCAATAATAAAATTTGAGGAAAAGCAAAGAGGTTTGTGAGCTATTAATTTTACAAAATATAATATTTGGGGTGATAGGTCATTTGTTTGCGTTGGGAAATTTTCATTGGTTGTTTTAATGATAAAAGTATGGTAACCTTAGTAAAATGAAACAGAGGCGAAATCGGTTAGGAAAACTGTCAATCAGTTGGGAAAGAGATCTAGACTGGACAGGGAGGATTCTACCCAAGCTCCGAGGCAACTTATTCTGTGGGGTGCCAACGACAGTTTAGCTGGAGGCTGAATGATGTCAGATGTGGTTGGGCCAGGAAGATAGTTGTTCCTCGACGTTTGATCAGCTTTAGCTGAATTCTGGCACCGTAGGGTAAATATTTAGATTTTTCTTCATTCAAGATGATTTCCCAAGAAGATTGATACGTGTGATGATTGTTCATTGAATATATGTATTTTTCAGAGGAGAAAAATAGTTTGTTCATTGAATGCATTTGTTTTCCAGAGGAGAAAGATAGTTTGTTTGTTTGAATGCATTTCTTTTCCAGAGAAAGATAGTTGGTTCGTCTGAATGCAGTTGGTTTTCAGGGGACTGATGTGTTGATTAATCGTAACATGTTTTTCCAAGCAGAGCCGGACCTGAAGGAGTTTAAGTTTGTATGGAAATAATTTTCATGCAAATATCTAAGACTAGTTTTGTTCGGCAGGTGTTTTTATCTTGTGGTATTATCCGTCTGGGATATCTGTGACGATGTCATCTTTGTGACTGGCACTGGATTCTTCAATGACGCCTGGCTTATGATCGGAGTGACTAATTCTACGATGGAACTGTACGTTAACGAGGGCTACAGAAGTCACTGGTGGGTCATGGACAGCCATTAGATCTAACGGCGACATCGACGTCAAGTTCCAGCTCCTATGAACTTTTCCACAACTCATCTAAAGACTGGTTTCTTCATTTGTCAACGATTTCAACGAGGACGAAAACTAAGATAAGTTTATAGAAAAAAAAAGTGAACTTTATTTCGGTAACCACGACGAAAAAGTATCGCCAAATTATCGTTCTGATTTCGAAGAAAAAAACAACGGAATATAATAAAATAATCGAACTTGGAAAAACGTGTTATGTGTTTGTGAAGTGTTGGAATGAAATGGTGTACCTTAGGTTTTTTTATTGAAATAAAACCATGTTCTGGGGTAAGTCATGAAAGTCAAGGTAGTCCTTCATCAGTAGTGATCACCCAGTAACACCCAGGTTTGCGACATTATTATTATTATTATTATTATTATTATTATTATTATTATTATTATTATTATTATTATTATTATTATTATTATTATTATATTGATAGTGTTTTAACTTGGTGCACTTTCTCGTAAAGGCGGCATATTTACAACTATGCAAACTTTGGGTTATCCAGATAGTAGTGACGATGAGTGATGTTACGGATGGAGGTGTTGAAGGGCGATATACTTCAATCTGCTGCTTTTTAGCTTCATTGTGATACGCGTAGGCTTTTAAAGTGCCCCTGAAGTCGAGATCAAAATCGCGTGAAACTGATTCAAGATGGCAAGTCATTCAAATGTATTTAAAGACATTCGCACACTTAAAGCCGAAAAATAAGCATTTTCAAAAGGGTTAATTTTCTTGGAGATGTTGTGCGACGCGGCTGAATCCTAGCGAAGCAAAGAGAAAACATGGCGTGGTAGGTCATAATCTAAACTATCAAAATAGCGGGAATTTTTTTTTTTAAACAAACAAACAAAAAATAAATAAATAAAATCAGTAAAATAAAATAAAATAACATTCGGATCAGACAATTTGTGTAGGTACAGTGTTTAAAGAATGGTGAAACCCAATGACCTTGACCTTTGAAAAAGTACAAATACAAATGATCCAACATGCTAAACAGTAAAGAATCCGCAAAGTAAAAATGATTAATTTCGGTAAAAGTATTCTTGAGATAAGGCCAAAAATATGTTTTGAACATGCACACAAAAAGTGACATTGGTAGTGACGGACCGACCAACTGACCTACTGACCGACAACCGAACTGCTACTGAAGGATGGGCCATGATTTGAAGTACCTGACAACCCAACAAAATCGCTTTAGCCGTTTTTTGAGATATTGAGCAAAACGTGTTTAGCAACAATTACATTCCAACGACCTTGACCTTTGCGGGAGTGCAAATGTGATGGGAGGCAGGCCGCTAAATAACCTATGTAATTTAATGGTCCTATGAAGTTTGGTCAAAACCAATTCAGGGGTCCTCGATATAAGGCTTTCAACGGATCGACGGCCAGATGACCAGATGACCAGACCGACATTTGGTTCGTTTTGAGAAGAAATTACTATATTTGCTATATTTGTGTTATATACATATGAATATGTTATACATATTCACGAATTTTGTGTCTGATTCCCCCCGTGGGGTTTCAGTACAAATAGTATCCCCACTTTCTGGAAACTTAGTGCTTTAAATTCCCACTGTCGCTGTCTTTCTCTTTTGTTCTTTCTCAATCCTACTCTGTTCTATCAATCTACTATACTATCTTCTTCTTCGCTAGACCAGTCACCTACCCTTTTTCTTGAAAACTCTTCTGGGACAAAACTCCTCATTTGTGTGTGAGGTCTGTTGGATTAGCTTGGGAATATTGGACACTTTCTGCTAGCTGGTCACTGGGGCTTCCTATGATGTTATTATTTGGCAATGTAGGCATTTTATATGTATGTGTTTTGTTGATATTTTATAATGATGCTTGTATTCTGTTTTGTTTTTGTAAACGATGGTTTGATAAATTAGAGTAAAGCCTCAGGGTCCCATGCAGGGGATGTCTTTATTGTAAAGTGACCGGCTGATGGAGTGCATTCAGTGTTACCACTAAGGTTGTTTCGGCAGATCTTTTATGCGGATCAGGAGTGAGTCCTCTTTCAGCGAAGTTGTGGTCTTGATTTTATGGTCCTGATTTGGCTTTTTGCATTCCGCTGGACCCTGCTGTACGCAATGAATAACTAACTAACGTTGTGTCTGAAATTTGTGAATTTTGAATCTAAACGTTGCATTTCAGCATTCTAAAGATCTTCTGCTAGACGTGCTACCTGGCCTATGTTCATTAGAAGACCTGTGTATCAGACTATTTAGCGTACAGTTTGAAAGAATGAAACTGCAGGGCCGCTGTAAGGTAGTCCGGATGATTTTGTCTTTCTCTAACAGACAGAGAGCCTTCTTTCGGACGGGGATCCGGGAGCATACAACCAGGTCTATAGTCAGTTAACGCATACATTCCATCGCACGGTCTTTAAAGATCCTAACGCTAATATCCTAGATTGGATAGTGCCAGAAACCCAAATACACCCATCATTCACTAGGTCTTATCCCTTCCTCCTCCGACCCTTATTCTGGATGGCGCTGCAGTTGCGGTTGCTGAGAACGAAAACTCGAATTTCCTCCGCATAGGTGAGGAATAAAATGTTTTTAAAAATCCAAAACCAAAAGTAGAGATTAGTTTTTAGAGCCTTGGTCACAACATCATATATAGTGGCCTATGTTTCATGTGCTTTTTTGTGAGTATGTCTCTTGGCGAAATACAGTAGGTTCACGATCACAGACAAAACAATATGATAATGAGAAAAAGCACATGTGTACACAAGCCAAAGGAATGCTAATTTCGGGAGAAAAAAAAAACCAAGGCAAAACAACACAATGCGAACTTTGGAGCTAAGCACTTCTTCAGGCGGACAAAATACCAGAGAAAACGAAGTGGCGTTTTATTTGGAAGTATTGTTTTGTTCTCTCTCGTGTTTTAGTCCTCCTGATCTGAGGAAGTCAGAGCTTAGCTCCAAAGTTTGCATTGTGTTGCTTTGTCTGGATTTTGTAGAAATGAGGTAATTTTTTTTGGGGGGGGAGGGGGACATGAGGTGGGGTGGAGCTTATGTACATATTTGTTTTTAATTATTGTACATTTGTTTCTCATTATTGTACATTTGTTTCTCATTATTGTACATTTGTTTCTCATTATTGCACATTCGTTTCTCATTATTGTACATTTGTTTCTCATTATTGTACATTTTGAATGCTAGCAGTCCTTTGTTTTATTCCATTTATAAAACGTTACCCGGCGCGCGATACGCTCCTGGTCATTACCGTAATGAGAGTGTATGGAATCTACTCTGTATCAGAGCTTCTATCTCGTGTTCGTGTTCTTACATAAGGTGTCTTCCGTGCTTCCTCGCGGCCAGGTTTGTTTTTATGAACACTGTCAGTTGTTTGATTTAGCCGTCTTTAAAGTCTAAAACACAGGCGCAGGTTTTTGATAATAAAATATACCTTGACATTACAACGTAAAACCAAGTCCGCAGACAAAATATTTTGTCCATGAAACACAAAACGTTGGTGGTCTCCCTTCCAAAAAAATACTCTGAAAAACCAACCCGTTAAAGGATCCCAAGATCACACAATTCTAGCGTCACAGATTCTTTTGAAAAATTCACAATGAGTGTCGCACCACCGGAACAGGCCTAAATAAAAATAAGTCCCCAAAATAACCTCTTTTAAAAGTACGGCTTTGATATAAATCAATAAATTCATTTTGTTTGTGTGCCTATTAATAGAAACAATGTTGATTGTAAAATTAGCACTGCTGCAAAAGTGTAGGCTATGTAGGAGGCAGAGTAGCTTGTTTACATAACAAAGAAGAGACGACTAAAATTCAACTACTTGTGAACACGAAGTTCCTCTGTATTATGATGTAACACACCGCACACAGACAGACAAACAGACACGCACATACACGCGCGCTCTCCCACAAACATACAAACACGCACATATACACAGTACACATATACAATGACACGCACACACACACATTCACACCCACACACACACACACACACCACATTCGTCTGTGTCATATTATTATAGAAGTTACATCTTGAGCTGCTAACTTATTTCAATATTCTATACATTTCAAGTTGTTGTATGTGTTGATTCGATGTCAGTTTTAGATGCTTTACAATCTTATGGTCATACTGAACGGCATGAAATTAATTTAGAAATTCAACATTTAGTCCACAATCTCATTATTAATGGTACAAAGGTAAGCTTCTGCTGGCTACCTTCACATTGTGGTTTTCTGTTTAATGATAGTGCGGACAAAGCAGCAAAGAAAGGAGCTAAAAATATCAATGCTCAGAGTATTCAACTCCAAAAATCCCCTAAGGAAATTAAACGTATGATCGAAGAGAGGTCAACGAAACATGTTGTATTTAATACACTTTTTCCTGTAGACTGTAGACTTTCGAGAACAGTTTTTACTATGGCTAACAGAATAATGTTGAATGCCATAAAAACAAAATATTGTCCAGATGTCCATTGTGTATGCAATGAGACTTTTTCATTATATCATTTACTTTTTGGTTGCCGTCATTTTCTGCCTCTAATAACTGTGCATCTGCATGACATAAAAACATTAGATGATATTAATTTTCATCAAAGTGCATTGTTAGCAAAACTTTTGATGGATTCTCCTGTGGCTAGAATTGTGTAAATAATTTTATTTTATTTATTTATTTATTTTTTATTTTTTATTTTTTTTTAATTTAATTTTTATTTATTTATTCCCCCCCCCCCCCCCCCCCCCCCCGTCTTATCATCTTTGGTGGAAAAGACGTAAATAAAACAACCAACCAACCAACCAACCTATACATAGAATTTTATTTATAGCAATTTTTACTCATAGTTATGGGTGCCCCGAATTCCAAGTGGCAAGTCTTGCTGCGCCCACACAATACTGGAGTCCTAATAACTAAGTTTGAATCACTGATTGACTTCAAGATCAGTAGCTGCCAAGTTCTCACACTATAGTGTTGGTAGTACTTTATGTAGGCTACCTACCAGTTCCACTTTTAAAGCGAGTATGAAGCCTTCTCTCTCTCTCTCTCTCTCTCTCTCTCTCTCTCTCTCTCTCTCTCTCTCTCTCTCTCTCTCTCTCTCCGAACTTTGACACTAGATAGTATAATCAAAGACGAGTGCATGTATTAATCTACACCATTGCGGTGAAAGTTCTCAGATAAGCGAAAAAAGAACAACTTTACAGTTTGTCTGGCTGTCGTCGAAAATTACATTATAACCCAAACACAAGTTTTGTTGGAATTTTCACATAAATGTGCACATTAATTTTAACCAACTGTAACTTGACTGCCCCCCCCCCCCCTTGCTCTCTGCTTTACAATTTTGTCCTTGACGATTTTTAACTTGCTATTCAGTTTTCATATTCAAATATGAATTAAAAGGATGGCAACCCCTTGGGGTCATGAGCAATCTTGCCACTGTAGATTGTTCAAACCTATAAAGGGAACAGTGAAAGCCACAGTTGAAAACCTGTCTTTCCTTTATAGGCAAGACGCTTCACTGCGGCAACAGTACCCCCGTTGGAGTGCCGGGGGTTTTCAGTATAAATAGTATCCCCACTTTATGGAAATTTAGTGCTTTAAATTCCCACTGTCGCTGTCTTCCTCATTTACTCTTTCCTATTCTTGCTCTGTCCTTCACTCTGCTATACTATCTTCTTCTTCGCTAGATCAATGACCTACCTTTTTTCTTGAAAACTCTTCCTGGACAAGACTCCTTGTTTGTGTATGAGGTCTGTTGGATCAGCTTGGGAGTGTTGGACGCTTTCTGCCGGGTGGTCACTAGGGCTTCCTATGAATGTACTATTTAGCACTATAGGCATTTTATATGTATGTGTTTGGTTGATGATTTATAATGATGTTTGTATTCTATTTTGTTTTTGTAACCGGGGTGTTCGCGTAGTTGAGGTCAACTCTCAGCCGTCCCCCGCGTGGGATGTCTTTATTGTAAAGTGACTGGCCGGTGGAGGGCATTCAATTTTCCCACTGGGGTTGTTTCAGCAGATCTTTTATGCGGATCGGGGGTTGTCCGGTCCTGATTTGGCTCGGAAGAGTCCGCTGGACCTAAAGCAACAATAAATCAATCAATCAAAAGGATGGCAAGCAAAAAGCAATTAAAAATAAATAATTCCGCAGATCTACAAAGAAGAATGCAAAGCACGGAGATGAGGTGCTACAGAAGACTTCTGGGCATTTCCTATAATCAGCACATCACTAACAACAAAATCCGACAGACCATCACACAAGCCATTGGACAACACGATGACCTGCTCACAGTGGTGAAGAAAGGGACACTCCGATGGTATGGCCACGTCACCAGAGCATCAGGACTTGCAAAGACCATCCTGCAAGGCACGGTGCAAGGAGGCAAAAGAAGAGGGCGACAGAAAAAGAGGTGGGAGGACAACATTCCAGAATGGACTGGCTTGACACTGAGCGAAGCCATTAGGGTTGCTGAGGACAGAGAAAGATGGAGTACGCTGGTTAAACAATCATCCGTGGTGCCCAAACGACCTTCGAGTTACGGGATAGGATAGGATAGGAATCCCGCATTTAAAAAAATTGTCAACCCACAGTAAAATTATCATTAGTAATTTATGTTTGTAGTTCCCAAAACGTTTTGTGAAGAGAATGCACCTACAATAAGGCCCACTACTCTTTGTGTTGTCTGCCGTTCACAAGCAGCCTTTTCTACCCTTCCCCACACGCCCCCTCACTACACGCACAACTTTCCAACACACTTAATAAATCGCCTCCACCACTTTCTCGGCAACATTGAATTATGTCGATATGGAAGTTTGAAAGGTTTGATTGATTTCCACTGATAGGGAGTGATACCAGCTAAGGTCTCTGTGTGTATGTGTGTGTATGCGTGTGTGTGTGCGTGTGTGTGAGTGTGTACAAAGTGTGTGGAGAAGTTTGTGTGTGTGAGCGTGCGTGCGTGCGTGCATGCGCGCGTGAGCAAGTGCGCGCGCGCGCGCGTAGACCTGTGCACTCCACTGTTGCACAAGTAGCAAAGCAGTTCGTTTCTGGGTTGTTAGCTATTATATCGCTATCAGCGACCTCAGGCAGGTCCCAGGTAGAACTAAGGACAGGCTAAAGACACCCCTGATGATAAACGTAGGGGAAATTACAGCGGCACGTTTAGCGATAAGAGGTTAGGAATGCTGCGGCAAACTCTACACTGACTCTCTGAGGCCTGCAATTCGATTCAAACCACCACTTTTAGATTAAACTAAACATTTACTCTCTCTCATGCCTACTACTCAATTCAGCATAATGCTTTTAGTTTTATTCAGAACAATGACTCCTCGACACCTGCTATTCAATTCAGTTTAGTTCAATTCAATTCAGTCTGCCTCTCCTGTTCCTGCTATTCGATTCAACACAGTACTTTAAGTGTAAATACTTATCTTCGAGGCTTGCTATTCAATTCACTTCCTTTAGTTTTAGTTTTAGTCTAAATACTGACTCCCAGGCCTGCTATTCAATTCAACACAATACTTTTAGTGTAAACATTTACTCTCCGAGACCTGCTAATTCAGTTCAGCAGATCATTTCAGTTCGTTTCAATATTTTTTTTAATCGTCTACTCACTGGCATGCTATTTAGGCCTGCTTTGATTCTCTCAAACAACGTATTATCAGCACCGTAGACAGACGAATAAACCGACAAAAGACTTACGACGTTCTTAGCTGACACTGATTAATATTTATTCAATTAAAATTTACATAAGGTGCGCTGTTTGCACTGATTATGTCTTAGTTGTTTCTTTTTCTTTCTTTCTTTGTTTATTTATTTGTTATGTGATATGTGAGAGTGTTTTTCTCATATAAATTTGTGCAATAATATTCAACAAGTAGTCCTACGGTTGTGGGCCCCTTTTAGAAGAACAAAAACAAAACGTATTGTCGTAAAGTATCTTTGCGTATCTTCATTAATATAAGGTGATCTATGCATATGTTTAAGAGGCCGTCCAGTTACATCGGTTCCTTGGACAATGGCTGTGGTTCGATTTAGCACAATAAAGAAGTAATCCGCAGAGCCTAATGGCGCTGATTCCGTAATGACCATCATCATCATCATCATCATCATCATCATCATCATCATCATCATCATCATCATCATCATCATAATCATCATCATCATAATCATCATCATCATCATCATCGTTGCTGGGAGTTTCCTGTTGCTCTTAAAGAAACAGCTAGCCAAAAATATTTTAAAAATCATTTTGTGTGTCAATGACGCAGGGATTCATTAGTATTAACTCCTCTTCCTTTTCATCATCATCATCATCATCATCATCATCATCATCATCATCATCATCATCATCATCATCATCATCATCATCATCATCTTCTTCTTCTTCTTCTTCTTCTTCTTCTTCTTCTTCTTCTTCTTCTTCTTTTTCTTCTTCTTCTTCTTCTTCTTCTTCTTCTTCTTCTTCTTCTTCTTCTTCTTCTTCTTCTTCTTCTTCTTCTTCTTCTTCTATGTCTATGCGTCGCTTCTTCTTCATCTTCTTCTTCTTCATCCTACTCCCCCTCCTCCTCCTACTTCTTTGTCGTCGCCGTCGTAGTCGATTGCCGTCGTCATTGTGGTGGTCGTAGTTGTCGTCATTGTGGTATCAGTAATAGCATAATAGTTACTCACAAAGGCCTCAACATAGTCAGTCAGCAGACATCCAAAATTAACTTCTCTAACAAATCGACGCAGCAGGCCCCGCCAGAGGAAGTAATAGTTTGTGCCGTGTAGTGAATTTCGCTGTGCATTTTACCCCATACCCCCTTCTTTACTCTATACCTTACCTTGATAAGAGGTGCGAACGTAGATAACGCTAATTTACTGTTTGCAGCGAGCGATTATCATTATTTCAGCGGAATCCGATCTCACCAAGGAAAAGAGACTGACTAGGCTAAACAGTTAAGAGAAGGCCAGCAAAGGGAAGAAAAAAAGAAAAAGAAGGATAAAGAAGAAGAAATACACCTGCTTAACTGTACAAACACCTTGGCAGGCATATATAACCCTGGCACATTGGCCTGCACAAGTTTCTAATCATTTTCTATTAACACTTTTAAAATATTTTATTTTAACAAAGACATCTAATAAAAGAAAGTAAAAGTAAAGAGCATATTGTTTTACAAGGGGAAAACGCTGTTTGGTCTTATAGTGGCTGTGGTGTTAGTTTAAATAGGCAAGCATGGCAGAGTGGTCCATGGCTCATGTTTATCGTTTTGGCGACGGTTGGTTCGATCATGACAGCATGTCGGATTTGGGTACTTACCCGGTCATCGCCTCGAGCGTCTGATTGAGGCGGTTACTCACGCACCATAAAAAAGATCAATTTAAAGTACTACTCACAAACAACGCTTAGAAGAAAACCACGGTGTAAAATGGCGGAGGAGGAGGGAAGGGGGGGAGGGAGGGAGCAATCGCGTTATATAAGAACAATTCGTTTGGTTTTAGCAAAGTAAGACTCGCATAAAGCAAATAATGGCACGGCGCAAAATTTTCAAGACGGTACGAGTTGCGACCGTAGGTGATTTTCTCTCTCTCTCTCTCTCTCTCTCTCTCTCTCTCTCTCTCTCTCTCTCTCTCTCTCTCTCTCTCTCTCTCTCTCTCTCTCTCCTTCTTCTTCTTCTTCTTCTTCTTCTTCTTCTTCTTCTTCTTCTTCTTCTTCTTCTTCTTCTTCTTCTTATTCTTCTTCTCCTCCTCCCACCCACCCATCCACCCGTTCATACACCTCCCCAGCAAATTAAATTAATTTTTTTGTTTTAAAAAAACCCACAAAACAAAACAAAACAAAAAAAAACAACCGTTCCAACCGTGTCGTAATTTGTCATAACCCGTGAACCCTGAGTATATCAATCATGATCAGTTTCAAATGACGCGTTGCTAAACCCGGATGTCATGAAATTCATGCTAATAACTTTCGAGCATGGCGTACGCAATAACTTGCTTATCACGGTAGGAGTCCTTTTTTATGGAACGCGAAAAGCGTCAAATGCGCGTGCAATTGCATGCGAAAATGCACACACAATTGTATGGCGGCCTACTAGCGCCAAAACCTGATAATTACAATTATCATGTGATAATTACAAATATCATGGGATAATTACAATTATCAAGAGATAATTACAATTATCATTGAAAATTACAAATATGTTCGTGTGATCATGTTTAATTTTCAGTTTTGGCTCTATCAATCCGCCTGGAAATGCGCCCAAACTGAAAATTGTAATTATCACATAATAATTAAAATTTTCACTTGATAATTATAATTTTCACGTGATCATGCTTAATTCTGGTAAGGCGGCTTACTAGCGTCAAAACCTGCAAAACTTACATGTATCAGTGATAATTGTAATTAACACGTGTTCTGTGTAATTCACAGAGATTCCGGTAATTCACAGTGTTAATTACTAATTTTCAGTTTTAGCCACGCTTTACTAGGGCCAAAACCCCAGGCGTGCTGGGAACAGTGCCGCTGCCGCGCATGCGCATCGCGCATCGGGCCGCGCATGCTCAACTGGATATTTATAATTTTCAGTGATAATTTTAATTATCGCTTGATAATTGTAATTATCTCTTGATAATTGAAATTATCACATGATATTAGTAATTATCAGGTTTTGGCGCTAGGAAAGCATGGCAAATACTGATAATTATTAATTAACACTGCGGATTACCGGTATCTCTGTAAATTACACAGAACACGTGATAATTTTAATTATCTCGTGATAATGGTAACTCTCGGTTTTGGCGCTAGTAGGCCGTCATACAATTGTACTGCCATCTTGTAGCTGATTGGTCGAAAATTTACACGCCAAACTGCGCAAGCGCAAATGCACACGCAATTGCACACGCATTTAGTAGCTGATTGGTCAAAATTTACACGCCAGACTGCGCAAGCGCAATTGTACGCCAAACTGCACGCCGGATGTTAATGTAAAAGGAATGACAAAACAAGGAACGAAAATAGCATCGGAAAACGCGTGTAACTATCGTAAAGCTGGCCACATTGAAGACCGATGTACGCGCGACGGAAGATAATTCTCATATTATTTACAGGCAAAACAAAGTAAATTATTATGACATTTTAAATTAATTTGGAGGAGGGGAAGAAGGAGGGACGGAGTGTTGGAAGTAGTGGGGGGGGGGGGGAGAGGGGGGTCGTGGGTGGCGAGGGTTACATTATAAATTAGTTGTCAATTTACATTACGTTATTTTGGTATATATAACGTATTTCCGGACATTTCCCATTCCTAGTTTTAATGTGACTCGTAAGTAAATGCGGATCTGTGTAATAAACGAAGAGAGATGAAAAAGAAAAAGATCAACTCACGGAGAGCTGATGCCTACCGAAAAATCAACAATGACATCGGAAAAGGCATGCGCACAGCAAAGGAGAACTGGATAGAAGATCAATTAATGCCAGGAAGTAGAGAACAATCTCAACAAGAACAGCAGCAAGAAGGCCTACCAGACTGAGAAGCGGCTGACAAGTGTTAAACAGCCCAAGGTCTCCACGATCCAAAGCAAGTCTGGCATATGACTTACAATAACAAGAAGTCTTGGACAGGTGGACAGAGTACTGCTCTGACCTTTACAACCACACACCAAACGGAGACCCATCAGTTCTAGCATGTCCCCAGAACAGAAAAGAAGAAGAAATCATCCCAATTCTCAGAGAAGAAGTTGAGGCAGCAGTGCAATCGCTGAAGAAGGGGAAGTCAGCGGGAGTGGACAACTTACCCGCGGAATTATTTCAAGCAGGAGGAGAATCGATTATTGTCGCGCTCACCATTATTTGTAACAAGATCTGGCAGAGTGGGGAGTGGCCTACACCATTGACCTAGTCGCTTGTCATCACTCTTCCCAAAAGAGGTAACCCTCAGGAGTGTGAAAATTACCGCACCATCAGCTTCATCAGTCATCCCAGCAAAATCCTCCTGAAAATAATACTCAACAGGTTGAAACCTCAAGCTGAACAAATCATAGCTCAAGAACAAGCAGGGCGAAGTACCACTGAACAAATTTTCAACCTCAGAATAATCTGCGAGAAATAACTACAGCATCAACATCTATTTCATATGTTTGTAGACTTAAAGAAAGCATTTGACCGAGTCTGGCATGCAGCTCTGTGGTAAACCATTGAAGTGTACAACATCAACTCTAAAATTATTGAAGTCATCAAAAACCTGTATGACAAGGCTGCCAGTGCAGTCCTCCATAACAGCGCCATCGGAAACTGGTTCAGAACAACAATGGGTGTGCGTCAAGGATGCATACTCTCTCCGACACTCTTTAACACCTTCCTAGAGCGCATCATGTCAGATGCCCTTGCAGATCACGAAAGCACAGTCAGAATAGGGAGTAGAGCAATCTCCAACCTCCGTTTTGCGGATGACATTGATGGATTGGTTGGAGAAGAACAAGAACTTGAACAGTTGGTACAGAGGCTTGACATCACCTCCAGAGTCTATGGAATGGAAATAAGTGCAGAGAAGACCAAAATGATGACCAACAACACCAATGGCATCAGCATGGACATCAAAGTTCAAGGCCAATCCCTCAACACGGTGAATAGCTTCAAATATTTAGGAGCCTTTGTATCAGACCATGGATCCCGACAGGAAGTCCTCTCCAGGATCGCACAAACATCTGCTGCCCTGACAAGGTTGAAGCCCATTTGGAAAGACAGGACCATCATTCTACATTCCAAGGTAAGGCTGCTGCGCTCCCTTGTCACCTCCATCTTCCTATACACTTGCGAAACATTGACCCTCACAACATATCTACAACGAAGAATACAAAGCATGGAGATGAGGTTCTACAGAAGATTTCTGGGCATTTCCTATACCCAGCACATCACCAACGACGAAGTCCGACAGACCATCACGCAAGCCATTGGACAACACGATGACATGCTCACACAGTGGTGAAGAAACGGAAACTCCGATGGTATGGCCACGTCACCAGAGCACCAGGTCTTGCAAAGACCATCCTGTAAGGCACGGTGCAAGGTGACAGAAGAAGAGAGAGACAGAACAAGAGGTGGGTGGACAACATTCGAGAATGGACTGGTTTGACACTGAGCGAAGCCATGAGGGTTGCTGAGGACAGAGAAAGATAGAGTCCGCTGGTTAAACGAGTATCTGTGGTGCCCCCAGCGACTTTCGAGTTGCGGGATAGGATAGGATATGATAGGAAGTTTGGCGTCACAGTTTTCAACCAATCAGCTACTAGATGGGCGTGCGTGTGCATTTCTGCGCTCGTATGAGACAGGAAGAATAACATTCAGAAGTCGAGCTGGTGGGAAGGTTGAGTTATCAAGACGTATCAGTTCAGCCACAGCGGAAATTTCAGCTAATCGATTTCCTACTCATACCTGAGACAGAGCATGACTTACAATTCTTCTTGTTTCAATCTGACGATACGATGTCGCGAAAGTTTCACGCGAAATAAAGTTAAATGTGTCTAAAGTGTCATGAAGACAAAGAGTCCTATAGAATTGGCTATTATTGTTTGGTTGTGATCTATTGAACCGATTTACAACCATAAACTCTGCTGAAAAATGAACTTAAAGTGACTGAGGTTTAAAAAATAATTTTGCCCTTGATAATATGTTTAATAAGAGATTATCAATCCAAATTATTGAGGGATGAATACTCTCAAATAAGCGTGCAAGCAGCTTCAAAATACATTCGGTTCTCGATAACGTCACTTCGCGAGTCTAGCAAAGTGCTTCTTGGTACAGTCATTACGCATCACGCAAAACCACAAGTACATCATATTCCCGTTTGGTTAATTCATAACAATGGAGCATGTTCGTCGCGCATCGCTGCGTTTATCTTTTGGACGCCTATTCTAAGGGAGGTGAAGGCATTTACTGCTTTAGCAGACGACCTTTTGAACGCTATGTGTATATATAAGCAACTAGCCCTCGCTTTGAGCGAAGTTTTATTCTTCGCAATTTTGATTTTTAGTCATTCTAAAATAGTGTATTTTTTGCTTTTCCTTATAATTTATATCATTCCTATTTAGCATTTTGCGTTGGACTAAACTACCAAGTCTTCAACAATAATTGTTGAGCCTGTTCCTAACTGGCAGTACTCAACTTATAGGTGATCGCAAGTTTCAATGCAAATTCCGCCATTGCTGATAGTGAATCGTTTAGTACAGAGTGTACCTGACGCCCCGGCCTGGGACATAATCAAGTTATAAAGTCCCCTCTCTCTGTCAACTCTTTTCTGTGGCTGGCGACCCACTTGACTCCAGTGGCCTTCGCCGCTGCACGAACTTTTACGTGCCTGGCTGAGCCTCTATCGAAGACGGTGACGAGGTTGAGATTAGTATTATTTTGTTTATTAACATTGCTTGTGTCTAAGGACGAAGTCGTTATGGATCTTCTTTTGTGAAAGGGCCAGCTTCTTGCACTAGGTGGGCCTACGTACGCATCTCGTCTCCTTTCAGAATTAGATTCAGGTAGAAAGAACTTTATTAACAAGAGAAATTCAGGCTTAAACTTTCGCTGCAGCTTTCTCTTTGCAATTATCTAGATGTAGAGCTAGTTAGCCTAGGAGCTCGATTTGCGCTCGAAATGCCCGTCCTCAATCGGTGTTTAATTACCCGTCCATGTAAGATAATCTGACTGATATAGTAGTTGGCTTCTGGAAATAGGAGAGGTGTGACCTAATCATTATAAGCGTTGCTGAATCACCCATCATATTTTAGCCATTTAAATTTACTGCTTTCTATGAAAACCCCATGCACATAAATATGAGGCTGATGCAGCGTGTTTCTATTTATTGGATGCCAACAGCTGCCTTGCATCACGAGAGCCACCGAAAAGAAAAGTCCAGCAGTTCAATGTAAACTCATAACGTTGTTTTCGGTAGCGCGACCTATTCAGGCGCTGGAGTATAAAAAAAACGCATAATACGAGAGGCTGTGTCCGGGGACGTTAATCTACTTGCCTGCCATGACCTCAAATGGCATCAGATTGTCAGATAGTGTTTTAGGTACTGACGCCTACGGATTGTAGGTGTTGGCTGGATTTACACAGCTTTAAAGCTGAGACCTCTTACAAAAGGCACTGGAGGTCAATATATTACCAAAATGTTAACCAGATAATTCTCGTGGACTGTACATCCCAAAGTTGTGACCTGCAGGTTCGTCAGCGTCGTTTCGTCGATTCCTACAGCCCTCCAATCCTCTTCACTAGAGACCCTTTATGTCTTTACTTCCCCAGCTTTTGTGTAGAACTGTTGTAAAGCAAGTGCTGCATGGTGTAAAAGCTGTTGCAGCGGTGGTGGCGCTTTAGACTCTCTCTCTCTCTCTCTCTCTCTTGCTACAGCAACGGCGACGACAGTGGTTCGTGGGCCAAGCACAGTTTAGTGTGAAGGGGGTCGTTAGTGAAGTAGCACTAGCGAGCGAGAGCCGTAAGGAAAGTTTCCTTTTTGGAGTGTTTTGCTGTCCCTATCACTAGAGATAGAAAGGAAATCGCTATACAAAAAAAGCATTAGTGCTACTGTGTTTTCTTGCAAATGTTTCATTAAAATTTACGCTCTCTACACTTTTGTTGTATACTGTATAGACTGGGAGCTTAGCTCTACGCTTGTTTTCATTTTATTATCATCATTGACAGCTGTGAATGGAGAAAAGCCGAAGTTGAAGGTAAAGTGGTTTTTTTACGGTCTCTGTCAGTATCATTATAAAAAAACAGTCGCCAGTTAACAGTAACACGACTTGCTACTGTATTTTCTTACAAGTGGTTCACCTTGTTACTATGCCTAGCTTGTGTTCGAAAAATACATTATTTGGTAGCTCCTATGCAGGCTTACGTTGACCATCATTGGCTACTATTACTACCACAAAAAAAACTCTATATACAATATATACGGTCTTCCTTAGTAGCCTACTGCTGTGATCCATCGTCAATAAGCTGAACTTGAAGGTACTCCTTGTTATTGTTAGTATATTCTTATCAGTGTGTTTGACTTTGTGTGTCTCCATGTAGGACTGCTTGGGCGTTCTTGAATTTACGTTGACGTTTATAAGTGCTTTTTGCTTTTCTGGTTATAACATATTTAACTTCTTGCCAACATAAGTTGGTTCTTTTATGACCATTTTATGATCATTGGCTATTGTTACTACCACAAAAAAACTATATATTATATACTATATACTCGGTCTTCCTTAGTACTGCTGTGATCCAATGTACATCCCTGGATCGTAGATAAGTTGAACTTGAAGATACTCCTTGTTATTGTTAGTTATTCTTATCAGTGTGTTTGATTTTGTGTGTCTCCATGTAGGACTGCTTGGAAGTACTTGAATTTACCTTTATGTTTATAAGTAGTGTTTTTTGCTTTTCTGGTTATAACATATTTAACTACTTGCCATCATAAGTTTGTTCTTTCATGGTATGCCTGTATCGCTGCTTGTCTGTCATGTTTGTTTGTGTGGATCGGATGCTGGGTAGTATTCGTCTCCCACGTGGGAGAAATTTGGCTTTGAATCTCTAGTGTTTGGTGTCTTCGTCTTTTAGCGTGACTTGCCTTAAAACTATAGCAGAACCAGGCAATTGTGATTATTATTATTACTATTATTTTACTGGCCTTAAAACTATAGGAGAACCAGGCAATTGTGATTATTATTATTATTATTATTATTATTATTATTTTTATTATTATTATTATTATTATTATTATTATTATTATTATTATTATTACTATTATTATTATTATTATTATTATTGTCGTTGTTATCGTTACAAAGGTATTGGTTTAAACAGAATTTGTTTTTAATTATTGACCAGACAAGCAAATAAAAAACGGAAGAGACAAAAGGCCACACAAAAGCAAAGCTTTAAGTAAGTGTTACCATTTGACAAAATATAAAAGTATTAATCTACCAGAACAACTGCTGCCCTGGCAAGGTTGAAGCCCATTTGGAAAGACAGGACCATCAGTCTATATTCCAAGGTAAGACTGCTGCGCTCCCTTGTTATCCCCATCTTCCTATATGCTTGCGAAACATGGACCCTCACAGCAGACCTCAACGAAGAATATAAAGCATGGAGATGAGGTGCTACAGAAGACTTCTGGGCATTTCCTATACCCAGCACATCACCAACGACGAAGTCCGACAGACCATCACCCAAGCCATTGGACAACACGATGACCTGCTCACAGTGGTGAAGAAACGGAAACTCCAATGATTTTTTTTTGGTTGCAGTTTATTATCCCTTTCTATCGGGGAACTCTGGGAAGCCTCCCCTGGGGAAGGCGTAGTCGCAGCCTGTGGCGCGCCCAAACCCATCCTACCTAACATTATTTTGTAATTTTTGAAATTTTGCTGTGGGAGCAAACCGGAGTACCCGGAGAAAACCCCCGAGACGTTGCCCGAGTCGAAAATTAATAATATTCGGATATACATAACGCCCAGATCCTGGATCGAACCCACACCTGTCAGGCGCCATTGGTTTCTGGATTGTGGACAAGGCAAGTTAGTCCCGCCTTAGCCCACTTGGCCACAACGCTCGTTCATATGGCCACGTCACCAGATCATCAGGCCTTGCAAAGACCATCCTGCAAGGCACAGTGCAAGGAGGTAGAAAAAAAGAGAGACCGAAAAAGAGGTGGAAGGACAACATTCGAGAATGGACTGGTTTGAAACTGAGTGAAGCCATGAGGGTTGCTGAGGACAGAGAAAGATGAAGTACGCTGGTTAAATGATCATATGTGGTGCCCCTACGACCTCCGAGTTATGGGATAGGACAGGAATCTACCAGAAAATATCTGATAACGTTAAAATATTTTACTAATAATGGAAGACGAAATAAGCTGAGCTAAACAGAAAGACAAGGTGCACGAACATAATTGCTCCATTATTATGAAGATTTTTACTTCCAACAATGTTTTTTTCTCAATATATCATCTTAGGGTTAATATTTTAATCCCCTTTTCTATGCACCTTGAGCATGCTAGAGTAGCATAGTGTATCAGAGCTATAGAAGTGTACTGCTTCTTTTACTACTACTACTACTACTACTACTACTACTACTACTACTACTACTACTACTACTACTACTACTACCACTACTACTAGAGGTGGTCATCAAATCAAAACAATTATTAGCGTTTCAAAAATCCTACTGGAACTATTTTAAAATTATTCAAACAAAATTGGAAACTTAGCACCAGCAACACAGGCGAGAAATTTGTTGGAAATTAATTTATAACTAATGAGGAAGACATGGTTTACAATGAAAAACAAACATTGAAAAGGGATTAAACAAAATATACGTGATGTTATGCCGAGTGTTATGACCGAAACAGAGAGAGAGAGAGAGAGAGAGAGAGAGAGAGAGAGAGAGAGAGAGAGAGAGAGAGAGTGAGAGAGAGTAGTAGTAGTAGTAGTAGTAGTAGTAGTAGTAGTAGTAGTAGTAGTAGTAGTATAAGAAGAGACATGCACATCTATCTATCTATCTATCTATCTATCTATCTATCTATCTATCTATCTATCTATCTATCTATCTATCTATCTATCTATCTATCTATCTATCTATCTATCTATCTATCTATCTATCTATCTATCTATCTATCTATCTATCTATCTATCTATCTATCTATCTATCTATCTATCTATCTATCTATCTATCTATCTATTATCTATCTATCTATCTATAGATAAATTCAAAACAACAGAAACTGCACACTCCTGCTCCCACTTGTATGTTTTTTTATTATTCCAAATTTTTACCCCTCATACAAGGCTTCATCAGGGGTATATATATATATATATATATATATATATATATATATATATATATATATATATATATATATATATATATATATATATATATATATATATATATATATATATATATATATATATATATATATATGTTTGTACAGAAGAGAGAAAGGGGAAGTTACAACTAAAGAAAAGAAAGGAAAAAATAAAGCAAGGAATGTTATGTTTAAGTGTTATGGCTCTTGAGTGTGTTGCTTCTTCCAAACGCTCTTGAAATAGATATAGCGACCATACAGAGTATTCCAGACGGAGTAAGTGCACGTCACTGTAACTTGTAAGCTTATTGCCATTGATTCAGTGTTGGCTAATAGTAATACAAATGACCTCATACTCTGTATGGTATAGAGGGCGAGAGACGAAGAGTATCGGAGATCGCACAAGGCTACTCGTTTTGTCAAGCGTAGTCTTCATGTGTCGGATTGGGGTGTCGGATAGTGCAGTGGTTGGAGCACTCGCTACTGTGTCGAAAGTGAAGCACCGTCCGGTGCGGTTAGCACTTGGATGGGTGACCGCTAAGGTGTTAAGCGACAAACAACAACGCCCCCAGTTGACTCAACTGTGATTGAGTACCTACTCTCTTGAGGGTGGGGAAGGTAAAGCAGCGAGGGAGAGAGTTGGGCATCACCCTCATTACGCTGGCCCAAGATAAGTGTGATCTCCAACATCACGCTCCCCTACGGCCACAAGGCTATGGGACTACCTTTACCTTTTACCTTTTTTAGTCTTCATGTGTGTGGGGTGTCGGATAGCGCAGTGGTTGGAGCACTCGCTACTGTGTCGCAAGTTAAGCACCGTCCTGTGCGGTTAGCACTTGGATGGGTGACCGCAAAACGTGAAGCGACAAATAACAATGCCTCCAGTTGACTCAACTGTGATTGAGTACCTACTCTCTTAAGGGTGGGGAAGGTAAAGCAGCGAGGGAGAGAGATGGGCATCACCCTCATTACGCTGGCCCAAGATAAGTGTGATCTCCAACATCACGCTCCCCTACTGCCACAAGGCTGTGGGACTACCTTTTTTTTTTTTTTAACTTTTAGTCTTCATGCTCGTTCGGGATCGTTGATGGCTTGGCCTACTATAGGTGCGATCGATCTGGGTTCCATTGTCGTTGGTGTCAAAAGATTGTTTTTTTTAAATGGGAATCGACTTTCTGTATTGACTTTTTGTACGATGTGCCACTCCCTCCTCATCCCCTCCTTCTCCTTCTCTCTCTCTCCCCCCCCCACTCCCGTTTTACTTCAGTGGCACATTAAAGAACCCGGTATTTCTATCATTCGAATAGCGAATACCGGTGACTAGATCTTATAATTTAAAATACGAGTATGCACACTAGTAGTTGGTATGGGGATAGTGCCGTGGACTTAATATATATGGCGTACGCTAATCAAATGAGCAAGACCATGAATGACATGACGCTGGATTGTGTTTCTATAACGCATTTATCAGCTTAATGAGCTGCCCAAGGCGAAAACAGTATTAAACTCAAGCCACCCAAAGACGTGAACTTGATGTTTGATGCGCACTATCATAGGCCACGGGCAGGTACCAGAAGGAGAACCGGTGTGACATCGTCAAAGCGCCGAGTATCGCCAGCGGACTGGAAGCGACTGGGAGCATTCTGATTGGTCGAAATTTAAAACGCATGACAAAATTCGACGCATGCGCACAGTGCTATCGTAGTCTTAGTTAGGATTAGGGTTAGGGTTATGAAGCCTAAGAACATCCTGAAAAAGGCCGGCCCGCAAAGGCGCCATGCCAAGCTACGATACTCGGTCAAGCTGCGATGTTACACCGGCATGAGACTTTAGTTTGGGCCCATAGTTCGGAGCTGAGGACTCAGATGGTGTGTGTTTGTGTTTTGCACGACCGCTGAAAGGGTTTGTGTGAAACAAGGGACTGTCTTGCCCTTGGGCCCTGTAAGGCAAAACCATTAGCTTATCACCAGCCCGTGATGGTACACTGTAAAAGTCTGCTGAACAGTTGTGTAGGGATAAAACTACAGTTGAATTAAGGTAAACCGAAGATCAAGAGGGTCAATTTCTTTTTTTCAAGCTGTATTTTGAATAATATCAGTTACCCAAGTTTGGTGAAATGCGGGTTGCTGCTGTCTCAGTAAAAGCACGGCAGCCGCAGAGCAATGTCACCTAGAACAAAGGGATTTCGTTTTAAAAAAAAGTTCTTGCAGTGTGTTTTTATATTTGGCGCTCATCCGTCTGAGGACATTAGCGTCAGGATCCGTGTGATGGAATGTAGGTGTGCACAGATTGGACCTTGGTTTATACTCTCACCTGATCCGCTTAAATTTAACTACCACATTATTTATCTTTATGCTCTGTTGTATACATGGTTGTTAAAAAAAAAACACAAACAGGAATATGAAAAGAAAGATAGATATTTAAGTCGATCCGAGAGAGAGAGAGAGAGAGAGAGAGAGAGAGAGCGAGAGAGAGAGAGAGATAGCGAGAGGGAGAGGGAGAGAGAGAGAGCGAGAGGGAGAGAGAGAAAGAGCGGCGGGAGATTGGTTGGCAGTGTTCGTTGACGCGCGCGCATGTGTGTATGTTTGTGTGTGTGCGTGTGTGTACGCGATGTAAATGCCATGCAAAGGGCGTTTAGATGTAGATTCTATAAGATGTATAGACTAGTTATATGTATGCATTATAATGTGCACTTCATTGGACTGTGCGTATCTGTAATTTATCTGGTTCTTTATTATTGGCCTTGCTCCTTTATCTGTGCTGATGTTTTGCTTGCTTGAAGTTTGGCATGCTTTATTTTTGGAGGCGCCTAAAGGGGATTAGTAGTTATTGCTGGTGTGTCGTAAAACGTCCACCGTAAGCAGTGGTGTCGCAGTTTTCTATTCTTGAAACTATATGAACAGTGTTCTGCTTCAAATCTCTCGCTTTATGAATCAGTGTGTTACACTGACCCGACCGTCCGCATTCATTATGCTGGGATGGTTGTTTTTTACGTTCCCTTCGTATTCTCAACGTTGAGATGTTGTTTCACCTTCCTTCCATTGAGGCTGCATGTCTAATGTAGGCCGAGCGCGTTCCTCTTCTGTAAGAGCAGAGTGGATCAGTGTGACCACGGTATTATTATGATTATATAAGCGGTGTATAGTCTAAAACCCTAATTATTTATTTTGTTGCTTTGTATTGCCGGGCTATTTCACTTTTCAACAGAAATTAAGCCGAAATCTTACCCCTACATCCCAAGACACCATCTTGCAGTTTTGCAGTAAGTTGGTGTCTGGTTCGATTTCACTCCTAGCTATAATCGATTCATGATATATTCCAATATATACTTCTGGCGGACTTATTAAATAGATAAATACCGTGGTCATTTTTGGGAACGTAAAATATTAGACAAGGATTTTTGTTAAATTTCAAAACTTTGCTGTACAACAACCCAACACCAACAAACAAGCACGAAAGAAGAAAAAAAAACAACTTACTAATTCTAATTTTAATTTAATAAAAGTCTACATTTTGAAGCACACCGACATTTTTTTTAAAATCCACGTAAGAAACATCCAGATGTAATAAGTAATATAATTGTAATTTTAACTTAACACTTGAAGTATTTGTTTGTAAACTGAAGCGCGCTGACTTTAAAAAAAAAGAGGAAAAGAACCATTCAAGAAACACTGAGACTGTATGTAATCTAGGCATTGCACTAGTCTCAGTCAGAAGGGTTCTGTTGCGTCAGGCATTTGCCACTATACATCGCGTACATTCCTAGCATCTTCAACACTCTCTGGCTGGTAATTGCAAGTACTGCTGTAAATTCGTCAGAAACACAAGTTGCCGAGTGGAATCTGCAGGGTAGCAGCAGTCTGCTTGATTTTATTATGTTTATTTTTTTGCTGTTACTTCGAAGAAGAAGAAGAAGAAGAAGAGAGAGGAGGAGGAGAAGAAGAAAAAGAAAATCGTCGTTGAGGAACAACAAATCGTCAAATGCAAGATTATGCTCGGTTACATTTTTGAGTTATGGTCGTGACTGTATAATTTATTTATGTCGTAAACGGATTCCATTTCGGTAGCATTGCATTTTAGCTGTTACTGTTCAATGTTACAGATTTGTCGCTTACCAAAACATTTGTTAGTTGTCATGTATACACAAATATTTCCCGCATATTTTTGAGATTTAGCTGTAATTCGCGGTTAAAAAACAAGAGAGAGAGAGAGAGAGAGAGAGAGAGAGAGAGAGAGAGAGAGAGAGAGAGAGAGAGGGAGAGAGAGAGAGAGAGAGAGTCAGTCGCAATTCCCTACAACGAATTATCTCCCCTCTCCCTACTCACCGTCCCATTCACCCTAACCTGCACCCTTCTATCCTCTCTTCCTCTGACCCTTTCTGTTGTAAATAAAATGTACCAATAAGGGGAATAAAATGTCATTCTATCCAAATTGTTGCTTACTGCTATTGTACTTAGAGCTATTGTCTTTTTCTAGGCACCGAGTAAAAACAAATCAACAATTGAATTTGTCTCGAGGAAGGTTAAAATACCGAAATATTGGCTTTTTAAAGCAAACTTATTGTTTGAGTGTTTGACTTTTATTTGAATCTTCTTATTTCCTATCTTGACTATGATCGAAGTAATATTGGCCTTGTAAAGTCAAATTTATGATTTTAATTTTCCACCCTAAAGGCTATCATACATTTTGTTTGTTCTCAAATTAATAGATTTTCTTGCTACACGCTATATGGGATTTTCCTTGTACCAGGACTATTATACAACTTTCTTTGTCCATAATGTGTTTTTCTTAAGACACGCACTCCCCTCTCTCTGTAGCTTGCTGTCTCGTTTTGACAGGATGTGCAAATTATTAGCCAATCAATGGTCTCGTCTCTGCAGGATGTGCCATAATTAACCAATGA